>BSBK01005491.1:382500-1032500 GCA_027943335.1 Chamaecyparis obtusa
AATGGCATAGTTGATACAAGGAAATAAGAGATATCCTTTGTAGATGACAACAAGATAGCACATATTCCATTAGGAAGGGAAGATGGAACATATGTTGAAGTGACTTCACAAGACAAAGAAGGTGAGGAACATGCAATTATCTCTTCTATATCCAAATTCCCTATCATAGAAGAAGAAAATCCTAATAGATATGGAGAAATTGAATTGGATAGTGACAGTCATAGTCTTGAGAGTGATGTAGTTATTGATGCATAGATGCAACCTGAGAACATGAGATAACCCCTTGGAAGGTATATGGGTTATGAAGAACATTCCTAATACATAGTAGGAAGATAAACCCTCCACAAAGCACCCAAAGAGACTCGGGGTACTACAAAAGAATAAAAACCTCACAAAGGCATCACTCAACTACTCTATTATCATACCTAAGACAAGAAAATCTACATGCAAAATAAATAAAAAATCATCACCGCTATAAAATAAAGATTATATCTAAGGCGCAAGTTTGTAACAAGGACATCAATACCAAACAAAGGAGTTCATACATATCACATAGAAACTTTAAGCTACTAGAATACACTATGTAGGTTTGAGTTCAATGCCAAATTCCTCAACCTATACCCAAGGAGATAAAAGCTAGGATTTGAAAGGAATATTTGGAAGACCCCCCTACCCTAAGATCAAAAAGTTAGCCAAATGTACCATATCATATCATAAAATAGAAATTAGGAAATAAATTCACTTGTAAAATACTGCCATCGAAAGTTAATGAGCAAAAACTGATAGGAAAATGAAAAAAATAGATAGGGAAATAAATGCAGTCATCTATGAAAATTATAGACCATGTCATTGTCACTCTATCTATTTCACTTGCTTATTTTTCTACTCTTGCTACTCCCACAATCTCATATATTTATGTTCACCTCAAAATCCAAGCAAACCACCATCACTTGTTGCAACATTTTAGCCATTCAAAATGGCCACACCCAACCTTGTAGACATTTCTAAGAAGTCTATACCAAAATACAAGAATTTTCCTTGCAAATCCATGGAGGTAGACCTTGCAAGATAATTCTCTAAAGTGTTAGGTGATGTGACTTACACAAAATGTGAGAAAATAAATCCACTCTCTTCTTATAGAAATAGACCACACCAAGTTCAAAGCCCTTATGGTCACCTCGCTCCAACCTAACATGGACACCTATCTATCCCAATATATTCAAATTATTGAGAAGAAATTAGACATGTGGAAAGTTTCTAGATTTCAATACATGAGAAGAATGTATTTGCATAATCCTTAGCGACTTCCATGATGATTACCTATATTTATACTGACCCCATTGTAAAACTAAGGTGGAAATCAAGATACTAATAAGACTATGAGCATATGGACAAGTACCATTGAACAAGGCAATTAAAATGTAGAAGTCATAAAGCTAATTGAAGAAACCTATGATAGAATAATTTTGGATGATACAAAGATCACAAATCAAATAGTGAAATATGCCACCGTGGGATATGCCTACAAATTTTATTACACCAACCAAGAGAGCTCTTCCACTACCATTTCCATTCATGTTTCCTACTATATGGTTGTCTAAGGAAAATATATTGAATTTTGTGAGGTCTTATGATAGGATTTACTAGACAACATTCAACACACCAAGAAAACCCATTATCAGTTTTAGTATGAGCATTTGATTTTATGCCTTACACTTTATTTCATGAATGAGTTATCGACCTTTTTGAGGAAGGTATGAGATCCCCCTCATCTAGTGGATGGAAAAATCCTAGAGTATATCCACTATTTCCAAGATTCCACTTCATACATCTCTTTCTATTAGTGATTGTTATGATAAATTTGTGGCCATTTGATGAGGGGGATCGATTTTTTTACAAGGTCAAGAACCCATTGTAAAAAAGGCCAAGATGTAGTTATTGGGTGCAACACATGTGTTGGTGCATGAATCAAAATGCCATGCTATTGACATTTATGAGATTTATTTAAAAATATATTGTGCATAATGCTCCATAAGTTTCTAGTTGTAACATGTTTGCAACAATTTATTAGTTAGGGAAGGACCACTAGAATGTGGCCCATAGACACTCTCGTGCATCTCTTATAGTGCAGTTTTAGCTTCTTTCAAGTTTAGACATCTATAGAGGATACCATCAAAACCCAAGTATGACATAATGTATTACTTTCAATAACAAAATATGAAGAATGATTCAAATGGATGTGTTCTTTGGGTATCAGATGGGTTATATGAAATGGTATTGTAACAAAGATAAATGGAAAAGTTATGATACCACTGGGAGTTAGGACCAACAAGTTCACATACAGATTTTGGGACATTAAAAGATGGAATTAAAATTTGTTCCACCAAGAACTCACAATGTTGACTATCATTGAAGTATATCCATGAGAGATGCAATAGTAGCCATAGCATTGATAGCTTTGTCATTCAACCCTGATATTTATTCAAAAATGATCTCTAGAAATTATTTTGTTTGAAACTATTTTTCATCTTGTAGGAGAGTAGATTTTTTTTATCTTTTGTTTGATAACCACCATTTACTTTTCTTTTCTTATGACTAATTGTGAATCCCAATAAAATTGAAGCTCTTTTTATGTGTCATTTAACAGCTATTCTAAGTCTAGTGATCAAGGCTTCATACTCAACAATTGTGCAGTAGAAAGCTAGTCAATATGATCTTGAAATATAATCCCATTATTCATTATGGAGTGATAAAAATAAATCTAGCTCTCAAATCATGTTGAATATATGAGCTATGAAAGTATAATTTCCACGGTTACGTTGAATTAATAGTAAAAATTGCTTCATCTAGAAATTTTGAGATGAAAGAGCATTACACATTTAGTGGTGCATCTGCTACTTAGTCAAATGACTTTTCCTTTGCAAATATGGACAAATAATCAATGTTAAGGTCACTCGGTATCATGACTCATTTTTCCATACAACCAATGCTCGTATAGCTTTAGACATGAGGCATTATAATGGATTCACCTTTAAAATGAATCTAGTATGGTGATTAAGCATATAGTGTTGTATTTTTTAATTCAAAAATGACATCCAAATGGGATCATTCTATTAGAGTATAATTGAGCTCATTTATTCTACCAATGTCTGCTAATGTAACTAGTAGATATTCATTTCTTTTCTTGTATCATCATGTTGGGAAAGAAGAGCACTTAATGTGATTGTAGTGGATAAGATGCACAATAGCAAAGACTTCCCTTAAATGAGTGACATCAATATAGAAAGTGAAGTTAAATACTCTTTTAATGATCCAAACTTACATCCAATCTCACTTAATGAAGCCTAAAACATATGCACAAAATCAAATAATGAATAATTACTCTTTTGTATATCCCGATGTATAAGAGCTCAAGAAAATAGAGAGATATGCTAGTTAGTTATAACGTGTTATTGGGTTTATCTATATGCTTCACTTAAAATATTTGATCGATGATGGAGATCGACTAGAAGAATCAACACATGAAATTAATGAGAGGATAGGATAAGATTGACGAGGTGGTCTATATTATTCTAATTTATGTAGTTGTGGGATAAGCATTAAAAATTATTTAATTATATATTGAATCAAAAGATACAAAGGGTGAATTAATTAAATAATTAAAATTTATTAATTCAAATGAAGGGAAAATGGTGCATTAATCAAATAATTAAAAATATTTAATTAATAATAATATAAGGAGAATTTAAAATAAGTAATTAATTAACTATTATTTGATTATTATAGATAAATTAGAAAATGTTAGCTTGATTAAATGATTGAAATAATTTAATTAACATGGACAAAGGATTGATGAGAAAATGATAAAATAGAAAAGATGGACATGCATTAATCATTTGTAGATGTCTAAACATATAAAATATGGATACTGAAGACCAAAATTTACTTAGACATGTTGCTATGATTTTATCTCAACATCTTATACATCAATAATCTCTTTCAACTAATCCAATTTTCAATATGCAACTAACTAATGTAAAGTACATAATCTTTTTATGATAACGTCTGATGAAAAAATAGTTATATTAATTTCTAGTTCATGATTGCATCTAAGACTTGTTCTTGCACTATACAACCTCAATCAGATATATATTGCATTCTTGACACTATGCCTTAAACAATGACACTGATGGAAGAAACTATGATCTAACATAAGTGTGATTTTAATATTTAATCTTTGTGACCTTAAACTTTTTACAAATTATCTTTAAAATTTTATTTACATCATTGACCTATATTTTAGAATTTCAAAAAATACATATGAAAAAATTAGATAACATAAATAAATATATGAATAGAACCAGATCAAGTATATTTTAGAAGACTATCCACACCTCGAAAAGTGCTTTAAAAAATCTAGAAATGTACAAGGGATGTGAGCGAGTATGCACCTTTAAGCTCTATACACATTCTTATGCACTCAATCTTCTACATAATACTTGTAGCTATCTATAAAGGGTGTATCTTTCCCCTTCTAATCAGGGAGTTTCTTATTCATTCACTCATTTATATATAAAACATGTACCTATTTCTAATGAGTATTGATTTCTCCTTCATTTGATTTTTCTTATTCACTCACTCATTTGTACAACACTTGGATGTATTTTTTCCCCCTTCAATTGAATTTTCTTATTTACTCACTCTTTTGTATAGCACAAGTGTAGCTATCTCTAAAGGGTGTATTTCCCCATTGTACCCCTTCCTTCAATTGAATTATCTTCTTTAGTCACTCAAATGTATAACACTTGTAGCTATCTCTAAAGTGTGTATGTGTTTCCCATTCAATTGACTTTTCTTTTTTACTCACTCATTTTTACATTTGTAGCTATCTGTAAAGGGTATATTGTTTTTTCTCTTTCAATCAAATTGTCTTATTCACTCTCTCATTTGTATAACACTTGTGACTACTTCTAAAGAGTGTATTATTTTTTCCCTTTTAATTGATTTTTTTCTAACTCACTCATTTTTATATCACTTGTAGCTATCTCTAAAGGGTACATATTATTTTCCCCTTTCAATTGGATTTTCTTATGATACTCACTCATTTGTATAACATTTGTATAACACTTGTTGCTATCTCTAAAGTATGTTGTGTCCACCCCCCCACCCCAATTGAATTTTATTCACTCACTCATTTGTATAACACATTTGTAGATGTCTTTGAAGGGTGTATTTTTCCCACTTCAATTGATTTTTTTTACTCACTCACTGATTTTTATAACACTTGTAGCTACCTCTAAAAGATGCCATTTTTTTTTTCCTACAATTGAATTTTCTTATTCACTCAATCATTTGTATAACATTGTAGCTATCTCTTAAAAATGTATTTTTTCCTTGAATTTTTTTATTTACTTGTTTATATAACACTTGGAAACATCTCTAAGGAGTTTATTTTTTCCCCCCTTCAATCGGATTTGAAGGGGAACGACTTGAAGCCAATTGATTGAATTATAATGGGGCATTATTAGTATGTTCCACTATCCCTTTCCTTTTCAAGATTAATTCTCCTTTGTTTCTCTTTTCTATAGTCCTCCCTTGGCTGCTCATCCCCTTTATTAGTAACCCATGATCATTGGGACATAGATGTATTTTTTCTCCCGTTCAATTGGATTTTCTTATTCACTCACTCATTTGTATAACACTTGTATTTATCTCTAAAGGGTGTATTTCCTGCCTTTCAATTGATTTTTCTTATTCACTCACTCATTTGTATAACACTTGTAGCTATCCCTAAAGGGTGTATTTTTCCCCGTCAAATTGAATTTATTTACTCACTCACTCATTTGTATACACTTGTACCTATCTCTAAACGATGTATTTTTCCCCTTAATTAATTTTTTTCACTCATCAAGTATAACATTGTAGCTATCTCTAAAGGATATATTTTTTCCCTCTTTTAGTTAGCTTTTCTTATTCACCCACTCATTTGCATAACACTTGTAGCTATCTCTAAAGGGTGTATATTTCTCCCCTTTAATTGAATTTTCTTACTCTCTCATATGTATAATGCTTGTAGCTATCTCTAAAGGGTGTATTTTTTCCCCTTCAATTAAATCTTCTTACTCACTCACTTATTTGCATGACACTTTTAGTCATCTCTAAAGTGTGTATTCTTCCCCATTCAATTGAATTTTCTTACTCACTCACTCATTTGTATGACACTTGTAGCTATCTCTAAAGGATGTATTTTTATCCCCTTTCAACTAGATTTTCTTATTCACCCACTCTTTTGTGTAACACTTATATCTATCACTAAAGGGTGCATATTTTTCTCCTTCAATTGAATTTTCTTGCTCACTCATATGTATAACACTTGTAGCTATCTCTCAAGGATGTAATTTTCCCCCTTCAATTGGGCTTTCTTATTCATTCATTCATTTAAATAACACTTGGAACTATCTCTAAAGAGTATTTTTTCTCCCTTTCAATTGAATTTCAAGGGGAATGAAGAAGGTAGTTGATTAAATTCTAATGGAGACATTATTAGTAAGTTTCGTTGTCCCTTTTTTTTAGGATTAGTCCTCCTCTATATCTCTTTTCTACGGTCCTATCCTTTCTTGGCCGCTCTTCTTACTATATATCGCTATTCTTTTTCTATGTATATAGAAAAAAAAGGGCAATATATAATAAGAAGAGAAACCAAGAGAGGATATATAGGGAAAAAAAATATATATATAGTAAGAAGAGCGGCCAAGAGAGGATAGGAATCCTAGAAAGGAAATGGAAAATGGAACTTACTAATAATTTTTCCCTTTCAATAGGATTTTCTTACTCATTCATTCATTTATATAACACTTGGAACTATCTCTAATAAGTGCATTTTTCCTCCCCTTCAATTGGATTTGAAGGGGAATGAAGAAGCTAGTTGATTTAATTCTAATGGAGACATTATGAGAGAGTTCCACTATTATTTTCCTTTTTAAGATTAGTCCTCCTTAGTTTCTCTTTTATACGGTCATGTCCTTTATTGGCCACTCTTCTTACTATATATCGCTCTATTTTTTCTACATGTATAAACTGTAGGAATTGGGTAACTCTCCTATAAACTGCAGTGCGTTGGGTAAACTTTTTAACATTATTATGACACTAGCACAACATGTCTTTTAATACGATGTGAGTTGGAGGGAGATTAGACTTTATGATCTCGTGTCTACCACGTGAAGCTCTTGCCAAACAAACTAAGACCTAACCCACATAATAAAAACAATATAGACCAATATCCACCATGGGCCCGGGTGGCAGAGAAGTCGTCTGTGGTGATGCCACCATGATTGAGATATTTGTGAGAGCTTGTGACCTCCCAATCGATGATCTGGCAAGACTCCATTCTTCAAAGACCAAGGCGAGCCCACACTCCACGCGCCAGACAAAGTAATGACGCTTCAGAGCACCAATGGGCTGTCTCCATGTCTAGTTTCCGTAGAAGAATAATGAGTTGGTACATATATGCTTCACCAAATATCAATTACTCTCTCCCATGGATTAGACCACTCTGCTTTGGATTCAGCGAACCCGACAAATGCCCAAGTCATTTCCATGGATAAATCGTACCCAATTCGATCAAATGCCTGGAAAAGTTGGCTGGTTAGAAGCCCAGGTGGTGAGCCTGCATTGGTGCAAAGCCACGGATAGATTGTTTGAGGACAATGCCTTCCTGATCTCTGTCAGCACGTGTTTCCTGCCACTTCCCCACACCAATGAGAAAGACTGTCCCGTCTTCATGTTCATAAGTTTTTGAGCTCGACAGGCTTGTCTTTAATGGGGGACCGAGTGGAAACAGGTGTCATTTGTGTGGTTTACCAAATTGGTGGAATAAGGATTCTGCCCAAATTCTTGCTTCTGGTGTGTTGGTGATTGAGATGGGTTTATTTGGACTTCTCACCGACTTCATACAAGGTGTCGATCATCTGAAATGGGATGAATTCAATTCCTGCGGGTGGATCAGAACAGAAACTTTCAAGCTTTTACTGTGGACTCTTTGCAGAATTCTGTTGTTTGAAAGGGAATTTTTGCAAAATTCTGTGGTTGGAAATAGAAAGACGCGACAGTATTTCAGGTGGCAGAGGCTGATTGGACAACTCTTCCTGTTGTCTTAGAACAAATTTGTGGGGAGGGGAGAGATTATATTTAGTCACATCATCAGGTAGAAAAGAGCCAATATTCTGTCCACACTTACAGACACCTTCCAGAAGTTGGGTTTAGAAAGACAAGAATGCTCCATATGGAAATGCACCCATGAATTATATAATATGACTTTAAGGGAGGGATTGGATTATTAGAATTCTATAATTTATAATATTGGTGATGATTGTTTTTAAGTTTATTTGCGTGGATTTTTTTTTATCAATGTTTGGGATTACATTCTGTGATGTTAAGATAATTATGTGGTTTATCATTTAAGGCTATGTCTATGGGAAAGTGGGACAATATCTTTATTTATTGTTATACTCTTACGTACAACACATAATCTGCACATATCCTTTTATAAAATGTTTAACGTTTCAAATATGAAGAGATGATAAAGAAATGAAGAGACGGAGGAAACTAATGGTTAGATAACTGCTAGACTTGACATTCTTAGCATGTTATCCATTATTAAGATGTTAGAGAGCTTAAATAGCAGATTATTAGATTTCTACGATCTAATATTTTCGTTGTTTTTGGAATCAGTTGTGCAGGACTTTTTTATCAATGTTTCGGATCACATTTCTCGACATCGAGATTAAAGAGCAGATTAATAGCAACAAACGACAGAACTAAAATACATGCAATTAGAATAGAAAACATAACACAAGAAATTGCGTTGTTCACCATTAGATTACATTCACGAGAAAGGGGCAATATCTTTATTCATTGTTATGTTCTTACATGCAATCCATAATCTGTACACATTCTTCTATACAAATGTTTAACTCTTTAAATATTAAGAGACAGCAAAGAAACAAAGAGACAGAACAAAAGAATGGTCAGATAATTATTATATTTCACTTTCTCAACACATGATCTATCATCATGATGTTAGAGAGGTTAAAGAAAAGATAAATAGATAGTTACAGATTCAGACTGAGTAAAATAAGAGGGGAAAGAATGAAGATAGAAAAGAGACCATGTGTGGAACAAGAAATAAGAATGTGATACATAAATAATTTTTTTAATTATTTCTTGATTCTATTGTCTGTGAAGTTTCTATTGATATTTACGATCACATTTTATGATCTATCATCGATATGATAAAAAATTTAATGAAAAAATCATAATTAATTACAGATCCAACTTTACTTAAAAAAAAGGAAAAAAAAGAAGAAAATGAAAGAAAAATAAATTGAAAGAAAGATAAAGAACACAAATTAAGCATAAAGAACCATTTTTAAATTAGGAAATTAAGAAAGGAAGCGAATATGATTTTTTGAGCTTTTTAATCTCATTAACTTAGTGATATGATGTAATATTGTGTTGAATTCATTCTGTTTTTTTCCAGAGGGAGGAGAATTCTGAAGGGACCCGCTATAACAGACTGAGCAGATTTTTTTTGAAGGTGTAATTTAAACCAAACACGTACAATAAGCAGTTTGTACCACTCAAATTTCTATATAAAGATCTGAATTTATTAAGCTGGCTAACTATATTAAGCATGGACATCTTGTCATCTGTCTTCCGGATTTAAAAAAAAACAAAACGTCGGTCAGCGGGTTCTGGTTCTTAGCATCTTTTGTTTTTCTTGCTTGAGTAGAATACAAGATTTATAAATATCACAAGCTTAAAAAGAGTTTATGGTACATTAAATTTGTTTTTTAATAATAGAATAGAAGATTAGAAAATGTTATGTAATAGTTAATATTTGTATTTATAGTATTGTAATAAAAACATTTGTTGTAATTCTTAATTTCTATAATTTTAATTTTTTAATTTTTTTTTCATATTATTAATATATAAAATTTAAAGTGTATATAAAGGGTCCTGTTTTGGTAAAAACAAATATCTATTGTGACTACCATCTTGTAAATATGTTATTTTTTTTTTCTTGAATAATCTAACCACTATTACCCATCTAACTAAAGCATAAATGCTTACTATAAACCTTATCCTTTATACAAAAGGCTCAGGCTAAGCTCTCTCCTTGCAAAAACTACCCAGACCAACCCTAAAACATCAAAATAGGTCATTGCCCAAAGTATTACAATCACATCTTAAAGTATTGCCTGTGAATACAAAAACAAAAAGGATTAGGATTGGCCAACTATTTTACACCTCCTTCGACTTCCCCATTGGTTTGTTAAACTAGTAGTCATCTGACCTGAACACCACCTTTCCTTTACCTGGTTCCTCTTTCTTGGCTTCCATTTTTTATTTCTTCTGCTCCATTTCGTGTGCTTGCATGAAGTCTTTATTCCCTATTTGATGTCGTGCTCCACACAAGGAAATGCTAAATTAGGGGTCGCTTGCCATCAATCTTTTCCAGTCACCCCGATCCACTCTTAACCCCACACTAGGTTTCACCATAGCCAGTATTGGTACTAAACCACAACACCACTCTAGGTGCACAAAGGTTTTCATGATCCACAAAAACTCCTTGGTTCCAAGTTCGAGCCCCCAAGCCATAATATAGGCACAATGCCCACATTGGCCTCGTAACGATGCTTTGATTTCATGAATTCCTCTCCAAGAATCAAATCAACCAATTGCCAAAAGATCGATTCATCCAGGGCAAAAACTCCCCTCAGTTGCTTTTCAAAAATCTTTCCCAAAAAGCACTGTCGTTGTTTTACTACAAGAAGTGTGAAATTGGCTTCCATTATCACAATCTCCTACTCAATCTTCTTCCACCAGTTTCACACACCAACTGTGAAATAAAATTGAGTATGAAAAATACAAAACCAAAGATGGTTTTAATCCGCTTCACACATCTTCCATGTGCTAACTCCACCCTGTCAATTGAAAACCCATCCAAAGAAATCATATGAATAGCTACCACCTGTTGGTTCCTGTAAAGGGTTTACACTACAAAATAGCAACCAAGTTGATCACTCAATTATCTATGGAGAAGCCAACTCCAATTTTCAATAATTTCCTAGACTTGGACCAACTGATAAGGATCAAACAAACACTTCTACACTTTGGGCTCTACAAAACCGAGAGGGTGATCCCTTAGTGAATTTACAACCTCTGCACCAAAATTGCAAACAACACTTGATAGGAAACTTGCATACAACAATATGACATTTCCACATAACCCATTATAGATCTGAAGCAAATAAACACTTAAAATCTACATGAAAGAGAATAGACAACATACCCATAAAAATGTGACACAAGATATATCCTGGGAAACCCTCATGAGGGAAAAAACCCAGCCTCCAAAAGCATCCATCACCATGTATTAATCAACAAAATACCATTGCAATACAAACATGGAAGCCTTCAAAGCCCTAGTCACAACCAAGCAATCCATGTGAACAAGCATGAATCCACACATCCCATGCCATGCTTCCAACCTTCACAAAATGCTACCTTTGGCTAACCTGTTTCCACCTATCTTACCTCAACAACTACCCTTGTGGTTTCTTTTATAGAAACAAGCTCCCACAAAACTACCAAGTGGTATTACATAAACCACGTGCTAAAACCATGTGCTACCAAACCCTATTGACCCACATTTAATATTGGGTACTTTTATTTACTTTATTTCCCTAATATTAAATAATTACATCAAATAATATCACAATGTTACAATACAACTCACAAAGAATATTCCATGAGAATCTTTACATGTTGCGTGTCCATCTAGGTGCAACATTTACATAATAAAAGAAATAATACATTAATAAGCATTATTATTATGCAAGGTGTACAACACCATTTTCTCAACAATCTCCCACTTGTTGTATACATTGCATAAGGGTCAATACACATCCACATAAATGAACAAGGGAACAATCCCTCCTAGCACATACACCATCATGAACCAAAGTAAACCATGTGCTCCATCTAGGTACCCGCAACAAAATCAATGTATTCACCTTTTCATACATGAATGATCCCACCTCCTATTATGCCAAAACCACATGACATACATAGAATCCATCCAAAGAGAAATCCACCCAACCTGTCACATAAGAAACATAAATCCTGTACCAAATGATATCACAAGCACAAACACCTAGTCCAAAGGCAATCACATGTATCCGTAGCTGTCAAAAGTATAGCTAAAATAGCACCCACAACAAGTACAAACCCATCCAACTATCCATACCTCTAAGGTATACCAAGTGAATCCCAAATCAACATATCCAACCTGTAACTTGCAACCAAAAGCCTTAAGAGCAATACCTGCCACATACACACCAAGAAGCTCCCACTATAAAGGTAATGTCAAATTTGAAATCAATCCACTCACAACATCTCATAAAAGTGAATCCATGTAGTGTCAAGGACATCCACAACAATATGCAACATATAAACCAATATCCTGCAAGAACAACTCTCACAACAAGTCTCCAACACTCTCCCAAGTTCTCCACAACCAACAAAGAAAAGAGATAAAGGAATAAACATGCCATTTCTCACATGACACACATGAACACAAACTAGTGATCACAAACTCCAACCAATCTCAAACCCAATGTAAGTGAAACCGAACATTCAGGAAGATAACCAATACCAAAGAGACCACGCAAATCATAACTTGTATCATGTCCTTCTACACACACCTCTAGATGCTAACTGTGTCAAGTATGATATCCTCCATAAAAACCACAACAAGAAGGCACATCAACACCCAAACTGATGCAGGGGCATCCAAGGTTAAGGCAGGGGCATTCATGTCCTCGATGATACTGCATGGGGTGTTTGTATTTTGGCCGGTGTTACTCGATTGCAGCCTTGACCAATGGCCTCGGTCATTAAAGGAAGCTCGGTCACTAAAGGAACTCAATAGTCTTTGGTGCTTGGTGAAAGTGTTACTCGGTCATGCCTATGGTGCTCGGTCGACATTGGTGCTTGGCGATGCTTGGCGTGCTCGGTTAATTCACTGTCACTCGGTAGTTCTGGCTTACCGATTGGAATTCTATGTGATTTGTTGGGCCAACTTGGTGCATTTATTGTTGGTAGCTATTGTTATAGGCCGACATGCTGAATTAAATATTTGTATACAATTGTAAGATGACTTGTATGACATCTAATTATTTGTTGGGGGGAGTTAATGGTTTCATCCAACCGACTTGTGGCTGATGACTAGTATTTATAGGATGTTTGGGTAGATGTTTAGGGAGATTGAAGGATCATTAAGAGATCATAGAGAAGTTCATGACTTGGAGGACTTAGCAGATCAGATCTGAGGTTCTGAAAGCTGGAGTTGGCAAAGTTGTGAAAAGATCTTGCATGATCTTGCAGATCAGATTGATATCTGATAGTTTCTTGTAGTAGAGCTAGTGGTTTGCACACTTGGAGACAAGGAGATTTCTTGGAGGCTTGCGAGCTCAAGTTTAGATATGGGGTAGAAGCAAAAAGTTGGGTGCCAATTCCGTGGAAGTCTGCGGCTTGAAAATTTGCACCGCTTGAAACGGGAACCCATTTTTTAAAAACGGGTGCTCGTTTTAGGCTCGGACATCCAATCCGAAATTCAAAAGCGGGTACCTATTTTTCTAGAAACGGGCACCCATTTTTTTAAAAAACGGGTACTCGTTTCTAAAAAAAATTTTAAATTTTTTTTAATTTAAAATGGTTTTTTAAACACATTTTTAAATTTATCAAACGGGTGCCCATTTTTTAAATTTAAATAACGGCTGCCCGTTTCTTAAAATATGCATGCGGGAGTTTTCACTCTGCCTCAATTTTTGGTTTGGGATAGGTTTGGTGAGACCAAGCCTATGTCTTAGCCTCCAAAATTTTGGCTAAGGCATTGCAATAAAAATTTTAAGGCTTACCGTAATTTTTTGAAGCCCTTCTGGATCGATTTTTTTGACAAAACAAAAACCCATTAAAGATCTCACTATCACGATTCTAAAAATATAAATTTCATAATAATATGGTTATTTTTACTATTTTTACATTATTTATTAGTTGATAGTGGTACATAAATGTAAAATACTGAGACTCACTAAAACTTTAATAACTTTTTAATTTTTAAGTATTTTTAAAAATAAATTATATGTCATCAATCTAGATTCAATTCTTTTGAATTTAAAAAAAAGAATTTTTGAAAAAAAGAAAAATTATATTAAATTATGGTGGTCGTACATGAGAGGTTTGAAAAATAAGCTTTATTGTTAATTAAAAATTAATAAAAAATAATTTACAAAACAAAAAAATAAGAAAAAATATTCTCATCAATATTCTATGTCTTAGGTATCTTCCCTAAAAAAGATTTTAAAAAATTCATTTGTTTGTGTCAAAATATGGTGGCCGTACACGGATGTGGTATGGTCCTGAAACAGACATTTTGAAAAAGTGGTTTTCAAATATGCCTATCAAAATATAATTTATACCATGTGGGTATTAAAATAAATTATATATTTGAAAAGTAGACTCCAAGTACTACAATTTCTATTAGTGAATTTTTCCAAGATTCAATCTCTAAGTGCCTCAAATTTTGAGATCAATTTAGATAAATTTTGAAAAATAGGAAAAACACTTCCACTTTTTGCAAAAAATTGGCACCCAACTTCTTGCAGCCACCCTATGCCTTAGGGTTTCCATCAGCTTCTGATTGTATTTAGAGCTGAACTAGCTGAGATTATATTCGATCCATTTATGGATCTTGCAGAATTGTTTCTATTTGTAATTGGCCCTAACCTGGAAGGCCTTACAGTCGGGCATGTTAATGCAAATTACTTGAAACAATTTTTGTATTATCTGTTGGGTTGAGTATTCCGCTGTGTAATTCTGTTGGCTGCAAGGTTTGGACTGTCCTTCATTGGATCCACCATCCTTGATTGTGTCACAAACCATACCATATAACCAATCATGGATGTAAGCCTCTCACAAGAAGATCAAACTCATAACCATTCCTAATCCAAGGAACATGCCCAATAAAACCATCTCATAAACTCAACCATGATGATATCATAATAAAAACATATGCACAAGGAGATGACCTGGTGGATATTGCTAATGCATGGGGAGGTGATTGAGACATTTAATATGTTTAATCACTACGTTACTGAAAGAGTACTCATACTGTTGTCATTTATGTTTTATCACTGATGTCAACATATGTTTCTGTGAGGAAATCAGACTGGTAATCACAGTGTACAGAAACTGTATGGATGTTTCAGATGCTGCAAAGACAGATGAGAATTCAGGAGGATGTTGTGATCTTATATCCAAGATTGCATCATGTAATGTTTCATATTGAATGAGTTACAGATGGTTTGGTGAAGACTCGTCACTAACTGTAAAAGTGAAAAATGACAGAATTAGTCTATGAGTTTTGTGTATAGCTTTTTGGTGATGCAGAATCAGTGCATGCGAACTTCAAGGATGAAAGACAGATTATTGAGGAATGTTCTATGAACTGCGCAAGGTATAGAATGCATAATGAAATCAGCTGAGGCATGCACTCTGGAAGGCGATCTATTTGGAAGCTGACCACATAGATGTAGCATGTATGATGATTGGCAAACTTGAATTAAGGATGTCGGTCCTTAATTGTTGTAATGTAATCATTGTAGACTTTTTCTAGATACCGTGTGTATCTTAGCAAGGGTTTATGTAATTGTTTGTAATTAGGAAAGCCTTATGGGCTGACCTATTTATAAGAATTGTAATAAGGTATAAATGAAAGGTCTTTTCTTTGGAAAAGTGAGTAGAAAAAAATATTATATAGAGAGGTTGTGTAAGAAGTGACCTTGTATCTGCTATATGTAGAGAAGAGGTTTATTGGTGGACTTCATTGGAACTGATCAAGCAAAGACAGTTGCTATTGGAGATTTGCTAGCAAGCTAGTGCTCACTATATGTTTATAATTGATGACAACATATGGTAAGTAGCATGCGTTGAAGACTTATGCAGTAAGCTTTGAGTATATGAAGCATGGACATGTTATCAACATGATATCATGGATGTAGAGGTTAATTGTTAGAACATACAGTTATGTAGCAGCTTGTATTAGTAGTGTTCCTGACAGAGTTATAGGCAGTGTTCTGTGAGTGATTGTCCATACAGTCATCATGGAGCCTTGCGCCTTTAGATATATGATGAAGACATGTTGATGATGTTACAATCATGGATGCAGAGTCTGATGATCAGTAGAAGTGAAGTTATGCAGTCGCTATTCACCAGTAGCAGTTTCCTATGTTTATTCAGAAGAGTCGACAAAGATTGTATCAGTACAGGAGTTGCGCTTATCATTTCGGTATGCGCCCTTGGATTATGGATTGGAGAAGAGTTAAGAATGTTTGGTTAAGAGCGCATGATGTAATTCATCTTGAGGAGAAATTTTTAGTTACTTTGGTAGAGCCGACAGTGTGTAGCATGCGTCTACATTTATTAATATTGGACAGGTCCTAGATTGTGTTGCGTGCTTAGTAGAGCCAACATAATTATTATTGGAGCATGTTATGGTTTCTCTAATATAATTTTAAGGTGGTTCTAATAGGCCAACTTGATTATATCTGAATAGGTGTAAAATTGAATCACCTCTATTTAATGTAATGTTGTAATGTATGGGGGAAATATGAGATCCACTCCTAAATCCAAATTCCCAAAGGAGAGATCCAATTTGATCAACCTAAAGGTTAATTCATAATCAGATCAATCTATGGAGAATATGAAAGAGAGAAAAATCCTATATTTCCCTATGGTAGAATTGTGTTTGAAATTTGAAATAATTGAAATACAAGTACTAACCTCAAATTAGGGCAAATCTGGAAAATGTCAATTTCTGATGTCTATGTACTTTTGGGCAATTCTGCAACCTGTTTCAGATTGGAAATGTCAAGACGAAGAAAACCCAAAAATATTTTGTCTTTCCGATGGCAGGTAGTCTTTGACCCTCATAAAAGGTCAAAGACTACATTCTTTATTTGAAGGTCGATTCTGAATTTTTTTGTAGCTCCTGAAAGTTCACCGAAAAGGGTATCCAAATCTACTCTCAGATCCAAAATTCTCCACTTGTACCTACAAGAAAAAGAGGGTTTTTGTTGTTTGTTTGAGGGGTTTTCCTTGGTCAAACCCTGGTTTGGAATCAACCTTAATATTGAAATTGAAATAAGAATGCTAGCAAGTAGTAGAAATGGATCTAAAAATGAAACTATGCAATTTGATAGATATGTAATTGTATTTTGAATGAAAAACAAGTATATTGACATGAAAGCTTGAACACAACAATGGTAAATGTAAATCAAAACCATGAAAGTGAATACGAAACCTCCATGCTTGTATGCTTGGAATCCACCTTGATAGAAGAATGAATGAATCTTGAAGATGAACAAAAGGATCTTGAAGGAAGATCACTCCATCATGATGGCTAGATCTAGGGTTTGAATGATGAATCTTGAATGCTTGAACCAAATCCCTTCAATGGCTTGAATGCTTGAATCCTTGATCTTCAATGGAGAACTTGGATGGAGAAGAAGACTTGAATGCTTGAATGGATGCTTTCTTGATCACCTTGAGAGCTTGAGAGAGGAGATTGCAAAACTTGATTGCTTGATGGCAAAAGAAGATATCAATGATGGATGATAAAATGAGAGAGGAAGACCTCCTTTTATAGTGAACTAGGGCACAATCCTCTAGAGGGGCCACCTTGGAGAATTAAATCCCAATTAGGTCCTAACCTTTAGAAAATATACCTAGATTAAATATAATTTAAAGATTTACCATTTTGAAACCCAAAATGGCCGACCCGGAGGTGGGAAAATAAATATCCCCGAAACCCGACACTCAAAAATCAAGGAAATTTGAAATCTAGACAAGGGGTCAAGGACGAGTTTGAATCTGACCAGGTCAGGGTTGAGGTTGATCCTGACCAGGTTAGGGTCAAGGTTGACTTTGACCCCATAAGGTCAACTTTGACCTTGTGGTCAAAAGCCTCAGGATCCTAACCTAGAAAGCTAGGAAATGCAGATTGAAGTGAAAATCAGGGACATATAGAAGCAAAATGAGGAGAACAAGTATAATCCGAACAAAGAGCTGATTCAAGGTGCTTGACATGACCCAGACCACTCACTCGGAGGGCTAAACACTCTTAACATGGAAGTGCTTCCATTTTAAGATGATACAATATCATTTAGAGGAAAGATATTTATAGGCAGTCATTTGTGATTGCTAAAGCATGGTTCATAATTGATTGTAAAGAGTAGAGCAGAGTGTGCAAAGTGTTGAGCCATCAATAGAAGGTCTATGTGACCAAATAAAGAGTTTGTGCTATACATTGGTATTGATTCAGACAGCAGGTCAAAGCATAGTTCACCAAGATCCAAATATAGTGTGTATCTATTATTCAGAAGGTGCAGCCTTCACCCCCTTGATCAGTGTGCTCTCAGACAATGCATCCTCACCCCTAACAAGATTAATTGTAAAAGAATCCTAATAGGGTTTGACCCTTGACCAGGTCACTATACTAAATACATTGTAAAAAAACTCCTAACATGGTTAAGGATCTTCTAACAAGGATCATAAAAAACTAGTGCAGATTATTAGTGGGTGTCAATTCCCATCAGGGTTTTTACCTATTTGGGTTTCTTCGTAACCAAAATATTGGTGTTGTGTTCAAGTGTTCTTTCATTATGTTTATGCTTTATGTTTAAGTATACTTAATTGATAAAGAATTGAAACTTGTAGATAACTGATTCACCCCCCCCTCTCAATTATCTCTTGAGACTATTCCTAACAATTGGTATCAGAGCCAAGTGCCTCGGAGAGAAAGTTTAACAACTTGAGGTTGATCAGATGGCATTCTTTAGAAAAGACAGTCCTAAGTTTGATGGAGAGATTTATCTTGATTAGAAGAACAAGATGATGACACATTTGCACTTGCATTTCTTTTGAAGTGGCTATCAAAGAAGTTCGGATCCCCTCTCTAGTAGATCTTGCAAAGGATGATGCTACTAGCAAGAAGAAGGATTTGTTCAATCAAAATGCAATAGCAAAAGAAGCCCTTATCAGTGCCCTATCTGATAGTGAATTTTCAGAGATAAAGAAAGTAGAAACATCCTACATGATATGGAAGCACCTAGAAGACATGTTTGAAGGAGATAAACAAGAAAATAATGTATGCAAAAAGACATGGAAGAAAAAGTACAATACATTGGAGATGTTACTTGAAGAGAACATAAGATCCTACAATCAAAGGATCAATGAAGCAGTTGCTAGAATCAGAAACAATGGTGGAGAAATCTCAGAAGAAGACATCATGGATAAAGTGATGACTACCTTAACACCAGAATATGAGAACAAGATAAACATCCTTGATGAGACTACACAATTTTTAAAAAACTTCAAAAGAGAAACTTTAATCAGCAAGATTGCTGCATTTGAGATATCAAGTTTGAAGATAGAACCTAAGAGTGAGACAACCTTTAAAGCTTCGGTCCATGGTAAGAAATCCTTGAACACCTCTAGTAATTTTGATGATGATGATGCTGAAGAAAAAGCTCTAGATAATTTCATTGCTATGATTGCTAAAAGAGAAAAGAAAGGAAAAGGAAAATATGAAGGTCAATTACCATTCAAATGCTTTTCATGTAATAAGATTGGTCACTTTGCATCTAAGTGTCCTACAAGAGTTAAAAAGTTCAAGAATGACTACAAGCCTAAGTACTCAAAGGAATGCTACTATGTTGGAGATGGAGTATCAGATGAAGAATCAATAGAAGAAGAAATTGGATTCATTGCTCTTGAAGATAAAAAGAATTCACAAGAGTTAGCACTGATTTCACAAGCTGACATCGGGATAGATTGGATCATTGATAGTGGTTGTTCACATCACATGGCATGAGACAAAGATAGATTTGTTCATTTGGAAAGATACAAAGGAGGCATGGTTAGATTTGGAGATAACACTCCTAAACCCATCATTGGTAGAGGAGCCATCACCTTGGATGGAAATAAAAACACTAATGATGTTCTTTATGTTGATGGTTTGAAACATAACCTACTAAGTATTGGGAAGTTGCTTGACAAAGGTTACATGTTGGAGTTCAATGGAAACAAGTGCATCATTAACAATGAGGAAGGATAAATGATTGCATCAGGATCAAAGACTAAAGGTAATGTTTTTTAGCTTAATCCAGAAGCAAGTTATTTTATTGCTAAAGTAGATGATAGTTGGATATGGCATAAAAGACTATGTCATATCAATTTTGATAACATAGTAAAGATAAGTAATGTAAACGCAGTTAGAGACCTACCTTGCATAGCGAAGCCAGTTGATACTATATGCAGGGAATGTGTAATGGGAAAGCATGTGAGGAATTCATTCAAGAGAAAGCACAATTCAGTAGAGAACAAGTTGGATCTGATTCATACATACCTATGTGGACCAACTCAAGCAAGATCATACTATGGTGAAAGGTATTTCATTTTTTTTGTAGATGATTATTCTAGAATGATGTGGGTTGCATTCTTGAAAGATAAGTCAAAAGCATTTGAGAAGTTCAAAATATTCAAAGCTAAGGTTGAGAATGAATTTGGACTAATGATAAAATGTCTAAGGTTGGATAGAGGAGGAGAATTCACCTCTGACAGATTCTATGAGTACTATGAAGAACATGGCATAAAGAGATAGCTAAGTGCACCTAGAACCCCTCAACAAAATGGGATTGTAGAGAGAAGGAATAGGATCATCCTTGATACAACACACACTATCATGATTGAAGGAAAATTTGCACACACCTATTGGAGAGATGCAATCAATACAATAGTCTATACAATCAATAGAATACAATTAAGTCCTGGCGCAGACAAGACACCTTATGAGCTATGGTTTGGTAATGTTCCCACAGTGAAATAATTCAGAATCTTTGGAAGCAAGTGCTACATCAAGAGGGATGAAGCAGTAGGCAAGTTTGATGCATGAAGTGATGAAGGTATTTTTCTTGGTTAATCTACTAAAATTAAAGCTTATAGATGTTTTAACTTGAGATTGAAAAATCATTGAAAGTGCTCATGTTAAGATTGATGAAAAGTTTATGGTTCAAGAAAGATATCATGATTACTCACCTATGATTGAAGAAGAAACCAAACCTTCCACTAGTGACACAGTTGTTGAAGAGATGTTTGATAGTATTAATGTATTGTTCAATGACCCTAAAACAAGTGAAGAAGAAACTCAGAAAGAAGATGAGTTAGTATCACCTAAAGTTCCAAAGTATACATCTAGATATCACTCTAAGGATGACATCATTGGAGATCAGAGCGGCCAAGTCACAACAAGATCAAAAGCAAAGAAGTCAGCAAGCAATGAGGTGGTATGTTTACTATCTCAGATTGAACCTTTAAGTGTTGAAGATGCATGTAATGATTCAGATTAGCATGATTCTATGAAAGAAGAACTAGATCAGATTATCAAGAATGATACTTGGGAACTGGTCCCAAGACCTAGTGATAAGAATTTGATTGGAACAAAATAGATATTCAGAAACAAGATGAATGAAGATGGTACAGTAGTAAGAAATAAATCAAGGTTAGTATGTAAGAGATATGCGCAGAGAGAAGGCATTGATTATTCAGACACATTTGCACCTGTGAGCACATTAGAAGCTATTAAGTTGTTTCTATCTTATGCAATAGTCAAAAACTTTAAAGTCTATTAGATGGATGTCAAGTCAGTATTCTTGAATGGAGAGCTAAATGAAGAAGTATACAATGAGCAGCCAAAAAGATTCACCCTATTAGACAGACTTGATATGATATGCAGATTAAAGAAAGACCTCTATGGACTTAAGCAAGCCCCTAGAGCATGGTATGAGAGATTTGATGGATATCTAACTAAAATTAGATTCAAGAAAGGAGCAACATATTGTAATCTATTCATAAGAGAGACATCTGAAGGACTACTACTTGTAGCTATATTTGTTGATGACATTATCTTTGGAGGTAATGACAAACTTAGTGCTAAATTTGCTAAGGAGATGCAGAGTGAGTTTGAGATGAGCATGATTGGACCTATCAAATACTTCTTGGAATTAAATGTGTAGCAGATAGAAAAAGGTATTTTCATTAATCAGTCAAAATATGTGAAAGAGATATTAAATAAATTCAATATGGATGATTGCAAGCTAGTGGGTACACCTATGATAATAGGATGTAAGCTTATAGAATAAGATGATTCACCAGTAGTAGATATAACATTGTACAAGTCTATGATTGGAAAACTTATTTATCTTACTCAAACTAGACCAGATATTTCCAATGCAATTAGCATAGTTGGAAGATTTGCAGCAGAGCCTAAACAAAGTCACCTCATGGCATTAAAAAAAATATTTAGATACTTGAAAGGCATTATAGATTATGGTCTATGGTATCCTAATTCAGAAAATGTTGAGCTTCATGTATATACTGATGCAGATTGGGTAGGATGTGTTGATGATAGAAAGAGTACATCAGGAGGAGAAGTGTTTCTTGCTGATAGACTTGTCACTTGGACAAGAAAGAAGCAAAATTATATCTCTCAGTCAACAATAGAAGCGAAGTATGTTGCAGTAGCCCTGAATTATTCTACAATTGTTTGGATCAAGCAAATGATAAAGGATTTTGGAATTCAGATTGACTATCCTATTGTAATTCATTGTGATAACACTAGCACTATCAATATGTCAAAGAACCATGTGATGCATGCAAAGACAAAACACATTGAGATCAAGTATCACTTCCTAAGAGAGAAAGTGGTAGAGAAATAAGTCAAGTTAGACTATGTGAGTACTAAAGATCAGTTAACAGACATATTCACAAAGCCCTTGCCAAAGGATACTTTTGAGTATCTCAGGGAGAAGTTGGGAGTAATTCCCTTCCTTGATTCTGCTTAGAAGAAAGAAGAAAAAGCATCAGTCCTCAGGGACTGATAGAAGGTTGACTACTCTACCTCAGGAGTAGTACCGGTGCTTAAAAAGAATGGCACCCTTTGCCATTGATGTCAAATGGGGAGTAATATATAGTCATGAAAAATAAAAGTAAAGAAAGAGTAATATACGAAGGGGGAGCAGTATTCAGTCATGAAAGCAGTTTAGTTGAGAAAATGGAGAATGTTGAAGAATATTACAGAAGATGGAGGATTCATCCTTGTGGGAGTTTTGATGAGGAAATGGAGAATGTTATAAAAAAATTACTCATTTGGATTGGTGGTGTTTTTCATTCCATATGTTGCCATCAATGCCAAAGGGGGAGATTGTTGGAGATTTGCCAACAAGCCAGTGTTGACTGTATATTTGCCATTGATGACAACATATGGTAAGTAGCATGCATAGAAGATTTATGTAGTAAGATTTGAGTATATGAAGCATGGACATGTTATCGGCATGATATCATGGACATAGAGGTTAATTGTCAGAACAGATAGTTATGTAGCAGCTTGTATCAACAGTGTTCCTAACATAGTTACAGGTAGTGTTCTATGAGTGATTGTTCATACAGTCATCATGGAGCCTTGCACCTTTAGATATATGATGAAGACATGTTGATGATGTTACAATCATGGATCTAGAGTCTGATGATTAGTAGAAGTGAAGTTATGTAGTTGCTATTCACCAGTACTAGTTTCCTATGTTTATTTAGAAGAGTCGACAGAGATTGTATCGATATAGGAGTTGCGCTTATGATTTCAGTATGCACCCTTGGATTAAATATTGGAGAAGAGTTAAGAATGTTTGGTTATGAGCGCATGATGTAATTCATCTTGAGGAGAAAGTTTCAATTACTTTGGTAGAGCTGACAATGTGTAGCGTGCGTCTACATTTATTAATATTGGACAGGTCCCAGATTGTGTTGTGTACTTAGTAGAGCTAACAATATTATTATTGGAGCATGTTATGGTTTCTCTAATATAATTTCAAGGTGGTTCTAATAGGCCGACTTGATTATATCATTTAGAGGAAATATATTTATAGCCAGTCATTTGTAATTGCTAAAGCATGGTTCAGAATTGATTGTAAAGAGTAGAGTAGAGTGTGCAAAGTGTTGAGCCATTAGTAGAAGGTCTATGTGACCACGTAAAGAGTTTGTGCTATACATTGGAATTGATTCAGATAGCTGTGTGTGTGAAAATTGTACCTAGCTGCAGACACAACACTTCAGTAAAACATTAGAGGTTAGCAAAATTGAAATCTGCAAGTAATTGAAACTAAGCTAACTAGGTGATTTACTACCTTCTAGTAGGTGCGAGTATGTATTCTCAGGTTCGAACAAGATTAGTGAGAATGCAACACCTAAACGAAGGATTTAAAATGATGAAAGAAATGAAATATGAATGCAAATTAATCTATTTTTTTTGGATTTTCTATGCAATAAGATGAAAAACTATATGAATCTAAGCTAGAATTGATTAAAAATGATATGCAGATTTAATATAAGAATGATATGAATTGATATGAAAATCTATGCAAAGCTATGAAAAACTATGAATTGATCTCACAAAGTCGCCTGTCGCAAAAGCCTGATTCTTCATATGTAATTTTGCTAGAGTACTTGTGCAAATTCGAGAGATATATTTGTGAAAAGATGAGCCTTGTTTTTATAGAAATCCAAGGCTTGAGGATGCATTGAGAAAAGCCATAAATCACTCTTGATAAACTCAGGTTGATTTTTGAGTTAACAAGAAATTAAGAATAAATAAACTCATAAAATCATGCAAAAGTAGTTTTTATCTCAAAATAGAGTTTAGTTCTCTTTTTCAACTCATCATCAGATGTTGAGTTTAGAAAGTTAACAAATTAAAATTGAAAATTGATTTAAAGTTAACTATTTTTCTAATTGTGCATGATTTAATATGAATTAATTTAATAAATAAAGTGATTTATTTTCCACTTAAGTGATTTTGAATTAAAACAATTGATTTATGGGTTAATCAATTATTAAATCAAACTTTGTTCCAATTAAAATATTAAATTTGACAACTTTGATTTTAAATCAATTAAATAAATATCTAATTGATTGTTTGTAGGAATTTTGATTTATTGTCAAAATAAATACAATATTAATTTTTGAATAAATGCAATTAAATCTAATTAAATAGTTAAGTGGCAGAATTAAATTAATTAATTAAATATTCATCATATTCAATTAATCAACTTTAGGATAAATAATGACATTTATCGTCAAATAATATTCAATTAAAGATAATTATGATAAATTAGGAATATTCAAGGAATATTCCCTGATGTAGAATTAAGATAATCAATTAGGTTTTTGATAAACTGATGTTCAAATGTGCCTTAGGTTAGGACTTTGATGTCGATTTCGATCGAATTGTTGATGTAAGAGGTTAATGAACCTATAGCCCATTTTTTGGGTATTACATTTTACCCCTCTTTGAATTACTATGCGAAGCATAGTGGTTCAAAGATTAATCTATTTTTGATGTTGAAACTGATTTGAAAGATGAACTGATTCCGAGATAGGAACCAATTGAAAGATTGGAAAAAGCTGATTCAGGTCCTGGTTGACCAAGAATCACAATGATGTCAACTATAGCAACAATGAACTGATGATTACAAAAAAGTATCAAAACGCCTGATTCTAAACCTTATGATTACGAAGAAGTGAGTGACCTGATTCCAGACCTGATTGTCCAAAGGAATCAAAATGGTATCACATCCAAACCCTTCAGTTATGAAGAACCAAGGAAAGAATACTAATGAACTAATGGTTACGAAAAGTTGATACAGTTTACAAGATTGATTAGGATACCAGATTGATATGGATCTCGATGAATCTAATATGCCTCAAACGATGTGCCCCAAGCGACGAGGTCTTTTGATGAATCAACAACTAGATGTGGTTGTTGTCTTGATTACTGTGGAAAGATTTGATTTACAAACTTGATTGATGTGCAATACCATGCCCCCTTCGGGATGAAAATTGAAATCTGACAAGAAAAGTCAACGTTAAATGGTTTAGAAGCATGCTAATTGATTTGAGAAGTGGTTATACACGTCCAAGAACATGTTCTGCATTGTTTAGAGGTCCTATAGATCAAGTTTGACTAGGTTTGACCATGAGTTGACCATAGGTGACCAAGTTGAAATTTTGATAGTTTGATGTAAGATAATCAGTTAAGTTAAATTCTGGATTTCTGTGATGATTGAAGGTTGATTATGCAAGCAATCGGTCGTCCTGGGTCTGAAAATTTTAAATCATGATTTTGACAATATAAATGATCTCAGATTTTGATTTTGATCCCAAAAATGGGTTCAAAACATCGAAAGTAGCCAAGGGTACCTGCTTGGTGATCTGTTAAGAAGACCTTTGTGCGATAGTCAGTCTTTATGATATGTTTAGCATAGATTTTAGAGAATCATTAAGAATCAAGCTGATTTGGGCAATTGTGAAATAAATGCAATCATGCAAAGTGCAAAATGAAATGCAAACCTAAGACCTAGGACCTAGTCACTGATCATGTGTCGGTTGTTTTCATCATTGAATTTTTAGGTAATCGAATAAATCAATACAACATCCACTAGTTAGGAAACTATAAACATATGAATATTGATTTGTATGCTCAAAAGTCAATACAATACCCATTGGCTTAGACAACCATGGACATATGAATATTGACTTTGTTGTCAGAATGTCAAATTAGATATAAGCACCAAGGCACAAACGCCAGGATAACCTAAATATCATGTCCATTTTGATATAGCAATTTGTATAAGCATCAAAACATAAACGTTGTGATGACCTGAATATGCCTTGTGGAACAAACACGCCAAACAATTTGTAGAATTCATTCTTGTCTCCAATATGAATTACCCGCAGTGACCCTTTATCGTTCACATCCTTGGATAATAGCTGTTCATAGTAGGATTGAGAAATCGTTCAAGAATATGTAAGGTAGATCAAACTTCCTTGAATTTTCTGGGTATCAATGGTCGAGGTACTCATGGCCATCCAATACGTGATGGAGGCTCTTACAGATGGACACCATTTCAATCCAGAATTTCCAAAGTTCTAAGATTATCACTCAAAGTAGAAAACAAAGAAAAGATTATGCCCCCAGTCATCACTCTCTAAATCCTATAAAGGACATCATCAAAGAGCTTGAAAGGACACAATATGCAAAAATCTCAATGCGAATCAGTAAGCATACAAGGAGATAAAAGCATGTGAAGCATAGATTGTTTTCATTTGTGTTGATGTTTGATTGCATTGTTGTAGATGCAAAATCCTTTCTGGAAAGGAGACTGACTGACTGAATCGAATGTAGCTTCAAAGGACCCTGACTGGATATGAAATATCTGAGATACTAAGGATTGCAGGATATGAATTTGATCGCCCCCAAGTTTGAAACATTGATAGGATACAAATGCTTTGCTGATTGGTGTACAGACTGACTTTATTGAAAATAGGAATGTAGAAACAAACCAAGAGATATGTACAAACTAAAGAAAGACTGAAAGCTGGGAGAGACCAAGATTACCCTAATAGATGGAGTGTTTTGAAACAAGTGGCACTCATTTGCTAGGTTTTCACCATCTTGGCAGAGATTCTATTTTTTCTACCAAGGCACCTATTTCCAGGTTTTCACCAAGGCACTTTTTCTTTTTCTCATTTTTTGTATTTTTCATTTTTTCAATTTTTTTGTTTTTTTTAAATATTTTTTGATTTTTTTGTGACACATCAAGGTGCCTATTTGCTAGGTTTTCACCAAGATGATCATTTTTTAAAGACTTTTTCAGATTTTTCAAATTTTTTCAGGACATTTTTGAATACTGAATGCCTTAGGTCTAGAATTTCTTTAGATGGAGAATGTTGATTGGTTCTCGGAGCTGTTCTCCTTCAGTCGTTGAGAGTAGATAGGCTCTAGAGCCAAATGTAGTAGTGATAACAAAGGGACCCAGCCAGTTGGGTTCAAACTTCCCCTTGCGTTCTCAATGTGATTGATTTTTAGGATTCTCTCTCAAGACTAGATCACCAACTGAAAATTCTCGGTGTTTGACTTTCTTGTTGTAGCCTCTAGACATTTTTTTCTAATATACGCTGAGATGATCATACGTTGCTTGTCTGCACTCATCTAGTAGTTCAAGTTCTTGCAACCTAGACACTCTGTAGTCATCATAAGTTACTAGACCATGTATTTTGATTCTTAGTGATGGGATTTCAACCTCAATAGGCAGTACCACTTTAGACCCATAAACTAAAGTGAATGGTGTAGCCCCAATAGGCATTTTGATACTTGTTCTATAGGCATAGAGAGATGGATTGATCATGAGATGCCAATCTCTTCCTATTTTATTAATTGTACAGTGTAGAATTTTCAACAGATTCTTGTTGGATGCCTCTGCTTGTCCATTCCCTTGAGGATAGTAGATAGATGACCAATGTTGTGTAATATTGAATTTTGAACACAAGGAATCTAAGTCCTTATTCTTGAATTGGCCACCATTATTTGTGACTATTGAATGTGGAATTCCATACCAACATATGATGTAGTTCAGAATGAACATTGAAATTTGTTTTTCGGTTGCTTGAGTCAAAGGGACTGCTTCTACTCATTTTGTAAAATAGTATGTAGCTATAATAATATGAGTATGTCCATTAGAAGAATGAGGATGTATGGCTCCTATAAGATCAAATGCCCATTGGTGAAAAGGCCATTGTGTAGTAAAGGGAATTAGATCTCTCCCTGGTGCATGAATTAAGTTACCATGTACTTGGCACTTTTGACAGTTCTTAGCAAACTTGATTGCATCTTTTTCCATTTCAGGCCAATAGTACCCAGCCCTAATATGCTTTCGAGCTAGTGTTAAACCATTTGAATGTGATCCACATATACCTTCATGGACTTCCTCTAATGCACATTGAGACTCTTCTCATTCTAAACATCTAAGGAGTGTACCATCTAGACATCATTTGTACTAATCGTTACCAATGATGACATATCAAGATGTGTTTCAGATAAGGTATCATGAATTATTTGATCTTGGAGATAGGAGAATAGGTTTTTATATTTGGATTAATCATGACCAACAATAGTGTAGATCATGTGGGTTTTGGGGGAATCATATGTAGGATAAGATAGTTCTTCCACTAGGAACTCGTAGCATAGCTCATGTTCGGATTGCTGTAATAAAGTAGATAGCATTGCCATAGCATCAACAACTTTATTCTCTATTCTAGGAATTTGTTCAAAGGTGATAGATATGAAATATTTCTTTGGATCATCTACCATTATCTTGTATGGGATTAGCTTTCCATCTTTTGTTTGATACACATCATTGACTTGGTGTATTACAAGTTGTGAATCTCCATGAATGTGTAGTTCTGTTACTCTCCATTCAATTGCTATCTTCATGCCATTAAGAAGGGCTTCATATTCAACAATATTGTTTGTGCAAGGAAACTTTATTCTGAATGCTTTAGGGATTGAGTATCCTTGAGGAGTGATGAAAAATATTCCTGCTCCAGATCCATTCTATGTATAGGAGCTGTCAAAGAATAACTTCCATGTTCTAGAAGAAAGATTCATGATAGAGGAATCTAGGAATTACATTTGCATTAGTGTATCATCAAACAAAGGTGCGTCAGCCAGTTGATCTGCAATTACTTGGCCCTTGGTAGCTTTTCTTTCAACATATTTAATGTCAAATTCACTTAACAGCATCACCCATTTAGCTAATCTACCTGTGAGGGCAGCTTTGCTTAGTAGGTACTTTAGTGGATCAATCTTAGCTACCAAATGCGTAGTATGAGCTAACATGTAGTGTCTTAGTTTCTATGATGCAAAGATCACAACTAGACACACTTTTTCTATCATAAAATAGTTCTTCTCATACGCCACCAATGTTCTACTGATATAGTATATAGCTCTTTCTTTCTTGTTGTCATCATGTTGCGCTACTAATGCCCCAAGTGATGTATCTATGGAAGAGACATATAGGCCCCATTTGTTTGCAGGAATTTGACTGGAATTGGGTGTAGTACTTCCACTTTTTCCTGAAATCTTCCGTTTGGGACTCTATGTTGCAAACCTGGATTACGCCTTCAAAACCTAGTTTAGGCCCTAAAATGGGTAGCACCATCTTCTAGGCAAATAGGTGGAATTCAAAATGAAATCCAAGTTTTAGGAAATTATGAACCTGGTTTAATTTCTTCATCGGGTCCGTGATCTTTGTGCATTGCAAATTCGGTTTTGAAATAGGGTTTGGTCATTTCGCATCTGCCTCATTTTCCTAGGGTTTGGGAAATACTCCAGCTGCAGCGTCATTTTTATAGGTTCTTTGTTGGAGATTTGCATCTGATTTCATCAAACCTATCTACTGACTCGAGGTAATTCCAGAATGCACTTCTCTTGCTTGGTGGGGTTGGTAATATTCTCTTGTTCTACACATAGTACATGATTTTTGAATCGATTGGGGTGTAGATTAAGTATATGATTAAATTGAACTACACTTGTTCTGTGTGTAGTTAAATTGAACTAGTGCATTGTTGAATGGATTGGGGTGTAGATTAAGTAGATTATGTTCCCATTTTCTTCTTCCTTGTAGGGTTTCATGAAACCCTAATTCGTGATGTAGCTGGCATTTTTCTTGTAGCTACATCATGAACTAGGGTTTCATGAAGTATTATATGCATTCTTGAAGTATTATATGCACTCTTGGTAAGTGCTTATGTGGTCTTCTTGTGTGCTGAGGAGATTCCCAAGTGTGATGTTCTCCTTGAGGTTGACCCTTGATTATCTTATATTCTTGTTGGTCATTGAGTATTCCTTCTAAGATAAGGTGGCTATAAACAATGGATACACAGTGACTATAAGTACTATTTATGCTCTTCCCATTCTTGTTTTGTTCAAGAACTTGTAAGTTTTACCCCTGCATATATGATAATTGCATATAAATTTGTAATTTTTACCCCTGCATATATCACAAGGTAATGTTCATAAGTTTGGTGATGTAAACTCATCTTGATACAATTTCTTGTGTCTAGGACCTATGTCCCCTAGTTTGCATTGTATTGAGTATCTTATGTAAATCTTTGGATGGTATTCCCTATATATGTTATCTCTATTGAGCATTCAAGGTTGTCATTAGTATCAAAGGTTATCAAAGATATCAGTTGGTCACTTACATTGAGCAAATTGGTAACTAGAAGCAAGACAGACTAATCGGTAAAGCTTACACACCGAGCACTACATAGTTTACCAAGCAACAACATCACTGACACTGACAGATAGTAAACACTGAGCATCATAGTATACACCAATCAGTTTATATAGTGTTTACTGAGGATCACAGAAAATGACAGTAATCTGAAATGACACATTCTTCTATGCAAATGGTTACAACAAATCAGAAAACATTTTACCAAGATTGAGGAATATTTATTGTTATGATATTCATTAAGTGCAATGTATATCTTATGTAATAGTTTGATCTAGGTCATTTTTGTACATCGTAGATCTTAGGGTTATGTCTAAGTTGTGTAACCTAATTTTGTTAAAGTGACAAAAGAAGATCGCTATATAAATGTATGTTTACATCATTTGTGATGTGAACTGATGTGAGAATAGATATATGAATCAAGGAGAAACTTGAAGCACTTGCCTAACTTCAAGTCTATCAGTTAACAGAGTAGATTGCAGAGGATATCAGGTTAAGCAGAATCAGAAAAGGCTACCAAGTAGTTCAGAGCATAGATTCATCACAGTAAAGGTGAAATACATTTAGAACTTATAGATCTATATCAACCAATTGAGTTGTCAATTAGCAGATAATTGCCTATTGCTTTCTAACAATTGTAATAGAGTTTTTGGATAAATCTCTTAACAGAGTAGACTTAACAGTCTTATGTAAATCTCTTAACCAAGTACACACTTCATTAGTGTTGTTAAAATCCTATAAGTAGGTAGATCTAGCTGATCTAACATGTTACTCCTAACAGGGTAAGATCACCAGAAGTGATCAAAACTTGTAGCCCTAACAGGCAAACCTTTTCTATCTGCAGTGGTGAAGAATTTGTGGGTTTCATCCCCACTGCAGTTTTTACCTTCTAACAAGGGTTTTTGCATTATCAAAATACTTATGTTATGTGATTTCTATTTTGATTTCATGTTGTTTACTTTCATAAGTTAAATGGATGATTGATACATGCAATTAGATACAATTTATTTTGCAAGGTTCTCACCGTTTATAGTCATAGATCTGAAAGGTTTACAAGTAAAGTTTTTGAAGGCACTGATTCACCCCTCCCCTCTCAGTACCCATCTCTCCTAATTCCAACAATTGGTATCACATCACAGTTCTCTTGTTGAATAGTTTAACCACTGAAGGGTAAATATCTAAGTCATGGAGAGATATAAGCTTGATAAGACTATTGAGAATTAGAAGATACAGATGTAGATGTTTGTTGAATAGTTTAAGCAAGCTAGAGAAGGACTGAAGAAACTACTGGTTGAAAGGAAGAACCTAGCTATTCTACAAAATGAGATCGGTTACCTTGAAGAATCTATTGATGAAATGTTTGAGCATATTGGATCTAGTTCTGGAAGCATCTCTGATGGATCTGAAAGTATAATCACTAATTTGTCTAAAAAGAATCAACACTTACTTGATCAAGTGAAAGCACTACAAATCGGTCAAGAATCTCAGATGTTGAGAATGGTTGAGACTATGAACAATGCTAGACAAGCCGAGAAAGAAAGGAATCTGGCTATTGATGACCGAAGACAGATGATTGAACAACTTCAAGCTAAAGAAAATGAAATATAGAGACTCACTGATCGCCATTTTCAAGTATCTAATCAAATGATGACTGTGAATCAAGAGGTAAACCGAGTGAATGGAGAATTGTTAAGAAACCTTGAAGAAGTTGCAAGACTCAGCTTGGAGAATGAGAAGCTGAGGAATGAAGTGAAAACTTAGCAAAAACATAATGAAATGAAGAAATTGGCTGGGGATAGTTCAAAGAAGATTGATGACTTTCTGATTAATAAAAGAAGATTTGGGAGTAGAGCTGGGATAGGCTATACCGGCAAAGGATAATCATCACAACAAGCTAAACAAGTCAACAAAAATCAAAATCAAAGACCTAAAGCATTGACATGTTATCACTGTGGCAAATCAGGACATACATCTAATGTGTGTAGAAGCAAAGCACAAGGTAAACCTCCTGTCACTCCTAAATTCAATGGATATTGTTATTATTGTGGTAAGTTTGGACACCAAGCTTATGAGTGTAGAGCTAAACAGAATGATATTGCTAACAATACTACTGTGGAGAAAATATGCTATACTTGTAATAAACATGGACATACTGCATGGGAGTGTAAGGCAAAAATGAAGCAAGTATGAACTCCTAAGCAAAAAACACAGTGAAAGCCTTATCAACCGAAGAGACAAGGTAATTTTTATGTTTGGGATTATAACACATGGGCTAACTGTATTGCTTGTGGTAGATATGGACACATTGCAACAAATTATTATAGAAAGAGATGGATTGGACAATCAAGAAGCTAGACAAGCATTGTAATGACATGTATGCACTGCCATAAAGTCATACATTTAAGCAAGGACTATAGAGACCGAGCACTAGAAGAAAATCATGTATTTGAGAGTGGACACACTATTGCAGATATCATGAAGATAAGGAACACTATGTGGAGAAAGTGTTAGGAATGAATGCTAAATGTTTGGCAGCCATTGTATAGCAGTTGTTGTTTCATTCATGACTATGATTGTCATTGATGTCAACACAGTGATTTACTGAAGACTTGTAGAGAAGCAGATAGAGTTTGGATTAGCGCACATGGGTTATTGTAGTTGGAGCTATACGATGTTGAGGTTATACTCTTTGATATGTCATATGTCTATGGTTAAGAGTGTAGACCATAATTCATTGATTCATGGAAGTTATGATCATTTTGGTAGAAGCAGTGTTTAGGCAGTGTTCCTGAGTAGCTCTTTGTGGAAATCGGATGATATCTCCTAATCAAGATGGAATCTGATTTTGTGCAGTTAAAGGGAAGTTGGAGACACATTGATAGTGATGAGGATGATAGCACAAACTTTGAGGTTGCATGAGTGAAGATTTATTGTATTTGGAAGCCGATAGTTTTGTGTAATTTTGGTGTATCGTGTGGAAACTTTTATTTTGTAATTGTATGCCGAATCATTTGTAATTATTTGAGTGTGGTATAAAGGAAGGAATGTATTTCCTTGTTTTATAGTTGTAGCATGATTTTGTGATGTGAAAGTGTGTAATTATGATATGGTAGCAGCAGTTGTGATGTTGTATGCATGAAGTGAAGAATAGAGCTAAGTATGAAAGCTAATATGTGAAGGAAGACATGCGAAGTATAGAGATCTGAAATTGAGATATGATGTAACAGTGTGTGTGGTTTGACATAGTCAGAGAAGAGGTAACATATTATTTTGTTGAGTAATGCAAAGATTATTTGGATAGTGTGTTCAGTGATCTTACCCTGAAGCTGTTTGGGCAGTGGGTCCTTCTGTCTTCCATAACTCTTAACTGGGTTAGAATCTTTTAACAGGGATTCAAAATCTCCTAACAAGGATTCATATGTATTGAATGTATTTCATAAGACTCCTAACAAAGTCCATCCTCTCATAAGGAATATTCATATTAGTGCATCTTTTTTGGGCATCATTCTCACCGGGGTTTACTCTTTGATCAAGAGGTTCCCTAGTTAACATATCTTATGTCATTGTGTTATTGTGTATGAATATCTTTCTATGGTTGGTAATTATATTGCTTATATGGTTTAATGCTATTGAAGATGATAAAAGTTGTAATTATCAGATAACTAATTCACCCCCCCACTCTCAGTTATCTTGGTGGACTTTATTTTCTAACAATTGGTATCAGAGCAACAGGTCCTTGAATGAGAAGTTTAATAGCTTAAGGAGATCCATGGCAAATTTCAGGAAAGAAAGCCCTAAGTTTGATGGAGTGAATTTTGATAGCTGGAAAGAAAAGATGAAGACACACCTATTATGTTTAGGACCAGGTTATTGGTTGATTACAAAGAATAATAAGACTATGATTGAAGAGGAAAATATTGAAACATGTACTATGGAAGAGAGAGATCTATTCATGTGTAACATACTTGCAAGAGAAGCACTTTTGACAGCACTACTGGAGAATGAGTACAGTCAAGTAAAATATTTGAAAAAATCTCATGAAATTTGGAATGCTTTACACTCTACTTTTGAAGGTGATGAACATGCAAAAAGAGTTAGATTACATAATTGGATATGTGCATTTGAAGATATAAGAATGTTGGAAGATGAATCTGTTAGAAGTTATATTGGTAGAATGTTAGAGATCATTTTAGGTATAAAATCTTGTGGAGGAACAAAGACAGAGAATGAAGTGATATGAAAAATTCTGAGGACATTGACTCCTGCATTTAAGAAGACAACATAGATGATTGAATAAGTGATACCTTGTACAACAAAATTTACAAGAGAGACTCTTCTTGGAAGATTGGAAGCAGCAGAAATGAACTTGAGATTATCAGGAGACTTACCTAGAATGGAGACAACATTCAATGCTCTTAGTGTTCGCCCTACTTTGTCAAGAAGCATCATTGTGAGTGGAGATTATTCTGGCAGCAGCAAATCTAGAAATGAAGAAGACACGAAGATTGAAGAAGGTATTGCCTTGCTTGTGAAAAGAGAACTAGACGGTAAGAAAATTTTTAAATGTTGGACTTGTCAAGAATATGGTCATTTTGCATCTAAATGTCCTAAGAGAGTTAAAAAGTATAGAAGCAATTTCAAACCTAGAAGATCTAAGGAATGTTATTATGCTAATGATGAAGATCTTGAAGCTAGTATAGAAAGAACTTTAAGTGAAAGTGATACTGAAAATAATGATGACATAGGATTTGTAGCAATTATAGAAGAAAATCCTAAATCTGATGTTAAGGAAGAAAAAGCCTTAGTTTCTCAAGTTGAAAAGAAAGCTGATTGGATTATAGATAGTGGTTGTTCACATCATATGACTGGAGACATAAAAAATTTCATAAAGCTGAATGAATATGATGGTGGAGTTGTTAGAGTTGGAAACAATGCACCTTGTTTAATTAAAGGTATAGGATCTATTACTCTTGATGGAAAGACTAATACTGATGATGTTTATTTTGTTGATGGATTGAAACATAATCTTTTGAGTGTTGGACAGTTAGTTGATAAGGGATATCAAGTTTGGTTTATTGAGAAAACTTGTGTGATAAAGGATAAGGATGGAAATCTGATTGGAACTAGATCTAGAACTAGAGGTAATGTGTTTCAGTTGAATCCTATTGAGATGACATGTTTGATTAAAGATTGATGATAGTTGGTTATGGCATAGAAGGTTTTGTCATATAAACTTTGATAACATCATGAAAGTAAGCACTACACTTGCAGTGAGAGATTTACCTAAGATTATGAAGCCTACTAACATGATTTGCAAAGAATGTGTAATGGCTAAATAGAAGAGAAGTTCTTTTCTTAGTAAGAAGTTTAGATCTAGAGAGAAGCTAGAGATTGTTCATACAGATTTGAGCGACCCTACTAGGACTAGAGGATTCTATGGAGAAAGGTATTTTATGATTCTTGTTGATGATTTTACAAGAATGATGTGGATTGCATTTCTTAAAGAAAAATCTGAAGCATTTGATAAGTTTAAGATTGTTAAGAATAAAGTTGAGAATGAATCTGGAATGAAGATTAAATGTTTAAGATCTGATAGAGGTGGAGAATTTACTTCTAGAGAGTTTAACAACTTTTGTGAAGAAAATGGCATTAAAAGATAATATTCAGCCCCTAGAACACCTGAACAAAATGGTATTGCAGAAAGAAGGAACAGATTAGTGACTGAAGCAGCAAGAGCTATGTTATTTGAGAATGATTTGGTGAAGGTATTCTGGAGAGGAGTAGTGAACACAATAGTGTATACAATGAACATAGTACAAATCAGAGCAGACACAGACAAGACACCTGGTGAATTATGGTTTGGACATGCATCCTCAGTTAAGTATTTTAGAATTTTTGGAAGCAAATGTTATATAAAAGGAGATGATGATATTGGAAAGTTTGATCCTAGAAGTGATGAAGGTATATTTCTTGGATATTCTTTGAAAAGCAAAGCATATAGATGTTTCAATAAAAGAACTAAGACTATTGTTGAAAGCGCAAATGTTAAAGTTGATGAAAAGTTCAAAATTTAGGAAAGAATGCTTGATTATGAATTTGATGAAGAAGCTCATCCTAAGCCTAATACTAGAACTACTGAATTGTTTTATGAAACTGATAGTGATTTGTTGAATGAAAGCCACAGTGAAGTTAGTGAAGAACCTACATCTGAAGAGAGATCTGAGATAGTGACACCTAGCAAGAGTTTGTTAAGGAATCATTCTTTTGAATAGATTATGGAAGCATCAAAAGAGGAGTTCTTACTCAGAATAAGGCACAAGAATAGTTATGTTTGATTTCTCAAATTGAACCTAAGACTACTAATGAAGCTTGTAAAGATGAAAGTTGGACTAATGCTATGAAAGAAGAACTAGATTAGATTGAAAAGAACAAGACATGGGAATTGGTCCCTAGACCTAAAGACAAGAATGTTATTGGAACTAAATGGGTATTTAGAAACAAGATGAATGAACAAGGAGAAGTAGTAAGAAACAAAGCAAGATTGGTATGTAAAGGTTACTCACAATAAGAAGGAATTGACTATGAAGAGACTTTTGCACCTGTTGCAAGAATTGAAGCAGTAAGAATGCTTTTGGCATATGCAGCCTACAAGAAATTCAAAGTGTATCAGATGGATGTGAAGTCAACATTTCTAAATGGATAATTGGAAGAAGAAGTCTACATTGAGCAGCCTGAAGGTTTTCCTTTAACTCAAGAAGGAGACATGGTATGTAAATTGAAGAAAGCTTTATATAGACTTAAACAAGCACCTAGAACTTGGTATGCAAGACTGGATAAATATTTGTTAAAGTTGGGATTTATAAAAGGTACAATTGATAGCAATCTATACACAAAAGAAATTGAAAATGGTTTGCTAGTTATAGTTATTTTTGTTGATGACATTATCTTTGGAGGAGAAGATGAAGCTAGTGACAAATTTGCTAATGAAATGAAGACTGAATTTGAAATGAGTATGATTGGTGAAATGAAATACTTTTTGGGATTACAGATAACACAAAACAATGATGGTATCTTTGTAAGTCAGACAAAGTACTTAAATGATTTGTTGAAAAGATTTGGAATGGAGGATTGTAAACCAGTTGGAACACCTATGGTGACTGGACATAAGTTATCTAGCACAAATGAGACTCTTGCAGTAGAATAGAAGAAATACAGATCTATGATTGGAGGATTGTAGTATTTGAATCATACAAGACCTGATATAGCACACTCAGTTGGAATTGTAGCAAGATTTCAAGCTGAACCTAGAGAATCACATTATGCATCAGTAAAGAGGATACTGAGATATTTAAGAGGCACAGTGGACTATGGATTATGGTATGAAAAATATGATGATTTTACCCTATGTGCATATACAAATGCTGATTGGGGAGGTAGTGTTGATGATAAGAAAAGCACCAGTGGTGGACCATTTTTCCTTGGAGGAAGATTAGTTTCTTGGCTAAGTAAGAAGCAGAATTGTATCTCACAAAGCACAATAGAAGCAGAATATGTAGCAGCAGCAAAAAATTGTAATCAGATAATTTGGATGAAGTAAATGTTGAAGGATATTGGTATAAAATTTGTTGAACCTGTTGTTATACATTGTGATAACACCAGTACAATTAGTATGTCTAAGAATCCTATATTACATTCTAAGAAAAAGCATATAGAAATTAAGTATCATGTTGTAAGAGAGAAAGTTGCTGAAAAAGAAGTCAGACTTGAGTACATAAGTACAAAGAAGCAGATAGTAGATATATTCACAAAGCCTTTACCTAAGGATACATTTGAGTATCTGAGAGGTATGCTTGGGGTTATGCCCTAGCCTACTTTTGAGAAGTGATGCAGTTGGTTGCATCCATCCATTGGTATATGAGCCTTATCTTTCTTTTGGACTGGATGTTGGTACTTCCTCTATGAGGGAGTATGTGTATTTGAGCTCAGTCATGAGGACTCTAGTAAATGTATTTTCTAAAAAGTGTCTTTTGACATTGAGTTGTTGTTGACTTAGTGATGGAATTTCTATCATTGATGTCAATGAGGGAGAAGTATGCATGAAAAATAATATGAGAGAACTGTATAGGATAATGGAGCAAGATTTGATTGATGAAGAGGATTTGAAGAAGCAGTGTTGCAGTATTAGATTTTTGGAACATTGGATGTTTTTCATCTATGTTGCCATCAATGCCAATGGGGGATATTGTTAGGAATGAATGCTAGATGTTTGGAATCCATTCTGTAGTAGTAGTTTTTGCATTCATGACTATGATTGTCATTGATGTCAACACAATGATTTACCGAAGACTTGCAGAGAAGCAAACAGAGTTTGGATTAGTGCACGTGGGTTATTGCAGTTGGAGATATGTGATGTTGAGGTTATACTCTTTGATATGTCATATGTCTATGGTTAAGAGCATAGATAGTAATTCATTGATTCATGGAAGTTATGATCATTTTTGTAGAAGCAGTGTTCAGGCAGTGTTCTTGAGTAGCGATTTGTGGAAATCAAATGATATCTCCTAATCGAGATGGAATTTGGTTTTGTGCAGTTAAAGGAAAGTTGGAGACACATTGATTGTGATGTGGATGACAATGAAGACTTTGAGGTTGCACGAGTGAAGATTTATTGTATTTGGAAGCTGACAGTTTTGTGTAATTTTGGTGTAGCATGTGGAAACTTTTATTTTGTAATTGTATGTCAACTCATTTGTAATTATTTGAGTGTGGTATAAATGAAGGAATGTATTTCCTTGTTGTATAGTTGTAGCATGATTTTTTGATGCAAAAGTGTGTAATTATGATATGGTAGCAGCGGTTGTGATGCTGTATGCATGAAGTGAAGAATAGAGCTAAGTATGAAAGCTAATATGTGAAGGAATATATGCGAAGTATAGAGATCTGAAATTGAGATATGATATAATAGTGAGTGTGGTTTGACATAGTTAGAGAAGAGGTAACATATTATTCTATTGAGTAATGCAAATATTATTTGGATAGTGTGTTCAGTGATCTTACCCTAAAGCTATTTGGGTAGTGGGTCCTTCTGTCTTCCATAACTCTTAACCGGGTTAGAATATTTTAATAGGGATTCAAAATCTCCTAACAAGGATTCATATGTACTGAATGTATTTCATAAGACTCCTAACAGAGTCCATCCTCTCACAAGGAATATTCATATTAGTGCATCTTTTATGGGCATCATTCCCATCGGGGTTTACTCTTTGATCAAGAGGTTCCCTAGTCAACATATCTTGTGTCATTGTGTTATTATGTATGAATATCTTTCTATGGTTGGTAATTATATTGCTTATATGGTTTAATGCTATTGAAGATGATAAAAGTTGTAATTATCAAATAACTGATTCACCCCCCCCCTCTTAGTTATCTTGGTGGACTTTACTTTCTAACAGAAAAGCATCTAATGAAGAATGTTGAGTCAAGTAATGCTGTCGGTGAAACCTCATCCACTAGATTGGGTGACATCGGTAACTCCACTTAAGGTGACAAAGGTATGTATGGGACTGATATTTATAGTGAGCAAATCTTACATATAGTTCCTTATACATGATGTACAAATACGAAATCAACATGAATAAAGATGCATTATGGTTTATTTGTTATGAGCTAACAATGTTATATAGTTGGTAAAAGAGAGACCGAGAGTTGGTTACCCATCGATAATCACTACACAAGGTTAACTAGATAATTGTGTAAACTGAAAGAGAAATCCTATATTAACCGAGTGACAAGTAAATTGTTATCATCATTGAGCTGACAACTATTATGTACCATAAGTTAGGTCAAGCATTAAATGCATGAAAGTTTGAGTAGGAATATCAAAAAGTCTATAAATACACAGGAAACAGAGTTCATTTTTACATTGTGATTTCGAAGAGAGAAGATTTCACAGAGAAGAGTTTGAGCTAAAAGATTTTTAGAAGGATTCAAGACTACTGTAGATCGAACTGACATCACTCTTTGATGACTCCAAGTTAGTTCATTTTCTATCAAACACTTTTTTAACCTGTTGCTAGCCGAAACCCTAAATCAATTTATGGCATCTACATCATCTGCTAGAAAATCACAGTGTTGAGGAAGAAGTTAATCTAATTGTAAGGGAAAATTTTGATGAACCCAATTTCAAGCCACATCCCAAGGTCGCATCACAAATAGATTGAATGGGTGCTTTCTCAAGCATACCAGATAGGGTTTTATTGAAAGAAGACGTAAGAGCGTATATTCATTGCAAAATTGGAGAAGTAGGAGACTTTGAAACTATTGTAGCACATCAACAACTCTGTGGCACTGATGGAAAATTAAAATAAGAATACAAGAAGATTGAGGAATTCGGGTTATCATGTGTCACATACTGTCCGCATTCATTTAAGATAGATTGGATCAGAATTGTATTGAGTAGGTATCATGATGGAAAATTCTAGTTGGATAAACCAATAGAGGTCACTAAGAAAATGATCAGTAGGGTTACTAGATTCCCTACAACCGACAAGGCAAAAGCCTTCTGTATTTCATCATGACCTGATGTTGAGAAGAACACTAGAGCTCAATGGGATGGTTAGGCACTAAAAATTTCATCAATCAAAGACCTAGCAGTTAAGTTTGCAACACATGTAATTGGGTACAAAATATTTCAATTGAGCAGTTTCAACAACGTACCCTGCAGTGCAGTAGACATGGCATACAAAATTGTGGAGAAAGGTCACTAGGTTGATCTTGCCAAGGTACTGTTACATCAACTACAGGAAAAAATGAAGACTATAAGGTCAAAGAAGTCAAACACATGTAAGTTTGGATCTCTACTTGTTTGTATATTTTTCTATCTACAAAAGTATGTACCTGGCATTGGTAAAGTAAACTAGACATCAGATAAACCAATAACTACATAGATTACCGAGATGATAAGTAAGTTAGGAGATAAACTAAATATAGAATTTGATGCATACTTCAAAAAATTTCAGACCTAAATGCATTAAAGAAGTAGAATTCCAAGGGAATTAGTTGAAAAATTTGAGACAGACATTTGTTTTGTAGTAGACACAGATCATTCCATGATAAGAGAAGTTGAACCTAGATCAAAATGGTTGGCACCTATGGGTTATGAAATGAACCATGATTTCACACTGAAATCTATTAATGCACTGCTTGCATTACCAAAAGACCCCACTGCCACTAGGTTCAAAACATATGAAGAGGCCAAATCTAGAATCACTACAGGCATAGAGATTAGTAAAATGTCTAGAAGGGCAAAGAATATGAAGAAAGATCTTACTACTAGATTTGGAGATGTCTCTGACTCATCTGAAGAGACATCGGTTGAACAAGCAATCGAAGGTTAGTTAATGTTAGCTGACAAGCCATATGATAGTGAGGAAATCAAGTCTAAAGAAGAAAAAGATCCCACACCGGTTCCTCCTCCCAAAGTTCCTAAGAAGAAGCAGTTACCAGTACAAGAAGGTATAAGGACAAGATCATCAATTGCAGCTTCACCACCACAAAAGAAGGAAGCAGAAAAGGCAATAAAATGAAAGGAAGCTACACTGACTAAGACTTATGCAAAGAAAGGATCCAAGGTTACAGCTGAAGCACCGAAGAAAAGGAGAAGACTGATAAGAGGTAGAGAAGGCCTTGAGGACACTGAAAATGAAGATGACATCAATCAATTCAAGGTGGTCAGCAACAAGGTAAGGTCAATAGATGAAGTCATTGAAGATATAATTGAGAACGAAGACCTTGCTGATCCGGAAATAGGCAAATTTGACAAGATGTCAACTGAGGATCAAACCAAGATAGAAGAGGCAGTCATTCAAATGATGATAAAATTCAAGAGAGTTCCATTGGAATTTTCATGTTCATTACCAAAGAAGTTGGATGATAGGATAAACCAAAAGTGGGCTTATGCACTTGAAAATGAGAAAAGAAAGAGAGAAAGATCTCTAGTTTGGGCAGCCCCACATCTCAGTATACTGGAAATTGATGAACACATGGCTAACTACCAAGCAAGATTTATGGTAAAGCACTGGGCCATGACAATACTAGATGAGAACATAGCAGACGTAGGTGAGATTGGTGATTCTCTATGGAGATCTATTTTTGAGGCCAGAGAAAAAGCTGAGCAAAAGGCATTCTTAAACCTGTCTAAGAAGAGACAAGATTCCAAAGGTAAAGGTATTTATATTGATGATGGCACAACAAAGAAGTCAAAGGACACAAGCATATCAGTTACTGAGGTAATTGATATCACTGAGAAAAAGGAAGAAATAAATGTTTCACATGATGCACCGGATCTAGTAGAGATCCAACTGAAGAAGAAAACTAATGACAATGTACTCATTGAGGACATCACAAATGGTGATCCTGATGACAAGGAAGATGAGGATGTAAATATTGCACCCCTACATAATCAAGATGAAATGCAAGCCACTGAATGTACATTTACATCATTATTGAGTAAGCTTCTTGTACTTGTAGAAGCACTTGAAATCATTTCACAAGTACAACCCAACGGCTCAGACCCCAAGCAACACAAAGACACCACATGGGTACAAGAAATTGAGAAACCTGCAGAGACAGATGAGCCTAACTAAACAGAGGCACCTTCCATTGAGACAAAGGTAACAGATGAGATAAAGGCAACTGAGGTGATCTCATCTGACACCACATCCGAGGCTCCCACTCCTTCAATCGAGACAACAACTACCGAGGAGCAGAAGAAGGAAGAGAGTGTGTCAATCGGGAAGGATACCCCAAAGACTGGAGACAAGTCTCTTGTCATTATTGAGAAGAAATCACCATTAGTATCAGAGAAGAAGAAGAAAAAGAAAGGAAAAGGGTCAGTCACTTTAGATGAAGTGATAATTATTCCTGAGTGTGACCTGAGGACCCTGAGCCTTGAAGAACTAAGAAAATATGGGGAATTATGTTCAAGGAAGGCAGTGATTTCCTACAATAGGTAGTACCTGAGGTGGATATTGATGAAGATACTCCCATCCTAGATCAACTTGCTATATTAATAGAGAAGATCAATGCCCCAGATACTGATGTAGACAAATGAATTGAAGAAAGGGCAGAGTCAAGGATACAAAATAAACTGGCAGAGAAAATTAGCCAAGAAGTGGCAATTAAGAAGGTCAAATTATCTGAGATAATCACTGAGATAAAATCTATCACCCAACTAATTTGTCAGTTCTTACTAAAGCTTTGTACTACAGACACCTTCACTGTTGAAGTCAGTGAAAAGACAAAAGGACTGGAAGTAGAAATCAAGGTCAATACAAATGTAGCTATAACCAAGCCAAATGCTTTCAAAAAGAACATTCACCGAGTTTATGAACTCAGGTGGTTAATAACAGACTTAAAGAAACAAGAAGAGTACATAACTAATAAGGTCACTGAGTTACAGATAGAACTCCTGCCATACCTGAAATTTTGTGAGGCACACATTGTCAAAGCAGAACAACTTGTTGTAACACCATAAATTTCTATGTTGGATAACATATTTGACATGCACTCACAAGTTGGTCTTGAGCACATTGCTCTCACCAACTTGAAAGAGGCCCTCGAAAACCTCTTGGAGTCAGTAAAGAAAACCCACTAGCATATTTTTGACAAATTGTGAGTATATTGTTAAATTTTTGTATTTGGCATTACTATAAAAAGGGGGAAAGCAATGTATATGTACATGATGCCAAATAAATATGTACATAGATGCTACATATACTACATATTAACTGGGAGCTTGCACTGAGGGGGAGTACTTACTTATAAATTTTGATAAGCACATATTTATATGGTAGAGATATAAGTTATATATAAATTTTGTTTTATCTATATACATTCAAGTTTTGATACTAATGCCAAAGGGGGAGATTATTATCTATTGAGCATTCAAGGTTGTGATTAGTATCAAAGGTTATCAAAGATATCAGTCGGTCACTTACATTGAGAAAATCGGTAACTAGAAGCAAGACAGACTAGTCAGTAAAGCTTAGACACCGAGCACTACACAGTTTACTGAGCAACAACATCACCCACACTGATAGATAGTAAACACTGAGCGTCACAGTATACACCGAGTAGTTTATATAGTGTTTACCGAGGATCACACAAAATGGCATAGTAATCTGAAATGGCACATTCTTCTATGCAAATGGTTACAACAGATCAGAAAACATTTTACCAAGATCGAGGAATATTTATTGTTATGATTTTTATTAAATGTAATGTATATCTTATGTAATAGTTTGATCTAGGTCATTTTTGTACACCGTAGATCTTAGGGTTATGTCTAAGTTGTGTAACCTAATTTTGTTAAAGCGGCAAAAGCTGATCGCTATATAAATGTATGTTTACATCATTTGTAATGTGAACTGATGTGAGAACAAATATATGAATCAAGGAAAAACTTGAAGCACTTTCCTAACTTCAAGTCTATCAGTTAACAGAGCAGATTGCAGAGGGTATCAGATTAAGCAGAATTAGAAAAGTCTACCGAGCAGTTCAGAGAATAGATTCATCATAGTAAAGGTGAAATACATTCAAAACTTATAGATCTATATCAAACAATTGAGTTGTCAATTAGCAGATAATTTCCTATTCCTTTCTAACAATTGTAATAGAGTTTTTGGATAAATTTCTTAACAGAATAGACTTACCAATCTTATGTAAATCTCTTAACCGAGTACACACTTCATTAGTGTTGTTAAAATCCTATAACTAGGTATATCTAGCTGATCTAACATGTTACTCCTAATAGGGTAAGATCACCAGAAGTGATCAAAACTTGTAGACCTAACAGGCGAACCTTTTCTATTTGCAGTAGTGAAGAATTTGTGGGTGTCATCCCCACCACAATTTTTACCTTCTAACAAGGGTTTCTGTGTTATCAAAATACTTGTGTTATGTGATTTCTATTTTGATTTCATGTTGTTTACTTTCATAAGTTAAATGGATGATTGATACATGCAATTAGATATAAGTTATTTTGCAAGGTGATCACTATTTATAGTCATAGATCTGAAAGGTTTACAAGTAAAGTTTTTGAAGGCACCGATTCACTCCTCCCCTCTCAGTACCCATTTCTCCTAATTCCAATAGTATAATGGCATAAATTGCATTACATGCGAGTTATAAATGTGTATAAACTGAACTAGTGCATTGTTTGAATGGATTTGGGTGTAGATTAAGTATATGATTAGTGTCGTTAAGGAATAACTTGAGCTCTGAGATGGATTCCCATTTTCATCTTCCTTTTAGGGTTTCATGAAACTCTAATTCATAATGTAGCTGGCATTTTTCTTGTAGCTACATCACGAACTAGGGTTTCATGAAGTATTATATGCACTCTTGGTAAGTGCTTATGTGGTCTTCTTGTGTGCCAAGGAGATTCCCAAGTGTGATGTTCTCCTTGAGGTTGAACCTTGATTATCTTATATGCTTGTTGGTCATTGAGTATTCCTTCTGAGATAAGGTGGTTGTAAATAGTGGATACAGAGTGACTATAAGTACTATTTATGCTCTTCGCATTCTTGTTTTGTTCAAGAACTTGTAAGTTTTATGCCTGCATATATGATAATTGCATATAAATTTTTAAGTTTTACCCTTGCATATATCATGAGGTAATGCTCATAATTTTGGTGATGTAAACTCATCTTGATACAATTTCTTGTGTCTAGGACCTATGTCCCTTAGTTTGCATTGTATTGAGTATCTTATGTAAAACTTTGGATGCTATAGCCTGTATCCCATGTAGTTGAATTATGGGAATAAAAGATCATCATTAGGACTAACCAAAGATTTAGGGCATCACAAAACTAGCATTGAAGAGCATTTATAAGGTATGTCTTGTTCTTTGCATTGCACAACTACAAGCCCTTGCTTTACTATGTCCTATGATGTCTTACAAAGTTTGTGGTGATCCAGTTAACCCCACGAGAGCATACATAAAACCTAACTGAAGATAACAAGGCATAGAAAAGAAAAAAAAGTCTCCATCTGGTATGGGACAACATAATTACCATGCCAGAAGACAAACACCCTAAAGCCAAGAAATTTTTTTTCCATTTCTTAAAACCTATGACTGCTGATCTGCATTCCTTGCATCTTCTATCATGTGAATGATCTGATTATTTGAGGGCAAGGCTTTAAAAACTTGGAATCTACTTGTGAAACATGATGAATATGTAGTTGTTAAGGAGAAGCATCTTTGTCTCAATTATTTTATCACTACAAATTGTGACACTTGTGCGAAGAAGGAGGAGGAAGCGTCATTAGACTCCTCTACAAAGAGTGATTGAGATAGCAAAAATAAGGTAGATGACTCCCTTGTTGTCATGGAAATAGAATCTAATATTTTTGTCTCTTTCAAAGAGGAAAAGTCTCCTAATTCATATACTCCTCCTGATCAAATAAAACAGATAGGTTTATAACTAGCATTGAGCAGAAAGAAAAGTATCAACCCACATTATAGAAGATAGAATGTGAAAAGAATTTTAATTTAGATGATTATTTTAATGTTAATGTTTAGACTATTCGAGGTAGTAATGGTGGTCTATCTTTGATATTTTCCAGGGCTTTAATTCTAGCTCCTAGTAACACATAGATACCATAATTAAAGCATGATTCTTGTTTTCATAGATACCATTCTAATTCTAGCTGCTTCAAAAATTTTTCTAATAAATGGATGGTCTTGAGCAAGATTGGGAGGTGGATCATTTTCTAAACTTGCTTGTTCATGTAGTAGTTTCTTTTGTGTGTTGGATTGTATGTAGCATGATTTTGGTAATGTGATTTTTGGTTTGTCTTTGTATTTTTTAAGCTCTCTTTGGATGACCCTTTTTGCTCCATTGACACAAAACTACAAAAGAACTAGCCTTGTTGTAACATTTTTCTATTTGTAGCATCATCCTTGTCTATTTTATAAACATTTCATCATTCTTCTATATATTGTATCGATTGTCAACTAAGTCCACTTAACATGGCTAACTAAGTCCACTTGTCAACTAGCTGCGATTGTGTCAGCAAGGTTGAAACCTTATTCCCACTTCCTCTACCCTTGTGCTAGTTCAACACTAGGAGAAATCACATGTATCTATGATTTGTGGTCTAATGCATAATTTTTTTTCAATAAATTTAGCTTCCCTTCATGTGCTCAAGACCCATGGTATAAGAGAAATGAATTGTAGTGATGTTTGGGTCTAGCAATATGAAGCTTGTACTAACACACAACCAATCTAAATGTGTCAACCTGGAGCTGAGCTTGATGAACATAGGGGGAACACTTCCACCTTGTTATATCTATTAAAACTTAGGTGAATAGAAATATTAAACACAAAAAAGACAAGCATTAACGATAGGAACAATGACCTAGTACATGCAAGATTGATGAGTCAGGTCATGACTTGACTTACCTAGAATGGATCATAGCTAGTCAACGAAGAAATATAACAAAAGAACTATAGCCAGCTAGCGTTTAAGGTTTAACCCATAAACAAAAATGATAAACCTAATGAGTAGGATTCAGCCCTAACCAATGCAACAGGGCATAAACCAACATGATAAATGTAATGAGTCAGATTTAGCCATGACCAATACAACAAGGAACTCCAGATGTCATTTAAATAGTACATAATTGTTTTGCAAATCTGAAACAACTTTGAGGGACTTTACAGCATCAAAGCAATCTCTTTTAACATAAATGATAACATTGACAACATTGCAATGATCTCTCTTTATCACTAATGGAAAAATCATTGGTGAAATTCCAGGTGAAACTTTGAAAATGAATTCAATCTTATTTGAAATTTAAAATTGAAATAGAAATTGATTTGGCTCAGGTGAAATAATTTCACTCAAAACTCTGTTATATAGTTGTAAAGTGGTTTTAGTTCATATTGTTTTGCTTCAAATCTTTCATATGAAAGTATTTTATTGTGTAAAGATGTAATCTTAGTTAATTCTACAGGTTAATTAAACAAACTAACAGTGCAAAATAAGCACAAATGTAGGTTACTAGGAATGTAGAAATGTAGGTTACTAGGAATGTAGAGGGAGATTGTGTGTAATAGCAATGGATAAAGCCTTCTATAGCTAAGAGGTTATGGATGGTTTTTGAACAATCATCCCATGACCAATTCTATCTAACCATTTTCTGTATTCAGTTACCCATGTGTCATAGGACTTTAGGCTAAGATACAAGTCCCTGGTAGACACCTTTTCCCTCAAAAAAACCTCATTTTGTGAAGAGAGAAAGCCCATGTCTTGCTCAAAAGCCTTGTTAGATGTTTGATGGATGACCCACATGAGTATCCATTTCAGTTCGGCTTTGTTTTGTGTCCCTCCAAATCTAACAATTACCATGGATTTACCCTGCCTTGCAGGTCTACATAGAAATAGAGCACTAAAATATTGCTTGTTCCCATCTTTGTCAGTGTACTCTTTATCCATCAGATTCTCAAGAAGAATGGAATGATCATAAGGAAGTTCATGTACTAAAGAGATGTCAAAAAATCCAGGCTTGGCATAGTGTTCAAACCATGGAATCTTTTTGTGGTCTATAGTGCTTCTGTCTGCCATCCATACCCATACCACACCCTAAGAAACTTTCACTTCATAAGATTTGACACAGGTAGCTCTTGGAATTGTTATTCAATAGACTCAACAATAATAAATGTACTAGAATCTGGCCATGATGTAAATATCCTGAAATAAATTTTTTTCCCAATTTTATTCTGGAGTATTTTGTCAAACAATTTGCTTCCTATCTTGATACATTGCTTATATGATGAATCATAGGTTGAACATTGATTCTAAAATGTCTTAAAATCACTTTTATTTGTAGAATACTTTCAATTTCATAAAAAAAGTTAGAAAAATAGAACATGAACAACATGCTACCAATATCTCCTCACTCAAATCATTGTGTTTGTCCACATTTCAGGCCATTGATGGATCCTATTAAGAATATTGATGTTCTAGGACGGGTAGTTGTGGAGACCACATATTCTCATCTTCTCACAGCTCTTATTTCTTGTGTTGCCATAACCACAATAGTGGTGGCCTGAGAAGGTAGTGCATAAATGGGTAAACAAAAAAGAAAAAGTAAATTCTTTTTATAGAATAGTTATTCATTCCAACAATGTGGATTGTCATGATCAGATTCGCATGAGTAGGGGAGCCTTCTTTCATCTAGCTACTATCCTAAGGTTGAAAGGAACCTTGTTAGATACGATACACTTGACGTTAGAAGAACAACTTGTGATGTTCCTCCACACCATTGGCCACAATTTGAGGAACCGCAAGATTGCCCACAACTTTGGGCACTTAGGAGAGACAATCAACCGATACTTCCACAAGGTGTTGAGGGCTATCTTAGGACTCCACAAGGATTTCTTTCTACCACCTAGTCCAAACACTCCTCCTGAAATTAGTGGGAATGAACATTTTGATCCATTCTTCAAGGTAATTCTTGTGTTGTTACAAATTTCTTGTATGGATTTTTATCCTTATCATATTATTGGTTGATCGTAGAATTGATGATTGTATCATATCATATAGGATTGTGTTGGAGCTATCGATGGAACCCATATACCAGTCACCATCGATGTTGACATGCAGGGTAAATATCATGATAGAAAAGGAAACCTATCACAAAATGTTATGGGTGTGTGTTCCTTCGATCATAAGTTTTAGCACAACCTTACTAATTGGGAAGGGTCTACTATGGATAGTCCTCTTCTAGCTTCAACTCTATCAAGAGAAGATCCTCTTGTTGTTCCCCTCGGTAAGCCAAATCGTAGTTTAATATACTCAAGGGTACAATCAATGTTTCACATTTTAATAATATACTTTATTTATGTAGGAAAATATTTTCTAGTGGATGTTGGATATCCCAATGCACCTGGATTTCTTGCTCCTTATCAATGTACACGCTACCACCTGAAGGATTTTTCAAGAGAGAATCCAATAAACTCTCGACAAGAGTTGTTCAACCATCGATACTCCTCTCTTAGAAACTCAGTAGAGCATACATTTGGTATTCTCAAGTAGCATTTTCCAATCCTGAGGCATGCCGTGTCTTATCCTATCATGACACAAGCCAATATTGTATTAGCATGTTGCATACTACACAACTACATTATGTTAGAGGATGACATTCCATTAGAAATTGTCACTAAAGAGGAAGATGATCATGATGGGATAGATGTACCAATGCTGGAGACATATGGGTTGTCTCAGTGTGATAGAGACCAGTGGGCACAGTTTTGAGATGATATAACAAGTAGAATGTGGGAAGAGTACAGATCCCAAGAATAGTTGTTCTTTTATGTGTTAAGAATACATGATGGTTTCCTTTTTCTTATGTTTTTCTCTACAAGTATTGGACTTGTATAGGTCAATGTGTTTTATTTGAGTAAACTAATGTATGAAGATACTTTGATATACATGATGGTTTCCTTTTTCTTCTATTTCTATCTAGAAGTATTGGACTTTTATGGGTCAATGTGTTTTATTTGAGTAAACTGATGTATGAAGATACTTTTATATACATGATGGTTTCCTTTTTCTTCTATTTCTATCTGGAAGTATTGGTCTTTTATGGGTCAATGTTTATACCATTAACAAAAATTTGTATACACATCATGGTATAAACAGAATTAATGATGAGCATGGATGAAATTGGTAACACGAGCCAAATATCTCCTTCCTCAAAGAAGATAATGTGGACAAAGGAAATGGAATGCAAGTTTCTAGACTTGCTCCTCAAGCAAGTACAACTAGGAAAAAATTGTGATGGAGGCTTCAAAAAAGAAGCATGGACCACCATTGAGAGGCGGTTCAACGCTGATATGAACCTCAATCTATCAAAGGAAAACTTCAAAAATAAGATGAAAACCTAGAAGCTTGCATATAGAGTGATGAAAGAGCTAAGAAATACAAGTCATTTCGCTTGGAATGAGGCAAATCAGTGCATGGATGATGAGGATAGCGTGTGGGATGAGCTTCTGGAGGTAGGGTGATCTCTCTACTATTTTGATGGAAATAATATTGCCTTCTTTTAAAGTTAATAATGAAAGAAAAAGAACCTAATCCATTTATTTATGCCAACATGTAGAGAAGAGAGTTCAAAAATGCCAAAGTGTATAAGAGGTAGCCCTTCCAATACTTCAATGAATTGGGTGCAATTGTGGGTAATGAAATTATTGAAGGTAATGCAGCTATGATAGCCCTTGAGACTGAAGAAGGGAACCCTATGGAAGAGCCATTCAATGTGCATGATGAAGAGGATATTGGTTTCAATATACATCTTGATAGTGCTGCTGATTTGGATGAAGACACTTATCCTTCCAATCAGTCCACTGCAACTGCAAGTGCTAGAGGAACTCCTACATCATCAGTCACAAGGGTGGGAAAGAGGAGGAGGGCAAGTATGGCTGGTTCCTTGGATGCCATGTGTGAAACAATGAAGAAAATAAAAGAGGGCATGAGCAATGTTCACCTTCACACAATTGATTTATCTGATCATGGCAATGCTTTGACGGGCACATATACCGCTCTCAAATCCATCCCTGAATTGAGTTGAGGTGTATTCCTAAGGGTATATGACACCTTTGTGGGTGAACATGAAAGAGCCAAAGGGTTCTTGTTGATGACTAAGGATGAGAGAGTGGACTGGATTGCAGCCACATATGGTAGATTATAGTTATTTTCTACATACTTTATCAAACTTTATCACAAGTTGAAACATTATCATACTTGTTCCCATACACTGATACAATTGTGTTTCCGTTGATGATTGTTTATGATTGTTTATGGTTGATGATTGTTTATCAAACATAGTTTTTGTTTATCAAATATATTCTGAGATAATGAAATGTAAATTGGTTTCCTAAAGACCCTGTCACTGCCCATAAGGGTACATCCATCCAACCTTGTCTATATTTTTATGATGTTGATTCATCTGTAAGAAATGATACTTTGTGATTGATGTTCTAAAGATTATAAGATTCGATAAAATACAATAGAATATCTATTGTTGAGGACTATTTCTCGTTGTTGTGACTGCATTGGACTATTGTTCGTTGTGACTGCATTGCATGTTCAAGATATTGTTAAGTTTATCCACGGATTGGACTGTATGCCAATGGCTATGAACATCAATCACAAAGTATCATTTCTTTTCTAGCTTGCCATTATTTTCTAAGAAATTCAAAATGCCAATTAGTGACTACATTGGACTATTGCTCGTTGTGATTTCATTGCATGTTCAAGATGTTAAGTTTATCCACTGATTGGATTGTATGCTAGTGGCTGTGAACATCAATCACAAAGTATCATTTCTTTTCCAGCTTGCCATTATTTTCTAAGAAATTCAAAATGCCAATTAGTGACTGCATTAGACTATTGCTCATTGTGACTGCATTGCATGATCAAGATGTTGTTAAGTTTATCCACTGATTGGACTGTATGCCAGTGGCTGTGAACTTAAAGGTGCACCCCTATGTTTGATGCTATACTTTTGCATCGATTTGAACAGTCATAGAGTTGTTGAGCATCATACTGAATTTGGAGGAGGATCCTATATGTATAGTAGTTGAAAGAGAGATATTCGATCCACTTGATAAATACATTGACTTTATGCATAAATTGAAAATGACAATTAGTGAAAAATATACACCACAAACCCATTATAGTAATTGTAAATACTTGCTACATATAAAAGTGTTGAATTGAGGTCCCAATAATTAAAATTTCTTAGAAAAAAATGGCAAGCTAGAAAAGAAACAATACTTTGTGATTGATGTTCTAAAGATTATAAGCTTCGATAAAATACAGTAGAATATATGTTGTTGAGGACTATTGCTCGTTGTTGTGACTGCATTGGACTATTTCTTGTTGTGACTACATTGCATGTTCAAGATGTTGTTAATTTTATCCACTGATTGAAATGTATACCAGTGGCTGTGAACATTAATCACAAAGTATCATTTCTTTTCTAGCTTGCCATTATTTCCTAAGGTTTTCAAAATGCCAATTAGTGACTGCATTGGACTATTGCTCATTGTGACTGCATTGGATGATCAAGATGTTGTTAAGTTTATCCACTAATTGGATTATATGCTAGTGGCTATGAACTTAATGGTACACCCCTATGTCTGATGCTATAATTTTGCATCGATTTGAACAGTCATAGAGTTGTTGAGCATCATATTGAATTTTGAGGAGGATCCTATATGTATAGTAGTTGAAACTGAGATATTTGATCCACTTGATAAATACATTAACTTTTTGCATAAATTGAAAATGCCAATTAGTGAAACATATACACCAAAACATCTTAAAATATGATATCCTCAAAACAAAAACAAAAAGATCAATTTATTCACCGATAATAATGCGCAATTTTATTTTTTTTCAAACATCCTAAGAGAAGTTATAATAGTGAGGGTTTGAAGCTACTCTTGGTATTAGATGCTTTGTATGATGTTTGAGCTTTGAAGGAGCCAACCATAACTGGGCTATTAGCTGGCTAATTAATCATCTAATATTTAATTCTGACCAGCAAATCTGGTGGATGACAAATTGCTGATTCATAGTCTACCATACAACTCAATCCTTGGAATTCAGACATTGACCATATCCTCTGGTATGCTTAATTGTTAGGCATTGAATTAGTACCATCCCAATAGAGTTAATGTGTTTCATGAATCTACCTTAGAATAAGAAACAAGAGGTGCCTCTATGTAGCCTATAGACTTTAGAGCCACTTGTGCCCTCAATTAGATAGTAAATTTCAATTAATGTTTTCTAGAAATTCAATGAAATAGAGTTTGTGCTTTGCTCATCACAGAGAACTCCAATAATGATACAAGATATGTATCAGGTTTTCATGTTAGATCATGTTATGGATAGACACTTATGACACTTATGATTGAGCACTTAGAAAAGCATGAAATTAATGTGAAGTTAATAAGCTAAACAGTTTACACAAAAATGAATTATGAACTCTTGCAGTGATTTTTTTTTGCAATAACTGTTCACTCCTCATTACAATAGAAATTGCACTTACAGTCAATTTAGTTTACTAGTCTTTTGGGAACAACAACAACAATATCATTACCAGAAAACATGATAAATCTACAACCAATGGTGCTGCAGGAGCCACCTCAGAATCACAAACCAGTGAGGAATTGCCTAACTGGTTCAGGGTTTTTTTGTCAACTAGCTAGTTGTGGAAATTAAGGGGTTTCCATCCTTCAATCTCCAGTGGTATACATGCAAGGTGTCCAATCCATTTGAGTTGAATTAATGGACAAACAAGCATGCCCTCCCTTGACCACTGTTTTCATTAAATGTGCTTTTATAGACATATTAGCTTGAATTTGTTAGTCTTGTTTCTTTTAACATATTTAAGTGGAATACACGAAGGAGTACCACATGATGAATGTTTAATTTAATGCATTGTTAAGGTGTAGTCTCATAACTATCCATTTATAGTTCTTCAGACATGGTTTTGTAAATGTGTTTTGGTAGATGACTATATTGTTCATGATTCTGTATGTATATACCCTAACCATCTTGTTATTAGTGTTGCATTACAAAATTAAGTGGAATAATTCTACTTTGTTCAATGCTCTATTTCATCTTGAATTTCTTTTCATTTTTAAAAACCATGTGATAGGTACAAAAATAGAAATGGATAGCTCTAAGACTACACATATGATGATAAAGTGAGACTACACATATGCTGACATTAAAAATGTTTGAAATAGCTTTTGGATTCGATTTTGTAGATATTTTTGGCATCAATATTTCTAATCACACTCTGTGATCCTTCATCAGGATGGAAGAGCGCAAAATGATTGAAAGAAAAGTCCATCATTTTGGTCTCTTTCATCCTGATGATGGATCACAAAGTGTGATAAAAAACATTCTACACAATCAAATCCAACAGCTATTTCAAACATCGATGCCAAAATATCCACATATGTTGATAAAAAAATTAGCTATCTGATGATTGTTTACTGTTCATGTTTGTAAACGGTCAATATTTCTGATGGTACTCATTGGTGTATTCCATTTAAAAATAAACAAGTTTTAGTTTTTCTATCATGTTTACTTTGTAGATGGAGGATTGACCATCTAACAATATGAAAAGTAATGGGAAGAATGAGCAGGATATGAGATGGTTGCTCATCGAATGTGGGGCATAATGGTGTAGAGCATGGATTTCCTTGCATTTTCTTATTTAATGGTGTGTTTTCACACCACCATTCAGTTCATGGATATTGTTCTTCCTCATCTTCTATCTGATGCTATAGTTGTATCATTATATTTTTTTGTATAAATTTGTAATATCAACATAAATGAAACTTTTTTAATTTGTACTAATAGAATACAGTCATGTTGTTATATGAATGAACAAAAATAGTATGAATGAACAAAAAATTGTTTGATACAGTGGTGATGGCTATGATAAATGTCCCTATGTGTGACTGTGGTGATGGAGCGTGCTGCGTGTTGAGGACATCACACACAGACAGTAATCCAGAGCGTAAATTTTGGACTTGCATAAATAAGAAAAAGGTTGTTAATTGCACAATATTTAAATGTTTACAAAGAATAAATATTAGTCATTATAGCGAGACTAACTTAGATTTATATTGTAGGATGACGATGGATTTGACTACTTTCAGTGGGCTGATGACACCCCATCGCTGTCTACATCATCTGCACCTTCTACACATATACCTATTATGGATGACGAGTACAAGTCTTGCAAAGCACTCGAGAAATCTATTGCAAAATTGGAGGTCACCTATAAAGCCAAAATCATGTTTTTACGATGTTTACTTTGTGTAATAATCGCACTATTTTGTTGGGTCATTATGCATAAATAGATATATATGTGGACTATATGACTTATTTATATTTTGATGTGATATCGAGCAATGCTATAATTATTTTCTTGTTATAATATTTTTAAAGATAATGTATAAAATTAATAAAAAAAGTTAACTTTACTATTCACAATATTAAAAAAAAATTAAATTTTGTTTATGATTTACTATATAAAAATATAAATTAATAAAAAAAAATATAAATAAAAAAATGGACAAAATAAATAAAATATTAAATTAAAACATTATATAATAATTAAAAAAACTTAAATTTTTTCTTGTCAAATTCTAATTCCAATTCAAAATGTAGAACCAAACATAGAAAGTGGATAATATAATTCCAATTCCAATTTGAAATTGCAAACCAAACACAAAAGTAGGAATTTCTCAATTCTAATTCCAATTTAAAAAATGGCAACCAAACGCAGAAGATGGATTGTCTCAGTCATCTTCTGGGTCAACCAAATGGTCCAAACTATCTCCCAAATACACAAAACTGGAATTTCAAAACCTGATTTTGAGATAATCAGGTTTTGACTCAAATTCCAATTCTGCAAACAAATAGGGCCATAAGATCAATGGCTTCCCTTGTATAGGAGGCATAAAAAATAGGAGGATTTGATAGATATTTCTTGATATGATTAAAGTTCTTTTCACATTCCTCATTCCATGCAAAGGTCACACCTTTATGTAATGTCTTTGTGAAAGGTTTTGATATGTCTTCCAGTTGAGATATGAAGCATCTAATAGATTGTACTCTCCCTTGTAATGTTCTCATTTGACTGATATTCTTGGGAGGTTGCATCTCCATGATATCTTTGACCTTAGTTGGATCTACTTCAATTCCTTTCTTTGAAATAATGTAGCCTAAGAGCTTTCCAGAAATGACACCAAAAGCACACTTCTTAGGGTTCAGTCTGAGACTAAACTTCTCCATTCTATCTAGTATTTTGCTCAAGTTATTCAGATGTTAAGATCTTATCATATATTTAGCCAAGGTGTCATCAACATAATCCTCCATAGTTTGATGCATCACGTCATGAAAAATAGACATCATAGCTCTCTGATATGTAGCACCTGCTTTCTTCAAACCAAATGGCATGACATTCCAATAGAAGGTTCCCCACGCACATGTGAAAGTAGTTTTATCTTGATCCTCTGGAGCAATTTTGATTTGATTATATCTAGAAAAACCATCCATTAAAGAATACATCTCAAAGCCCGTAGTCATGTCCACTATCATATCAATATTTGGTAATGGAAAATCATCCTTAGGGCATGCCTTGTTTACATCTCTAAAATCTGTGCATACTCTTATAAATTTGTCTAGTTTTGATACTGGAACAATGTTAGAGATCCATTCTACATAATCAATAACGTGGATGAATCTGACTTTTAGTAGTTTCTCTATTTCAGCTTTGACTAAGAGTGCAACATGTGGATGCATCTTTCTCAATTTTTGCTTAACAGGTTTGACTCTTGGGAGCTATAGATAAATGGTGCATTATAAGATCGGTATCCAACCCTGGCATATCTGAATATTTCCATGCAAAGTTGATCTTCTTTTCTATTAGGAATGTAGTAAATGTTTTCTTTTCTTCTTCTGATAAGGATTGTGCTACATGGATCAACTGTGGTTCTTTTGCTGTTCCCAAGTGGATAAATTGAGTGGGCTCAATTAGTACTGGAGATTTGTCCTATAAATGACTCAGAAGGACATAGAATATCTCATCCCTAGGTGCCTTGGAGAGGTTTTCACCTTCAAATACATCTTTTAATTTTACTTTTGTAGGTTCTGAGACTGCCACAAAGTGGTTTTCACCCTCAGAACTCCTTTTCTTTTTATTTTTATTCTTATTATTTTGACTAAGATACTTGATGTTTGACTCTACCATGCTAATGCTTGGTTCACTGATGGAAGTCATCATAGGCTCAATTGCATTGAGGTAGCAAGCAAGGGAATATTCATTTGGAAAGGTATAAATACCGGGGCTCGGATTCGTGGAAGTTTGGTCAAGAAGTTCAGGATGTTGGATAGTCAAAGTGGGGAAGGATTGGGAAATAGTGTTTACGGATATGGATTTGTCATCATTGGTCCTAACCTAACTCTTGAGTTTGAAGGTGATATTACAACTCAAAATGTTCAATTCATGAATAGGCTCAATGTCATTGTGGGAGTCCACTTCAGCCATCGGTGGATTAGTCTTGCTAAGTTCATTATTTCACTCTATACTTACATTGGGTTTAGGTGCATATTGGTGAAAAACATCAATATGTTTTTCTGTGATAAGCTCATCTTCCTCTGGAATGACTCCCCATTCATAGTCATTTGATTCCTCATCTATGCCTCTAGGAAATCTGAGAACATGTGTAAAGTTAGGATGGATACCCCAAGAAGGGTTACCCTTAGATTCTAATTTGAATTCACACTTGTGAGAATTTGTCTCAGAATAGCTACCACCTTCCTCCTTGTTTTTTTGGTTTTCCTCAAGATTAGCTAGTTCTTGTGGTGCGACTGTCTTTTGTTCCATAGTAGGTTCTTGTGTATCTACTATATTGATGTTCTCCTTAGTTTTATCTTCATCTTTGAGGAGGTCTAGTATTTCTTTGGGCAAACGATCATAAGGAATGAGCTCATCAGTAGTGTCTGAATCATCATTGTCAGATTGTGGTGTTTCTTCCTTTGGTTGAATTGATGTTGACGGTTCAATCTATTCTAAGACATATGGAGAGTTTTTGCTAAGATAGAAATGCTTCTTTTGATATCCTAGACCTGTTGTGTTCTTGTTTGTTCAGCCACGATGATCAAGAGGTGATAGAAGACCCTTACCTTGTAGTCCTAGAGGTCCTTTTCTAGTATATCCTATTTTTGTGATCAATTTGTCCCCTGGTCCATATGACTTCTGAGGAATTTTTCTTGAAGTGGAGTCACATTTTTGGATTGATTGGGATTGAGACTCATCCTTGTATAACCATGCAAGCACAACTTCTTCTTCCTCAAACTCTTGTTTAGATACTTGTTCAGTGACAAAGCTTCCATTGAATATGACCTGGGATTCTTTAGCTATGGGTTTCACTTTGTCAGAAGGTTGTCCATAATATTTAGGGGACAAAGGGAGAGATGTGAGAGATAAAATAGGATCCATTGTGTATTCTTGTTATAAATAGGGAATACTAAGAGGGGGGGTGAATCAGTATTCTACAAATGTTTACTTTTGCCCAATTATGGATATAACAGATTAAATTGATACATGCATAACATAGTAAACTAAAGAATATTCATAACAGTAAAGCAAATGAACTCATAACACATTATTTGTTCTCGAGGAAACCCTGATCAAGGGAACACCCCAGTGGGGATGGTACCCACAAAGATCCACTAATCAAAAGTATCTTGTTAAGGATGTTGACCTTGTTAGGAGCCTATTACATGCATACAGTGTCTCAGTCCTAATTAAGGGACTTTAGGCCTTGTTAGAAGCCTCAACCTTGCTAAGAGTTGGTAGTACAAAATATGATTACTAGATGAGCCCACTACCCAAAAAAGTAATGTACAATGATTACTGATTACAAAATTGCCAACAATCTCCCCCTTTGTCATTGGTGGCAACATATGAGAAATTTGGCTAAGTCATAACACTTCAAAAACTCAAAATTGTGGCCATAACAAAAAAAAATATATTCGCTGTCCTTAGAACTCCATATATCTTAGCTATATCCTATACTCCCCCTAAGGATATACATTCTTATCATATATGACAATTTTCTGCTAAATATCTCCCCCCCTTTGACAACAATGACAAAAAGGGTGCCAAAATTGTGCTAAAAAAAAAGTGTATACCTTGATTCAATATTGTAGAGCTGGTAGGCTAGCAACACAATCTACAAAATTTATCTTGATGCTTTCTATCTCCTTCTCCCATGCCTTCTTAATGGTGTCTACAATAGCGAGTAGTGCACACAATCCATAAGATGCAATTTCACAGGCTTGAAGGTTTGCAAAACTAAACTTCTAAAAAGATGTCTTTGATGAAAGACATTCTTCCAATTGTCCTTCAACAATGCTTAACTTAATGGAAATATGTTCTCTTAGAAGAGTGAATCTTTTTAGTTTCCTGTCCTTGTCATCAAATAGAATCCTTATTTCATCGTTAATCCTGCTGATTTTCTTCTCAATGTCCAATATCTTTACATTGGGGCTGGCTAGAAGATTTACCTCTGTCTGAATCTTTTCTTCTTTGTCTTTAATATTTTGAATTTCTTCTAATACAAGATTCTCATATTTTGTACACTGAATGTAAAAAGTTTTACCTCTACCAAAGTTTCTTCTCAAGTCTTTTATATAGATATCTAGGTTGTTGATGTCATTCCTGATATTCTGGTTTATATCTAGAAGTAATTTGGCCTCATAGGCTGCTTGAGCCTTCACTTTAGCTATATCAGATAAGTTGGTAGGCTCATCATCAAATACATTGATAATTTTCTTAGCTCTTTCAAGAGGGTCTGCCTTAGTTATCTGTGTAGTCACAATGCTTTGCAACTTCTCTGATAGATCCTTCAGTGATCCTTCAAGGCTTTTCACCTTCTTATTCTTCCCAATTATCTTATTGAGAGATGTGATCAATTCCATCTGATCATCATCATCAACTTTGTTAGCATAAGTAAAAATTTCCATGGTTTCATCCTATTTTTGTACCTCTGCAGTCCTTTTTCTTCCGTTTCCTGGCTAAGCCCTAGGTGAAAATTTTGAAAATCTAGTCGTTGTAGTAAAAAGCCCTAAAAATGCCCTGGCCTTGTTCTAATTTTGTGTTACTTTATTTAGGCCACTTAAAACCTTTTACCACATGTGTTAATTAAAAGAACACTTTTATGTTGTGCGTGGTTAGGTTTTTCCATGTCGGGCGGAGTCCCTTTAATATTTCCTAAGTCCTAGTTCCCCCGCCGAAATTTTTCCTAGGTCTTCTGGCCTTTTAAACTTGTGGCTGTCACTTGTTCGCAAGATTGTTTGGTGTCAGAGGTCTCTGACATGTGAATTCATGACCATGTACCATCTATCCCGATGGGCCCTATCTTCCTTCCCTGTTGACTTGCTAATGAGTGAGCAGAATCAACGATCATTGCTATACCGCTGAGGGAAGATGTGCGGGTTTTAACATAACACTTTAACGATGGCCATCCAATGCATTCCCTAAAGAAGGGTCAATGTGGGTCCATTGCCATGTCATGCTACCATGCCAGTTTCTCACTGGTCATGTTAGTCATTAGTTGGATTTGTTGTCAGGCAGGCTCGGTATCTCGATGACATTTTGATCCTGTGGTTGTCGTATGATCACATGGGATCTTTCCAAGCCATGCGATCATGCAATGATCATCGATTTGGAATCAAGGGGAGGTTAGCAGAACCTATGTTAGAAGTAGTGAATTGGTAGTTTCTCATTGGTCCAGGTGTGCTGAGGTGGATTGTGTCAGTGGGGCCAAGTTTTTTGAGGTTCAGTGGGTTCTGACACTTGCAGAGCATTGACGGTCGGTGTATAGTCTGATGATTTTTTTCTAACACATGGGAGCTTCAGATGATCATTGATTTCATTCAGTGTCAGAAGGTTGTCAGAGCAGGGAAAGATTCTTCATCTGACAGTTGTCTTATGATCTGAAGAAATCTTGGAGGTCTATGCGAAGATGAGACAACCGTCAATCTTCTTGATGCGGGCCCAATAAATATTCTATCTTTTTGGCGGTTTGGATAAAGTTTTGGCGGTTCTGACAAATGCTTGCCTGGTTCAGTGGTTGACATGATGTTTTGGAAAAGGGTCTAAAGACTTAGCAATTTGGCAAATAGTGTTCACATAGTAGCCAAATAATTTAGCGGTGCTCTCAAAGTTCTCGCGAATGGGCGAAGGTTTTTCGGTCACGTATTCGCCAGATTCTTATAAAGTAAAAACATAACTTGAGAAAAGGAAAAGCATCTAATAGTCATGATATAAACCAAGTTTAGATTTGAATGTGGGCCGTTGATACATCGATAGCACCATGGAAGTAACCGTTGTAGTTCAAATTCAAATTTTTGAGGGTTTCTTAGCAATAGAAAGGACTGGTTTTTAATGTTTTAGCGGCCGAATTTGATTTGTTTGGTGGTGCCGATTATTACAGGGGTCAAATTAGATGAACTTGAAGGAATTTCATGATCTTCAATACATTTCCAGAAGAATTACCATAAGTGAAGATTGAATTTTAGATCTGATTGCTCAGGGTTGCTTGGTTTTCCCTCCAGTGTATTAATTTCTGATCTGTTTGAATTGTTTGGTGGGTGGAATCCCTAACCCTTACTGTGGTTATCCATAGCTTGTTGCATCCTAACTTGTGTAGGATTCCAAGGTAACCAGTGGTATATAGTGTTGTTTTTTTTAATTTTGTAGGGATTCCAGTTTTGAAGTTCAGAATCAGTCCTTAGTTTCTGGTCCCAAGGTTTTGTAATAGTTTCTAACTTAGTGTTTGTTAATGAAAGAAGAAAGTTGCAGGTCTAAGCTATAATTTGCAAGGAGGGTGTCTTGTGATTCATTGTTTACACAAAAGAAATTCATCATACTTAATACAAATATTTTACTCTTATCTCTCCTTTGTGTCAAGTCAAGTAAGCTTTGAGTTTTCTAGCTCATTACATAGTGTTTTTATATTATATATCTTCATTCTTGAGTTCTGATCTAGGATTGGATTAAACAATGCTCTAAATGAGATATAAGTTTGCCCTTGTCTATGTAAGGATGTTTTGTAAGAAGTAAAGATTAAGATAAATGTATTTATGGCTATGAATTCTCAAATATTCTCAAATTTGTGTGTCTTTGTGTCTAAGAAATCTTGCCCAATGGATGAGGCACTGGCCTAAATGAGTATCTCTCTTGTTAACATACATTGATAGAGGTTATTACATTCCAAAATATTGAAAATCAATAACCTTTCTAAGCTTTAAGTTGTTGGTTGTGTGGTTTTGTCACCGTATAGTAATGGAGAGTCAATGAATGTGAGGTTAGCATTTAGTACTCTCTTACTATCAATCTATTGTTTAGACCCAATCTTTGGTGTGTGAAGTATAGTTTTCACTGGGTTAGGTGCACCCACCTTGGTTTTGCAGAGCCACAAGTGAAGAGGGTAGTCTTGTCCCTATAGTTGGTCCAGTTACCCTAAGATCCTTATACATTTTGGAACTAACCAATCCTAAAATCAACCCGAGGGTATATTGGTAGCCTAAGAGCATAAGCATCCATTTTGAACACCAACAAGATGATGTCTCTACTGGGGAAGTGTTACACAAGTCTATAGTAACCAATAGGTCATCATTGGAAGAAATAGGGTTATTCTTGTTGCTTGTCTTGTCAAGCTCATTTGGATATTTGTTAGTGAGGAAATAGTATTGTAAGATTCCCAATATTTTTGGGTGGCAACTCAAACATCTCTGCAGCAGTGCTAGTCAGTAGATTTTTATAAAATGAGTTACAGAGGTACTAGGTCTTGGAGAAAGGAGCATCCTGAAGATGGAATGGAAGAAGGTATTCCAAGCTCTTCTAGGCCTAGTCAGACAACGGGAGGAAAGAAGAAAAGAAATGTTTCTCATACTTGGAAAAGTAAAAAGGATACAAGGCAAGAAACTCAAACCAAGCCTAGTCAAGAAGAAAATATTTTAGAATATGAAGAGGCTATTAATTTGGGATTAAAATAGTATGAGGATGAATTTCAAGTGGGAGATGATGAGTCTGAGACTACTCTCTTGGAATCAGAAGAAATTTTTAAAGATCTCTATGAGTTGGAAAGAAGAGTTCAAGAACAAGTTGCTATCAGACAGCAAAGAGAAAAAGATAAAGAAGATAGAGTAAGACAAGCAATGATAAGGGCTGATCAGCTAAAGAGGTAGTTGTTAGATTTGGAGGCAATTAATTTTGTCCCAGAGTCTGAAAGAGCAGAGGAATAGCCTATCGTGTAGAGAACACATGAGATAACTAGGCCTAGGGATAAAGGCAAACATAATGCTGTTGGAGTTCAAATCAATGAACAAGTTCATGTGGAAAACCCATTAGATCAAGGGTTGAGATTAGATGCAGACCTTGAGAAGGCTAGAAAGGAAAAGGAAATATTAGATAAAGAATTAGAGAAAGAAGAGTTGGAGGCTACTGCTGCAAAAATAAGAAAGAAGATTGATTTTCTCAAGCATACCTTAGGACCTTCAAATGTTGCTACTTCCTTTTTGGGGTAGGGTGGAAATCATGGTAACCTTGCAACTCAAACAAATGGCATTCTGGGTGCTGCTAAAATTCCTGCAGGTTGAAACACAAGGACATTTACATCTCAAGGAATGGACCCACCTCAAGGAGTTCCTATTCATGAAAGGTACAAACAACTTATCTTTTTTGGTATTCCTGGTTATCCTAATGTAATTCCTGATGAAATTAGAAAGAAGCTCCCAAAGTTTGCTCGGAATAATGTCATCACATGTGAGGAACATCTAAATTTTTTTATGGATGTAATAGATGATTATAATGTTGAGCCTAATGATGTTGTAATGAAGTTATTTGTACAATCTTTGACCGAGGATGCTAGGGACTGGTTTAGAGGATTGCCCCATGCTAGTATAGGATCTTGGAATGAATTTAAGAATTTTTTTAAGGAGCATTATGGAGATAAAACAAATGAGGGTTTTATTTTGAATGAATTCAATAACATAGAGAAAAATCAGAATGAAGAGGTCCTTGAATTTAATATAAGATTCCAAAAGGCTATGCATAGGCTCCTACAAGTTATTAGATTAGATGATAGAGTGTGTCTTGTGACATACTTAAATGCTTTTGATGCAAAGATGGGTTACCTCTTAAGGGATAAGAACCCTAGCAATCTTGGGGAGGCTTACAAGTTGGCTATCAACATAGAAAGTAATAGAAGGATATTAGGAAAATTAGGGAGAAGAGATGATTATAGGCCTCAAGTGCAAAATAAGAAAGAGATGGGAAGGTCTGCTAATTTTAAGCCAAAGGAGGAGGATAATATAAAGCAGATTCTAAGTGCTTTAGAGGATCTAAAGCCTGATGAAAAAAGAAACAATAGGGTTGCAACAAATGACCGACCTGTTTCAAGTAATTTTAGCAGGCAACCAAGAATGCAGAATTACCCATACAATACTTAGTAGAAGGATGGAAAGCCCATTTTTCTAGTTAAAAGGGATAGGCCTGATGATAGGATTCCTGATCCTTTGCAAAGAAATTCAGTTAACATGAATGATGATATCCCATGGTGTACTGCTTGTCAATCTCCTCATAGTCTAGAACATTGTGTTATTGCTCTGGATTTATTTGAGAACCAAGAATAGGATAATCAATATGATCAGAGTGGTTGTGCAATGACTTCTTCACATGCATGGGATGAGGTTGATTCTACTAATAATGAGGAAGAATAATTTGATGATGTTGGATGTGGTACAGTAAAGTGTGAGGAACATGTTTCCTTAAGGAGATCATCTGATGAGGAAATTGCTCAAATTACTGCAGACATGGTCACTCAAGCTAGGAGTAATTACAATTTGAGAAATAGGACAATTGGAAGCACAAATGGTAAACCTAGTAGCATGTTTATCAAAAAATCAGAAAAGAGTACACAACAGCGTGAGGAAAAGGAGAAAGATGCTGGTGTTGTCAGTAAGGTTAAAGTAAAAAAGAGGAGTGGGCCTACTGCAATACCTAAGGGTAAAGTAAAAACATCAGAATTAGCTATTCCCATACCTCAGAAGGATGATGAGTTTCTATACAAAGGTAAATTTGACTTGACTGTCAAAGTAGAAGATAAAGATGGCACTATGATTAAGGATGACATGGGTAACCATACATATGTTCCCATAGATATGACTAAATTGCTTTCACAAATAGCTATCAAAGTTCCACTTTTGGAAATGATGAGAATAGAAGAGCATAAGGTCAAGGCTTTGGATTGGGTAAATGGTTCCTCTTCTATAAAGGTCCAAGAAATGAACAAAGGTGATAAGCATGTGGCTTCTTTAGAAGACACACCTAATAGTAAAAGTGAAGAAATTGTCTCTAAGATCCGTCAGATATTTTTGAATGCAAATGTTTTAAATGGTGCATCAGGGACAGTTGATCCTTTTTTCTTGTCCCTTATGATAAATGGAAAATTATTGAAGAATTGCATGATTGATTCTGGAGCATCAAACACTATCATGCCTACAAAGATCATGAAGTCATTAGGACTAAAGGTTGATACACCTCATGGGAGATGCCAAGCTATGGACTCAAGAGAAGTGCCAGTCATTGGTACCATTAAGGCTTTGCCTTATAAATTAGCAGCATTTCCTGACAAACAACTAACTATGAGTGTTCTTGTAGTTGACATTCCTCCTTAGTATGGAATTCTATTATCTAGAAAATGGAGTGCTTCTATGGGAGGAAGTATTCAATGTGACTTATCTTTTGCTACTTTTAGCATTGAAGGAGAAAGTGTGAAAGTTTCAAGGGAAGCTAGAACTCCACATATGATTGAGGAGGATGAAGAGGACAACATGAATTGTTTTGTTGACATTGATATTGGCTCTTTCCAAGTTCAGGAGAGAGAAGTGCAAGAAAAGGTCAAGCCTGTCCTTTTGGCTGATGATGAAAAGAACATGGTAGAAGGTAATGTCTTATGGACCCTATATTTTGATGGAGCAAGTTCTAAGGAAGGTGCTAGAGAAAGAGTGCTATTGATATCCCCAAGTGGTAAGAATTTCAAGTTTTCTTTCACTCTCTTGTTCCTTTGCACAAATAATGTTGCTGAATATGAGTTCCTACTGATTGGTTTGAGACAAGCATCAAAACATGGAATCAAACATCTTAGGGTGATTGGTGACTCTGAGTTAATAATTTCTCAGATTAGATTGAGGTATGCATCTAAGAATCAAAGGTTGAAACAATATAGAAATGCTATTTCGGATGAAATTGAAGGTTTCAGTGCCTTTGGTATTGATTGGGTGGATAGAAGCCAAAATAGGATGGCTGACTTACTGGAAAACATAGCTTTGAGACCAAAGGATATTAATTTTGTGGGGATATCCAAAATTGAGTGTAAGTCTAGGCCTTCTATCCTAGACAATGTTGAGAATTGGTAGGTATTTTATGATGATCAGGATATATTAAGGTTTTTACAGTGTGATTCTCATTTTGATGGTCAGGAAATGGATTTCAGCACTTATGTTGACATCAGAAATGGAAAAGAGAATGTTCTTGGGAAGGAAGTTTTGCAATTAAGGTCAAATAGGATCCCAAGGGGATTGGTCACTCTTGAGAGGGCATTTGATGATAAAGAAAGGACTTGTTTTCCTAAATTTGTTGATAAGATAAATGATTTGGAGGAAATAAATTTAGGAGCAAGTCAAGTACCCAAAAATGTTTATATAGGTAAATGTTTATCCCAAAGAACTAGGAACAATTTGATTGATCTTCTCAAAAGATTTAGACATGTCTTTGCATGGTCTTATGATGATTTGAAAGCCTATAGAGAAGATCTATTCTACCATGAAATACCATTGAAGGAAGGTACTAAACCTTTTAGGCATAAATTAAGGCCTGTGAATCCTACCTTGGCACCAAAAATGCAAGATGAACTCATAAAGATGATGGATGCTGGCATCATCAAGCCTGTCAAACATTCTACTTGGGTGTCAAACTTGGTTCCAGTTAGAAAAAAGAATGGTGACATTAGGTTATGTGTTGATTTTAGCAATTTGAATGTCAATTATTTGAAGGACAATTATGGTTTGCCTAATATGGAAAATATGTTGCAAAAAGTTACTGGATCAGAGTTAATGTCCATGATGGATGGTTTCTCTGGATATAATCAGGTCATGGTCAAGGAGTAAGAATAGTTCAAGACTACATTCACTACCCCTTGGGGAACATATGTTTATGTTAGAATTCCTTTTGGTATGACAAATGCAGGAGCTACTTTTCAGAGAGCTATGGATGTGGCCTTTGCAGACTTCATAAAAAAATTCCTAGTGGTATATCAAGATGACCTCATAGCATATTCAGATAAGCAAAGTCAGCATTGTGAGCATCTGGAGAGGATTTTTATTAGGGCTTTGGAGTATGGGATCTCTTTGAATCCAAAGAAGTGTTCCTTTGGTTTTGTGGAAGGCAAGCTCTTAGGACATATTATGTCCAAGGATGGAGTGAGAATTGACCCTGAAAGGGTTATCGCTATAGATAAGCTTTCACCTCCTAGAAATGTTAAAGGAATACAGTCTTTCTTTGGGCAGGTAAACTTTCTAAGGAGATTTGTTACAAATTTTGCAAAAATCAGTATCCCTATCTCTAGAATGTTGAAAAAGGAGGCAAAGATTGAATGGAATGAAGAAGCAGATGAATCTTTCAGAAATATCAAAAGGGCCATCAAAGATGCTCCTGTTTTGAGGACACCTGATTATGGTAAGCCCATGCAAATTTTTTCTTTTGCTTCTTGTCATACAGTTGCAACAGTTTTATTGCAGAAGAATTCAAATGGATATGAACAACCTATATCATTCTTGAGCAAATCCCTACAAGCAGTAGAATTGAAATATGATATTACTGAGAAATAGGCTTATACCTTAGTCAAAGTAGTCAAGGCTTTTAGATGTTACCTTGTAGGAGCTAAGGTGGTTGCTTATGTTCCTAGTGCTATAGTTAAGGATATATTGGTACAACAAGAAGTTTCAGGGAAAAGATGTAGATGGATCAATAGGATCCAAGAATTTAATATTGATATCCAGATTACAAAGCTGGTGAGAGGTCTAGGTCTTGCAAAATTAATGGCACAAAGCAATTTGATTGCAAATCATATAAATGTGTTAGAAGAAGAATGAAGGCCATATGTTTGTGATATGGATCATTGTGATTTGTACAAGGATATTATTGGTTACTTGCAAAAATTGATCCTCCCCCCTAAGATGGATGAAAATAGAAGAAGAACTATCAAGTTGCAATCTACAAGGTATGCCATTATACATGGTAAGTTATGGTGGAGAAGCAATGGAGGAGTATTGCTAAAGTGCATAGATCATGAGAGGTCTGAGTCTTTGTTAAAGGAAATGCACCAAGGTGTGTGTGGAGGACACTATATGGCAAAGGCCATAGCTCACAAGATCCTTAGGTCTGGATTTTGGTGGCCTATAGTTTTTAAGGATACACATCAGTTTGTAAGAAAACGTGATGCATGTCAAAGATTTGCTGGAAAGTTGAAGTTTAATGGAAATTTTCCACTTTGACCTGTTGCAATTCATGCTCCTTTCCAGAAGTGGGGTATTGACTTTATTGGGGAGATTCCAAACAAATCTAGTGGTGGACATTCTTACATACTGGTAGCAACAGACTATTTTACCAAGTGGGTTGAGGCTATCCCTACTAGAAAGGCTACTAGCAAAGTTGTGATAGACTTTGTGATGCAAAACATCCTTAACAGATTTGGTTGCCTAGAGGTAATTATGGTTGATAATGCAATGTGTTTTAGATCATAGGAATTTAGTGATTTTTGTCAGCAATATGGGATACACATTTCATTTTCTTCCCCATATCATCCACAAGGAAATGGCCAGGCTGAGTTTAGTAACAAAAGTCTGATTAAGATTCTCAAGAGAGTGTTGGACAAAAATAAGAAAGCATGGGACTCAAAGTTATGGTGGGCACTATGGGATAATAGGGTAACTATAAAGAGGGCCATAGGTTGTGCTCCATTTGATTTGGTATATGGAATAAGTGCTAGACTGCCTCAAAATAATTTATTATAGATGTATAAGTTCATCCAGGCATATGATGAGGATTTGAATGATGAGATGAGAGTAAGAATGGATGAGCTGATCCAGTTGGAGGAGGTGAGGAGAGATGCACATGAAAGAAATGAAACATTGCAGAGATAATCTAAGAATTTTTTTGATAAAAGGGCTACCCAAAGGAGTTTTGAAGTTGATGACCTTGTTCTGATGTGGAATGCAAGGTTAGAAGATAAGGGGAAGCATGGAAAATTTGATCCAATTTGGTTGGTCCCTTATCTTATTGAAAGCAAATGGGGGATAGATTCATATGTCCTAAAGGATTTAACTGGTGGTAATTTGGAATTTCATATTCATGGACAATTCCTAAAGTTTTACTTCTCCTGAAGTATCTTTTCCATGAGCAGTAGTTTAAGTTTTCCCCTATACAGTCGTCTATTTTTTTCTTTTTGGGTTGAAATTTTGAGTTGGTCTGCTCTTCTAGGAGATTCTAACTTGCTCGTTGTATCTGTAGGAGATACACATCCCTGAGTATGAGCCACTGTTAGCATAGGTAAAAATTTCCATGGTTTCATCCTATTTTTGTGCCTCTGCAGTCCTTTTAGTTGCATTTCCTGGCTAAGCCCTAGGTGAAAATTTTGAAAATCTAGCCGTTGTAGTAAAAAGCCCTAAAATGCCTTGGCCTTTTTCTAATTTTGTGTTACTTTATTTAGGCCACTTAAAACCTTTTACTGCATGTGTTAATTAAAAGACCACTTTTATGTTGTGCATGGTTAGGTTTTTCCATGTCGGGCGGGGTCCCTTTAATATTTCCTAAGTCCTAGTTCCCCCGCCAAAATTTTTCCTAGGTCTTCTGGCCTTTTAAAATTGTGGATGTCACTTGTTCACAAGACTGTTTGGTGTCAGAGGTCTATGACATGTGAATTTGAGACCGTGTACCATCTGTCCTAGTGGGCCCTGTCTTCCTTCCCTATTGACTTGCTAATGAGTGAGCAGAATCAACGATCGTTGCCATACCACCGAGGGAAGATGCATGGGTTTTAACATAATGCTTTAACGATGGACGTCTGATGCATTCCCTAAAGAAGGGTCAATGTGGGTCCATTACCATGTCATGATACCGTGCTAGTTTCTCATTGGTCATGTTAGTGATTAGTTGGATTTTCTATCAGGAGGGCTCGGTATCTCAGTGACCTTTTGATCCTATGGTTGTCGTATGATCACATGGAATCTTTCCAAGCCATGCAATCATGTGATGAATGTTAATTTGGAATTGAGGGGAGGTCAGCAGGACCTGTGTCAGACATAGTGGATTGGTAGTTTCTCATTGGTCCAGGTGTGCTGAGGTGGATTGTGTCGATGGGGCCAGGTTTTTTGAGGTTTAGTGGGTTTTGACACTTGCAGAGCATCGACGGTCGGCATATAGTCTGATGGGTTTTTTCTGACACATGCGAACTTCAGATGATCGTTGATTTCATTTGGTCTCAGAAGGTTGTCAGAGCATGGAAAGATTCTTCATCTGACGGTTGTCTTATGATCTGAAGGAATCTTGGAGGTCTATGCAAAGATGAGACAACCGTCAATCTTCTTGATGCGGGCCCAGTAAATATTCTCAGTCTTTTTGGCAGTTTGGATAAAGTTTTGGTGGTTTTGAAAAATGCTTGTCTGGTTCACTAGTTTGCATGATGTTTTGGCAAAGGGTCTAAAGACTTAGCGATTTGGTGAATTGTGTTCACATAGTAGCCAAATAATTTAGCGGTGCTCTCAAAGTTCTCGCGAATGGGCGAAGGTTTTTCGATCGCGTATTTGCCAGATTCTTATAAAGTAAAAACACAACCTGGGAAAAGGAAAAGCATCTAACAGTCATGATATAAACCAAGTTTAGATTCAAATGTGGGTCATTGATACATCGGTAGCACCATGGAAGTAACCATTGCAGTTGAAATTCAAATTTTTGAGGGTTTCTCAGCGATAGAAAGGACTAGTTTTTAATGTTTTAGTGGCTGGATTTGATTTTTTTGGTGGTGTCGATTGTTGCCGGGGTCAAATTAGATGAAATTTTAGGAATTTCATGATCTTCAGTACATTTCTAGAAGAATTACCATAAGTGAAGATTGAATTTTCGATCTGATTGCTCAGGGTTGCTTGGTTTTCCCTCCAGTGTATTAATTTCTTATCTGTTTGGATTGTTTGGTGGGTGGAAACCCTAACCCTTACCTTGGTTATCCGTAGCTTGTTACATCCTAACTTGTGTAGGTTCCAAGGTAACCAGTGGTATATAGTGTTTTTTAAAAAAATTTTGTAGGGGTTCCAGTTTTGAAGTTTAGAATCAGTCCTTAGTTTCTGGTCCCAAGGTTTTGTAATAGTTTTTGATTCAGTGTTTGTTAATGAAAGAAGAAAGTTGCAGGTCTAAGCTGTAATTTGCAAGTAGGTTTTCTTGTGATTCATTGTATACATAGAGGAAATTCATCATACTTAATACAAATATTTTACTCTTATCTCTCCTTTGTGTCAAGTCAAGTAAGCTTTGAGTTTTCTAGCTCATTACATAGTGTTTTTATGTATATATCTTCATTCTTGAGTTCTGATCTAGGATTGGATTAAACAATGCTCTAAATGAGATATAAGTTTTCCCTTGTCTATGTAAGGATGTTTTGTAAGTAGTAAAGATTAAGATAAATGTATTTATGGCTATGAATTCTCAGATATTCTCAAATTTGTGTGTCTTTGTGTCTAAGAAATCTTGCCCAATGGATGAGGCACTGGCCTAAATGAGTATCTCTCTTGTTAACATACATTGATAGTGGTTATTACATTCCAAAATATTGAAAATAAATAACCTTTCTAAGCTTTAAGTTGTTGGTTGTGTGGTTTTGTCACCGTATAGTAATGGAGAGTTAATGAATGTGAGGTTAGCATTTAGTACTCTCTTACTATCAGTCTGTTGTTTAGACCTAGTCTTTGGTGTGTGAATTATATTTTTCACTGGGTTAGGTGCACCTGCCTTGGTTTTGCAGAGCTAGAAGTGAAGAGGGCAATCTTTTCCCTATAGTTGGTCCAGTTACCCTAAGATCCTTATACATTTTGGAACTAACCAATCCTAAAATCAACCTGAGGGTATATTGGCAGCCTAAGAGCATAAGGGTCCATTTTGAACACCAACAAACTTCTTTTCCAAAACTTTAAAATTTAGATCCAAACTGTGATTTCTTTGTAGTCTTAGGTGTAAGACTGATTTCTGCTTGACTAGGAACTTCTACTTGTTTCTCTATTTCCTTTTCTTCTTCAATCCTTGAATCTCTCTTGTCTTCATCTTTGGTACTGTCCCGCTCTTCAAAATCCAAGTTGTCAATAATGTTTTGAAGATTCTTGAAAGGATTATAATCACTATCTAAAGTAATCTTCATTCCTTCCACATGCATTGACTCATCTTCAATGTTTATAGCTGGTGGAGAGGGAATTCTCTGATGTTCAGCTTCCTTATCTTGCTTGTTTTGTCCTGCTGCACTAGAGGGTCTTTCAACACTAACTGTCATTACTTTCACTATGGCTTGCTCTATTTCTCTGTTGATCTCTTCATAATTTCCTCCCATAATCTGAATGGTTCTTTTCTTTGTTCTTAGATGGGTGTTTAGTTCTTTCATGATCTCTTTGAAATGTTCTTCATCTTTAACATCAGATAATTTTCTTTGATCTTAATGTCTTCTTCTGTTGCTCTTTTATTTCTGTTTACTAATTTCTCATATAAGTCATCATGTATCTTGCCTTGAATTGTGTCAAACTTATTATTAAATTGTATCATGTGTTTCACAACTACATTTTCAAGATTTAGTCTATTTGAATAGTCATAAAGTGCATAATACTTGTTCATCTTAGAGAAATCTCCATCTTGTATGATTTGTTCATTCACTTTTTCAATCTTAGGTTTCCATGCTTTCTTTTTCACTAGGGTATCTTCATCATCTTTTATTTCTGCTATCTTCCTCTGAACTGGTGGTACTAATGTTTTCTACCTTTTGCTTGGTCCAGTAGCAATTTCTTTTATTCTTTTACCAGGTGTAGATTAGGATGATCTTGTATTCCCAACTTCTTGATCTTTCTCAACTTCCTCCACTTCTACCTTAATCTAAATGTCTGCTGGCTATTCTGCAACTAATGAAAGGGGTGGAACAAACAAAATTTCCTTTTTGTCCTATATCTCTGATGGTTGCTGTTGTCTACTTAGCAATTACAAAATCTTGTTCTGTCATCCCTGTGTCCTTCAAAATCTTCTTTATTGTACTATCTACTCTCTTCTTAGATTCTTTCTCTTCTAAGATAGACTTTGCAGAGTTGAAGTTCTCCTCAAAAGTCCCAAATCTATTACTATGAATATCCAACTTGCCCTTAAGAAATCTGCTCACATACTCTTATGTTTCAACTTCAGAAATTTCATAGCCAAGAGGATCTATAAATTGTACTCTAGGTTCTACTGCTTCAATGAATGTATCAACCATGAAACATAGCTCATTCTTATATTTCTGATACCAATTGTTAGAAATAGGGAATTCTAAGAGGGGGGGTGAATCAATATTCTACAAAATTTTACTTTTGCCCAATTATGGATATAACAGATTAAATTGATACATGCATAACATAGTAAACTAAAGAATATGCATAACAGTAAAGAAAATGAACTCATACCACATTATTTGTTCTTGAGGAAACCCTGGCCAAGGGAAAACCCTGGTGGGGATGTTACCCACAAAGATACACTAATCAAAAGTATCCTGTTAAGGATGTTGACCCTGTTAGGAGCCTATTACATGCATATAGTGTCTCAGTCCTGATTAAGGGACTTTAGGCCTTATTAGAAGCCTCAACCCTGCTAAGAGTTGGTAGTACAAAATATGATTACTAGATGAGCCCACTACCCAAACAAGTAATGTAAAATGATTATTGATTACAAAATATGGCAAGGTACATAACCTTATACTGCTTTCTTTCTTTCAAAACTTCACATCAATATATCTTCGCTATACCATCTATATCATTATAATTTCTTGTCTCTTTCGCATTTACAAATGCCTCATATTTATACAAGTTATTAAGGCTAATAACTCTTACAGTCGGCTTAACAAAATCATTATAAAAAATTCACATTTACCCAAGGGTTAACATCTAGGATTTCATCCATTTATATTGTTAAGACATTATTTTGATAAACAAAATAATCCCTTAACTCTTTACCAATTATGTCTTCATATACTGTTCTGTCGACTTAACACTGTCTGTGGTAAAATTGTCATAACTTCTTCCGTACATGCCATACTAACTTGCACTCTCAAGTGAGTCTTCTATAGTCATCATAGTATCTATGTTCAAGTGTGCAAGCACTGAACTTACTCCAATCATCATCGTTGATCAAAACTATCTTAGGGTACACTGGAAAAAAACTGTCTCATACTTAGACAATTTTGCTTTGCACTCAGACATACTTGCTCTCTATCATGTGCGATCTTCATGTAGATCATATGTTTCCATAATGAAAATATCTAAGTATCTAACTCAGCCAAATTGCCAACAATTCTCCCATGCCATTATCTTTGATTTTGACTTCTTTAGCAAGTTCTTCTATCTTGGAAGTTGATGCAATGTCTAGCTACTTAGTGGAAGATTCTCTATTATTAGGAACAAGTTTATCAATACTTTCTTTCAATGTATTGCAAATGGTAGATAGATCAGCTAGAATTGTCACCTCTACTCCTTCATAAGGAAATTTCACAAATTGATGGTATGTGGAAGGAATAGCTCTCATTTCATATATCCAGGGTCTCCCTAGAAGGATGTTGTAAGCCAAAGGTAGATCAAGAACTTGACATGTGATATCTCTGATAACTGGACCTATTCTGATTGGTAGTACAATTGTTCCTTTGGAAGATCTTTCTTGTTCATCATATGCCTTGATAGCTATCTTCTTTTTAGGATCCATGGCAGCTTCTGATAATCCTAGTTGCCTAATCAAGCTGTAAGAAAAAATGTTGAGACCAACACCTCCATCTATCAAGATGTAGTTGACATGATGGTTTTGGATTAAGACTTCAATGTGCAAGGGCTGGTTATGCGGATGACTCAAGGAGTTATCATCTTCCTCTAAAAAGGAGATATACTGGGGAGATGTCAAATGACCAACCATAGTTTGGAATCTATCTAAATCAAGGTTGTCAGGAACATTGGATCCGAGCAGAGCTTTGTCTAGAATGGCTCTATGAGCTGGAGATATCCGAAGAAACTCAAACATGGAGATTTTTGCATTTGTATGCTGGAGTTGTTGTACAATACTATATGATGTTGGCCTTGTGTGTTTAGGATTTGATTTAGAGGTAGCCTTCTATTTAGAAGCAGATAAAAGATTAAAAGTCACCTTAGGGACAATTGATGAATCTGAATTTTTTCCTTGTAGATGCACTTGAGCTTGCAATCGAGTAAGTGCATTCACTGATTGATTATCCCTATCTTTTATTACAATTGTGATGACATTGCAATGCTCAGCTAGGCATGTTTCAACCATATTTATGATAGCATTGTTTCTAGAGTAGGCATAATTGACTTTAGCACCCACATTAGGTTGAGAAGATGAATCTCCTTGACCATGCTTTGGAAATGGTTCCATGAATGTTGTTTGATCATTATTTCTTTTATGATTGTTAATTACAATTTCTCCATTATCAATTTTGTCTTGTATGATGTGTTTCAAGTATATGCAGTTATTAGTTTTGTGACCCTTATTGTGATGGAAGTCACATAAATTGTTCTCTCTCTACCATTTTGGTTTAGGTTCAGGATCAAATACCGTTATCTCAGGCAAGGTGATGATGTTGTTGGACAATAGAGTTTTCATGGCAGATTCCAAGGACTCTTGAAGAGGAGTAAACTTGCATTTAGGATCTATAGCCCAAGGTTTATAGTTAGATGGTTTCTTGTTCGACTCTATTGCTTTTTCCTTTGAGGCTTTGATAGCTTGGGTGCCAATAGTGAGATTGAAAGTGAGTGCCTTAGATGGGGCATAGATATTATCAACAATGCCATCTGTGACAATGCCTTTATTCTTATTCCAATTTTTGGCTTTGTCTTTGGAAATAGATCCAGATTCATACTTGTCTTTTTGAAGTGATATATCTCCTTTTTGTACAAGTACTTTCTCAATTTTGATTGTATTTTCTACCATTTTATCAAAGGATGTATGATTTTGCATTTGCAAATGGTATTTAATCTCTGGAACAAGGTTGTTGATGAAAATTTCTAGCTTCTCAATTTCTGGAATAGGTCTAGCATATAGAGAAAAAATTTTCCTCCATCATTTGGGAAAAGTCAGGAATGGTTCTCCTGAGTTTTGTTTCAGATTGGAAATGTCGATCATAGTGACCGGATGCTAGATGTTGTAGGAGTATTGTTGATAGAACAATTTAATTAACTTCCCAAAAGTTTTGATTGTTGGAGGCATTTTTGAGAACCAATGAATAGCTGACCCTCCCAGAGATCGAGGGAAAAGACACATTAGGTAGGTTGGTTCATGCATGAACTCCATAGATTGAGTACAAAATTCTCTGACATGATCTTGAGGATTAGAGTTTCCATTGTATTTTTCATATTTAGGCATCTCCACACTTTTCAGGAATGGTGGCATGTACAAGTTTTTATCAAATTGAAAAGGGCATAGGGCCTCCATGGAGAACTCCTTAGGTTACTTCTCTTTTTCTAGCTTGTTGAGCTTGACTTGCATGGCATGAATCTATTTCATCATGGCTATGATAGGAATTCATTCCTCATGTGTGATGATATCTTCGACATTAGAGTTCAGAGGAAGTTTAGCTCCTTGTTGAGCTAACTCTAGGAAGTATGCCTCTCTATCTTCCTTCAAGAAGTGTTTCATCATTCTCTTGAAGTTATTGTCATTTTGATATTGGGCAATTTCAGAAGGTATTGGTTTAGCATCTCTGTCATGATTGGAGTGATTACCTTGGGAGTTTTGATTTGCTCCTCCTTGATACATAGTGTTGTTATGAGGACTATTGGTGATTGATTGAGGTGGGGTTGGTTGATTACCTGCGTGAGTTGATGCAGGAGGAGTGACGTAACCACCTTTCAAGAATAGATTGCCAAGAGCATCTTCTCCAAATTTAGTAGTGTCGTAGGGTTGATGAAATATTTTAGCAATCACAAAAGATGCAGATGAAGAGAATTTGGTTTGTTCTCCTTATTTTCTTTGTGATGAAGCTCTAGTTTCCACCATTAACCTTGGGTGAAGCAAAAGAGCAAGATTAAGAGGACTGAAGAATGACTTGATTCAAGAAGATCGAATGACGCAACCTTGTCAAGATTGGATTGATTAAAGATAGATTTGGATGTAAATGAAGGATACTGTGCCCTAGTTGTATGGGTAGACACCCAAAATATGGAGGACATGAGCTCACAACACTTAGCCATTTTGATGAAGATTGAGTTGAAGATGGTTTTGACAAGGTTTTGACACAAGATCAGATGGGATTCAAATCGATAGATCAGAAGGCTGGATCAAACTCAAGAGACCACTTTGGGAAAATAGATTGGATTCTTCTAGTTTTTGCTCTGTTCCTAACACAGTGAATTTTCTGATAGAATCTAGAAGTTGGCTGTAAAAATTAGATTTCTGACAAATTTGGAAGGTTTCTGACATGTTTGACTTTAGCTTTGATACAAGTTTTGAAATTTCATGATGACTTTTGACACCATAAAGGATTTTTGCTTCAGATTTGCAATTTTTAAAGTTTTTCAGTTTCGGATTGTTTGCAAAGTTTTATGTCTAGGTTTGAAGATTTGTGTAGTAGTTTGTCTCAGGTTTGTTCATTTTCAATAAAAAAATAGATAACAAACACGCAGAACAACATGCAAGTGATTTCAAGCATGTCTGAAAACAATGAGCAAGGGACAAAGCAACCTTGCACATGAACAATCAAGTGACTTATTATTCTAACCCTAGGAATGCTACTTGTGTATGTTCTCAAAAAGTTTTCCAATAATGCACATAGTCCTAGAAAATGAAAAATTTGGCCTCGCTAGGGTTTTTAGTAATGGTCTGACTCTACAACTTTTGTGATATCAAGAGGGAGAACTCCAATCTAGGCACACCAGGGTTTTGACACAGTTTGAGAATTTAATCAATCAGGAGCTACTAGGGAGATTTGATACCCCAACAAGAGACCACACTCATGGAGATTTCTTCCACAGAGACATTTATATAATGATTATTTCTACCACAGAGAAAATAACTATTACTGCTTAAAGTTCCATCCATGTGGTTGACCCAATAAAGGGAATGTCCACTATGGTTAACCCTCTCTAAAGGTGACTCACAAAAGATACCACATGGGGCCTTGGTCCAGATCCAAGGATTTGAGTTTCTGATACTACCCAAAAAGGGAGTAGAGCATAATCCTCTAGCCTTATCACTTTTACCCAAACACAACAAATAGATTAATTTGACACACTAAGATTGAAATTATCTCACCAAGATTTGTGATGTCAACAACTATGTCTATCGATCTCTCTAGAGAGAGAACGTATCGATCAAAAGATGAGGACCAAACCAAGTAGAACGTGAGACAATCACAGTATCCTCCCTACCTACAAGTGGATCTATCATCAAGAAGAGATTCACATGCATGAACAAGAAAATGAAGCCCACTCTCTCTAGATCATCCGCAAATAGTGTTCATAGTGCCTATTTACTATGTGTAACAAATATGCAAAAAACAAATTTATGTTCGTTTTATAGCCCAAAACTGAAGTGTGAATTATGAAAGATGGAAAGGCACACAAGCTTGACATGTGAGAGTTTGTTTTATATCCAAAATTGAAGTGTTATTAGATTGAACATAATACCTGATTTCCTTGCAATGCGCTTAGTAGATTTTACCTGTTTTAGCAATTTTTGAGCATTTGTCTTCTATCTTTTGTACCCACAAGATGTACCTGCACCTCCACCTGCAAACCACTGTTATGAAAAAATTACCTATTCTTGTACATGCAACCCACTGTTATAAAAATCCAAAAAAAAAACACAACATTTCAAGCCCACGTGGTAGAAAATCAGGTTAGTCAAAGATAATATGTCATTTGATAATCGAAAAAACTGCTGTCATAAAATCAGATTCTAACCAGTCTGCACTAAATGGATCATAAATTTTTCAAATCAAGATGAAATTAATTCAAACCAATGGAAAATAAAAGCTAACTCAAATAACTTTCCAAAAATATAAATTTCAGATCTGTATCATGTCATATGTGCATGTACCAATAAAAACATCAGTCGAATTTCATAAACTTAGGTTCTGACTAGTCTTCACTAAAATGATCATAACTTTTGCAAATCAAGACAAAATTAATCCAAACCAATGGAAAATGAAATCTAATTGAAATATCTTTCCAGAAATATGAATTTTGGATTTGTATCATGTCATATGTGTATGTACCAATAAAAGCATCAGTCAGATTTCATAAAATCAGGTTCTGATCAATTTGTACTAAAATGATCATAACATTTTCAAATCAAGACAAAATTAATCCAAACCAATGGAAAATGAAAGATAACTCAAATACCTTTTTAGAAATATAAATTTCAGATCTGTATCATGTCATATGTGCATGTACCAATAAAAACACCAGTCAGATTTATGGAAAAACAACCCAAAAATTTATCACAAAACTCATAAAAATTAACCTTGTGGTCATGGGTTCAAGAAAAATGATAGAAATTTGATAGAATAGAATGAAAACCCATTTCAGGGCCCCATGGTGGGCACCAAAAATGTGTGTGTGAAAATTGTACCTAGCTGGGGACACAACACTTCAGTAAAATATTAGATGTTAACAAAATTGAAATCTGCAAGTAATTGAAACTAAGCTAACCAGGCAATTTACTGCCTTCTAGTAGGTGCGAGTATGTATTCTCAGATTAGATCGAGATCAGTGACAATCCAAAACCTAAACAAAGGATGTAAAATGATGAAAGCAATGAAATATGAATGCAAATTAATCTATTTTTTTGGATTTTCTATCCAATAAGATAAAAAACTGTATGAATCTAAGCTAGAATTGATTGAAAATGATATGCATCTTTAATCTAAGAATGATATGAATTGATGTGAAAATCTATGCAAAGCTATGAAAAACTATGAATTGATCTCACAAAGTTGCCTGTCGTAAAAGCTTGATTCTTCGTATGTAATTTCACTAGAGTAAGTGTGGATATCTTTGTGAAGAGCTGAGCCTTGTTTTTATAGAAATCCAGGGCTTGAGGATGCATTGAGAAAAGCCATACATCACTCTTGATAAACTCAGGTTGATTTTTGAGTTAACAAGAAATTAAGAATAAATAAACTCATAAAATCATGCAAAAATAGTTTTTATCTCAAAATAGAGTTTAGTTCTCTTTTTCAACTCATCATCAGATGTTGAGTTTAGAAAGTTAACAAATTGAAATTAAAAATTGATTTAAAGTTAACTGCTTTTCTGATTGTGCATGATTTAATATGAATTAATTTAATAAATAAAGTGATTTATTTTCCACTTAACTGATTTTGAATTAAAACAATTGATTTATGGGTTAATCAATTATTAAATCAAACTTTATTCCAATTAAATCATTAAATTTGACAACTTTGATTTTAAATCAATTAAATAGATATTCAATTGATTGTTTGTAGGAATTTTGATTTATTGTCAAAATAAAAACAATATTAATTTTTGAATCAATGCAATTAAATCTAATTAAATAGTTAAGTGACATAATTAAATTAATTAATTAAATATTCATCATATTCAATTAATCAACTTTAGGATAAATAATGACATTTATCACCAAATAATATTCAAGTAAAGATAATTATGATAAATTAGGAATATTCAAGAAATATTCCTCGATGCAGAAATAAGATAATCAATTAGGTTTTTGATAAACTGATGTGCAGATGAGCCTTAGGTTAGGACTTTGATGTCGATTTTGATCAAATTGTTGATATAAGAGGTTAATGACCCTATAGCCCATTTTTGGGGTATTACAACAGTAGGTCAAAGCGTAGTTCACCAAGATCCAAATATAGTTTGTATCTGTTATTCAGAAGGTTATGGCCTTCACCTCTTTGAGCAGTGTGCTCTCAAACAGTGCATCCTCACCCCTAACAAGGTTAATTGTAAAAGGCTCCTAACAAGGTCTGACCCTTGGCCAGGTCACTATACTAAATCCATTGTAAAACAACTCCTAACAAGGTTAAAGATCTTCTAACAAGGATCATAAAACACTAGTGTAGATTATTAGTGGGTGTCATTTCCCACTGGGGTTTTTACCTATTTGGGTTTCCCCATAACCAAAATATTGGTGTTGTGTTCAAGTGTTCTTTCATTGTGTTTATGATTTATGTTTAAGTATACTTAATTGATAAAGAATTGAAACTTGTAGATAACTGATTCACCCCCACCCCCTCCCTCTCAGTTATCTCTTGGGAGTATTCCTAACAGTTGCTGCCAAATAATTCAAAATATTGTGTATTTATTCATATACACTTATGGTGCGAAGAGTGAGTTTTGAAGATAGACTTAACCTTCTTTGGGCAGTGAGCCATCCCTTTTGTTCTTGACTGCTAACAGGGTCTGTCCTCTAATAAGGACTATGTATTGTACTGATTCAATAAGCTCCTAACAATGCTATATCTTCTAACAAGGATAACTATACTCTTAGTACATCATTTGTGGGTGCTAATTCCCACTGGGGTTTTTACCTTTAATAGGGTTTCCCCGAGACTAAAATATTGTTTTATTGTGTTGGCATTCATTGTGTCCATTGGATCTGATATTGTGGTGCTTACAGTTTGAAGTTTAATAATCTATTATACAATTGATTCACACCCCCCCCTCTCAGTTGTATTGTGGACTGTTATTCCTAACAATTGGTATCAAAGCTTGTGGTCCTTAGAGAGAAAGCTTAACAACTTAAGGTGATCTTGGAGATGGAATTCTATAGGAAGGATAGTCTAAAGTTTGATCCTGAAAACTTTGACAGTTGGAAGAACAAGATGTGAACTCACCTATTCTATTTGGGGATCGACTATTGGTTGATAACAAGGAACAAGATAGCTATAAAGACCGAAGATGAATTGATAACTGCTACTGAGGATGAAAATAAGCTATTTTCACTAAACATGATTGCAAGAGAAGCTCTGATCAATGCACTATCTGAAGGAGAGTTTACTGTAGTTAAAGACTTGGACTCAACTTTTCAAATTTGGGAAAGATTAGAAGCACTATATGAAGGAGACAAGTATACCAAACAAGTGAAGTTACAAAATTGGAAGACACAGATGGAGAAGCTACAAATGAATGAGGATGAAAGCATTAGGGTGTATGTTCAAAGGGTTACAAAAGCTATATTTGGAATCATAAATTATGGAGGTACTGTTGCCCAAAAGATTCCCTGTCTTTCTTTTTCAGCCACAGTCCTATTTTCCAAAAGAAATGCCCAAAATGTCAAAAACCCAGTGTGTTTTTGACCTCCTCTCTGCAGGCTCAGGATGTTTCTGCCTTTTGGTCCAAAAATTTAGTGTGTTTTCGACCTCTCAGCTCTAAAAATTTAGTGTTTTTTCAACCTCAGACCAAAAAACTTCTATGTTTTCAACCCCTTCCGCACTTTACACTTCTCTGGCATCTGCATTTTTCCCTAACCATGCAACTTTGATGCGGCGGCTCCCAGTGCAAAAGATCCAATGACTGTCGCATGATCACATGGGATCTTCTGATCCAATGAGATCACATGACAACCATTGATGTGGTCGGCAGGGGATCGACAGTCAAGATAAGCGGCCAATGGTCATCAGCTAACCGCCTGTGGTTGTGGGGAAGCATCATGCGGTTGGTCGCATGATCACATGTGACCCCTTGATAGCATGCGACCATGCGATAGGTGGTCTGCAGGGTTCATCCAATGGTCAGTGACTAACGCCATGCAGTTTGGTGTATAATCGCATGGGCTCTTTCAAGCCCATGCGACCATGCGACGAGCTGTTAGCAGTTTTGATGGGTCCGATTCTTTCAGCAGGGTGGCGGTCGGTGGTGGTTCAGGGGATGGTACTGCCAACAGTTCAGTGGTTAGCATCATGTGGTTTGTCACATGATTGCATGGGCTCTCCTGAACCCATGCAACCATGCAACAAACCATTAGCAGTTTCTGTAGCGGTGGTTCACGGTTGTGCAGTTGGAGGTGCGGCCCAAGGTTTCTAAGCATTGGAACAAGAGCGAGGAGATCTGACGGTGGTCATATGATCTCATGGGATCTTCTGATCCCATGTGATCATGTGACAACTGTTAGATGGGAATCTTGTAATTGCGGTGGGTCCTATGCCAGGGGTGCCGAGGTGTTTGCTAGGTAGCAGTCAGGATGAATGGGGGAGTGCCACATGGTGGTTCTGGGCTCGAGGTTGGTAAAGCTTTAAGTGGAGGTGATTTTTCTAAGGGTTGTAACATGATCTCATGGAGCCTTCCTAGCTGCATGCGATCATGTGACCGCTGACTTTTCAAGGCATGTGGTCAGTTCTGGTTGGACCACATGGCAAAGGCTCAGCAGGTGGCAGATTTTTTGGGCCCGAGGTGTCATTTTGTGGCGAAGAGTGATAGTTTTCAAAAAATTGTCGCATGATCACATGAAGGCCTTTTGGCTCATGCGATCATGCGACCATTGCTTTGTTAAATAGATGTAGCCTATTTTGGTAGACTTTCTTCCAAGGTGAATGTTGCGAGCGTGGGTAGTTCAAAAAATTTATGTCGCCAAGGCGGTTGCAGTTAGAGGAATGTGCTGAGTTTTTTTTTTAAGGAACCATTTTGAGTCCTTTCCAGTATGGGATTAGATTTTGCGCATTCATGGTAGTATGGGCTTGTAGGGAGGTTGTTGAATCTAGGCCTTTGTGTCTATAGGTTGATTGCAGTATAGGGCATGGGAACGCAACAGAGTATCTGATCAGCTATGATTTTGCAGAGAGGCATTTATGATCAGAGGTGACTTGTTTTAGGGATGATTATTATAATGCAGATTATGTAGCCCTAAAAGTTTTTTTTTGATTCCAGCCTGCATGTAGAGAGTGTATATAGTGTTTTTTGGAGCTAATAGTGCTTAGATTTTGGCATTTTGTAAAAAAATGAAAAGGTCTTTTTCTTGGAGAACTATCTGTAGCATTTTTGCTCTCTGGTTTTTTACATCTTGGAATTTCTCATTGATTGTTCAGACATTGCAAAGTATTCTGTGACATGTTTTTCTTGTCCTTATGCTTTCTTGTTTTGCTTATCTCTTATTGGATTGAGTTTACGAATGCTTTCAGTGGTATCTTAGTTTCCTGATTCCTCTTGCTTTTTGTAGCTGTGTGTGTTATTTTGTTTTGATCTAATTTAGATGTTTTGTGGGTATATTTCAGCCCCTAACAGTCTTGTCTCAATCTTGCACCAAGCTATAGGAGTGAATGTCTATTTGCAAGTTATGGATTGATGTCTAAATCTTGAGAGCCTTGTTGTTGTGAAAGAATCTTTCTCTTTCCCTGAACAACCTCTTTTGTTTGCAGACCCTTCCATGAAACACTCCTGCAAGCCTATTCAACAAGTTGTAATCTCCTAGACCTATTTCTGTCACTGGTTTCATCCCTCTATACTAAGATCCAAACCCTAGTTTTAGTGCATCACCTAGTAGGATAGATTTTCTTTCAGTCATTTCTTTTCATGCACTCCTTCTATCCCTTTCCCCTTAAAAGTTTTACTTTCCTATTAAGAGCAAATTAGGGTGATTATCCAAGAGGAATCAACCTAGAATCTAGAGGTCTCATCTCGGTTAGCAAAAGGTCCCACAGCCTTGAGATGATTCTCTTGTTATACTGAGTTATGAAGACTACAAGAGCTTGAACTAAGGGTGAAAATTTAGTGTATAACATTTTTGGCACGCTCGGTGGGACAACAAAGAAGTTCATTTGTTGAAGATTGTGTTATCTCTGATATGCAGATTGCATAATACAGACCTTTAGAGGTTGTTCTACCAAGCATATCTAGTGACTCCACTGGTTTCAAAGATTTAGGCCAACCTTGTTTAAGGTTTATGAGAAAGATTGAGACTAGAAGTTCAAAGCCTACTGAATTTTCAGAGTTGCCCTTGAAAAGAAGCTACAAAGGCAGGTCAACTCAGAGAGAATCTCCTGCAAGAAGAGTCCAATCTACACCTCCCAATACTTTAGGGAGGAGACCTCTCCTCTTTCATTTTAGAAGAAGAGGTAGATCTCTGACCAGAGATCTAGAAGAGGAAGGAAATCCAGGTCTAGCAAATACAACTCATATAGTTGTTAATCTTCAGGTTACACCTCCCATAATGGCTAGAAATTTTGCCTTTGCACCTTTCAATTAGGGGAGCCCCTTAAATTTTGCAGTGCATCATGATGTGCTCTTGGTGGCATTAAAGAGTATACCTGATTTCACAGGGGAGGGACAAACAATAGCCTTTGAGCACATAAGAGATGTGACCACCATTTGTAGCATACACAACATTACTCAAGAGGATGTGGCCACCAAATTGTTAGTAGCATCTCTGAAAGGTAAGGCTCTAGAATGGTTTAGAACTTTAACTATTGGTTCTATTACTTCATGGGATGAATTAGGGGATGCATTAAGCAAGCACGTTGAGGATAAATTAGATAATTTGTCTTTGGTTGAGCAATTAACAACTATAAAGAGAGACCCTCAAGAGCAAATGACAGATTATAATAGTAGGTTCCTTAAAACATGGAATAGAATCCCAGTCTCTGTAAGGCCATCAGCTGACCATGCCTTCCTGTACTACTTGCAAAGTCTAAATAGCCAAATTTCTATCATGATCCAGTCTATGGGTGGTACCACTTTACCCCAAGATTTTGACACTGCTGTCAGGGATGAAAATTGTTTGATCCAAGTAGGCATGATAAAGAGAAGACCTCCTATGCCTATCTTCCCTAGTCTTTAGCCCATTGCACCTACACAAGTACCTCCATTTACCCCTATCCCCACAATATCAGCACCTCAAGCTAGTACCAGTGGTCAAGAACATGCTGCAACAAATTTCTCCCAAGAGTTGCAAGAGGTGAAGAGTAGTCAACAAACTAGTATGCAAGAAGTGACAAACTTGCTGCAAACTCTAACCAAAGAGGTCACAAACTTGAAGAAACAAAACCAAGGCATTAGGCCACCCTTCCAATGACAAGGCCAAAGTCCTTATCAGCAATACCAAAATCAAGGACAGCCTTATCAACAAAATAGGCCACCACATCAAGGAGGCAATCAAGGGCAAAGACAAAACTTTAACCAAAGACCATTCCAACCATATAACCCTGCACCTCTTAATTCCACAAATCTAGTTAGGGATATGGTTCCCAGTCAAAACAATATGGCCATGGATAATGAATGGTGTTTCCCTTGCAATCAGCCCCATAATCAAGCTACGTGTTCTAATGGATGGATGAACCAAGCACTAATGGTTCAAAATGCTTCACAGGCTCAAATAGAAGCTCCTTCTAGTGGGACAGCTCCTCAACAAGAAACACAAGAGAATGAGATTACTCTTTTCAATTGGGAGCAACCAGATTTCAATGGAGTCAATGATGAAGCTACTTTTGTTGCCTACACAAGAGCAAAGAGAAGAGCCCAAGACATGGAGAGAATAGATTCGGGTGCTAAGGCCACTACATCTGTAGAGCCACTACAACAAGCTGCCCCTATCACATCCAAGGAGGCCCCTGTCACCTCAAGCAAAGAAGGGCAAGTTCCAAAAGAGACAGAACCCATCATGGTAAAAGCACAATAAAGGGTACACACTGTGGCACCTTATAACATTGTAGACAACATGAAGAAGGTGAATGTCACCATGTCTATGTGGGACTCTTTGTCTATTCCAGGACAACTTGAAATTTTGGAGAAGGCCATGAGAGAGATAGAAAATCTTCAACCTACAAAAGAAACTGCAAAAATAGTGTTGGTCAACACTGATCAAGAAAAGGAGACTCCAACTAGAAACTCCTAGGCCAGTACCATGCAAGGTAGGAATTTAAAGCCACCTCCTTTTTACATATCTTTAATTATTGGGAAATCTTTAGTACATAATTGTATGGTAGATAGTGGAGCTACTAGCACTGTAATGCCCAAGAAAGTGGCTGATCAATTAGGACTTAAATATGAACCCTACCAAAAGAAGGTTACATAGCTTGATGGATCCTCAGTTAGTACTATAGGTGTGGCTAAGGATACCAGTCTAATTGTCCATGCTAGTCCTAATTTTTCCATTCTCCTTGACATATATATCATAGATCTCCCTGAATTGTTTGCCATATGTCTCTCAAGAGAGTTCACAGCCAAGATAGGAGGTTATCTTTCTTCTGACTGGTCTCACATGCTCTTTCATACAAGGTATGGTACCAAAGTCACCATTAAATCAAAAGCCTTAGCAATACATCATATAGAGCCATATGTGTCCAATTCCATCAATACTAATTGTCCTATATTTGATGACAATGATTTCCCAACCATTAGTGAAGCAAGCACCAAAATAGAGAGTATCCCCGATATTCTCCTAGATGAAAGAACCTCAGAGATCCAAGAGAGTCTTGTTTGGGATTTTGGTTTGGGGAGTTATCTGATTCAAGAAAGTGGAGCCATAGAACCAAGCCTTCTCAAAAAATACACTGATTCAAATGATCAGGATAATCAGGTCTGGGAGCTTTTTTTGATGGAGCTAGAAGTAGATACAGTTCTGGTGGTGGTGCTATGATAGTATCCCCAAAAGGAGAAAGGTATTACACTACCTTTAGATTTAGTTTTTCCTACACCAGCAACACTGCAGAGTATGAAAGTCTGGTCAATGGACTAGAATGGGCTAGAAAAAGAGGGCTTAAAGTGTTAAAAGTATATGATGTCATGAAAGCATACAAACATAGAGTTTTGGATGCAATTGAAGATTTTCATGCTTTCAATATTATTGCTATCCCTAGAAAATTAAATCAAAATGCTGATAGCTTAGCTGCTATTGGATCTCAGTTTGACATCCCCAATAGCATTTCAAAAGAGACAGATCAGAAACACATCAAGATTATTGTCAGACCTTCAATTCCAGATAACAATATCAATTGGCAAGTGTTTGATAGTGATGAACAAATTCTATAGTTCTTGTTTGAAGAAGATGTCTTTTCAAGGCACAATCAAAAGAGGTTATCACAGAGCTATGATGACCAAGTGATACAACTTAAATCTAATAAGATTCCTAAAGGTCTTGTTACCTTAGAGACCATCTTCAACAAGGATGATGAAGTCAAGAAAAATAAAGCTGGCCTGGTAGTCCAACAGGAGCACTGTGCTAAATTAGAGTTGGAACTAGGTAAGAGCCTACAATTTGGAAAAGCAAACACTAATTTAGAAAAGCAAGCTTACACTAAATTATTTAGGGAATTCAGTGATGTTTTTGCATAAGGATTTGAAGACCTCAAGGGTTTTGATCCTACCCTTGCTCAACACACTATTGAATTGGAGCCTAATGCTAAACCAATAAGGCAAAAGCAAAGGCCTATTAATCCCAAGCTTGAACCACTTATGCATAAGGAAGTACTCAAACTAATAGAAAGCAGCATCATATATCCCATCAAACATACTAGTTGGGTTTCCAACCTTGTTCCTATCAGGAAAAAGAATGGAGAGCTGAGGTTATGTGTTGATTTCAGAGATTTGAACAGAGCCTCATTAAAACACCGCCATCCACTACCCTCTATGGAACAAATTTTGCAATGTGTCTCTGGATCCGAGAGATTCTCATTGTTGGATGGCTATTTGGGATACAATCAAATCTTAGTGAAAGAAGAGGATCAATATAAGACTGCATTTACAACCAAGTGGGGAACCATGGCATATCAAAAGATGCCCTTTGGTTTGTCGAATGCAGGTGCTACATTTCAAAAGGAAATGGATATGGCCTTTAAGGGCCTCATGTACAGGTTTGTGCTAGTCTACCTAGATGACATAACTATCTACTCAAAGCATGCAGTAGACCACATCAGACATTTGAGGCAAATTTTTGAAAGATGCAGAGAATTTGGGATATCCCTTAATCCCAAGAAGTGTGTGTTTGCAGTTCATGAAGGAAAGCTATACGGATATATAGTATCCAAAGAAGGAATTATAGTGGACCCTGAGAGAATTGTAGCCATCTTAGAACTACCATTACCGCATCACAAGAAAATTCTCCAATCTTTCATAGGAAAGATTAACTTTGTTAGGAGATTCTTGCCTAACATTGCAAAGTTACTCAAGCCTTTGACAACCATGTTGAAGAAGAGTTTAGCCTTCAGTTGGACCAAAGAAGGAAAAGTTAACTTCCAAGCCATTAAAGAGGCATTGATAGAGGCTTCTGCTCTCCTAAACCCAAATTTTAGTAAGGATTTTAACCTTTATGCTTATGGGGCTCATGATGCTATATCTGCAATGTTGACTCAAGAAAATGTTGAAGGATTGGAGCAGCCTATTGCTTTCTTCAGCAAAGGTTTAGAAGAGTATGAACAAAGATACTCTTTTGTAGAAAAGCATGTTCTTGCTGTGGTAAAGAGCCTCAAAAAATTTAGACATTTGTTGACCCATAACAAGGTGCATTTGATGGTTACTCATCCAAGTGTCAAGGAATTTTTTCTTTCTAAGGACCTAAATGAAAAAAGAGCTGGTTGGATCACTAAGGTGATGGAATATGACATAGATGTTCAGATTACCAAGCTGGTTAGAGGAAGAGGTCTTTGCGAGCATCTGGAAGAAGATGGAAGTTCAAACAAATTGGAATACATAGATGCATCTCTGGTGGTGCATTCTATAGGAGAACAAGCCAAGGAAACTAGTTGGTTGCCTAATATGATCAATTATTTGAAGACAGGACAATATCCTGCTGGCCTAGATTCAGCAAAAAGGAGGTATTACAGGTTACAGTCTTTTCCTTTTGTGCTGGTAGATGAAATTCTTTTCAAAAAATATCACAATGGTGTCCTTCTAAGATGCATAGATTCGTAAAGGGTTGCAAATGTCTTATTCGAGTTTCATGATGGAGCTTCTGGTGGCCATTTATCTCCTAGGACTACAACTTTTAAGATCATGAGGGCTGGATACTATTGGCCATCTATCTTCAAAGATAGTCATGATTATGTTAGAAGATGCATCAAATGTGCTATTTTTGCAGGGAAAGAAAGATTTGCAGCTCTGCCTTTACAGCCAGTCAAAATAGAGCAGCCCTTCATGAAGTGGGGTATAGATTTCATTGGCATGATTAACCCTCCATCTAGTGTAGGACACAAGTGGATAATCACTGCAACCGATTATTTCACTAGGTGGACAGAGGCAGTTGCTTTAAAAGAAGCTAATGAGAGTGTTGTTTTAAGTTTTTATGATGACATCATCCATAGATTTTACATTCCAGATTCTATAGTTTCAGACAATGCATTAGCATTTATAGGCCTCAAAGTCTCAGAGTGGGTAGTCAAGAAGGGCATTTGTCTGAATACAATTTCCAATTACTATCCTCAAGGGAATGGTTTGGTAGAATCAACAAATAAAAATCTGATTAGAATAATAAAAAAGACCCTGCAAGACAGTCGGAGGGACTGGCATACTAAATTGAAATATGCCTTGTGGTTAGATAGAATTACTCCAAAGAACATCATTGGTAATTCCCCATACATGTTGGTGTATGGTAGAGAGGCTAGGTTATCTATTTCAACCGAATTACCAGCCTTGGACTTGGCCACTCAGTATGCCCTGTTTGAGGAAAGTGATCCTATGCAAACTAGATATGCCCAGCTAATGGAGCTAGAAGAGATAAGAGATAAATCGATGCAAGATATGGCATTCCATTAGAATCAAACAAAAAGAAGCTTTGATAAAAGAGCCAGGGTTAGAAACTTCAAGGTTTTAGAAACTTCAAGGTTGGAGATGTAGTTCTCAGATGGGATGAGTTCAGGTCAAAACCTGGCAAGCACACAAAGTTTGATTCCTTTTGGGGTGGGCCATTTGTTATAATAGAGTGCAGAGGATCCAACACTTTTCAACTTTCAACCCTTGAAGGAGATGCCCTACCAATCTCAGTGAATGGTTTCCACTTGAAGCCTTTCTTTGAAGTTAATCCTTCTCTATAAGTCCTTCTTGTAAATCCTTGTAAATATTTTCCCTGCTTTCTTCCAGCTTCCTAGTTTAGCTTTTCCCTATTTTCCAAGAAGTGCACATGCATAGGTTTGTCTTCCCGGTTCAGTTTTTGTCTCTGAAAGTTTTTGAGCTCAAAAGAAGTGACCCCATGCCCAATAGATTAAGTCAAGGAAATTGGTCTATGTCTAGCAGGCTGACATCCCGTAGAGGTCACCAAAATGTTGCCCAAAAGATTCCCTATCTTTCTTTTTTGGCCACAGTCCTGTTTTCCAAAAGAAATGGTCAAAATGTCAAAAACCCAGTGTGTTTTCGACATCCTCTCTGCAGGCTCAGGATGTTTCTGCTTTTTGGTCCAAAAATTTAGTGTGTTTTCGACCTCGGACCGAAAACCTTGTGTGTTTTCAACCCCTTCTGCACTTTACGCTTCTCTGGCATTTGCATTTTTCCCTAAGCGTGCAACTCTGATGCGGCGGGTCCCAGTGCAAAAAATCCAACGGCTGTCGCATGATCGCATGGGATCTTTTGATCCCATGAGATCATGGGAAAATCATTGATGCGGTTGGTAGGGGATCAGTAGTCAAGATAAGCTGCCAATGGTCATCAACTAATTGCCTGTGGTTGCGGGGGAAGCATCATGCAGTTGGTCGCATGATCACATGCGGCCCCTTGACCGCATGCGACCATACAACAGGCGGTCTGCAAGGTTCATCCAATGGTTAGTGACTAACACCATGTAGTTTGTCGCATAATCACATGGGCTCTTCCGAGCCCATGCGACCATGCGATGATCCGTTAGTGGTTTCGATGGGTCCAGTTCTTTCAGCAGGGTGGCGGTCAGCGGCAGTTTAGGGGATGGTACCACCAACGGTTCAGTGGTTAGCATCATGCGGTTTGTCGCATGATCACATGGGCTCTCTTGAGCCCATGCGACCATGCGACAAACCGTTAGTGATTTCTGTAGCGGTGGTTCACGGTTGTGCAGTTGGAGGTGGGGCCCGAGGTTTCTAAGCATTGGCGCAAGAGCGAGGAGATCTGACACTGGTTGTATGATCTCATGGGATCTTTCGATCCCATGCAATCATGCAACAACCGTTAGATGGGAATCTTGCGGTTGCGGTGGGTCCTATGCCAAGGGTGCCGAGGTGTTTGTTGGGTAGCGGTCAGGATGAATGGGGGAGTGCCACATGGCCGTTCTGGGCTCAAGGTTGGTAAAGCTTTAAGCAGAGGTAGGTTTTCTAAGGGTTGTCACATGATCTCATGCAGCCTTCCTAGCCGCATGTGATCATGCGACCGCTGACTTTTCAAGGAATGTGGTCAGTTTCGGATAGACCACGTGGCAAAGGCTTGGTAGGTGGCAGATTTTTTGGGCCCGAGGTGTCATTTTGTGGTGAAGAGCGACAATTTTCAAAAAAATGTCGCATGATCGCATGAAGGCCTTTCAACTCATGCGATCATGTGACCATTGCTTTGTTAAATAGATGTAGCCTATTTTGGTGGACTTTCTTCCAAGGTGAATGTTGTGAGCGTGGGTAGTTCAAAAAATTTATGTCACCAGGGCGGTTGTAGTTAGAGAAATGTGCAGAGTTTTTTTTTAAGGCACGATTTTGAGTCCTTTCCAGTATGGGATTAGATTTTGCGCATTCATGGTAGTATGGGCTTGCAGAGAGGTTGTTGAATCCAAGCCTTTGTGTCTGTAGGTTGATTGTGGTATAGGGCATGGGCACGCAATAGAGTATCTGATCGGCTATGATTTTGCAGAGAGGCATTTGTGATCAGAGGTGACTTGTTTTAGGGATGATTATTATAATGTAGATTTATGTAGCCCTAAAAGTTTTTTTTTGATTTTGGCCTACATGCAGAGAGTGTATATAGTGTTTTTTGGAGCCAATAGTGCTTAGATTTTGGCATTTTGTACAAAAAAGAAAAGGTCTTTTTCTTGGAGAACCATCTGTAGCATTTTTGCTCTCTGGTTTTTACATCTTGGAATTTCTCATTGATTGTTTAGACATTGAAAAGTATTTTGTGACATGTTTTTCTTGTCCTTATGATTTCCTGTTTGGCTTATCTCTTATTGGATTGAGTTTATGAATGCTTTTAGTGGTATCTTAGTTTCTTGATTCCTCTTGCTTTCTGTAGCTGTGTGTGTTATTTTGTTTTGATCTGATTTAGATGTTTTGTGGGTATATTGTAGCCCCTAACAGTCTTGTCTCAATCCTGCACCGAGCTATAGGAGTGAATGTCTGTTTGCAGGTTATGGATTGATGTCTAAATCCTGAGAGCCTTGTTGTTGTGAAAGAATCTTTCTCTTTCCCTGAACAACCTCTTTTGTTTGTAGACCCTTCCATGAAACACTCATGCAAGCCTATTTAGCAAGTTGTAATCTCCTAGACCTATTTCTGTCACTGGTTTCATCCCTCTATACTGAGATCCAAACCCTAGTTTCAGTGCATCACCTAGTAGGATAGATTTTCTTTCAGTCATTTCTTTTCATGCACTCCTTCTATCCCTTTCACCTTAAAAGTTTTACTTTCCTTTTAAGAGCAAATTAGAGTGATTATCCAAGAGGAACCAACCTAGAATCTAGAGGTCTCATTTCGGTTAGCAAAAGGTCCCACAGCCTTGAGATGATTCCCTTGTTATATTGAGTTATCAAGACTATGAGAGCTTGAACTAAGGGTGAAAATTCAGTGTATAACAGGTACTTATGATGAAGAAGAAGTTATTATGAAGAACCTCAGATCACTAACACCTGCTTATAAGTTCGAGGCTATGTCTATTGAAGAAACTATACCTCTGACTCCGAACTTTAGTAGAGAGATGTTGATTGCAAAGATAACTACTTTTGAAGCCATGTAATTAGGAGAAGCTGTAGCTAAAGTTGAATCTTTATTTAAGGCATCCGCACACAAGAAATTATCTACACTTTCAAGCACCAGCAAAGAAGACCTAAAAGAAGAGCTTGGTGAATATGCTAAGGAATGGGAACAAATAATGACTGAAGAAAGAAAGATGGATGAACTTGTTGCACTAATTTTTAGAAGAGGAAAAAGAGGTAAGGGCGAATTTGAAGGCAAGTTACCCTTAAAATGTTTTTCATGCAACAAGGTAGGTCATTTTGCATCTAAATGTCCTACAAGAGTTTCTAAGTACAAACCTAATTATGAAAAGATTAAAAGGGATAGAGAATGTTAGTATGCCAGTGAAGGAATATTTGATGATGATGATTTATATTATGAAGAGATTGGATTTGTTGCTATTAGAGATGAACTAGTACATGAAGAAAAAACTTTAGTATCTCATGTTGACAAGAAAATTGAATGGATAATTGACAGTGGTTGTTCTCATTATATGACTGGTGATAAGAATAAGTTTGCCAAATTAGTAAAGTATGATGGAGGTGTTGTGAGGTTTGGGGAGAATCTCCATAAATCTATCATAGGAGTAGGATCCATCACTCTGGATGGAAAGACTAACACAGACAATGTGTTAGAATAACTGAGAGGGGGGGTGAATCAGTTATGCAGTGTCCCAATTCAAAATGTATAATCCAAAATAATTCTACTACTTCTGCTAGTTGGTAAACATAAAATACTTTCACTCTCTGTGTATTTACTGATTGTCAGTCTAAACTTTGTAATAATTACTAATTAAATCTAACATGTAATATGCAAAGTGTGATAACAAACAAATATCACAATCAACACATAACACAAGAGATTTAACGTGGAAACCCTATGAAGAGAAAAACCACCTGGGACCGACAACCCAAAATTGTTCACTCTTCTAAAGTGAGGTCGGTGAAGACCCAACCTATCCATCAGTAATAACTCTTTGTAGCTTGGTAATTGTTCTACAGCTTGGTTCTTATTAACCAGTATGATCAGAATGCATGAAACCTTCTCCACGCAATAATTTTGCAGTATCTTCTTCTTCCGGCATGTTTCATAATGAAATTGTATCATCTTAAAATGGAAGCACTTCCATGATAAGAGCATTTAACCCTTTGAGTAGGTGGTTTTGGGTCATGTTAAGCACCTTGATTGGGTCTTTGTATGTATTTGGCTTTTCTCCCCGCTTTCCACTTCTTGCCTGCACTTGATTTCTTCATTCTAGGTGAAATTAGGGTTAGGATCTTAAGGATTCTCCTAAATTTCCCTCTTCCATGGCTCTATTTCTAGGTAGGATTTATAAATGGATCCTCTTGGCCTTCATTTTAGTAATCATAAGATTTTATTTCTATTCCTGACATTCTGTCCTATTCTGTCATCATTTCTAAGTTTCTAGGCATCCCTGGGACCTCCTGAGTTAGTTTTGGGTCAACCTAAGAAAAAGGTCAATGTCTTAGGTTGACTCTGAATAGGTCAGGGTCAAGCTCAACCCTGACTAGGTCAGCATCAATGTCAACTTTGACCCCTTTCTCCAAAATTTCAAAATCTTTAATTTTCAAGCTTCGGGCTTTCGGGAAATTTATTTTCCTGCCTTCAGGTCGGCCATTTCGGGTTTCAAGATGGTAAATATTTTAATTGTATTTAATCTAGATATATTTTCTAAAGGTGAGGACCTAATTGGGATTTGATTCTCCAAGGTTGCCCATCTAGAGGAGTGTGCCCTAGATCACTATAAAAGGAGGCCTTCCTCTCTCATTTTGAACATCAAGTTTTGTAGAACATCACATCTCATCCATCAATCACATCTTCTCTTGCCATCAAGCTCTCAAGTGCAAGAAAGTGAATTCAAGTCTTCAAACATTCAAGTGTTCAAGCATTCATCCATCAAGGAGATCCATTGTTAGCTATTGAAGGATTCAATCTCTTTGGAGCCCCCTTGAAGATCTATCCTTCTCCATTCATTCAAGCCTTCTCATATGCAAAGATCAAATCAAGATTGGTGTTGAAGATCAAAATACCATTGATTGGAGACATCCTACATCCATTGAAGCATTCCTAATTGTGGATTTGAGGATTCAAATCCTCTACAAGGACTTCAACATAAGCGAGGTGATTTGTTTCAATTACTTTGTTTATGCACAATATATTTCAATTCAATTTCAAGGTTAATTCCTAAATTGGGGTTTGACTAAGGCAAACCCCCCATACAACAAAAAACCCCATTTTCTTGTAGGTACAGGTGCGGAGTTTCAAATCTGAGAGTGAATTTGGATACCCTTTTCAGCCATCTTTCGAGATCTGCGAACATAATTCAAATCGGACTTCAAATAAAGAATGTGGTATTTGACCTTTTAGGAGGGTCAAACCTGAGCTGAGTCATCTTAAGGAAAGATTTCTGGGTTTTCTCTATTTCGGCATTTCCAGTCTAGGATAGGTTTCAAATTTTCCTAAAAGTACACACAGACACCAAAATTCAACATTTTCCAGATCTGCCCTAATTTTTAGGTTAGTAGTTGTATTTCAATTATTCTATATTCTAAACATAATCTTCCACATTTAGGGAAATATTGGATTTACTCTCTCTCTTCCTACTCTTCTTCCATAAAATTGATTTGATTGTACATTAACCTTTTGGTTGATCAAATCGAGTCTCTTCATTGGGGAATTTGGGTTTGAGAATAGGTCTCATATTTCCCCATTTACATTTGAATAGAGGTGAATCCATTTTACATCTATTCAGAAACCAATGTCTCTTATATAGATGAGTAAATCATTTTCTTTTCCTCCATTAGATTTTTTCACTTAATTATATTCATAGATTTTGCCACTTTAAGCTCCCTTGGCTGATGTGTCAGTAGCACATTTCAATCTGCTCCATTAGATCCTTTTTGATTTATGTTAGCTGTCGATCTTCATAACAAACATTATCTATTACCTCGATTTCACACACTTTACAAGTCATCACTTTATTAGCTAAACTGATCATTTAATTCCTTTCTATTTTTCTTAGTTAGCAAAGAAATGCATCAGTGAACACAAGCTCAGTTAATACTATGCTTGGTATAGACTACACTTCGTCGGTGTATACTGAAATTCTTTATTTACTGACAACACTGCTTTGTGTCTTTCAGATCTATTCTTCATCATAAATGAATGTAACATAATAAAGTCAATTCCATCAAGTCATAGACTCATCAACAAGTTACTCAGTGTATTCCTTATTCTCATCTGTCATATACATCTTCCTCATGTAGATATTTCTGTTCTTCATCTCTTTCACCTTCCTTCAGATGTGTCGGTATAGTAACTTACAAGATAAGTACTATCAAGCTAGTTGACATCAATGACAACATCATACTGATTTTATCATCTTGCATGTCAAATCATCAACTCCTCAGTAATCTCAAATTACAGATTCTTCATTTTGGTTCTAAATCAGTTGTAGTTCATCAATCTCTCCCTTTGGCATTGATGGCAACTCAAGTAATATGAAATGTACCATACACATACCAAACATGTATTCTACAACTTTGTGATCAAATGTTGTGTAGTGTAAGCTCTCCCTAACTTAATATGTTTAATCACTACGTTACTAAAACAACATTATAAAATACAACTTTGTCATTTTGTAGATGTAACCTTTTCAGTTCTCAAGTTCCTTTTAGATTATCTCTCTCTTAGATAGTTCTCATCGGTGTATATCTCCTTTTCTTTTCATATTATTTATCTCTCCCTTTGACAACAATGCCAAAGAAAAAAATAAATAATCAGCTCTGTAGTAGCTAAGTAACTCTTTGTTGTCCATTACTTCCTGTATATCTTAATATACTGATATCCCAATATGTTTTAGTTCTTCAAACTTAATCACAACCTTGAACAAAATCCAAAGTGTGAACTATGCTGCATTAACATGAATGATCTTCTGATAAGATTAGGCTAATGCAACATCCATATCACATTAGTGAATGATAGACAGGGGATGGACCCCAAGTCTAGTCCTCAAATATTCAAATGTCTCCTTTGATAGAGGCTCTGTAAAAATGTCTGCAAGTTGTTCTTTAGATGTAAAAAATTCTAACTTTACTTTCTTCTCTTGCACTTGTTCTCTTAAGTAGTGATACTTAATTGATATATGCTTTGTCTTAGAGTGCATCACAGGATTCTTTAAAATATTAATAACACTTGTGTTGTCACAGTATATGATCATCGGGTCAGTGATTACCTCATTCATTCCTTCCAACACTTTCTTGATATATGCAATGTTTGAGCAATTAGTAGCAGTAGCAACATACTCTACTTTAGCTACAGACTAAGAAATACAAGCCTGCTTTTTACTTGTCTAGGTTACAAGTCTTTCACCAAAGAAAAATGCTCCTCCTGTGATACTTTTTCTATCATCCACATTTCTAGCCCAATCAACATTGGTATAAACCTTCAGCTCAAACTTACCTTCCTTAGGATACCATAATCCACAATCCTCTATCTTTTTCAGATATCTTAAGATTTTTTTAGTAGCAATCATGTGTGATTCCCTAGGATTAGTAGAATATCTAGCAACAATTCCCACAACATGTGCTATATCTGGTCTACTGTGAACTACATACATTAGTTTACCAATCATGGATCGGTAAAGTGTCTGGTTTACCTCTGTAGTTTCATCTTCCTTTGTCAATTTACTTCCATTAGCCATTGGTGTTCCCACAGGTTTAGCATCTTCCATGCCAAATGTCTTCAAGACTTCCTTTATGCACTTCGATAGTGTGATGAATATCCCATCACTCTATTGTATCACTTGTAATCCGAGAAAAAATTTAATCTCTCCGAACATAGACATTTCAAACTCATTCCTCAGGTCATCAGCAAAAGATTTACATACATGATCTTGACCTCCAAAAATAATATCATCAACAAAAATTTCAGCAATACTAATAGTGTCATCAATATCACCTTTCATGTAAAAATTGTTGTTCTCAGTAGTTCTTACAAATCCAATACGTAACAAGTAAGTATGCAGTCTTTCATACCATGCTCTCGGTGCTTGCTTCAAACCATATAAAGCTTTGTGTAATCTACATACCATGTTTCTGTTCTCTGGATCAACAAATCCTTCAGGTTGTTCTATGTAGACCTCTTCTTCAAGTATACCATTCATAAATGTTGATTTCACATCCATTTGATAAACCTTAAATTTCTTGTGTGCAGCATATGCAAGTAGCATTCTAACTCCTTCCAATCTAGCAATAGGTGCAAATGTTTCACCATAATTAATGCCTTCTTCCTATGCATATCCCTTGCATACCAATCTCACTTTATTTCTTGTTACTTCACCATTTTCATTCATTTTGTTTCTGAATATCCATTTAGTACCGATAACATTCTTATCTTTAGGTCAGGGTACTACGACCAAGTTTTGTTTTTCTCTATTTGTTCTATTTCCTCCTTCATTGCATTAACTCATTCTTCATTTTCTAATGCAACTTTCACATTTTTTGGTTCAAATTCACAAACTAGACATGTACCTTGTCTTGTTTTGCTTCTTGTCTACATTTCAGCTTGTTTGTTTCCAATAACTTGTGTCTCAGGATGATGTCTTCTGAAAAAACTAGCCAGTACTTGGTTTCTTCTTTCTTGTTCATCCTGTTTAGGTCCATTTGCTTGCTCGGTAGCACCATCTTGTTCGTTGATTTCCCTTTCTTGTTCCTCGGGGTTATTTTCCCGCTGATTGGTTATCATAGGTTGCGACTTTGATAGATAGTCAGGAAGTTCAATGTAAGTGAATCTACCATAGTCTTCCAGTTCCTTTCTTTCTTCTATGTTTATGTCATCAAACTCATCAACACGAACATTAGTACTTTCAATCATCTTATTTGTAACCTTATTTAGACTTTTGTATGCTTTACTCTTAGTAGAATATCCAAAGAATATTCTTTCATCACCTTTAGAATCAAATTTCCCATTTCTCGCATATTTTAGAATAAAACATTTGCTTCCAAAAATTTTGAAATAACTTACAGTAGGTTTGTGTCCAAACCATAGCTCATAAGGTGTCTGATTGGTGTCCTTCTTTAGTTGTACTTGGTTAAGCACATATATAGCTGTGCTAACAGCTTCCCTCCAAAATGTCTAAGCAACATTCTTTTGTATCATCAGTGCTCTAGCACAATCAATGATTGACCTATTCCTTCTTTCAGCAATCCCATTCTACTAAGATGTTCTTGGTGCAGAGACCTGTCTCTTAATACCATTCTCATTACAGAAATTAGTAAATTCATCAGAGATAAATTCACCTCCTCTATCAGATCTTAAGCATTTAATTTCGTTTCCACTCTCTTTTTCTACCTTCTCCTTATACCATTTAAACAACTTAAAAGCTTCAGATTTCTCTTTCAAGAACATAACAGTCATCAGCCTAGTATAGTCATCAACAAAAAGGATAAAGTATCTATCATCATAATAGCTTTGAGTTCTCATAGGACCACATAGGTCGGTATGAACCAATTCAATTATCTTCTTTGTTGAGTAGTCTTTTCTTTTAAAACTGGACTTAGTCATCTTACCTTCCTAACTTTCATGACACATAGCATGATCCATTTTTGACAAGTTAGGCAATCCTCTAACTCTTTTCTTCTTACTAATCTTGACCATGTTATCAAAATTCACATGACATAACCTCTTATGCCACAACCATGCATCTTCATCTTTCATTCATAAACAAGAAGATTGATCAATATCAAGATAAAATAGATTACCTCTAGATTATGTACCAATTCCAACAAGTCTTCCTCCATCATCGTAGATTCTTACCTTTCTGCTCTCAAAAGAAAGTCGGTGACCTGAGTTGTTTAGTTGTGCCACACTTAACAAATTTTAGTTCAATCCATCTACCCAGTATGCATTCTCACATTTTATTCTATCATTAATCATCAGTGAACCTTTACCTCTCACCATACAAGGTGCATCATTTCCCATTCTAACAGATCCACCATCATATTCATCAATTAAATCAAATTTCTCTATATCATCAGTCATATGATGTGTGCAGCCACTGTCTATGATCCATGTATAATTTTTTCTTACTTTAGAGATCAGTGATGTTTCTTCATGTTTCTCTTCTTCTTCTGAATCATCCTTCATAGCAACAAATACTACTTCTACATCATCATTAGTGTCAGATTCAGATTCAAATTCTTTGGCTATGTAATATACCTTTTTCCCTTTGTCATAGCTATCTCAGTTATCTCTGTTGTTTTGTTGGTAGCCTGTATTGACTCTTCTGCCATAGCTTCCTTTGGATTGGTCTTTGTATCTATCATCATCTTTCTTATTCAGACATCTAGCAGTGATGTGGCCAACTTCTTTACAATTAAAACATGCTAGAGGTAACTTGCCTCTATACCTTCCCTTACCTTTGGTCAATCTTCTGGCCATAAGAGCTTCAAGCTCATCGAGTTCATCATCGGTATTATTGTCACTATCATTATTCTTATCATTCTTGCTACTAGAGTTACCAATCTTCAAAGAGGAGATGAAAGTAGATTCAACAAAAGGTACAACACTATTGTCAAAGTTATTCAATTCAAAGGTTGTAAGCTTACTGATCAGAGTGTCATGGGTGAGTTTGGATGTAGCCCTTGTTTCATGAATTGTAGAGATCCTGATCGCATAAACTAGCAGCAAAGTTCTGAGAATCTTTCTTATCACTATTTCATCATCAATAACTCTGCCAGATGCTCTAATAACATGTACTACCTCTTTTAGTTTGTTTGTATATTGCACAATCTTCTCACCTTCTTTCATCTTCATATCATCAAATCGACCTCTAAGGCTTTCTTCTCTAGCTCTCTTGACATTCGTATCTCCACTATATATTAGAGTCAGCTTGTCCCACATCTTCTTAGCAGTATCACATTCCTTAATGTCATTAAATTCGGCATTGGTATAGGCAGCAACAAGTTCCATCATAGTAATATTATGTTCATGCCTATCCTTTAGTTGATCAAGAGTCAGGGGACCTGGTGTCGGTTCAATGTAGCCATTCTCCATTAGTTCTAGTGCAGAATTCCCACTTCCAAATATGTGCAACTTCATTCAGCTTTGCCATACTATGAAGTTATCTTTGTTCAGCTTTGGCACTTCCCTCTTATACATCTTGAGACCTTAAAACTCTATTCTAAGCAACTACAGCTCTGATACCAATTGTTAGAATAACTAAGAGGGGGGGTGAATCAGTTATCTAGTGTCCCAATTCAAAATGTATAATCCAAAAAAATTCTACTACTTCTGCTAGTCGGTAAACATAAAATACTTTCACTATCTGTGTATTTACCCATTGTCAGTCTAAACTTTGTAATAATTACCAATTAAATCTAACATGTAATATGAAAAGTATGATAAAAAAAAAATATCACAATCAACACATAACACAAGAGATTAACATGGAAACCCTGTGAAGGGAAAAACCACCTAGGACTGGCAACCCAAAATTGTTCACTCTTCTGAAGTGAGGTCGGTGAAGACCCAACCTATCCGTCAATAATAACTCTTTGTAGCTTGGTAATTGTTCTACAGCTCGGTTCTTATTAACCAGTATGATCAAAATGCATGAAACCTTCTCCACGTGATAATTCTACAGTATCTTCTTCTTCTGGCATGTTTCATAATGAAACCAATGTCTCTTATATAGACAAGTAAATCATTTTCTTTTCCTCCATCAAATTTTATCGCTTAATCATATTCATATATTTTGCTGCTTTAAGCTCCCTCGGATTATGTGTCAATAACACATTTGAATCTACTCCATTAGATCCTTTTTGATTTATGTTAGCCATTGATCTTCATAACAAACATTATCTGTTACCTCGATTTCATACACTTTATAGCTCATCACTTTATTGGCTAAACTGATCATTTAATTCCTTTCTGTTTTGCTTGGTTAACAAAGAAATGCATCAGTGAAAACATGCTCAGTTAATACTGCACTCAGTATACACTACACTTTGTCGGTGTATACTGAAATGCTTTATTTACCGACAACATTGCTTTGTGTCTTTTAGCTCTATTCTTCATCATAGATGAATGCAACATAATAAAGTCAATTCCATCAAGTCATAGACTCATCAACAAGTTACTTAGTGTATTCCTTATCCTCATCTATCATATACATCTTCCTCATGTAGATATTTCTATTCTTCATCTCTTTCACCTTCCTTCAGATGTGTCAGTATAGTAACTTACAAGATAAGTACTGTCAAGCTAGTTGACATCAATGACAACATAATATTGATTTAATCATCTTGCATATCTAATCATCAACTCCTCAGTAATCTCAAATTATAGATTCTTCATTCTGGTTCTAAATTAGTTTTAGTTCATCACAATGTACTACTTGTTGAAGGATTGAAACATAATCTATTGAGTATTGGATAGTTAATGGATAAAGAATTTTAGTTAAGGTTTGTTAATGGTAAATGTTTTATCATAAGTAAGGAAGGAAAATTGATTGCTACTGGTTCAAAATATAGAGGTAATGTATTTGAACTAAACACATCTGGAGCTTCTTGTTTTGTTGTGAAGGTAGATGATAGTTGGTTATGACATAGGAGATTTTGTCATGTTAATTTTGATGACATTGTGAAGGCAAGTATGGCTAATACTATGAGAGATCTGTCAAAGATTGTGAAGCCATCTAACACTGTATGTAGAGAATGTGTTATGGGAAAGTAGACTAGAAGCAGTTACAAAAGTAAAGCATATACATCAAAAGGAAAGTTGGATCTGATACACACAGATCTGTGTGGACCTACAAGAAAAAAGTCATACTATGGTGAAAGGTATTTTACACTCTTTTTTGATGACTTTTCTAGAATGATGTGGGTTACTTATTTAAGAGAGAAATCATAAGCATTTGATAATTTCAAGTTGTTCAAAGAAAAAGTAGAGAATGAATCGGGTTTAAAGATCAAGTGCTTAAGGTCAGATAGAGGTGGAGAGTTTACTTCAGACTTATTCAATTCATACTATGAAGAGCATGGGATAAAGAGACAAACAACTACTCCTAGGACTCCACAATAGAATGGGATAGCAGAGCGAAGAAATAGGACTATACTTGATGCTACTAGGACAATGTTGATTGAAGGAAATGTATCTCATGTATATTGGAGAGAGGTTGTTGGAACTGTAGTGTATACATTGAACAAAATTCAAATCATAGAAGGTACAAGTAAGACTCCCTATGAATTATGGTTTGATCATACTAATACTATAAAATATTTCAGAATATTTGGTAGTAAGTGTTATATCAAGAGAGATGATGAAATAGGGAATTTTGATGCTAGAAGTGATGAACGAATCTTCCTTGGTTACTCTATTAAAAGCAAGGCTTACAAATGTTTCAATCTAAGATTGAGGAAGATCATTGAAAGTAACAATGTAAGAATAGATGAAATTTTTTAGAAAAAAGAAATAATGTATGACAGTAATCAAATTGCAGAGATAAAAGAAACTACTATTGCTACAGAAGGAAAAGAACTTGTTGAGGAAGAAAGTGAAAAAGAGGCTTGTGATGCTAGCACAAGTAAAGCTACTGAGACTCCTAAAACACTGAGGTATGTAAAAAATAACCATCCTGAAAATCAAATTATTGGCAATACCAGTCAAGGAGTGCTAACTAGATCTAAAGTTAGAGAATAAATTTGTTTGATTTCTCAAGTTGAACCAAGAACTATAGATGAAGATGAATATTGGATAAATACTATGAAAGAAGAATTGGATCAGATAAAGAAGAATAATACTTGGGAACTGGTTCCTAGACCTAAAAATAAAAATGTAATAGGAACAAAATGGGTTTTTAGAAACAAATTGGATGAAGAAGGAACTATTGTAAGGAACAAAGCAAGACTAGTGTGTAAGGGATACTCATAGCAAGAAGGCATAGACTTTGAGGAAACATTTTCTCCTGTTGCTAGAATAGAGGTAGTAAGATTGTTCTTATCTTATCCCGCACATAAAAAATTCAAAGTGTATCAGATGGATGTAAAATCTACATTTCTGAATGGAGATCTTGAAGAAGAAGTCTATATAGAACAACCAGATGGATTTCCTCTATGCGAAGACAAAGACATGGTTTTCAAATTGAAGAAAGCTCTGTATGGGATGAAGCAAGCTCCTAGGGCTTGGTATCCAAGATTAGACAAGTATCTACTTGGGCTTGGATTCAGAAAAGGTAATGTAGACAGTAATTTATATTTAAGAGCTAGTGAAGATGGAATCCTGATAATAGAAGTATTTGTGGACAACATTATCTTTGTAGGCAATGATGATCTATTTAAGAAATTTTCTAAAGAAATGGAAAGTGAATTTGAAATTTCCATGATAGGTGAAATGAAATTCTTTCTTGGATTGCAAATAACTCAGAATGAGAATGGTATTTTCATTTCTTAGACCAAGTATCTCAAAGAATTGCTTAAGAAATTTGGAATGGAAGATTTTAAACCAATAGGAACACCTATGGTGACTAGTAACAAGTTAATAATTGATGATGAATCAAAGTGTGTTTTTCAGACTTTGTATAGATCAATGGTTGGAGGAATACAATATCTAACCCACACCAGACTAGATATTGCTAATGTTGTTGGAATTATGGCTAAATATCAGGCAAAAACCAAAGAAACACATCTAGCTACTGTGAAAAGGATACCAAGGTATCTAAGAGGAACCATAGACTATGGCTTATGGTATGACATAAATGATAGCTTTGAATTTCATGCTTATACTGATGCTAATTGGGCAGGAAATATTGATGATAGAAAAAGTACTAGTGGTGGTGTATTTTTCCTTGGGCAAAAGTTGGTTTCTTGGCTAAGTAAGAAACAATATTGTATAGCATAATCCACTATTGAATTAGAGTATGTTGCTACCGCTCTAAACTGCACTCAGATTGTTTGGATGAAACAAATGTAGATAGACATTGGAATAACTTTTGATGAGCCTATGGTTATCCATTGTGATAACACTAGTACAGTGAATATGTCAAAGAATTCAGTGATGCATTCCAAAACTAAACACATTTCTATCAAGTATCACTTCTTGAGAGACAAGGTGGTAGAAAAAAAAATCAAACTAGAATATATCAGTACAAAAGAGCAGATTGCAGACATCTTCACAAAGCCACTACCGAAAGATAAATCTAAATATCTCAGAGGTATGTTGGGGGTTCAAGCCCCTCCTAGTCAGAATTAAATGATGCAGAGATGCATCAGTCCAGGGGTTTTTAGAGCCTTATCATAATCTGGACTGGATGTAGGGATCTACTCCTCAGGGGGAGTGATCGTGGAAGAGAGATGTTGAAAAGAAGTTGATGACTCATGGAACCCTTTTCGATTGTTGTCAAAGGGGGAGTGTTGCTATGAGAAAATGCCTACTATATGGGGAGATTTTTTGATTGCAAGACTTTGGATTGATATAAACTTTGGGATAATATTTTCCCATATGTTGACATCAATGCCAAAGGGGGAGATTGTTGGATATTGCTAATGCATGGGGAGGTGATTGAGACATTTAATATGTTTAATCACTATGTTACTAAATGTGCACTCATACTATTATCATTTGTGTTTTGTCACTGATGTCAACATATGTTTCTTTGAGGAAATAAGACTGGTAATCATAGTGTATGGACACTATATGGAAGTTTCAGATATTGTGAAGACAGATGAGAATTCAGGAGGATGTTGTGATCTTATATCCAAGATCACATCATGTAATGTTTGATATTGAATGAGTTACAAATGTTTTGGTGAAGACTGGTCACTTACTGTGATAGTGAGAAATGACAGAATTAGTCTCTGAGTTTTGTGTATAGCTTTCTAGTGATGTAAAATCAGTGCATGCGAACTTCAAGGATGAAAGATAGAGTATTGAGGAATGTTCTATGAACTATGCAAGGTATGGAATTCAGGATGACGTCAGCTAAGGCGTGCACTTTGGAAGATGATCTATTTGGAAGCCGACTACAGAGATATAGTGTGTATGATGATTGGTGAACTTGAACTAAGGATGTTGGTCCTTAATTATTGTAATGTAATCATTGTAGACTTGTCCTAGATACCATGTGTATCTTAGCAAGGGTTTATGTAATTGTTCATAATTAGGAAAGCCTTATGGGATGACCTATTTATAAGAATTGTAATAAGGTATAAATAAAAAATCTTTTCTTTGGAAAAGTGAGTAGAATAGAAGATTATATAGAGAGGTTGTGAAAGCTACGAGCTTGTATCTGTTGTATATAGAGCAGAGGTTTATTGGTGGACTTCATTAGAACTGATCAAGCAAAGATAGTTGTTTCCAAATAGTTCAAAAGATTGTGTATTTCTTCATATACATTTGTGGTGCGAACATTGAGTTTTGAAGGTGGACTTAACCTTCTTTGGGTAGTGAGCCTTGGGTAGCGAGTCCTCCCTTTTGTTCTTGACTCCTAATAGGGTCTGTCCTCTAACAAGGAATATGTATTGTAATGATTCAATAAGATCCTAACAGGGCTATATCTTCTAACAAGGATAACTATACTCTCAGTACATCATTTGTGGGTGCTAATTCCAATCGGGGATTTTACCTTTAATAGGGTTTCCCCGAGAACAAAATATTGTGTTATTATGTTGGCATTCATTCTGTTCATTGGATCTAATATTATGGTGCTTAAAGTTAAAAGTTTAATAATCTGTTATACAACTGATTCACCCCACCTCTTAGTTGTATTGTGGACTATTATTCCTAACATAACCAATGCCAAAAACATCTCTCAAATGAACTGTCCAAAAATAACTCACACCATAGCTCAAGATCCATATCCATGAAAGATAAGGATAAAAATAATGCACTTGAGAAGAAACAAAGGGCTATACCTCTCAAGTAGTAAATCGTTGAGTAGACCAAGAGAGGGAAATGAGAATGCTCATCAAGATATCCAAGTCTCCAACCAAGACTAATCTAAGAACACACTCCTCTCAAGTTCATATCAGGTGAATGCACCTCGGTCTTCTTGTTGAAACCACCATCCATCCCAACACATACATCTCTAATCCCAAGATAAAAAAATAGCATCACCTCTATTTATAAGTATCCATGAGCACCCGTAACCAATCAATCCATGCCAACTTCAAATGCAACATAGCAATATCATGAAGTAACCAACAAATGATCAATGTACTCAATACCAAGAAACTAAACTAAGATCAATGTCACAAATCCAACCTAGAAATTAGGATCATACACATGAAAACCATGATCTAAACCATCTCAACAAAAGAGATACCATGCTCCATATTGTGCATGTGAATTTTGTACCTAGCTGTAAACACAACACTTTAGTAAAACATTGGAGGTTAGCAAATCAAGAAATCTACAAATAAAGTAAACAATGCTAACCATGTGATTTACTGCCTTCTAGTAGGTATGAGTTTTATATTCTTAGATTATGACCGAGACTAGTGACAATGCAATACCTAAACGAAGGATTTAAATGATGAAAGATGGATGAAAATGAATGCAGCTTAATCTATATTTTTGGATTTTTCTATGCAATATGATGAAAGATTGATATGAAACTTGATCTAAAATTGAAATGAATGCAATTGAATCTATCAATGGTATGCTATGCTATGAATTGATTGAAAAAAATGAATGGAAATTGCCAAAAATCTCACAATCACCTGTTCGCAAGATGCTTGATTCTCCAAGTGATTGAAAGCGCAGTTGAAAAGAAGAAAGATCTTTTATGAAGGGCTGAGCCTTGTTTATATAGAAATCCCATATTTTTGAGAGCTCATGGAAAGCCAAAATTCTCTCCCTGATTAACTCAGATTGATTTTTGAGTTATCAGGAAATCATAATTAGTTAACTCACAAAATCATGCAAAATAAACTTTTTAACTCAAACCAAAAGTTTAGATCACTTTTTAACTCGAAATAAATGTTGAGTTCAAAAAGATAACAAATTGAATTGATTTATTGATTTAGAGTTTAACTGATTTTCTGAATGTGCATGGATAATTATGAATTAATTTAATAATTCAAATGAATTATTCTCAACTTAACTAATTTTTGAATGAAAACAACTGATTTATGGGTTAATCAATTATTTAATCAAACTTTATTACAAAACTATATCATTGAATTTGACAATTGGATTGAATTAATTAAATAAGAACTTAAACAATTATTCGTAGGATTTTTTATTTATTGTCAAAATTAAATAATATTAATTTAGAATAAATAGAATTAAATCTAATTAAATGATTAAGTGGCAGAATTAAGTCCAATTAATTAAATATTTATAATATTCAAATAATTAAATTTAGGATAAATAAAAGAATATCATTTATCACCAAATAATATTTAATTAGGAGATAATTAGGATAAATTAGGACTATTTAGGAAATATTCCTTGATGCAGAATTTAGATAGAATCGATTAGGGTTTCGATGATTTGATGCACAGATGTGCCTTCTATTAGGACTTTTATGTTGACTTCGATTGATTTGTTGATGTAGGAGGTCAATGGTCCTATAGCCCATTTTTGGGGTATTACACATATGAACATACAATATTATGCCAAAACTCTAAATGTGTATCAAGAGTATACCATGACATAATAATGAAACCATCCTAAAACCAAGGGTAACATGTCAAATGAAAGCATAAACCACACCTCTACGCAGGACCCCATGAGTCCTCAAGATGTAACCATCTCCACACACCATGAAGAACCATCTCCATACACCATGAAGATGACAAGTGCACCATGCAAATATCAAAGAAGCTTCTGCATCAATAGGATCTAAGACATCCTCCAACATCTGCAAACACTCAATAAATATATCAATTCCAACAAATCCCACTCAACCATAGTACCAAGGCACCCATGGCATCATATCATCCATCTCCTACATGAAGATCCTCTAGGTCTACCACACACAACCAAAGTGTTAATACCAAGTAAAATCTAGATCTCCAAATGAAGAAGATAAAAACCAAACCAAGAACCAATCCTGCACTACCACCTCATCATTATCACAAGCTCCCACTAAACTATGTATCCAAGCTATCCATGACATCATGATGAAAAAAACCTTCTAACCATGAGAATCAACCAAGACATCATACCATTAATGAACTAAAAGTGCACCTCATGAGCTCCTCATAGAAACCAAATAACCATGATCCTCAACCAAGAAGATATACCACCATAAATAAATCAAGAATCCAAACCAATGAGAACCAATTAATTACCCTTATATACAATCACGTCATGCAAAAATCTATGGCACCATGATCACATCCATGAACCAAGCATCTAACTCTCAAGATGTCCAACTTGTCAACATAAAATAGTCAACCACAATCCTTGACCATGACTGTGTTGGACTACAACTGATTTGGAATCTGATTGAAGAATTTGTGATTACAAGATCACTGAGGAGTTGCTGATTAGATATGTAATATGATTAAATTAGTATTATGATTGTCATTGATGTCAACTAGTTTGACAGCACTTATCTTGTAAGTTACTATATCGACACATCTGAGGAAAGGTGAAAGAGATGAATAACAAACAGATCTACATAAGGAAAGATGTACATGATAGATGAGGATAAGGAACACATTGAGTAACTTGTTGATGAGTCTATGACTTGATGATATTGACTTTATTATGTTGCATTCATCTATGATGAAGTATAGAGCTGAAAGACACAAAGCAGTGTTGTCGATAAATGAAGCAATTCTAGTATACACCAACAGAGTGTAGTGTATACTAACCACAGTATTAACCGAGCAGTATTCACCGATGCATTTCTTTGTTAACCGAGAAAAAAAGAATGGATTAAATGATTAGTTTAGCCGATAAGATTGATGAGTTGGCTAGAGTATAACATCAAAGTAACAGATAATGTTTGTTACAAAGATCAACGGCTGGTGAAATTCAGGAAAGATCTAATGGAGAAGAATGAAACATGTTATTGACACAAGTACCGAGAAAGTTTGAAGTGGAAAAATCTATGAATGAGGTTAAGCGAAAAAATTTGATGGTGGAGAAGAAAATGATTTACTCATCTATATAAGAGAAAAAAAATTTCTTTAGTAGAATGCCAGAAGAAGAAGTTGTAGGAATATTGTGTGAACAAGGTTTTCATGCTTTCTGATCATACTGGTTAGTAAGAACCGAGCTGCAGAGCAATTACCAAGCTACATAGAGAAATTACCAATGGACAATAAGTTGATATAGTATTGAAATTGAAGTGAAATATTGGTCAGAAGGATTTATATGGACTAAATATTGATCTGTAATCTGCAATTGAATTTGTATTAAGTCAGATCATTTACTGTTACACATTTAACCATTGTATACAGTTTAAATCTCTTAACCGAGTGGACTCTGAAAGTCTTATGATGTATCATTCATAGAATGAACATTGTTATCCTGTCAACACCATAGTGAATGCTGGTTGGATGATAACTTCTAGTCTAAAATCCACTAACAAGGTCACACCTGACAGTGTGTTTGTAACCTTTAACAAGGTTGGGTCTTAACCGACCTCACTTTAGAAGAGTGAACAATTTTGGGTTGCCGGTCCTAGGTTGTTTTTCCCTTCACAAGGGTTCCACGTTAAATCTCTTGTGTTATATGTTGATTGTGATATTTGTTTGTTATCATACTTTGCATATTACATGTTAGATTTGATCGGTAAACTGTTATAGTATTAGACTGGTAATCGGTAAAAGCACAGATAGTGAGAGTTATTATTGTTTACCGATGAGCATAAATTATAGAAGTTGTTTTGAATTATACATTTTGTTTTGGGACACTGGATAACTGATTCACCCCCCTCTTAGTTATTCTAACAATTGGTATCAGAGCACTAGTTGCTTGGAATAGAGTTTTAAGGACTTAAGCATAAAGGTCTCAAGATGTATAAGAGGGAAGTACCGAAACTGAACAAAGAGAACTTCATAGTATGGCAAAGCAGAATGAAGCTGCACATATTTGGAATTGGGAACTCAACACTAGATCTAATGGAGAATGGCTACATACAACCGCCCACAGGTCCCTTAACTATTGATCAACTGAAGGACAAGAATGAACACAATGTTGCTATGATGGAACTTGCTGCTGCCTGTATCGACGCTGAATTTGAAGATATTAAGACTTGCATGACTACCAAAGGAATGTGGGATAAATTAACACAAATATACCATGGAGATCTGAATGTCAGAAGAGCCCGAGCTGAAAGTTTGAGAGGCAGATTTGATAATACGAGAATGAAAGAAGGTGAGGACATTGTACAATATTCAAGTAGACTCAAAGAGGTAGTACATGCTATTAGAGCATCTGATGGAGTGATTGATGATGAAAAAGTGATAAGCAATATTCTCAGAACTTTGCTACCAGTTTATGGAATCAGGATTTTTGCAATTCATGAAACAAGAGCTACATCCAACCTTACTCTTGACACTTTGATTGGTAAACTTACAACCTTTGAATTAAACAATTTTGATAATAGTGTTGTTCCTTCTGTTGAATCCACTTTCTTGTATTCTTTGAAGATTGGAAAATCTAGCAGGAATAGTAAGAATTATGATAGTGGTGATGATACCAATGATGAACTTGATGAGCTTGAAGTGCTTATGGCTAGAATATTGCCCAAAGGAAAAGGAAGGTACAGAGGTAAGCTACCTTTAGCATGCTTTAATTGTAAATAAGTCAATCACATCGCTTCTAGATGTCCTCAAAATAAATATGATGATAGATCCAAAGACCGATCTGAAGGAAGCTATGGAAGAAGAGTCAATAGAGGCTACCGACACTACAACAGAGACAATCGAGATGAAAAAGGCAAAAAGGTATGTTATATAGCCAAAGATATTGAAACTGAATCTAATTCTGATGATGATATAGAAGTTGTATTTGTGGCTATGAAAGATGACTCAGAAGAGGAAAAGAAACATGAAGAGACATCACTGATCTCTAAAGTAAGCAAAAATGATACATGGATCATAGATAGTGGCTGTACACATCATATGACCGGTGATGTAGAAAAGTTTGATCATCTTGTTGAATATAATGGAGGATCTGTGAGAATGGGAAATGGTGCACCATGTATGGTAAGAGGTAAAGGCTCACTGATGATCAATGACAGACTACAATGTGAAAATGCATACTGGGTAGATGGATTGAACTATAATTTGTTAAGTGTGGCTCAACTAAACAATTCAGGCCACCAACTGGCTTTTGAGAGAAAAAAGGTGAAGATCTATGATGATGGAGGAAGACTTGTTAGAACTGGTACACAATCTAGAGGTAATCTATTCTATCTTGATATGGATCAATCTTCTTGTTTGTTAATAAAGGATGAAGATGCTTGGTTGTGGCACATAAGGTTATGCCATGTGAACTTTGACAACATGATCAAGATTAGTAGAAAGAAAAGAGTTAGAGGATTGCCTAACTTGACAAAACCTGATCATGCCATGTGCCATGACTTTTAGAGAGGTAAGATGACTAAGTCTAGTTTTAAAAGCAAAGACTATTCAACAAAGAAGATACTTGAGTTGGTTCATACCGATCTATGTGGTCCTATGAGAACTCAAAGCTGTTCTGGTGATAGATATTTTATTCTTTTTGTTGATGACTATACTAGACTGATGACTGTTATGTTCTTGAAAGAGAAATTTGAAGCTTTTAAAATGTTTAAGTGGTACAAAGCTAAGGTAGAGAAAGAAACCGGTAAGGAAATAAAATGTTTAAGATCTGATAGAGGAGGTGAATTTTTCTCTGATGAATTTACTAATTTTTGTAATGAGCATGGAATCAAAAGGTAGGTATCTGCACCGAGGACACCTCAGAAAAATGGCATTGCTGAAAGGAGGAATAGGTCTATAATTGACTGTGCTAGAACTTTGATGATACAGAAGAATGTTGCTTATACATATTGGAGGGAAGCTATTAGTACAATTATGTATGTTTTTAATCGAGTACAACTGAAGAAGGACTCCAACCGAACACCTTATGAACTATGGTTTGGACACAAACCTACTGTAAGTTATTTTAGAATTTTTGGAAGTAAATGCTTTATTTTGAAAGATGAAAGAAATGGTAAATTTGATTCTAAAGGAGATGAAGGGATATTTCTGGGATATTCCACTATAAGTAAAGCATACAAATGTTTGAATAAGGTTACAAATAAGATTGTTGAAAGTACTAATGTTCATGTTGATGAGTTTGATGACAATTACATAGAGGAAAGTACAAAGGAATTGGAAGACTATGGTAGATTCACTTACATTGAACATCCAGAGTATCTACCGACACTGCAAGTAGTGACAATCGGTCAACAGGGAAACAATGTAGGACAACAAGAAACACAAACCGAGGAACAAGATGGAGCTACCAAGAAAGAAAATGACCCTGAGCAGGATGAGAAAGAAAGGAGAAACCAATTTTTGGCTAGTTTTGTTAGAAGACATCATCCTGAAACACAAATCATTGGAGACAGACATGCTGAAATGAAAACTAGAAGCAAAACAAGACAAGGTACATGTCTAATTTGTGAATTTGAACCTGATGTGGGAGCATCTCGACTCTTGAAGTTTATGACAAGCTTCATAATATTTTTACATTTAAGTCATTTAGCTTTCATGGGACCATGTCACGAACTGGTTAATTTTGCTCAAAATAGCAATATAATGTATTTGAAAGTGGACCATATGACATGTGTAACCATCATCTGAGATTTAGATGGTCTATTGATAGACATTACTATGTAATCATGGAAACAGTTATGAGGCAACGAGTGGGGTTTTATAACTAACTAGGATCTCTTTAAAGAGAGGAGATAACCAAATAGATAGTGGGGGAGAAATAATAGCTACAGGAAGATAGAGTAGGCGAATAGGAGAGAAAGTGAAGATGGCTCTCTGGCTGCTACCAGAGAGCCAAGCATGTTGTAATTGTAGTCTCAATGAAATGAAGTTTGTTTGAATAGTTTCAATTTTGTTATCTTCCCTTATTATTTTTGTTTATAGTTCGGTTCCACATTATTTCCTTAGCTATGCATTCATAAGTATTTCTTGTTTTCATTTTTTGGACAAACAATTGGAGCAATGAAATGTATCTGGATGTTAATCATTGTCAGCCGATATTTCAATAGCTATTGTTATTTATTTAGTGATTATCGGGTTTTCGCTGAAAGATGTATTAGTTTTATGTTCGGGTTCATAAGTTCCCATAAATGATAATCAATTATCAGTTTGTTTATGTCTGGTTTATGAGAGTCCATTCATGGGAGTGATGGGATTATTCCTATGTGATTAGAGTTGATACAAAGCTCGACAGCAAATTGCTTGTGGGAATTAAGCATTGGTAATGTTTTCTTCAATTTTCAAGAAACCATTATGTATTTCTTATGATGAGTAGCATGGCCGATTATTTCAACTTATGGGTATGAAAAAAGGTGGTGAGGGTTGTGTATGTGCATGTTCATGTATGTACTAACCAGTGAAACTCTTTATGTTTTGAATTAAGCACCTGTGCATTCATCACGGTGGTCTAAACTCACCATATGGCATATGAAGAGAGGTGGCAGCCATATCCTACATGCATGTTTGTGTTGAGTAGACCCGCAAGAGGGTGAAATGAGGAGCCAAGTAATAAGTTTCTATGCCCGTGTCAAGTGATATGTGGCGATGGTCATAGTGAATGATCTGGTGGAGAAGTGTTTTACTTTTGGCCACATGGTAATGAAATCCCACCTCAATGAATGAAAAATGGAAGAACTCGTGTGCTCTTGAGTTATCAGGTTCACCGATTGCAAGAAATGGTTGTTTGAACTCGGCTTGTGTGAAGAACATCTCCATGAAGTGGAAAAGGTAGTGAAGTACCACCATGTTTATATTCGAGTTGGAAGTGCAGTGTAAGGTGAAGAACACAGTCGTAGACCGTAAAGACCCAGAAGGCATGCTGACAATGAGTTGAATGAGATAGAATTTGGGAAGGTGAGGCTCTCATTTTTAGGTTTAAGAATGATTATGACAAGTTTTGCAGAGTTGAGAAAGTAGGTTGAAATGATTTACATCAGAACCTAAAAATGTGAAAGTTGCATTAGAGAATGAAGAATGGGTTAATGCAATGAAGGAATAAATAAAGAAAATAGAAAAGAACAAAACCTAGTCCTTAGTACCTTGACCAAAAGATAAAAATGTTATTGGTACTAAGTGGATATAGAGGAATAAATTGAATGAAAATGGTCAAGTTACAAGAAATAAAGCTAGATTGGTATGCAAAGGATATGCGCAGGAAGAAGGCATTGACTATGGTGAAACATTTGCACTTGTTGCTAGATTAGGAGTTAGAATGCTACTTGCATATGTTGCACATAAGAAATTCAAAGTCTATCAAATGGATGTGAAGTCAGCATTTTTAAATGGTATACTTGAAGAAGAGGTCTACATTGAACAACCTGAAGGATTTGTTGATCCTAACAATAAAGACATGGTATGTAGATTACATAAAGCTTTATATGGATTGAAGCAAGCACCGAGAGAATGGTATGAAAGACTGCATACTTACTTGTTAGAACAAGTGAAAACAATAATTTGTATGTGAAAGGTGATATTGATGATACTATTATCATAGCTAAAATATTTGTTGATGTTATTATCTTTGGAGGCTCAGATCTTGTCTACAAGGCATTTGCTGATGAAATGCAAAAGGAATTTGAAATGTCTATGTTCGGAGAGATTAAGTTCTTTCTTGGATTATAAGTGATTCAACAGAGTGATGAAATATTTATCACACAATCTAAATACATAGAGGAAGTACTAAAGACATTTGGCATGGAAGATGCTAAACCTGTAGGAACATCAATGGCTACTGGATGAAAATTGACAAAAGAGGATGAAACTACCGAGGTAAATTAGACACTTTACCGATCCATGATTGGTAAGTTAATGTACATAGTTCACAGTAGGCCAGATATAGCACATGCTATGGGAATAGTTGCAAGATTTTCTGCTAATCCTAGAGAATCACACATGATAGCTACAAAAAGAATCTTAAGATACTTGAAGAAAATAGAGAATTATGGATTATGGTATCCTAAGGAAGGGAAGTTTGAACTGAAAGTTTACACCGATGTTGATTGGGCTGGAAATGTGGATGACAGAAAAAGCACCACCGAAGGAGCATTTTTCTTTGGTGAAAGACTTGTAACCTGGACAAGTAAAAAGAAAGCTTGTATTTCTGAGTCTATAGCTAAAGCATAATATGTTGTTGCTACTACTAATTGTTCAAACATTGCATATATCAAGCAAGTGTTGGAAGGAATGAATGATGTAATCACTGACCCGATGATTATATACTGTGACAACACTAGTGCTATTAATATTTTGAAGAATCCTATGATGCACTCTAAGACAAAGCATATATCTATTAAGTATCATTACTTAAGAGAACAAGTGAAAGAGAAGCAAGTGAAGTTAGAATTTGTTACATCTAAAGAACAACTTGTCGATATTTTTACAAAGCCTCTACTGAAGGACACATTTGAATACTTGAGGACTAGACTTGGGGTCCGTCCCCTGTCTATCGGTCACTAAGGTGATCTGGTTGTTGCATCAGCCTACTTTTATCAGAAGATCATTCATGTTGATGCATCATAGTTCACACTTTGAATCATGTTCAAGGTTGTGATTAAGTTTGAGAACTTGAACCGATTGGAATATTAGTATTTAGAGATACAGAGGAAGACATAATTGTTTGTTTATTTGTTTCTTTGGCATTGCTATCAAAGGGAGAGAAAAACAATATGGAATTAAAAGGGGAGAGATAAAGAAGATATGAAAAGGAACAAGAACTGATGAGAAATATCAAAGGGAGAGACAATCTAATTGAGATAGAGTATTGAAGATCAATTATAGAGAACAAAAGCAAGAATATAAGAACTGCAAAGATCACAACTATAGAATGGTAAAGCTATATTATTTAATGCTAGTTTAGTAACGTAGTGATTAAAAATACTAAGTCTATTCAACTTACAAAATTTGTTCACAAGGTTGTACAATATATGTTTGGTATGTGTATGGTACATTTCATATTAATTGAGTTGCCATCAATGCCAAAGGGAGAGATTGTTGGACTACAACTAATTTGGAATCTGATTGAAGAATCTGTGATTACAAGATCACTGAGGAGTTGTTGATTAGATATGTAATATGATTAAATTAGTATTATGATTGTCATTGATGTCAACTAGTTTGACAACACTTATCTTGTAAGTTACTATACCGACACATTTGAGGAAAGGTGAAAGAGATGAAGAGTAGAGAAATCTACATAAGGAAAGATGTACATGACAGATGAGGATAAGGAACACATTGAGTAACTTGTTGATGAGTCTATGAGTTGATGATATTGACTTTATTATGTTGCGTTCATCTATGATGAAGTATAGAGCTGAAAGACACAAAGCAGTGTTGTCGGTAAATGAAGCATTTCTAGCATACATCGACGGAGTGTAGTTTATACCAACCACAATATTAACCAAGCAGTATTCACCGAAACATTTCTTTTTTAACTGAGCATAATAGAATGGATTAAATGATTAGTTTAGCCGATAAGATTGATGAGCTGGCTAGAGTATAACATCGAGGTAACAGATAATGTTTGCTACAAAGATCAATGACTGATGAAATTTAGGAAAGATCTAACGGAGAAGATTGAAACATGTTATTGACACAAGTACCGAGAGAGTTTGAAGTGGCAAAATCTATGAATGAGGTTAAGCGGTAAAATCTGATGGTGGAGAAGAAAATGATTTACTCATCTATATAAGAGAACAAATTTTTCTTTAGTAGAATGCCGGAAGAAGAAGAAGCTATAGGAATATCGCGTGAACAAGGTTTTCATGCTTTCTGATCATACTGGTTAGTAAGAACCGAGCTGCAGAGCAATTACCGAGCTACAAAGAGCAATTACAGACGGCTATTAAGTTGATATAGTATTGAAACTGAAGTGAAATGTTGGTCAGAAGGATTTATATGGACTAAATATTGATCTGTAATCTACAATTGAAGTTGTATTAAGTCAGATCATTTACTGTTACACATTTAACCATTGTATATAGTTTAAATCTCTTAACTGAGTGGACTCTGAAAGTCTTATGATGTATCATTCATAGAATGAACATTGTTATCCTGTCAACGCCATAGTGAATGCTGGTTGGATGATAACTTCTAGTCTAAAATCCACTAACAAGGTCACACCTAACAGTGTGTTTGTTACCTTTAACAGGGTTGGGTCTTAACCGACCTCACTTTAGAAGAGTGAAAAATTTTGGGTTGCCTGTCCCAGGTGGTTTTTCCCTTTACAAGGTTTCCACGTTAAATCTCTTGTTATGTGTTGATTGTGATATTTGTTTGTTATCATACTTTGCATATTACATGTTAGATTTGATTAGTAAACTATTATAGTATTAGACTGGTAATCGGTAAAAGCACAGACAGTGAGAGTTATTATTGTTTACCGACGAGTAGAAATTATAGAAGTTGTTTTGAATTATACATTTTGCTTTGGGACGCTGGATAACTGATTCACCCCCCTCTCAATTATTCTAATAGACTATACCTGGTAACAAAATTTCATCCCCTCTACATGAATACAAATCAATAAATCATGTGACAAAAAAATGCCAGCAATCTGAATATGTACCAATAATGAAAGATCAATGGCCAACATAGACAACCCATATCCAAGTCATAAATACAACCTGTAAGTATAGACCACTTACAACACTGCACAACTTGTAGATCCAATAAGTCATCATACATATCTAAATTAAACATTGATAACCATGTGAACATGAGACCAATCTAATATCTAAAATGAGTATACAATGACATCAAATCCAAATCTCCAAAATAAATCATGTCATAAACTCACAATGTCACCATAGTAAAAAATAACTCATAAACCTGTTCAGATCAATATATGAAAAAAAAAATCATATCAAACCTACACCAAATTTGAACCAATGCGTAGATCTCTCCAAGGGCTTTCCGTCGACTATTCAAAGTCCAAAATCCAACTCCGTATGCCCAAGTGATGCCAAAATCCGTGCTCAAAATAAATAACATCTAACATTTGGGCTCTTAAAACCTGGCAAAATGTTAAAATCCTAGAATTAAATTAGCACCAAGTTTTAGTGCTCTGAATTAGCTTTCCAATGACTGTAAGAATTCCAAAATTTGATATCCTGAGAGAAAGTTATGGTTGTTTTACCAAGACTGTCTTTTTACGATTTTCACTGCAATTTTTTTTTTTGTGACAAAAATTCAGAGGAGATTAAATTTGACAGCCGTCACATGTTGAAACTAAAAAACCTTTTGTATTTTCTATCATCATGGTCAAACTAGGGCATATTTTATATCAAAATTCATGGCAAGGCCAACTTGGATCCAATGGTGAGGTCCATTTCTACCTAAGAGGTCATATTTGCAAACTCCCCTCCAAAACCCTCATTTAAATAAAATAATCCAAAACCCTTTTCACCAACAATTTTCCATGTCCAAAATCTACCAACAACCCATCATAAAAGCAAACCCAAAACCCTTAGATCTACAATAAACAACCTATGACACCCATATATCTTGCCCTTTTCTTTTATTCTTTCATGCATTCCCATGGATTCAATCTAGGGTTACAACAACAACAAAAAACATTTCTTTGATACCACTTGATAGGAAACTTGCATAGAACAATATGACATTTCCACATAACTCATTATAAATTTGAAGGAAATAAACATTTAAAATTTACATGCAAGAGAATAGATAACATACCCACAAAAATGTGACACAAGATATATCTTGGGAAACCCTCACGAGGGAAAAAAACCAGCCTCCAAAAGCATCCATCACCATGCATTAATAAAAAAAACACCATTTCAATACAACCATGGAATCCTTCATAGCCCTAGTCACAACCAAGCAATCCATGTGAACAAGCATAGATCCACACATCCCATCCCATGCTTCCAACCTTCACAAAATGCTACCTTTGACTAACCTGTTTCCACCTGTCTTACCTCAAAAATTACCCTTGTGGTTGCTTTTATAGAAAAAAGCTCCCACAAAACCACCAAGTGGTATTACATAAACCATGTGCTAAAACAATGTGGTGCCAATCCCTATTGACCCACATTTAACATTGGGTACTTTTATTTACTTTATTTCCCCAATATTAAATAATTACATCAAATATCACAATGTTACAATACAACTCACAAAGAATATTCTATGGGAATATCTACATATTGCACATCCATCTAGGTGCAACAATTACATAATAAAATAAATAATGCATTAATAAGCATTATCATTATGCAAGGTGTACAACACCATTTTCTCAACAACACTAACGTAAAGTAGATAAATATCATATAAAAGCTCAACAAAAGGGAGAATGCTGAAGAATGGCTAATTCTTTATTGATCCTCAACCAATTTGGAGCATGCAATGGCTGTAACAAACAACAACATACATAAAAAGTAAAGATTATGCATTATTGAAAAGTTTATAGCAAGAATCACATGAATTTGAACACTAGACTAACTATAAAAACAATGAAAGTTGTAATCAGTGCCTTATTCCATTGGAGAGTTAAATTCATAAGATATAAAACCACATATGATAGAATTTACTAATAGCATAAGATCTAAGAAAATATTGTCTTACAACATTTCTCAATAGTAACTCCAACCCAAACTACTGATCAAAATCCCTGCACAAGTTCTACTTATCTATAATTCTATTCAAGCATTTAATTGACCCCTTAGATCAAGACATGAACAATAAACTACATACATCATAACAATGCACTAAATGAGACAAGCCCTTGATTCATTTCATTCAAAATTTAATAGAATTGTACACTCAAGAGAATTGGATTAGAATTATATTTCTATTAAACTCCCTTGATATTTCCAACAGAAGCGCTGACATTTCCTTTGGAGCTATGACGTTTCATAGTTTGCTAAAAATGGACTTTATATTTTGCATATGCTTCTAGATTTTGCATACGTATCTAGTAGTGCATTTCAAAAATTTGCATAAGAAAAAACTTTGCACACAATCCAAATCTTGTTCCACAACACCCGATTCCTAGTACATGGAAAGGAGGATCTAATGTGGGTCATGGATTTTGACTTTGATTCCACCAAATTACATTTGTTTGAATGCTTTGTTACTGTGGAAACCCTAAGACGATGGCCATAATCCTTCATAGTGAAACACTCCCCTGTGATACCACAATCCATTTAGGGTTGCCTCGCCTCCCATCACAGGATAGTGGGAAACATCCACGTGGAAGGTGGGTCCAAAAACACTAGTTTATACATCAAGATCATTTTAAAACATTAAAACAAATTCGATTCACTTCTCTCCATTTTGTATAAACATGAATTTTAAAATATTTCTATAAAATGATTTGATAATTTGCACTCCTCGCAAGACATAAAGTGATTTATTAGTTCCTCATATATTTATTTTATTATTTAAATTGAAAAGATTTAAATAATATGAAATTGATTTCTAGCTTGAGGGAACTCCAAATTAATGAGGCCAGCCAAGTCCCCAGGTGGGCCCAACTAAAAATAATTTCATTTTCAATCAAATGAGCCTCAGAAATGAATATGGAACCTCCATGAATTTTTGGATCAAGTTTGAGCAACACTTTACCATTAAAGCTTGATTTTTGAACATTTTGCAAGTGTGTCCAAACTGTGCAAGGAGCATTTAGAAATACCTTTGAAAACTAGTCCAACTTCATCATATGTGTTGGAAAAATGGCCAGCACTCCCCTTGGGATTCGTGACATGGCTTAACTACCTCCTGTGTCTTCTATAAGTCTAGGGGTTGTATTGGGCATTAATAGGTCAATGTTTTGGTGCAACAACCACTACTTGTAACAAGTGGTATCGAAGCTTGGTCATAGGTTAGAATCCCCTCAGGTAATTCTTAGGGGGAGATTGTTGGAAAAATGGCCAGTGTTCCCCTCGGGATTCGTGGCATGGCTTAACCGCCTCCTGTGTCTTCTATAAGTCTAGTGGTTGTATCAGGTATTAACAGGTTGACGTTTTGGTGCAAGGAAAACCACTACTTGTAACACACATGAACCCTAAAATTTATAAACACATAGTCTGATATATGAACAATCATGCCACAAAATGGTTTATCACGAAGCCATCCGCTGTGAAAGATTTTAATGTACAAAGTCACCTACTTTATTTTTTTTTTGCAACTAGCATGCCAAAATTAATTTGAAAGACTTCCAAACCACCTCCTAATAAAATAGAAAATAATCTTCTAGGAGGATACCACTGAGAATATAGGTTCATTTGGATGTAATGAATATGCATGCCACAAATATTTTCCCCAACCCTTCAAACCTGCAAGATATTGATGCTCAAACTTGAACATTTTTAATATGTTCTGGAAACATGAATTGGAAATTGAATAAACTCTCTTTTGAAATAACCTTAGAAAAAATGCTAAATGGCCTTTAAGAAACCCAGGGATCTCCATACTAACTCATTTTCATACTTAAATAATAGGGAAATAATCAACACGTCATGATGATTGACTGATTATTTTTTATTAATCTCCAAAATGTGCCTCCTACTAATAATGACACAATGCAAAATCCAGACTTGAATGAACTACTTTTGGAATTCACCCGACAAATAGGTCAAATGAATTGTCAGGGACCTAAAAATGGACATGGGGACTCTTTCTCATGATTAAAATATGGGGAAATGACCCTTTGATCATGAAAATCAACAGGGAATAAGATACACGCCTCTAAACTAGGCTGTTTGAATTTTCTTGAAAAGTGTAACATGCAGATTTATACAAACCCCCTTCAACTTGGCATATCAAAAACTTGTCAAACTTAATTGTAGAGTCTTGTAGATGGATATATAGGCTTAATGATAGGCAAAAAACACACTCCTAAGAGTACTACTCATGAAATTCACCAGATCTCAAGTCATCAATTGTCAAAGGAGGTTTTCTCAAATAGCTTCCAAGGGCGTCCCTTTTCATGCCTTAGCAATTTTTTATATGGCTATTCCTTCAAAATCTAAAGGTGCCAACACCACCTCCACCCATTATCCATCTTGGAAAACATTCACCATCATTTGCAATGACTCTTGCATTAATGACACAACAAGCTATAAAAGACAATACCTTCAAATAATTATACTCCACACGAGCCTTAAAGTTGCATCAATCAAGATTGATTAATTTGATTTTCAAAATTTAAATTTAGCCTTGGTGAAACAAACATATTTTCCATGAGATTAAGCCCCTTCGAATCTTTGATCATCCAACCTACCTTTTGAAAGGATAATACCCATTTCGAAAGAGTGTCAACAATGTGGTTATCTTCTTGGAGTATATGTGTGATCCTAAAAGTTTTAAAATGGCCTAACTTCTGCCAGATGATTTGCACTATTTTTTCAATCTTCCATGTGTGCACTTTTCCTTTAGCTATTTTGTAATGCCCTTCTAGGGAACCCTTGGGAAATAAGGTCAAATATGCACTAAATATTTTTTCTGAACATGGAGTAAACATCATGTACATAAGTGCATCAAATAACCATATGTATAAGCAAGATAAAAATATGAAAGAAAGTAAAGCATGATCATGACATGATGGAACACAAGAGGAATACTAACAATTACTTCCAAGGGTGCCATGACAACCCAATCCATCATCACAATCCATCATCACAATCCATCTAATAGATATTCATTTTAAACCCAAGGTAAATGTTTCTAATATGATTATACATACAAGTTAATTACCTTTTAATATAAAATAAATCAGCAAGGAACAATCATATAACCATTCCATAATTATAAGAAAGTCACTTGGCATGCAAGCTGGACTAGAGAACCAAATTGGGCACAAATGATAAAGTAGGAAGAGATGTCAGTCTGTGTAGGTGTCGATATGGTATGCAAAGATATTGATCAAATTAGTAAAAAATCTGATTCAAAAAGTCTCAGACCTAATGATTCATATGCGCTAGTCTGTAGTGGAAACACTAATTAGTGTAGGTGTTGATGCAGGACGAGGTGTTGATCCACAATTTCATATTGAAATTGAAAGGAAAACTATTAAACACCTAAGATGACACCAACGTATGGCTATTAAAGAACTAGCTTCACACTGGGGAGTATCGTATATAATAATTTTAATTACAAAAAACTTGATAGGTCCATGAATATTAAATCAAATCTAATCTACTGATCATACCAACACATAATACAAAATCACTAAAAGCATGCAAGAAAAGGGAAGGAATGAGCACATCATGTTTAACTCTATCTTTGAAAATATCCCATCACCTGTACATGAGTCTCCATCAATGGTAAATTACAACACCACCCTACAACATGGTACCCTTAGGCCCACCCCACTTTGATAACAAAGATAGGAACCTAGCCACAAACACAGGGTATAAAAACACACACTAAGAATGATTAACACACATGTCAATCAAATCTATAAACTTAGAGGATGGTGTAGTGATCCAATGCACACATGTATATGAAGAATACAATGACACATTGAGAACACTCAACATGTGAGCCAACTTCCCAAACACATAAAAAATTCCACAAATTTATAGAACATCAAGTTTCTACTCACTACTATTGGACCTAGACATGAGAGTACTAACCATAGGTATTATTACCACCTACACAGATTGATACTATAATTTAAGGTACAATATCATCTACCTCATGCATGTGTCAATCTTGACATTTGAGGATTCAATGATTTCTACAATGCCATCTACCTCACTCTTGGGTCACACATACCATCTAGGGATTCAATGGTTTCCACAGTACCAATTTGTCTTGTTTAGGAAAATCCTTGACATAGCCTATGCATCCACTTTTGGGTCGGGGTCCACGTAAGGAGATACTATCCATTCCTACTCAACACACCTAGTCCTATGGATGAATCCTCAAAAGGAAACCAATACAATAAGCTTGTCCACTTGGTCTAGATCGAGTAGATAAAAAATACACTTCATCCACTTGGTCTATACCAAGGACATGAATAGAAGACTGTGTCAACTTGGTCTACACCAAGGACATGACACATCATAGCTTTTCCACTTGGTCTACACTGAGGACATGAGCATAAAACATACTATCTACTTGGTCTACACAAAGGACATAGATCCCAAAAGAACTAACAATAACCAAGCAATCGCTAGAGGAAAAATCAACTCCCAAACACTCAAGGCATATAAGACAAGAAAATGTAAAAAAAGACATAAACAACAAATAGCTCAATTGGTCACTTTTCTAAGAGCGAAAGATCCAAAAAATTATATGTTAGAAAGAAAAGTCCACCACCACAACTGAGAGAGGGGGTTGAGTCAATTGTGAGATTAATTAACTTAAATCCAACTCTATCAAATCTTAATCTTGTAATCTATAAAAAAAATAACCACAAGATAATAAACAGACACAATAACACTCAATTTGTTAACTAGGGAAATCCTTGATTAGAGAGAAAACCCTAGTGGGAATGATGCCCACAAGATGATGTACTAATATAAAATTTCCTTGTGAAAGGATAGAACTTGTTAGAAGTATGTTACAATATAATCAGTACATATGAGTCCCTATTAGGAGACTTTGGGTTCTTGCTAAAAGATCCCAACCTAGTGAGGAGTTGATTGAGAAACATAATGAAGACAAGTGAACCCACTGTCCAAATTGCTTCAAGATTATCTTCACTAAACAATCTACAGGATAGAAAATCCAAGGGTGAACTGACTAAAACAATAACTCTCTTTTCTTGAACAGTTCCTTTGAAGTCCTCAATAATCCAACAACATCATCTTCTTCTCTAATCATAAAGATTTCACATTCAAAGCTCGCACAACATTTCATGACCGCATGATATCCCTAGGATACCCTTTGATACCTTTCCTTTATACCAAGTACTAATGATTATTGATTCATCCAAAAGGCTTTCTCAATTTACAATTAAAAATATAGGACATCAATAAGAATTTATAATACATGTTACATTACATCTAAACAATTCCATAGAATTATTAATCTATAGTTGGCTCACAAAGAAGTAACATGCTTCACATCGTCCAAAAGTCTTCACAGAATGTAAAGTAGATTCTACCGTGTTTATCCAAGCATCCTGAATATGTCATAGAAAACATATCAACCTCACTGAACTAAATTCAACCTTGCCAAAAAAATAAATCTTGAATAACTGTCACTAGTTCCTGGTAAGACTCACTGAGAATAGTCTTCAGTAAACTTCACATAACTCAAACATATCTACATAACATTTTTTTCACTTACAACCAAATCATTAGAACACATTCCTAAATTCAAATATAACTTCACAAAACTTAATTCATTAGCATAAAACCTCGTGAAACAACTCTGTGTCTGTAACTCTATTAACTCTTTCTAGAGAGCATATATGTTGACATCAATGACAAAACTAGTCATGAATGTAACATATAAGAACTCAATCATCTCTAATCAGTATCCAATCTACCCTACTAACAACATTCATAATCATTCATGCTAACAATCTCCCCCTTTGACATTGATGGAAACATAGATGAAAAACCATCTAGTCCCATCCTATGAATAATAATCTCTCATCAATATATTTCTTCCTCATTTGCTTGTATATACTCTCAAATTCAAATCTCCCTCATTCACTCTAATCTTGTATGTCTCTCCCATTCATTCCTCTTTTAATATTTTTCATGTATATCTCTCCCCCATTGACATCAATGAAAAAGGTATTAATATATCTATTCTTGAAGTTCAATCATCTCCAATACAATCTGCAAAAGTGTGCATGAGTATCAAAAGATACTATAGAAAACTCATGACTAAGAGTCTTTAATGACTTAGCTTGAGTAAAGATACTCCCCCATAGGAGAAGCATCAAGCATCCAATCCAGATAGGTATAGTGCTTTGATCATGCTGGATTGATGCATTCCTGCATCCATTACTCTGAAGAGGGTTTGGGAATAATGCCAAGAATACCTCTCAAATACTCAAAAGTATCCTTAGCCAAATATTTTATGAATATATCTGCTATCTTCTCCTTTGTACTAATATACTCCAATCTAATTTCTTTTTCTCCAAACTTCTCTCTCACAAAATGATACTTTATTACAATATGTTTGGTCTTTGAGTGTAATACTAGATTCTTTGACATGCTAAATGTACTTGTATTATCAAAATGTATGAAAATAAGCTTCATGAATTCAATGCCAATATCCATCAACATCTTCTTCATCCAAGTGATTTGATTTCAATTATTTTTTGCTACAACATATTCTACTTTTGTTGTACTTTGTGATATAAAATTTTGTTTCTTGCTCAACCAGGAGACCAATCTTCCTCCTAAGAAGAATGCTCCACCACTTGTACTCTTTTTGTCATCAATATTTCCTCCCCAATCTGCATTGATGTATGCACATAATGTAAAATCATGTGATCTGTCACACCATAACCCATATTCTAATGTACCCTTCAAGTATCTAAAAATCTTCTTTACAGCTGCAACATGTGTCTCTTTAGGTTCTGCTTGACATCTAGCTATAAGCCCAACTACATTAGCTATATCAAGTCTTGTGTGAGTTAAGTACTATAGTCCTGCAATCATAGATTTGTATTTTGTATAGGTTGCATTCGATGATTCATCCTTTCTTGAAAACTTACATCGAGTTACCATAGGGGTTCCAAATGGTTTACAATTCTCCATTCAAAATTTTGTCAACAAGTCTTTAATATGTTTTTTGTGATATTAAAATACCATCCTTATTTTGTGTAATCTTTAATCCCAAAAAGTATTTCATTTCACCAATCATGCTCATTTCAAATTCATCTTTCATTTCATCTAAAAATTTCTTACTTGCTTCATCATTACCTCCAAAGATAATATCATGAACAAATACTTCAACAATCAGTAATCCATCATAATTTTTCCTTAAGTATATTATTATCTGTATTACCTTTCTTGAATCCCAAACTGATCAAGTATTTGTCTAACCTTGTATACCAAGCTCTAGGAGCCTGCTTCAATCCATACAATGCCTTTTTCAATTTGTAAATCATATCCTCATCTTCTGTTAAATAAAAACCATCGGGTTGTTCAATGTATACTTCCTCTTCAAGTTCTCCATTAAGAAAATATGATTTAACATCCATCTAATATACTTTGAAATTTTTACTACAAGCATATGCAAAAAACATTCTTACTACTTCAAGTCTAGCTACAAGTGCAAAGGTTTCTTCAAAATCAATACCTTCTTGCTATGAGTATCCTTTACATACCAAACTTGCTTTGTTAATTACCACTTCACCTTTCTCATTCATCTCATTTTTGAAAACCCATTTCTTGCCAATAACATTCTTGTCTTTAGGTCTAGGGACCAATTCTCAAGTCTTGTTCTTTTCAATCTTCTCAAGTTATTCTTTCATTGCTTTCAACCAATGTTCATCTTTGCATGCTTCATTTGTAGTCTTTGGTTCAACTTGAGATATTAAACATAGCTCTTCATTTACCTTGTTCCTTGTCATAAATCCTGTTAGTGATTTTTCTTGCAGGAATCCTATTACAAGCCTTAAATGCTCAAATTGAACTCTGTGATTCGTAAACTACTGACTCAAGCAAGAAAATACTAATTAACAAGGACCATGTCCTTCTTCACTTTGAGCTCTTGGCTACAGGCGGGTGTACCTATTCAGATATACTTCTTCAAAGGATCACAAAACTAGTTTATATCCTTGATACAAACCTAATCTTATCAGCCCTTCAAACATACATGAAAGTGAATAGTCTTTTAAGTTTTTGTGATGGTGAAATCCTACAAATTGAGGATAGACCAATGCCTTATCCTAGGGCAGAGAGTTAAACAAAGAAACATACATCTACAGAAATCTTCTAAATGAAAAACAACCAGAACCCAGATGAAGTGCCTTACAAATCACCCTCTCTTAAATACATTTAATCAACACATTCTTGCAAAAGTCATGAGCTCTCAGAGATTAACCTAAAGCTTTTACCCTTTCCTTGAAAGGAACTAGATATTAAAATAAAAAATACCTTGTAAATGATGCACTAAAACTGCCTTACAGATTCAACACACAAAATCTTATAGAATTTAAACAAAAAGACAACATAGATATGGAAGGGAATTCCAATCTATTCAGGTAGAAATTCAATGCATCAATACATTTGAAATCTGACAAACATTCTTAGGAAGATCAACAATGGAGCCAAAGCCTTCTCCTTATAGTAAATTTTTTATCATCCTTTACAAAAAAGAGAGAAAAACCAGAGATATAGCAAAAGGAGGTCAGTTACACAGAATTGACAGTTGTCCAATCAACACCAAAATATCTCCAATATTCCTCTACATCTGATCTGCAACTGATTCATCTTCAACTGATCCACATTCCTGCAATCATTAACCAAACATACTTAATTCTGATCTCAAAATTTCCAGCTCATACTGCTCTTTCCCACTTCTCTGAAACTGAAAATAATCATTGCCAAAAGATTCCTTATCTTCTCTCGTTTCTGAAAACATTTAACATGTCCATATTTGGTTAAAAATTAAGCTTCCAGGCATTAAATCTCTGATCAGGTTCATCATTTAAATTTTTGGATTTATTTCTAAAGTGCAAACTATGTCATATTTTAAATCGTTTCATCTTTTAAATATGCATATGTTGCCCAGAAGCCGCTAGAATGTGCCACTTTTCACAATACGATTGGCCGCTCAGACTTAACTCAAGCCTTGAACCCTGATCGGGAGATTAGGTGACTACACACATTCTGTAGATCTAGAGGTTTGGTCTTGAGAATGCGCAAACCCCTTCCACGTGTCACCCTCAGGTCCTTGTTAGTTGTCATCTACAAAATATCTTCATCTCGGGCCCGTCCACACACTTTCGGAGGCACCTTCACAAGCTCGCGTACATAGAGCCTCTAATCTTTCATTTATTACATTATGTGAGTGGCGTTGAATTTAAACATCAAAGTCTTCCTTCCCGAGATGAATGTGGGATAAATTATTTAGAGTATTTTAAATGACCCTTCAAAATTCTAGTCTTCATGCCCAGCTGGCATGCACTTCTGGGTGGGCCCACAAGGTAAAGGCCACCACGACCTCCCTTACTTCTTTCATTTTACTATGATATGCACCTCTTTTCTTATAAACATTTCATTGTCACAACATTTAGTGCATGTGGGACTAAGCACACAGCATACCCCAATCATTATTAAAATAACAAAAGCTCGTGCGGGTGCTTCCCTTGGTTTGGTCTACATTTCTCTATCTCCATTTCACACCAATGCTGGCTCCTTTGACTTGGCATCTTCCATGCCCTCTCACGCATCCCCCAAAATAAATCAATCTACAAACAAAAAAAATCTGCCCCTTTATTTGTGCGTGGGTTCCCATTTTGGGTTGGGCACATGCCTTCTTTCTTTCTTATGCTGGCCTGTAGCCTTACATCACACACCCCTTGGACATTTCCCTCTCCAAATTGGTAGGCCCCTTGTCTTAATGTGTGTGGCCTCCTCATAATGTGTGACGCCTCCCCATACTTGCGTAGGGCCTCCACTTAATGTGAGCACTTCCTCACTACTTGTGTGAGTCTCATTTGCTTTGCAATTGATTGTATTTTATGAAAAATGTGCTTCATTTACAGACTCCATCGCCGGAAACCACTCTTACTATTTCCTACACACTATGTTCAGGATCCCACATTCATCTATTTACCCAGTTTGGTGAGCTGCAACCAAAACAAGGAGCACACAAACTTATAAGTGCGTGGGCTTCCCTGCCAATTGTTGACTTAACTTGCCATACACATTCTCATTTTGCTATTTGGGCATCAACCTACACACAAGGATTTGCGTGAGCATCATGGTCTTTTTGGTATCCATGCAAGTCTCCCTAATCCTTGTGTAGGGTAGATGCTTGCCTCCCCTAAATTTTTGCAGGCTTTTACATGGTAATGCGCAGGCCTTCATGTCTTTACAATGCACCTCCATTACATCTTGCGCAGTCCCAAATTGTATCATGCATTGGTTACATCATTGGTTCCTTCATTTTATGCTTAAAATAGTGCCTCATTTATCATGCTCACATGCCAATTTGTTTGTGCACTGGCAACCTTTTACGTTTGGTACACTGGCTCTCCTTTTGAATAATGCCAACAACATCTCCCTTGCATTAATCATTGGTAGCCCTTTGGTAATTGGTTGCCCCCAAAATATGCCTCCATTTTGTAATATTTTATGACATTTAGAAAAATGCAAGTGTCTTTTGGTTTGGGCATGTTGCCTTTAGCATTCACGTGAGCACCCCCAAATCTGCCATGAATTCATATTGTTTTCCCTACAGTCCAACCTCATTGATGAATTATGCCATATCATTACAATATTCTGGTGGCCATCACTTGAACTAGATTGACGTGAACTCATGTAATCATGTTGTGCCATACTAGAAGATTCACAAAATGTGTCTCACTAATCTGTGGCAACTTTTTTAAAATAAAGGGCCCATAGATTGGCATTGTCCCCTTTTTTTTCAAATGGATGAGTTCTATGAATCTCTTCCAACCATTTATCAATACAAGTTAGACTAAATTCATGATGGCATCGAAGCACCCTCATGTGGTCTCCTTCTTTGTAGTCCATGTTACATATGTAGCACCGTGTAGGTTATTCATTCCTAGCAATTTCATCTTCTTTATATATCTGTACTGACATGTATTCAACAACACAATCTAGAGCTAGAAATGGTCCAAGTGAAACAATAGAGGTTCATGAAGGCAAAACCATTGACTGACTATGGAAAATATCTAGAACCTCAAATAGAGCTTCTGCCAGCATCATGATTCTTTTTTACCTCTGCTTACCTAGAATAAAATTATATCATGAAAACACAACACGCCGTGCCTTAAATTTTGATCACACAGTGCACCTTTTTGTCTCTGAAAAATTGCCCAAAAACCATAACTGGCTTCTAGAAACGGCCTTGAAAATTCACCAAAAGGCTTCACAGGAAAGCATTGTCAGAAACACACATTTAATCCCAACATGTGAATACACTTGTCAAAGGAACTTCCATGAAATGATTCAGGCTAAAAGATATTAACAATCAAACATGGCCGCTTGAAAATTGAAACTGTCTGCATTGCCACACCGCATAAGTCACCTCCAAACTTGGCTCGGGAAACTCACCCACTGAAATCTTCAAGATCTGGCAACTTAAGAACTGATTCACCCTCATACAAGGAATATGAATCCATCATTAGCATGCCCGGAAAATCAAATGATGAATTATCACCAAACACCAAAGTTGGCTTGGCAGACATGTTTAGGAAAAGAAACAGTGAAATAAGTAGAAATTTGATTTGGAATCGGCCTAGGAAAATGGTTAAACGGATTGGTAGAGACCTCAAAATACTCAAGCAATTAGTCTTCTAGGTCTAAAATATGAAAAAACTCCCAATTATGCCTGACCATGAATAGGGTGCAAACTACAAGGCCTCAAAGTAGGATACTCAGAAAACTAGACAATGCACACTTAGAGAATTTTGACATTCTGCAAATGGAATGGCTCTGGCAAAGTGGCTAAACGGGCACATGGGGAGCTGAAAATTTGCATGGACACTATCTCTCATGCCTACAGTATGATGCACCAATTGAAATGCAATGATCAATCACAGGGAAAAAGATGCAAACCTCCAAAGTGAGCTACTTTATACAATTATGGACAAACACAAAATGCAGAATTTTGGGAACACCTCCAAAAGCCTATTACCTAAATATGCCAGAACTAAAAATTAGAAGTTCAAACCCACTACATATGTCAAATGAAAGAAAATGAACACCCTACCTCAGTGGTTCATCATGAAAAACATCAGGCCCTACTTTTCATGCACCCAAACTAAGCACCTTTCAAAGATTTTCAAAGCACAATTCTGACACAAACAATTTTCCGAATATGGACTCAAAAACATGGACTTAATTTTTGAGCCCCAATAGTGGCTGTGATTGGGGATGCATGCCCCATGCGGGCATGTAGAGAATCCAAAATCTTTGGTACATCAGACCACCCCAAGAGAATCAATTTTCTATTCACTTTCTCAAAACTCCGAACAAGGAACCCCAAAACCAACCACCGAACAACTGAAAAGAAAGAAAATTTACAAAATTTACAAACATTTACAAAGGAATTCAAAAATCTATCAGTATGAGACAACATTTGCCTCTATCAAAGATGTAATTCTTATTTGCACGAATCCAAGGTAACCTGAAAACACTTCTTTTGCTGACAATATGCACCATACTGGAACAAATCTTCAGCATACCATAAAAGAAATAACTAGTATTCTCACTATCATTCAGCATTTGAAAGTCACTAGAATTCTAAAAATACTGATCATTGTGCAACATAGAAATGTCACACCCTTCAAAACTCATAACCAGCTGAGGAAGAGGACATTCTGACTTAACTACTAAGTTGGACGTATGCTGGCTTTCCTCAATAATTGCTTGAACATCAAAATAAAATTTTTGAAATTCAACCTTCTGTAGTCCATATGAATGTTCAAAAAAATCACCTTTAACCACAACTTGTGGCTTCAAGCCTAACTCATTTTGAAAAACATTTACATGTTGGATCGGGAAAATAAAAGACTCAAAATATGCCTAATAATTTATACATTCTTCCTTATTCTTTTTAGCCTCTTTTGAAAACAAAACATCATTATTCATTTCATTATATTCTTGAAGAAATGAACATACCTCTGGCTGAAACAAAAAATGAGTAGTAGAACTTGAGAAATCTACCAAATCTTCATGAAATATCTCAAAATGTGGCATGAATAAATCAATAGGAAACCCATTACACACATCCTCATCTTGGAACATGTCTTCCAGGCACAGATCACTATCACAGGGAGCACTCTCAGCATTGATAATCTCTATTTGACAAGACATTGTTTTAGTTCCATTAAAAAATCATAACTATCAATGTCTACATCAAAAAGGCTCACCTCCATTTCTGGTGAAGATTCAAAATTAATGTCAATCTTATAGTCATAAGAAATGCTTTCATGGAAACTTTCATAAACTGGCTTATACAACTCTGAAAATGAATCTACTTCAGCATTTTCAATCAAGTCCTCACTTAAAAAAATTTTAGTTTCATATTCAGAATTTGCCAAGTCAATGGAAGAATTTGGAAATACTGACACTGACTCATCATCACAAATTAAATGTATCTCAGACTTGACACCATCACTTTTATAAATACTAAATACTTCAAATTTTGGAATATGAAAACCATTTGAATAATAAACCTCATGTTGCAAATCAGAAAGAGAAGGCATCACTTTAGGCTCATAGGAATCAATACATTTATCAAATAAGTGATCACAAAGATCACTTGCAAGACTTCTAAAGTAATCATTATTTTCTGCAATCACATCATCAGTCTTCTACTCTTGAACTATCATTGTTGAGAATTCATTTTCTCCCAAATCATCTAACTTATCATTATTCTGAACTTGGGGTTGACTATAGAGATCACAAACGATATTAGGCTCAGAAGTTTGAAACAATTTTGAAGGCCCAATATGATTTCCATTAGTTGACATTACACCAACTAGATCATAACACTTGTCATGATTTTCATTACTTACTTGAATCACCGAATTAGTGCCAGCATTTGGGAAAGCCATCTCATGCAATCTTGTATTTTCAGCAACATGAAGCTTTGGAAATCCAAACCTTTTCATCCTTTCATATCCGATGCTAGCTAAAAATCATGATAAAGATTTTGTGGTTCCTTGTCTCTCTACAAGTACCCCACCTTACTATCAAAGGCAGCCAAATAGATAACCAAAGATAATGCATCATGAGGTCTACAAATCTAAGGAATTCTCTTTATTACTTTCCCAAATTTGAGATTGAAAGCATTAACTAACTCATCCTTTTCTATATGAATGCCAACAAGATCAACTAACAGATTGTATTCACAAATGAATTCTCCATATGTTTCAAGAAATACTGATTCAAAATTCTTCCAAAAATAGATAGAATGGTAGGGAAAAAATGAAAACCACTCCCTAGCACTTCCTACCAGTGATTGTACAAACAATCTCATAATTAAATCTTCATGGATGATATCAAAATCTTCAATCAGGTCCATGAATGCACTTAAATGTTTTTCAGCCGATTCTTCTTTTCCCCCATTAAATTTTGGCAAGAATTTTTTGATTTCCGTGGGTATTACATTTGGGTAGAAAGGAATACCCTCAAAGTCAAAAGGTGAATAATATTTTAAAACTATTCTATCTCCTAACTAGGATACCTTTTGGGACATGACTACATTCTGAGGTACACAAGGCTGGGAAAATTTAGAGTACATTTCTACTTTCTACAAACAACCACAACCCTGTATATGTAAACTCAAGCATACATACTATGCAGATTTTATCCACGGTAAAACTGACATATCCCCTTGAAAAATCATTTTCATACACCACTAGATCACAACAGCTGAATCTACTCAAATCTTGTATGCAAAGCACCTTAACTCTTCCCTTCTACTTAGTGCTTATAGTCACTGAATAGGGAAACAAAATTTTCACATGATTTTCATGAAGCAACTTGATATGAAAATCAAATACCTGGGAATGTTGTGATTGCTGCAAAACACTGACCTGAAGATTTCTCCAGATCACCCTTCAAACATCAGTAGAGTCACCACCTCTTTACAGTGGACCAAACTAAATCAACTAAGAACCTTTATCTCAAATCTAAACCTTCTTTATCAACACACACAAGACAACTTCATAGGATTTCTGTTTGTCAGGATCACAAAATACATTGCAATTTCATATTACAAAACACTGATCAAATAGAGATTCAGAGTCGCCCACTCACATTCAGTGAGATAATATAACAATTTTTGAAAATAACTTGATTATATGATCACTTAACCAGACTCTAGGATAATTTAGCCAAGCAAGGAAAAAGCATCTTAAACTTGCCGTCCTTTATTTCTTCCCCAGTAGAGTCATCAATTTCTTAGTGATTTTTCTTGTAGGAGTCCTATTACAAGCCTTAAATGCTTAAATTGAACTCTGTGATTCCTAAAATCTTGACTCAAGCAAGAAAATACTAATTAACAAGGACTAGGTCCTTCTTCACTTCGAGCTCTTGGCTATAGGTGGGTGTACCTATTTAGATCTACTTCTTCAAAGGATCACAACACTAGTTTATATCCTTGATACAAACCTAATCTTATCAGCCCTTCAAACATACATGAAAGTGAATAGTCTATTAAGTTTTTGAGATGATGAAATCCTGCAAATTGAGGATAGACAAGTGCCTTATCCTAGGGTAGAGAGTCAAATAGAGAAACATACATCTACACAAATATTCTAAATGAAAAACATCGAGAACCTAAATGAAGTGCCTTACAAATCACCCTCTCTTAAACACATTTAATCATCAAATTCTTACAAAAATTCTGAGGTCTTAGAGATTAACCTAAATATTTTACCCTTTCCTTGAAAGGAACTAGAGATTAAAATAAAAAATACCTTGTAAATGATGCTCTAAAACTGCCTTACAGATTCAACACACAAAAGCTTACAGAATTCAAACAAAAAGACAACACATATATGCAAGGGAATTCCAATGTATTCAGGTAGAAATTCAATGCATCAATACATTCCAAATTTGACAAACATTCTTAGGAAGATCAACAATGGAGCCAAAGCCTTCTCCTTACAGTAAATTTTTCATTATCCTTTATAATAGAGAGAAAAACCAGAGATATAGCAAAAGGAGGTCAGTTACACAGAACTGACAGCTATCCACTCAACACCAAAATATCTCCAATATTTCTCTACATCTGATCTGCAACTGATTCATCTTCAACTGATCCACATCCTTGCAATCATTTCCCAAACAGACTTGATTCTGATCTCAAAATTTCCAGCTCATACTGCTCTTTCCCACTTCTCTGAAACTGAAAATAATCATCGCTAAAAGATTCCTTATCTTCTCCCATTTCTGAAAACATTTAACATGCGCATATTTGGTTAAAAATTAAGCTTTCAGGCATTAAATCTTTGATCAGGTTCATCATTTAAATTTTTGGATTTATTTCTAAAGTGCAGACTATGTCATATTTTAAATCTTTTCATCTTTTAAATCTGTATATGCTACCCAAAAGCCTCTAGAATGCACCACTTGTCACAATGCGATTGGCCACTCAAACTTAACTCAAGCCTTGACCCCTGATTGGGAGATTAGGTGACTACATACATTCTCCATATCTTTGAATTCTTCAACTAAATGTAGTTACATCTAGCGATTCGGTGAACAGGCCATTCTCGCAATCTCTAGATATTTCATCTTAACTACCAACTACTTGGCATCCTGGCCACCACTAGCAACTAACCGCTTTCACCGAATCTCCAAGTCTTTTCCTAACCACTGGTTGGGTCTCAAGAATGCGTGAATGCCTACCACGTGTCTCCGTCAGGTCCTTGTCAGTCCTCATCTACAAAATATCTTCATCTCAAGCCTGCCGGCATGCTTCCTGAGGCACCTTCACAAGCTCGTGTACATAGAGCCTCCACTCTTTCATCTATTTCATTATGTGAGAGACGTTGCATTTAAACATCAAAGTCTTCCTTCCCGAGATGAATGTGGGATAAATCATTTAGAGTATTTTAAATGACCCTTCAAAATTCTAGTCTTCATGCCTAGCTAGCACACACTTCCAGGCGGGCCCACAAGGCAAATACCACCACTGCCTCCCTTCCTTCTTTCATTTACCTATGATCTGTGCTTCTTTTCTTATAAACATTTCATTGTCACAACATTCAGTGCATGTGGGACTAAGCACACATCATACCCCAATCATTATTAAAAGAACAAAAGCCTGTGCACGTGCTTCCCTTGGTTTAGTCTGCATTTCTTTGTTTCCATTTCACACCAATGCTGGCTCCTTTGACTTGGCATCTTCCATGCCCTCTCACGCATCCCCCAAAACAAATCAATTTGCAAACAAAAACAAGCTACCCCCTTATTTGTGCATGGGTTCCCATTCTGGGCTGGGCACATGCCTTCTTTCTTTCTTATGTTGGCTTGTAGCTTTACATCATGCACCCCTTGCACATTTCCCTCTCCAAATTGGCAGGCCCCTTGTCTTAACATGTGTGACCTCCTCATAATGCATGAGGCCTCCCCATACTTGCGTAGGGCCTCCACTTCATGTGATAACTTCCTCACTGCTTGCATGAGTCTCATTTGCTTTGCAATTGACTGTATTTTATGAAAAATGTGCCTTCATTTATAGGATCCATCACTGACAGCCACTCTTACTATTTCCTATGCGCCATGTTCAGGATCCCACATTCATCTATTTACCCAGTTTGGTGAGCTGCAACCAAAACAAGGAGCACACAAACTTATAAGTGCATGGGCTTCCCTGCCAATTGTTGACTTAACTTGCCATACACATTCTCATTTTTTTGGTTGGGCATCAACCTGCACAGAAGGATTTTCATGAGCATCATGGTCTTGTTGGTATCCATGCAAGTCTCCCTAATCCTTGTGCAGGGTAGATGCTTGCCTCCCTTAAATTTTCACAGGCTTTTACATGGTAATGCGTAGGCCTTCATGTCTTTACAATGTGCCTCCATTACATCTTGTGCAGTCCCAAATTGTATCATGCATTGGTTACATCATTGGTTCCTTCATTTTATGGTTAAAATGGTGCCTCATTTTGCATGCTTACACGCCAATTTGTTTGTGCATTGGCAACCTTTTATGTTTGGTACACTGGCTCTCCTTTTGGATAATGCCAATAGCATCTCCCTTGCATTAATCGCTGGCAGCCCTTTGGTAATTGGTTGCCCCCAAAATATGCCTCCATTTTGTAATATTTTATGACATTTAGAAAAATGCAAGTGTCTTTTGGTTTGGGCATGCTTCCTTCAGCATTCACATGAGCACCCCCAAATCTACCATGAATTCATATTATTTTTCCTACAGTCCAACCTCATTGATGTACGCCATATCATTACAATATTCTGGTGGCCATCGCTTGAACTGGATTGATGTGAACTCATGTAATCATGTTGTGCCATACTAGAAGATTCACAAAATGTGTCTCACTAATCTGTGGCATTTTTTTTAAAATAAAGGGCCCATAGATTAGCATTGTCCCCCTTTTTTTTGAAATAGATGAGTTCTATGAATCTCTTCTAACCATTTATCAATACAAGTTAGACTAAATTCATGATGGCATGGCAACACCCTCATGTGGTCTCCTTCTTCGTAGTCCATGAGACATATGTAGCACTATGTAGGTTATTCATTCCTAACAATTTCATGTTCTTTATAAATCCGTACTGACATGGATTCAACAACACAATCTAGAGTTGGAAATGGTCCAAGAGAAACATTAGCGGTTTGTGAAGGCAAAACCATTGACTGACTATGGAAAATATCGAGAACCTCAAATAGAGCTTCTGCTAACATCATGATTCTTTTTTACCTCTGCTTAACCATAATGCAATCATATGATGAAAACACAACATGCCATGCCTTAAATTTTGATCACATAGCTCACCTCTCTGTCACTGAAAAATTGCCCAAAAGCCACAACTGGCTTCTGGAAAGGGCCTTGAAAATTCACCAAAAGGCTTCACAGGAAAGGACCATGAAAAACACACATTTAATCCCAACATGTGAATACACTTGTCAAACTAACTTGAATGAAATGATTCAGGATAAAAGATATTAACAATCAAACATGGCCGCTTGAAAACTAAAACTGTCTGCATTGCCACACCGCATAAGTCACCTCCAGACTTGGCTCGAAAAACTCACCCATTGAAATCTTCAAGATATGGAAACTTAAGCATTGATTCACCCTCATACGAGGAATATGAATCCATAATTATCATGCTTGGAAAATCAAATGATGAATTATCACCAAACACCAAAGTCCTCCTGCCAGACATGTTTAGGAAAAGAAACAGTGAAATAAGCAAAAATTTGATTTGGAATCGACTTGGGAAAATGTTTAAACACATTGCCAGAGACCTCAAAATCCTCAAGCAAGTATTCTTCTAGGTCTACAATATGAAAAAACTCTCAATTATGCCTGACCATGAACAGGGTGCAAACTACAAGGCCTTAAAGTAGGCTACATAGAAAATTGGACAATGCACACTAAGAGAATTTTGACAATTTGCAAATGGAATGGCTCCGGAAAAGTGGCTAAATGGGCACATGGGGAGCTGAAAATTGGCATGGACACTCTCTATCATTCCTAAAATATGATGCAACAACTGGCATGCAATGATCAATCATAGAGCAGAAGATGCAGACCTCCATAGTGAGCTACTTTATACAATTCTGGACAAGCACAAAATGCAGAATGTTGGGAACACCTCCAAAAGCCTATTCCATAAATATGCCAGAACTATAAATTAGAAGTTGAAACCCACTACATATGTCAAATGAAAGAAAATGAATACCCTACCCCAGTGGTTCATAATGAAAAACATCAGGCCCTACTTTTCATGCACCTGAACTAAGCACCTTTCAAAGATTTTCAAAGCACAATTCTGACACTTACACAATTTTCTGAATATGGACTCAAAAACATGTACTAAATTTTTTAGCCCCAACAAATCCTTTGTTTTCACTTCCAATGATTTGATTTGTAGGATGATTTCTTGCAACATATTTTAGTGTTCGTCGTTTAGCTCCATCTTCTTCTCTAGGTGTCGACTCAGGTTCAACTCTTAGTTCCAATCTAAACTCTTCAATCTGCAAATCATTGTCAAATTCATAAAATAATTCCCACTCATCATTTTGATTAATGTTAGTCCTTTGTCTTTTATCTTCATCAGAATCATAATAAAGAATTCTCTCCTAAATTTTGAACTTTTCATCAACCTTCACATTAGTATTGTGAACAATAGTCCTCAATCTTTGATTAAAACATCTGTATGCTTTAGTTTGCAATGAATAACCAAGAAAAATTTCTTCATCACTTATAACATCTAACTTTCCAATATCATCATCTCCTTTTATATAAAATTTACTTCCAAAGATTATAAAATATTTCACAGTAGGTGTATGTCCAAACTAAAGTTCATAGGATGTCTTACTAGTACCTTGTCTAATTTGAACTTTGTTCATTGTGTAAACTATGGTGTTCACTACTTCTCTCCAAAAGATATGTGATACATTACCTTCAAGAATCATAGCTCTAGCTGCCTCATTAATTGATCTGTTCCTTCTTTTTTCTATACCATTATGTTGCAGTGTCCTTGGTACTGAAAGTTGTCTCTTAATTCCATTGTCTTCACAAAAGATATTGAACTCATTTGAAGTAAACTCTCCTTCTCTTTCACCATAGAATCCTTTTGTTCTTGTAGGTCTACACAAGTTTGTGTGCACAATCTCCAATTTGATTGATGTTGTAAACATTTTTCTCAGAAATGAATTCTTCCTCTATTTAGCCATAACACATTCCTTGCAAACCATGTTAGTAGGCTTTACAATCTTAGGCAAGTCTCTAATTGCATTTTATGAGCTGATCTTCACAATGTTATCAAAGTTGATATGACAAAACTTGTTATGCCATAGCCAGCTATCATCCACTTTAACAATCAAACATGTCATTTCAGTAGGAGACAATTGAAATGCATTACCTTTTGTCTTTATACCCGTTCCAATAAATTTTCCATCACTATCTTTAATAACACAAGTATTCTCCATGAAATATAACATGTATCCTTTGTCTATAAGCTGTCAACACTCAAAAGATCATGTTTCAATACATCAACAAAATAGACATATTTAGTGTTAGTTTTTCCATCAAGTGTAATAGATCCCTTTCCCTTAATTTGAAATGGTGCATTATTTCCAACTCTAACTATTCCTCCATCATATCTATCAAGTTCAACAAATTTATCCACATCTCTAGTCATATGATGAGAATATCCACTACCAATAATCCAATCAGACTTTTTCTAATCTACATGTGAATTTAAATCTTTTTCTTCTCTTACTTCATCTTCATCAGAATTTTCATCTTTAATAGAAATAAGTCCTATATCATCTTCATTTTCATCATCACTTTCTAAAAAATTTACATCTTTAAATGCAATTTCTCCTTCTTCATCAAAATAATAATTTTCAGTCTTAGGTTTATAAGGTTTTCTATATCTGACCTTCTTTTCTCTCTTAGGAAATTTAGATGAAAAATGACCAAATTCTTTGCATGTCCAACAAGAAAAATATTTCTTACCTTTAGGTTCTCTCCTTGTAATCAGTGTCATTGCATCAATGAACTTTCTTTCTTCTTCTTCCTTAGCTACCCAATATCTAGCATAATCTCCACTTGTACTTGCACTTCTTGTCAACACAGGTTTGTCCTTTTGTATGCTAAAAGATGCTTCCACTCTAGGTGTTCCTTCCTTTTGTTGTAGCCATTTCTCATGAGCCTTCAACTTTCCAAGTAGCAATTCTTTTGTAAAATCAGGTGTAATAATTTATTCAATAATCTATGCTTTGTATTCAAAGGACAGTGGTAGAGATTTTACTATCTTCCATATGACTTCATTATCTGATTTCCTTCCACCACAACTCTTAATTCTTGCAATAATCTTAGTAATCCTGCTAAAGTAACCTCTTATAGTTTCATCTTCTTGCATCTTAGCACTTTCAAACATAGTAATATAATTCTGCAATTTAGCTTTCTTCAAAGTTTCATATCCTTCAATTTTTTTTTTCCAATTTCGTCTAAATTTGAATAGAAAGTCTTAGATATTTTACCTCAGTGTATTCTGTATCTGGAAGAGCTGATAAAATAGCCTCTCTAGCAAGCATATTGTACATGTATTGGTTATTTTCTTCATCTGTACATGAATAGAGTTTTTCTTCTTCTACAATAGTCTTCTTCATCTTGATAGCCAACTAGTAATCAATTCCCATTCATATAAGATGTGTCTTCATTATTTCTTTCCAATTCTAAAATTTTACTCCACCACCACAATTGAGAGGAGGGGTGAATAAGTTGTGAGCTTAATTAACTTAAATCAAACTCTATCAAATATTATGCTTGTAATCAATAACAAAAATAACCACAAGATAATAAACATACACAATAACACAAGATTTGTTAACTAGTGAAACCCTTGATCAGAGGGAAAATCTCGGTGGGAATGATGCCCACAAGATGATGTACTAATATAAACATTCCTTGTGAAAGGATAGACCTTGTTAGAATTATGTTACAATATAATCACTACATATGAGTCCCTGTTAGGAGACTTTGGATTCCTACTAAAAGATCCAAACCTTGTGAGGAGTTGATTGAGAAATACAACGAAGACAACTGAACCCACTATCCAAATTGCTTCAAGACTATCTTCACTAAACAATCTACATGATATCACATATGTTATAAATTTTTCATGTAGAATCACCATATAGCTATTAAGCTTGACCCTTAGACTCCTAATTCCAAATTCTTACAAGGAAAAGGCTAATTCACAAGGATTTAATCCTCCTACAGTATGGGCTCCATAGACCCAGGTGGGTGTACCTAAAACATACCAAATCTCCATACATGAACACTCTCTCACTAAAACCCCTTATGCAAACATGAAAATTAGTGGATAGTAACAACATTGATATTCACCCTTCTTCTCTTTGAACTTTGAGGCTCAGGTAGGCTAACCTATCAGATTTACTTCTACAAGGAATCACCAAAAGCATTTGCACTATTCAATGCAATTTACAAACATTTATGCTCTTAAGCTAGAAATGGAAAATGAATTGGAATTATGATTTGATGATGAAACTATAGGAACAAGAAAGAGACCAGTGCCTTATCTAATGGGAAACAGAGTCATACAAATGTGCATTCCTAGAAAACCCTAACTCTAAACTCAAGAACCCAAATGAAATGCCTTGCAAACAATTCTTCTAATTTCAATACCTGGACATCAAATTCATATATACATCTTAAATTCTCAGAACTTGTATTCAAAATTGAATCTCTCCTTGAAAGAAAATTAAAAGCAAGATCACAACTACCTTATAGCCAGTGCATCAAAATGCCTTACAAATTGACACACAAGAATAAAGACCAGATACACAAAGACATCAACAAGGATTCAATTGTTCTCATTAAAATTCATCTAAAACTATACATTGGGAGACCATGAACACAAAAAATAAGACTCAAAAGCCTAGAAGCTACCCCAACAACATAAATTTTCAACATCCTTTACAAATGAGAAGAAAAACCAAGATATAGGAGAATGTGGTTAGTTGGAAGCCAATTGACAATTTTCCATTCTTGGCATGAAAATATGTCCAAGTTCTTCCCACCACTTTGTTCTACCACTGATTCTCCAATTGAACCAATTTCTGCAATCATTTCCCAACTGATTTGATTCCGATCCTCGGAGTTCAAACCCAAACTGCTCTCTCCCATCACCCTGAAACTGAAAATCATCATTGCCAATGGATTCCATGTATTTTCCCATTTTCAAAAACATATAACACTTATATGTTTCGACAAAAAATGAATCTCCGGGAAATTAATTTGTGAGCAGCTCTGTCATTTAAATATTTGAATTATTTGCCTATAGTTTGAACTATGTCAATTTTTAAATCTTTTCAAATCTACCATATTTAATCATTTTCTGCACATGGCCACAGGAAGCACCAGAATTGGACACTTGTCACGCTGCGATTCGTTGCTCGGACTAACCTCCGGATTGACAACCCCATTGGGAGATTGGGCAACCACATGCATTCTCATAATCTCAGAATATGTTTCTTAACTGTGGTTAAGCTGTGCAATCCAATGAATAAGACTATCTCTAAATCTTCAGATGAGGCCTTGACCCTGGGTTAAATCTGGAGAATGGGCGACTGAGCCCATTCTCTCAATCTCCAAATATTTTCCTTTGACAGCCAAGCATTGGGAGATCAAACGACTGAGGGCTATCTCCAATTTTCTAACTGTTATCTCCTGACTGCCAGCCAATGGGAGAACTAGTGACTAGGCTATCTCTGAATCTCCAAATGCTAGCGACTTAACCACTAGCATCTGGCGATTGGGGGACTGGAGGTTAGCTAACCGCCACCTCCAAATCTCCAAATTTTCACTAACTATCAGGCATGGTCTAGTGACTCAGCGAGCATCTACCACGTGTCATCTTCGTCCAATCATCAGGCATTTTCACTAACTTCCAAGCGGTCGCCCAGGCAGAGAGCCTCTACTTCCACTTCATATTTCTTCATGTGAGCTTCATTGCATATAAACATCTGATATGTTCAAATCAGGATGAATGTGGGACAATTTCACTGAGGATTTTAAAGCCTTTGCATTAAAATTTCCTTACATGCCCAACTGACACGTGCCCTAAGGCAGGCCCACAAGGCGTGAGACAACACAAGCCTCACACCTAACTTCACTTTACTTGTTTACTGGGTGGCTAGATACATAAATGTTTAAATATCCCCACACACAACACATGTGGGATATATCTACAGAATGCATTTTGAAGCCAAATTGTGCCTAGCTATGCATTAATGCAGGCTTCTCCATATGATGCTAAACCTCCACACTCACCCTTTGGTTTCCTTCGTACTTGCTGGCACTCCATGTCTCCAATGCATTCTTCTACGCATCCTTAGATTTTGAAAATTCATGCAACATGCCAAAATGACTGGCATCTTGCGTGAACCTCTCTCCTTCCAAACTTGCGCAGGGCCATCTATGTTTGCTAGAAGCCCCTCTTTGATACTTGTGTGGGCTCTTTTCCTGAATTCCTGAGTCTCCCTTTGTATTGTGTTGGGCCTATTTAATTTAATAATAAGTGGGAGCCCCCACTTAAAAGCACAGGAAACTCCCCCTTTCAAATCGCAGGGCATACCAACTATTGCATGGGTTTCCCTAACGTAAGGACTCCCATTTGTGTGGCCTACTGGCTCATGCATTAAGCTCCACAATTACACCAAGCATCAGATCATTCACGCTACTAGTTCCCAATTGGTGCTTGTCCATTACTTGCAGACAACCTCTATCATGACTTGCGCTCGGCCTTCATATTTCGCACTGCTAGTTCCCAATGATGCATGACAAAGAACCAATAAATGATGATAAATATCTACAATTCCACACAAGTGATCAAATCACAGTCTAGCATTGCAGATAAACTCTTAGAACAAGTGTCAGGATCAACACAGGTATGAAGGACCTCTCTTGCAGCTACCAGAACACTCACAGTACATGTAGTTATAGGAATAGAGTAAGAGACCACATAGCCCTAGTTGTATATAATGTATTGAAAGATGGAAAATTTCCCAACATAATCACCTTTTTTCCTTGACAACAAGTCCCAAAGCTTGGCCTAAAACACTGTCTTTCATGTAGAGAAACATGATTGGTCAATCTCTGGTGTAACTAACTGACAAAGTTCTCTAAGTGTCGATTTAGGAGGTCCCTTAGTTAATAATTCTTTACAAGAAGATTGTGTCACCTTCTGGCCAAATCTAGTGATAGAAGGTGATTTAAAATTAATATTCTCACCCTGGCATGAAAAGGGAGATCTCACATCTATAGAAGCATCATTTAACTGCACTTCATCTTTATTCGGATAAGCAAAAGGTCCATGACTTGCAAGCTAAAAATCACTTGAAGTTGTATGAGCTTTCTTTCTCCTTCTAGATTTTTTTGCCCTACTGATGTATCTTTGTTCTCGTCATGATCATCAGAACTACTGGACAAACTTTGTTTATCAAGCTTAAGATTCCCTTCTATCACTCATGCATCACTCCTCCCTTTGGGCTATATGCATTCTCCATTTCACTGCTTGACTCAATTGTAGCAGGTTTGCAAGTTTGACATTGATTTCTAACGTAGTTACCCCTTCAATAGTCATAGTTTTATTTAGACTATCAATGCAGTTAAGTACTTTCTTGTGACTTGTAAAAATTACAGATCCAAAACCCTTTCACCTTTCATTTATCATACCACTACAAAATCCACATTCACTTTTTGCACTTCCGTATGCAACCACTTGAAAGAGGTTTGATACAAAATCATATCAAAATCATAATCTAACTGTGCACCTTGTAAAACATGCCGAATAACATTAGCCAACCTCTGGGAGTGGCTTTGAAAACTGACCAAACGGCCTCACAGGAACATGCCACTAGGAACACACGATCACCTCCAACATTAAAACATACCGGTTAGAGAAAAATGCATGAAAAGACCCCGAGGAAAAGTTATTATAGATCAAACATGGTCCTTCACAACATTGATTCAATCTGCACTGTCAAATCTGCATAAATCACCTCCAGAACTACCCTTAAAAATTCACCTGCTAAAACATTAAGGGACCGACAACTTGGGCATCGATTCACCCTCATACAAGGAGTATGAATCCATTATTAGCATGCATAGAAAATAAAATGATGAATTATCACCAAACACCAAAGTCAGCCTGTTAGTAAAATTTATGATATAAAAGAGTGAAAAACATAAAAATTGGGTTTGAAATTGGCTTGGGAAAGTGGTCAAATGGATTGGTAGAGACTTAAAAATCATCAAACATTTAGTCTTCCAAGCCTACAGTATGGAACCACACTCAATTATGTCATACCTTCCATAGGGCACAAATTACAAAGCCTCAAAGTAGGCCATTTATAATTCTGAACAAGGCAGTCACAAAGATATTTAACAAATTACAAACGGAATGGCTTTGGCAAAGTGACTAAATGGGCACATAGGGAGCTGAAAATTGGCATGATGACTCTCTCATATGCCTAAAATATGATACCACAACCAGCTTGCAATGACCAATCATTGGGAAAAAGATATTCAAATGCAAATAGGGCCTGTTACAACAAATTGACACTTGGGCACAAATGTAGATTTGGACAAGTGCTCAAAACAAGACATCATGAAACAACTTGAAACTTGACTTTAACGACTTGAGATGTCTTATAATGGTAAAACAAGGGTAATGAACACCTGACATGCATGGTAGACCTCAGAATTGCATCCGGGAAAATAGGCTCAAAAAATACTTAAAAGGGGTCAGAACTGCAAAAATTTAACAAGGTACTCAAAAACCCATGTTGTATTTTTGAGTCCCAACAGTGGCTCTAACTGTGGACGCGTGACCCATGCAGGCATGCAGAGAACTTCAGAATCTCATGGCTCAACAAACCACCCAAAGAGAATCAGCTTGAACATTTTACTTCAATTTCACAAAATTTCGAACAGAGAATCCTTTACTGAAAGAAAACACACAACTAAAATGAAAGCGACTGTACATGAACTTACAATATTTACACAAAAGGTTCAAATCCCCAAAATTCCAATCAGTCTTTACCTCTATCAAATAAATGATTCTCATCTCCATACAACGGAGGCAAACTGAGATTATATGTTTCATCCAACCGGTCAGAAACATTTTGATCCACTTTTAGCATATCATAAGAAAAATAATCAACACACTAACCATTATCCGGCAAGTGAAAGCCATCAGGATGCCATGAGTATTGATCATTTTGTGATTTAGAAACATCACACTCTTCATTGTCACTTCCATGCGGAAAAAAGAAACACTCCAACTCCATATCATGGCTGGAAACATTATCATTTCGATTAATAGTTTGCAAAAAAGAATAAAACAATTCTATCTCATCACTTTGCAAACTGAGGTAAAACCTCTCAAAACAAATCTTGGATTGCATCAGACTAGAAACATCTTACTGCTCACAAACTACATCAACAACATTTGGAAAGGAACAAGCTCTGTCAGTGAGTGACTCATTAGTCATTTGCAAATCTGAGAATACACTTTCAGATTTACCATATTCTTCAGCATCAAAATGTAGATAGGAACCACAGACAGTAGGCTCTTGAAAATCTAAATACTCACTAGTACATTCATCATTGTACTTATCAAATATAACATTATCAAAATTATCACAATGAAATGCATTTTCACACTGCTGACTTAAAATAGGAGAAAAGATGTCAATAGATGTTTCACTCATCATGCCATCACTCGAATCACTTTCATCAAAACTTATTTTTACCGAGCATGGAATTGTGGAAACAAACTTGGGAGTATACCTTTGAAAATCAGTGTCCAAGAGATCTGAAATTTGCTCACTACTTAGTAAGCACTGAACATCACATTTCATCTCTTCAGTTTGACTGCTAATGCTGCAAATCTCTTCCCTATCTGAAACCGGGACTGAATTTACTTGTTTAACATTACCTTGTGTGAAGTAACTACTACAGGAGCTATCATCTACATTATAATCATGTTCATCATGTTCACACAAAACACCATTAAGCTTTAACAAGGAACTATTATCATCATGCTGAGAAAAAGGGAAATCTACAAGCTCAAGGGAAGCAATATAAACTAAAAATTCATCTTCCACTCCTTGACACTCATAAGTTTCATCATCAGCACAATAATTAGCACTACAACCATCACAGGCCTTAGCATCCTCAAATGAACTAGACTCAGCATGTCTAGAATCAATATCAACAAAAGAGCTCATCCATTCCTTAACACTTTCTAGTGCTTCATTTTTTAGGGATGCAGTCCAATTGATTGATTCAGGCATACCAAGTTCAAGAAACATCTTAGCATATTGCGATTCTTGAAAATCAAGACCCACAGGAAGTTCACCACATGCAAAAAGAAATTTCTTATAATTAGACAATGTGGACTTCTCTTTTCTTTCTCCTATTGCACATCTTAACATCAGTATAAAATTATGTTGAATTCTTTTATTTATCAAATGAAGTTCATCATTATAATTCTCTAAATCTGACTGAAAACTTTTAGATCTAGAAGCACCTTCTTGATCTATCAAAGTTGGGCACTCCATTTCAATTTACTAACAAAACAATACAACTTGTTTTCATGACAGTATTTCTATCCAAACTCATGCAACCACTGAATTCATTAAACATCAACATATTTATGATATTCTCTAGAAACTGAATCTTCTATCTAGAAATATGGCATGAACTTTCAAATTAATTTCCCTTTTTTTTAGTGACTGATTCACCTATCTAGGGACTTTTTTTTACTTTGATAAAAGATTACCTGGAAGTGCTGTTGCTGGTGTAAAATAATGATCTGAAGCCTTCCTCAAATCACCTTTCAAATCTTTGTAGAGCCGCCACCTCTTTGTAGAGGACCAATCTTGAACTAGCTGAGAACCTTTATCTCACACCTGGACCTTCTTTATCAGCAAACATAAAACAACATCATAGGATGCACTGTTTGTCAGGATCACAAAATTGATTACAATTTCATTTTACAAAACACTGATCAAATAGAGATTCAGAGTCACCACTCACATTCAGTGAGATAATGCAATAATTTTTGAAAAGAATTGACTCTATAACCAAACTGGATCAGACCCTAGAATGATTCAGCAAAGAAAGGAATTGGACATCTTAAACTTGTTGTCATTTATCTATTCCCCAGTAGAGTCACCAATCTGTTAGCACTTTTTCATGTAGAATCACCATATAGCTATTAAGCTTGACCCTTAGACTCCCAATTCTAGATTGTTACAGGGAAAAGGCTCATTGACAAGGATTTAATCCTCCTACACTTTGGGCTCCATAGACCCAGCCGGGTGTACCTAAAGCATAACAAATCTGCATACATGAACACTCTCACTAAAACCCCCTATGCAGACATGAAAATCAGTGGATAGTAAGAACAATGATATTCACCCTTCTTCTCTTTGAACCCAGAGGCTTAGGAAGGCTAACCTATCAGATTCACTTCTACAAGGAATCACCAAAAGCATTTGCACTATTCAATGCAATTTACAAACATTTATGCTCTTAAGCTAGAAATGGAAAATGAATTGAAATTATGATTTGGTGATGAAACTGTAGGACAACCAAAAGACTGGTGCCTTATCTAATGGGAAACAAAGTCATACAAATGTGCATTCCCAGAAAACCCTAACTCTAAACTCAAGAACCCAAATGAAATGCCTTGCAAACCATTCTTCTCATTTCAATACTTGGACATCAAATTCATATATACATCTTAAATTCTCAGAACTTGTATTCAAGATTGAATCTCTCCTTGAAAGAAACTTAAAAGCAAGATCACAGCTACCTTATAGCTAGTGCATCAAAATGCCTTACAAACTGACACACAAGAATAAAGACCAGATACACAAAGACATCAACAAGAATTGAACAAGGATTCCATTGTTCTCATTAAAATTCATCTCAAACTATACATTGGAAGACCATGAACACAAAAAATAAGACTCAAAAGCCTAGAAGCTACCCCAGCAGCATAAATTTTCAACATCCTTTACAAATGAGAAGAAAAACTAAGATATAGGAGAATGTGGTCAGTTGAATGCCAACTGACAATTGTCCATTCTTGGCATGAAAATATCTCCAAGTTCTTCCCACCACTTTGTTCTGCCACTGATTCTCCAACTGAAAAACTTTTTGCAATCATTTCCCAATTGATTTGATTCTGATCCTTGAATTTCAAACCCAAACTACTCTCTCCCATCACACTGAAACTGAAAATCATCATCACCAATGGATTCCTTGTCTTTTCCTATTTTTGAAAACATATAACACTTATATGTTTCGACAAAAAATGAATCTCCAAGCAATTAATTTGTGAGCAGCTCTGTCATTTAAATTTTTGAATTATTTGCCTATAGTTTGAACTATGTCAATTTTTAAATCTTTTCAAATCTACCATATTTAATCATTTTCTACGCATGGCCACAGGAAGCACCAGAATTGGAAACTTGTCATGCCATGATTTGTTGCTCAGACTAACCTCAGGTTTGACCACCCCATTGGGAGATTGGGTGACCACATGCATTCTCATAATCTCAGAATATATTTCTTAACTGTGGTTAAGCTCTGTGATCTAGCAAATAAGACTATCTTTGAATCTCCGGATGAGACCTTGACCCTGGGTTAAATTTGGAGAATGGGCGACTGAGCCCATTCTCCCAATCTCCAAATATTTTCATTTGACCACCAAGCATTGGGAGACCACACGACTGAGGGCTATCTGTAGTTCTCTTAATGTTATCTCCTGATCGCTAGCCATTGGGAGAGCCAACAACTAGGCTATCTTTAAATCTCGAGATGCTAGCGACTTAAACGCTAGCATCTAGCGATTGGGCGACTAGTAGTTAGCTAACCACCACCTCTAGATCTCTAAATTTTCACTAACTATCGAGCATGGTCTACCGACTCAGTGAGTGTTCACCATGTGTCATCTCCATCTAGTCAGCGTACCACCACCACCTCTCTACAAAATTTCCTTACCAACGGGCCTGAGCACAGAAATTGAGGCACCTTTAAGCAGTTGCGTAGGCAGAGAGCCTCTACTTCCACTTCATATTTCTTCATGTGAGCTTTGTTGCATATAAACATCTGATATGTTCGAATCAGGATGAATGTGGGACAATTTCACTGAGGATTTTAAAGCCTTTGCATTAAAATTTCCTTACATGCCAAGCTGACACGTGCCCCAAGGCAGGCCCACCAGGTGTGAGACAACACAAACCTCACACCTAACTTCACTTTACTTGTTTACTGGGTGGCTAGGTACATAAATGTTTAAATATCCCCACACACAGTGCATGTGGGATATATCTACATAATGCATTTTGAAGCCAAAGTGTGCCAAGCTATGCATTTATGCAGGCTTCTCCATATGATACTGAACCTCCACACTCACCCTTTGGTTTGCTTCGTACTTGCTGGCACTCCATGTCTCCAATGCATTCTTCTACACATCCTTAGCTTTTGACAATTCATGCAACATGCCAAAATGACTAGCATCTTGCGTGAACCTCTCTCCTTCCAAACTTGCGCAGGGCCATCTATGTTTGCTAGCAGCCCCTCTTTGATACTTGTGTGGGATCTTTGCCTGAATGCGTGAGTCTCCCTTTGTATTGTGCTGGGTCTATTTAATTTAATAACAAGTGGGAGCCCCCACTTAAAAGTATAGGCAGCTCCCCCTTTCAAATTGCAAGGCATACCTGCTATTGCATGGGTTTCCCTCACGTGAGGCCTCCCATTTGTGTGGCTTGCTGGCTCACGCATTAAGCTCCACAATTACACCAAGCATCACATCATTCATGCTGCCAGTTCCCAATTGGTGCTTGTCCATTACTTGCAGACAACCTCTATCATGACTTGCACTGGGCCTTCATATTTCACGCTGCAGTTCCCAATGATGCATGACAAAGAACCAATAAATGATGATAAATATCTACAATTCCACACAAGTGATCAAATCATAGTCCAGCATTGTAGATAAACTCTAAGAACAAGTGTTGGGATCAATGTAGGTATGAAGGACCTCTCTTGCAACTACCAGAATGCAAATAGTACACGTGGTTACAGGAATAGAGTAAGAGACCACATAGCCTTGGTTGTATATAATGTATTGAAAGATGGAAAATTTCCCAACATAATCACCTTTAGTCCTTGACAAAAAGTCCCAAAGTTTGGCCTAAAACACTGTCTTTCATGTAGAGCAACAAGATTGGCCAATCTCTAGTGTAACTAATTGACAAAGTTCTCTAAGTGTCGATTTAGGAGGTCCCTTAGTTAATAATTCTTTACAAGAAGATTGTGTCACCTTCTGGCCAAATCTAGTGCTAGAAGGTGATTTAAAATTAATATTCTCACCCTGGCATGAAAAGGGAAATCTCACATCTACAAAAGCATCATTTAACCACACTTCATCTTTGTTTGGATAAGCAAAAGTTGCATGACTTGCAAGCTTTAAATCACTTGAAGTTGTATGAGCTTTCTTTCTCCTTCTAGATTTTTTGGCCTTGCTGATGTATCTTTGTTCTCATCATGATCATCAAAACTACTCGAAAAACTTTGTTTATCAAGCTTAAAACTCCCCTCTATCACTCATGCAACACTCCTCCCTTTGGGCTATATGCATTCTCCATTTTACCACTTGACTCAATTGAAGCAGGTTTGCAAGTTTAACATTGATTTCTAATGTAGATACCCCTTCAATAGTCATAGTGTTATTTAGACTATCTGATGCAGGAGCATCCTGGGTGTAAGAGCAATCTTGCATCACCCAAAAAAAATATTTCTATTTTTGTATTCAATAAGGGCTATTTTGTGCAGAGCTGCTATTTATGGAAAGTTACTATTTTTGGTAATTATCGTATGTGCTCAGAATGATCTTATTTCTTTCTTGGAGGTTCATTTTGGTCATATAAGTCTGCCAGTAAAGTTTCATTGCCAGATCAAGTGTATATTGGAAGATATTGAAGATTTTCGGTATTGGCAGCAGGGTACAGAAACTTTGAACTCAGTTTTGAAGGCTTTAGAGGCCCCGAATGAGGTCAAAAATTTGGGTGATGAGTGCTTGCATCGGTCAAGCCTGTAGAGCGCTTTGTGGTGTTTCTGAAATGGGGTTATAATAGCCGAGCGGGTCAACTGGTGATGACTTATGGTCTTCGAAAGTTGGGCCACCTGAAATGGCAGAAAATAATTTTCTTCTAAATTTCTGTTCGGGTTTCAAAGGTTATCTTGAGTCGACTATGATGTAATAAAATGTAAAATAAAATAATTCTGAGTTGGTTGGCCTTATTGGCTAAAATTCTGGAACCTTCCCAGGCGGTGGAAAATTGCCTATATAAGGAAGGTTGTATTATTGTCTTAGGCAGTTCAGAATAGTTCTGGCTAGTAGATCTGGGTATTGATTCAAGGCTTTGTCCTAAAGAATATTGTAAGGGAATGCCCATGTGGCTTTGCATATCGTAATTCTGAAAGTTTTTAATTCCACATTTGTGGAGATAATAAGAAGCCAATTTTCTGTTCTTGCATATTATTGTTGTTGTTTCTCTATTTCTGTTATGTGTTTGTGGCATTAAGGGGAGCACCCTTCATGAGGTGGTATCAGAGCAGGAGTTCTTGAGTGTGTAAACAGATCACCGACTGTGAGGTAGTTTGCACCAGGACCGTGGCTAGGGTTTCAGCGCGCATCGCGAAAATGCCTCCACGAAAGGAACGTGGCGGAAGAGCTGGTGTTGTAACACCTGAGGTTAGAGAGCTGCAAAGACAAGTGCGAGCATTACAAGAAGAGATTCATAGAGGAATGAATCTTAATGTCAGAGACGAAAGCGAGGATGAAGCCGAAGAAGAATATCAAGAAGGAGAAGCTGAAATTGTGAACCAGGAGGAAGAAAGACTTTTTCGGGCGATTTCCAAGATTGGGAAAAGACCTAAGATATAGGTTCCTACATTTTCTAAAAATCTTAACCCAGAAGAATTGATCGACTGGATCAATGAATGTGAGGAATATTTTGAGTATGAAGATGTTGAGGATTCTGATAGGGTCAAATTTGCGAAGGCCAGACTGAAAGGTCATGCAAAGATCTGGTGGCAAGAAATTCAATTGGAGAGAAATAGAAGAGGGAAAGATAAAATCACAAGATGGGATCAGATGGCGGATAAATTGAAGTGACAGTTCATTCCTATTGATTATGAGCTTGATCTACTAAAGAAAATGCAAAGTTTGAAGCAAGCAAGAAGATCTGTTGAGGAGTATACAGAGGAGTTCTATCGACTCCTCATCAGAACAGGCCATACAGAAGCTGATAAGGAGAAAGTTGCCCGATACCTTAATGGGTTAAGGCCAAGCATTCAGGAGGAGTTGAATCTGGTTCGAATGAGCAGTATTAAGGAGGCATACCAATTTGCCCTAAAAGTAGAGGAAAAGCTGAACAAGAAGTTCGAGAGCAGACAAAACAGAAGAGGTCGTGGTGGACGATCTGGTGGACGGTCATATGGTGGCCGAAATGAAGATCTGAAAAAGAAGGATGAGGCCAGTAGCAGTCAGAATCAGCATGGAAATAATTCCAATCGCTTCCAGGATCAGAATAATAGAGATCAGAGAGGAAGAGGAAGAGGACAAGGATCTGGAAGAGGAGGCTTCCGTGGAACATGTTTTCACTGTGGAGAAGAAGGTCATAGGGCATTTGAATGTCCTCAGCACCAAGGCAGAACAGACAGAAGAAATGAATGCCAGGCCAGAGTTGCACATGTAGATGAAGATGCCAGATCATCAAATTCTGAAGATGCTAAAAGAGGAGAAACGTTGATTAACAAAAAAGTCCTGTTGAGTGGTGAGAATGAACCTGAGCAAAGGAGGAGCCTGTTTTGCACCAGGTGCAAGTGTGAAGGTAAATGTTGTGATGTGATCATTGATAGTGGAAGCACTGACAATTTGGTGTCAGAAGAGATGGTGACAAAGTTGAAGCTCAAGAGACAGAAACACCCACATCCATATCGGATTGCCTGGGTACAGGATGACCACAAGGTCATGGTCAATGAACAATGCCTGGTGAAGTTCAAGATTGGCGGATACCAAGATGAGGTATTGTGTGATATCATATCTATGGATGCATGTCATATGTTGTTGGGTAGACCATGGTAGTTTGACAGATGTGCTGTACATGATGGTCATGTGAATACCTATTCCCTGACAAAGGATGGAGTGCGGCATAAGCTAAAACCATTGAAGGAGACAGAAGAAAAGGTATGTGGTAATGCAAGGATAACTTTTGTTGATGGAAGAAATTTCCTAGATGGTATGAGGCATGAGCATGTATGTTTTGCTTTAATTCCAAAAGCTGGTAAAGAGAAAGTAGAAGATGTTCCTGTAGAAGTTGCAGATTTGTTGAATGAGTTTCAGGATATTGTATCCGATAATGTGCTTGATGGATTACCACCGGTCAGGAAGATCAGTCATCAAATGGACTTGATCCCAGGAGCGAGTTTGCCAAATAAGGCAGCACACAGAATGACACCTACAGAAAGTGAGGAGTTGAACAGACAAGTACATGAACTGTTACAGAAAGGATTGATCTGTGAGAGTCTGAGTCCCTGTGCTGTACCAGTGGTATTAGCACCAAAGAAGAATGGAGAATGGAGGATGTGTATAGATTCCAGAGCAATAAACAAGATCACAATCAAGTATAGGTTTCCATTGCCACGAATGGATGATATTATGGACTGTTTGAGTGGAGCTGTGTATTTCTCAAATATAGATCTGAAGAGTGGATATCACCAGATTTGGATCAGAGAAGGAGATGAATGGAAGATTGCCTTCAAGACAAAGGAAGGACTATATGAGTGGTTAGTCATGCCTTTTGGGCTAACCAATGCACCAAACACTTTCATGCGGCTCATGAATGAGGTTTTGAAAGAATTTCTAGGTAAGTTTGTCATTGTTTACCTAGATGATATTTTAATCTTTAGTAAGACATTGGATGAGCATATGATGCATATTCGTATGGTATTTGAGAAGTTGAGAGAAGAGAAATTGTTGATTAATTTGAAGAAGTGCAGTTTTGTGAAGAAAGAGATAGTGTATTTGGGATTTGTAGTTTCAGTAGAAGGTCTAAAAATGGACCCAGAGAAGGTACAGGCTATCCTTGAATGGCCTACTCCAAGGAGTGCTACTGAGGTAAGATCTTTTCATGGTCTAGCTAGCTTTTACAGAAAGTTTATCAGAAATTTTAGCAGTATTTGTGGACCCTTGACTGAAACAATGAGAGGGGATAGAAAAGAGTTTAAGTGGACTAAAGGAGCAGAAAAGAGTTTTCAATTATTGAAACAAAAAGTTACAGAACAACTTGTTTTAGCACTTCCAGATTTCAAGAAGGTGTTTCAAGTAGATTGTGATGCTAGTGGTACTGCAATAGGAGCTATTATGAGCCAAGAAGGTAAACCTGTTGCTTATTTCAGTGAGAAGTTAAATGATGCCAAGAGGAAATATTCTGTTTATGATCAAGAATTTTATGTTATAGTTCAGGCATTAAAGAAGTGAAGACATTATCTACTTCCTAAGGAGTTTGTTTTGTATACTGATCATCAAGCTTTGCAATATTTGAATAGTCAAGGAAAATTGAATCAAAGGCATTTGAAATGGGTTGAGTTTTTGCAGAGTTATACATTTGTTTTGAAACACAGGAGTGGAAAGTCTAATAGGGTTGCAAATGCTCTCAGCAGAAGGCAACTATTGCTGACAGAGATGCAGATTGAAGTGGTTGGGTTTAAGGAACTCAAGAATTTGTATCCAGAGGATCTTGATTTTGGTGAAGCTTGGAAAGCTTGTACAGAACCTGTTACTCTAGACAGGATGAAATGGTTGGATTTCATCATCCAGGATGATATGCTATTCAGAGGGAGTCAGTTGTGCATTCCACGAAGTTCTATGAGGGAGAATCTCATCAAGGAGAAGCATAGCGGAGGATTGGCTGGACATTTTGGTCATGACAAAACCCTTGGTTTGGTTAGTGAGAATTATTATTGGCCACAGTTGCAGCAAGATGTGAAGAAGTTTGTACAGAGTTGCAGAATATGTCAGATGGAAAAAGGAGTGAAGCAGAATACAGGGTTGTATCAGCCATTATCTATACCAGAGAAGCCTTGGGAGGATATCAGCATGGACTTTGTTCTTGGTTTACCGAGGACACAGCGGGGACACGATTCAATTTTTGTGGTAGTTGACAGATTTTCAAAGATGACACATTTTATTTCCTGCAAGAAGACTAATGATGTTGTTCATGTAGCAGAATTGTTTTTCAGAGAAGTAGTGAGACTTCATGGTTTGCCAAAGACCATAGTTTCAGATCGGGACACTAAGTTTGTTGGATATTTCTGGCATACATTGTGGAAGAAGTTGAAGACAGATTTGAAGTTTAGTTCATCACATCATCCACAGACTGATGGACAGACAGAGGTGGTGAATAGGAGCTTGGGAAATTTGCTGAGATGTTTGGTTAGAGATAAGCCAACAGGATGGGATTTGATTTTATCATAGGCAGAATTTGCATACAATAATTTGTTCAATAGAAGCACTAGTAAATCACCATTCCAGATTATATATGGAAGTAGTCCAAGAAATGCATCTGAATTGAGGAAGATAGATAAAGGAGAAATAAGTAGTGCTGAAGTTGAGGATTTTGCAGAACACTTGAAGAACATCCATGAGGAGGTGAGGAAGCATATTACCAAGATGAATGCACAGTATAAGGCTAAGGCAGATCAGAAAAGGAGGTATAAGGAATTTCAGGTTGGTGATGAAGTCATGGTTCATTTGCGGAAGGAGCGGTTTCCAGTTGGTACATATAACAAGCTGAAAATGAAGAAGTTTGGACCATGTAGGATACTGAAGAAACATGATTCAGGAAATGCATATGAGGTAGAATTACCTACTGAGCTAAATATTTCGCCAGTGTTTAAAATTTCAGATCTGACAGAGTATCGTGAAGGAGGTGTTGAAGATGAGATCACAGCAGCACAGTGGAGTATTCCAACAATTAGTTTAGACACTAAGGAGATCGAAGATATACTGGACAGTCATGTTGGCAGAAGCACAAGGAACATGACATATGAAGAATATCTGGTCAAATGGAAAGGATGACCTATTGAAGATTCATCATGGCTGACAAAGGAGGAGGTTAGCCGTCTTGGTTTTCCTCTGCACACCTGAGTCGTGACAGGGTCACTTCTCAAATTACCCCGGGTGTCTGATGCAGGAGCATCCTGGGTGTAAGAGCAATCTTGCATCACCCAAAAAAAATATTTCTATTTTTGTATTCAATAAGGGCTATTTTGTGCAGAGCTACTATTTATGGAAAGTTACTATTTTTGGTAATTTTCGTATGTGCTCAGAATGATCTTATTTCTTTCTTGGAGGTTCATTTTGGTCATATAAGTCTGCCAGTAAAGTTTCATTGCCAGATCAAGTGTATATTGGAAGATATTGAAGATTTTCGGTATTGGCAGTAGGGTACAGAAACTTTGAACTCAGTTTTGAAGGCTTTAGAGGCCCCGGATGAGGTCAAAAATTTGGGTGACAGGCGCTTGCGCCAGTCAAGCCTGTAGAGCACTTCGTGGCATTTTTGAAATGGGGTTATAATAGCCGAGCGGGTCAACTGGTGATGACTTATGGTCTTCAGAAGTTGGGCCACCTGAAATGGCAAAAAATAATTTTCTTCTAAATTTTTGTTCGGGTTTCAAAGGTTATCTTGAGCCGACTATGATGTAATAAAATGTAAAATAAAATAATTCTAAGTTGGTCGGCCTCATTGGCTAAAATTCTGGAACCTTCCCAGGCGGTGGAAAATTGCCTATATAAGGAAGGCTGTATTATTGTCTTAGGCAGTTCAGAATAGTTCTGGGTAGTAGATCTGGGTGTTGATTCGAGGCTTTGTCCTAAAGAATATTGTAAGGGAATTCCCATGTGGCTTTGCATATTGTAATTCTGAAAGTTTGTAATTCCACATTTGTGGAGATAATAAGAAGCCAATTTTCTGTTCTTGCATATTATTGTTGTTGTTTCTCTATTTCTGTTATGTGTTTGTGGCATTAAGGGGAGCGCCCTTCATCACTATCAATGTAGTCAAGTACTTTCCTATGACTTGTAAAAATTACAGATCCAAAACCCTTTCACCTTTCATTTATCATACCACTACAAAATCCACATTCACTCTTTGCACTTCCGTATGCAACCACTTGAAAGAGTTTTGATACAAAACCATATCAAAATCATAATCTCACTATGCACCTTGTAAAACATGCTAAATAACATTAGCCAGCCTCTAGGAGGGGCTTTGAAAACTGACCAAACGGCCTCATAGGAACACGCCACCGGGAACACACGATCACCTAAAACATGACAACATACCTTGTAGAGGAAAATGCATGAAAAGACCCTGAGGAAAAGTTATTATAGATCAAACATGGTCCTTCACAACATTGATTCAATCTGCACTGTGAAATCTACATAAATCACCTCTGAAACTGCCCTTAAAAATTCACCTGCTAAAACATTCAGGGACTGGCAACTTGGGCATTGATTCACCCTCATACAAGGAGTATGAATCCATTATTAGCATGCCCAAAAAATAAAATTATGAATTATCACCAAACACCAAAGTCAGCCAATTAGTAAAATTTAGGATATAAAACAATGAAAAACATAAAAATTGGGTTTGGAATTGGCCTGGGAAAGTGGTCAAATGGATTGGTAGGGACTTGAAAATCATCAAAAATTTAGTCTTCCAGGTTTACAGTATGGAACCACACTTAACTATGTCAGACCTTGCACAAGGCACAAATTAAAAAGCCTCAAAGTAGGCCAATTAGAATTCTAAACAAGAGAGTCACAGAGATATTTAACAAATTACAAACGGAATGGCTCTGGCAAAGTGACTAAACGGGCACATAGGGAACTAAAAATTGGCATGATGACTCTCTCCTATGCCTACAATATGATGCCACAATTGGCTTGCAATGACCAATGACTAGGCAAAATATATTCAAATGCAAATAGGGTCTATTATAGGAAATTGACACTTAGGCACAAATGCAGATTTGGACAAGTGCTCAAAACAAGACATCATGAAACAACTTGAAACTTGACTTTAACGACCTGAGATGTCTATAATGGTAAAACAAGGGTAATGAACACATGATATGCATGGTAGACCTCAGAATTCCATCCAGGAAAATAGGCTCAAAAAACACTTAAAAGGGGTCAGAACTGTAAAAATTTGACAAGGTACTCAAAAACCTATGTTGTATTTTTGAGTCCCAACAACATCCAAGGGTGAAATAAATAAAATATAAACTCTCTTTTCCTGAATAGTTATTTTGAAGTCCTCAACAATCCAACAACATCATCTTCTGCTCCGGTCTTAAAGATTTCACATTCAAATCTTGCACAATATTTCATGACCACATGATATCCGTATGATACCTTTCCTTTATACCAAGTCCTAATGATTATTGAGTCATCCAAAAGGATTTCTCAATTTAAAATTAATAATATAGGACATCAATAAGAATTTACAGTACATGTTACATTACATCTAAACACTTCCATAGAATTATCAATCTATAGTCAGCTCACAAAGAAGTAACACGCTTCACATCGTCCACAAGTCTTCGCAAAATGCAAAGTAGATTATGTTGTGTTTATCCAAGCATCCTGAATATGTCATAGAAAACATATCAACCTCACTGAACTAAATTCAATCTCACTGAAACAATAAATCTTGAATAACTGTCACTAGTTCCTGGTAACACTCATTGAGAATAGTCTTCATTAAACTTCACATAACTCGAACATAGCTACATAATTTTTTCTACGCTTACAACCACATCATAAGAACACATTCCTAAATTCAAATATAACTTTGCAAAACTTAATTCATCAGCATAAAACCTTGTGAAATAATTATGTATCTGTAACTCTGTTAACTTTGTCTAGAGAGCATTATGTTGACATCAATGACAAACCCAGTCATGAATGTACCATATAAGAACTGAATTATCTCTGATCAACATTCAATCTTCCCTGATAACAACATTCATAATCATTCATGTTAACAATATATCCCACATATTATTAGAACATGAGGAAGGTTCAACAAGCCACAAAAATCACTTAAAAGCCAAAATTAGATAAAAACTGGAAAAGTATAAAAATCACCATTTTAGTAACAAACGGGTGAATTCAAATTGTGATAGCTATTATCCAAAATGTTCCCAATCTATTCCCATACAAAAATACTACTACAATCATGAAGTAATACTAAATCCAATAATCCAATTATGCTAAACAAGGGAATCAACAAATCTGGAAAGCACATAAATTGAGGCAAACTAAAAAATGCCCAAAAATGAAACTTGAAACCAAGCTATGAAATTAAAACCCATTTTCACTAAGATACCCAACAACACATTTATCCAATAGAATTTACATTCTAGGCACACACAATAAAATTGGTAGCATAATACCTCAAAACCACATTTTCAAAATGTAAAAACATGGAATGCATATAAAATCCCAAATAGGTAATGAAATGTGATGAAATTATGGGGGAATGCTAATTCTCATCCAACAAAACTAAAGAGTTTTATTTCATTCTAAAAGATGAAGCAATTCAAAAGATATGAAAATCCCTACCTCACACCAAGTGGAAAACACAAAAAATGATGGTAAGAAAATGAATCCTTTGCGAAAATTGAAATGAATCCACACAAACGAGAGCAATGGTGGCACAAATCCAACAAGCCACTACCCATGGAAATATGATGAATGGATCAAACAACGAACCAACGATTGATTTTCTCCAAAATAATTTGGAGAAAAATCCCAATTTCACCAAAGCAAGAATGTGGAAATGAACTCTTTTCCCCAATATAAAGTCACTTTTGCCAAAAAGGCAAAAAAGACTTAAAAAATAAAAAAACTTAAATAAATTAAAACAAAGTAAAGACCTCTTGGAAATTATTTAGGAATAATTAAATTAATTCCAATTAAATGGAATTCAACTATGAAAATTAGTTGGTAAATAAAATTAAACTTCCTGAAATAAATAAATCAACATTAAAATTCTAACTCATTTGTGACAGCTGTGGGAACTCTAAGTGCACATAAACATATAATAGTCTATCGCAATATGAAAATGAAGTCTAAATTCAACCAAATGTATAGGAGGTATAATAAATAATTACATATACATCATCCATACAAGGACAATATTGGCTAAACATAAAACACTAGATAAACTGTCTCCTATGCCACTGTTAGGGACAAGACACACTCAAACCTACACCTCAAGAAAAATAGTAGTTGGTACTTGTTCATTGAAAGATGCAAACATCAAGTGTAGGGTCTCAAAGTATAAATAGTCGAAGCATGTACATGAATAATAAAATAAGCTTAATAAAATAGTGATGCTCTAGTGACACGATAACTTGTATGTATTAGAATTTCGCAACACTAGTTTTTACATATTTAATCCTCAATGTACATGTCATTTAAATTAAACATTAAAGCATTAAATAATCATTTACGACAATATGAGCATATATAAGTGAAACTCTCAATGAAACACTAAACAACAATGACACAATATAATAGGAAATCAAATATAATCATCATAAAAACATAATCCATTGTTTCAAATACAAAATACACTAGGTATCATCATAAAACATCATGTCACATTAAGACAACATCACCATGCATATATGATAAAAAAGGTAAATAATATTATAATCCAACATCTTAATCAACTATGATAGCAGTAAAGCCACAATAATAAATAGAGTCCAATCTTGGAATAAAATCACATGGAATGGAATGCAATTAGGGGAGGCACTACATCCCCCCATGCATAGGATTACTCCTGGAAGCCTACAAAAATATAGGTGTACAAATATCTCAACTGTAAAGCATCCTCCCAAGTACCTGAAGTATCATCACTCAAGTCCCATTGGACCCTTTTTTTCTCAATGTCTCGACCCTTGAGGATGAGCCTTTGATGTTGAAGAAAGTAGACATGATCCAAAGAAAGTTGCATGTCCTCTACCTGTAAGGCACCCCATTCAAGAACATGGGTCACATCAAAAATATATTGTCTCAACACAAAAATATGAAACACATCATAGATGCACGATAGGATTAGTGACAATTCCAAGCAATAGGCAATAGGACCAATCCTCTCAAGGATCTCAATATTAGTCTTCTCAAGTTTTGGTTGTTGTTGATGTCATTATCGGTATTGGTATTGATCCCATTGGTATCAGTATTATGGTTGCATCCTTGGGTATTGGTTCAATAGTTTTGGAGGATTGATTTGTCACACAACATACTTAACTAGATCCATTTTGTTTTTAGTCGACAATAGATCTAGAGAAAATATAAAGTTTCATTTTCATACATTTGATACCTAGCTGATAGGAAAAGAGTTTAAATCCATGGATAGTATATAATCATATGGAGAATATGTAATTTGAAAAAAATGTATGATCTATGTATTATTATGATGCTTTGTATATGAAAACTATTGTAAAGTGAACCGTGTATGTGATATAGTATCAATAAAATAAGAAAGATTGTATTTCATAGTGAACTATAATCTATGCATATGTTGATGCATGCTCTTTAGTTCAAATTTTGTATATCTAGTCATCAGTGCTATCTTTTGTATTTCAAAATTGGGAAATCTTGGCAGTGAGCCACCTACTATATTATATAACCAATTACATAATACTTGAGAGATAAACCTCTCACGTGGTTTTCCCCACCTTGGGTTTTCACTCAAAAAATATCTAGTGTTAAGTGTTGTATTATTTATTTTCTTCTATTTTATTTCTTGCAAATTTGAAATATGTGAAATGGTAAAATTCTTAAGTGCTTTAAGTTTTTTAGTGATATATTGTTTCACACCTCCCCTCTCAGTATATCAGGTGTTCAACAATTGGTATTAGAGCTTGGTCCTTTGGAAGAGTTTAACCACTCGACAAAGATCTAGGAGATTGAACCCTTGACATCGACATCAATTATGGATGAAAGTGAGTTCCTACTAGGGTATATGAAGATCTAGAATCATTTGAAGATGAAAACAAGGCCTTATCAAAAAATATTCAAATGGAAAATTATAGTATTCAAAAATTCAAGGAGCATATCCAAAAGTTCAAATCCAAACACAGTGAATGAAAGTATCACTGATTTGAGATCCAAAATTGAAGAAAGTGATCAAGCCAATTAAATTCTAAACAATATAATCAAGAGAAAGACCAATGAAATCCAAAATTTTGAACAAGAGATCCTATCTCTCAAGGCAAATCAGGCTAAGATTGAAAAGTGTGAAAATAAGGAGAAATATAGTTTCAAAAAACTGGATGAAATTCTGAATGTTCAAAGATCACAAAAAGATAAGAAAGGTCTTGGATGTGATACCAATGAATGTTAACATAGGTCAATCCTTGAGGAAATAAATTTGGTTCCAGTAAATCAATCTACTCTTGATCAACTAGATAAAAGTAAGGCTCCGATAAATCCTCAAGTATGAATTTTCATTCTTTCAATGGTTGATGTTTCAAATGTAATAGATTTGGTCATAAGGTTGTAAATTATTGAAGTAGAACTAACCCTAATAATGAATATTTTATCGGTAGATGCTTAAACTACAATATTACTTCTTTATCTTGATGTTACATGATATATATGATATTTTATAGCTCATTTCTTATATTGCGTAAAATGTGATTTAAAGAGCTGCACTGCGAGATGAAGCTAAGCTAAGAGTCTAAAAAATCTTCTTTTTGTGGTTGAATTAATCTCTACATTTGCAATGAATTTGGTTGGAAACCTCACTCCTATACTTATCAATGCAACCCAAGATCTTCATCCTATTTTTGAAGCTATTCCCTAGCATCTTGACTAAGAATGATATGTTAGGAACCGCTCTCAAGTGCAATGACCTGATGGGAATTTCAGTGAGTGTGGGACCTTATGCGCTCTAACTGAACAAAATCTAGGATTATAGAAGTTGGCTCTTCATTTTGTGCTAACAATAAAAGGGAAGAAGCATAAAATTACAATAACAAATATAGGAGTAGCTATGCAAGCATGAGACATAAAGAAGGAAACATATAATGATAACCATATGCAGATAAGCTTAAAGTATAATATGCATATCAAAAACCAAAATACAACTGCTCAAGTCATGAAACGCATAGAAAAAACTCATGAAAACAAATGAATCCTTGAAAAGAAAAAAGGCTACAAGCATAGTTGATACATTTTATTGATTCAAAATTATCATTACAATATAAGGTTTGCTAGAATAGCCTTTCGCATAAAACTAACAAATTCTCCCTTCTCTCTTTCAACCCTCTAAATGACCTCCTTTATCTTCTTCCCACTCAACTTTTTATATCAAGTTTGCATCCCTTTTTCCTAGGGAAATCTTGATTGCTTCAATGAGAAGGAGCTTTGGACTGCACTAGATGTCATAATCCGCAAGGCTTAGAAGGCATGGTCTCCATTGCTGGCTCCTAGCACTAGTGAGTAGCCTCTTTTATACAAGAGGATCAGATCTCAATAATTATATTATAGGCACCCTTTCTACAACAATTTCTATGGCTCATTAGAGGCACACATGAGCTGAAATGAAAAATGGAAACTACACTGAAATGATTAGGACAAGCCGGTGGATATCAGGCACATGGAGTAATTTGGTCATGAAAAAGAGGACACGTGGCATACAAGCATGGAATCTCCCAAGCTTCAAAATGACATCCTCATAAATTATTTTTCTAGACACCCACATGTCATGCCTTTGAAATAACCTAGCCTACCAAAAAAAGGGGTTGTGGCTTAGCTTTTGGATAGACATACGGAGCTTGAGCAGGTGATCTTCTTCAAGATGCCTTCCTTCCTCTTCCAAACTCCTATAAAGACAACACATGTTCATCCTTCACCAAGCCTACGATCATCAGAAAAAGAAATGTAGCAAGCACCTAAAGGACACATGGCACTTCAGTGGGGAACCTGGCTCAAAAGAAAAAAATCTTCTCCAAAATGCCTACCATAGTGACAAATTGCACCACTTGTGATTCTTTAAAGAAATCTATAATGTTTGAATCATGGGGAAGAATTAGAGAATGCTCCTTTTTGGTTGGGGCATAAAATGATGTTTACAACTCTTGGAAACTTTCAGGGGCATCCTACCTACAATATGAGAACTCCAGACTAGATTCACAGACTAGGGCTTTATCCATTAGGGAAAGAAGTTGAATTTTCCTTTGACATGTTTTTATCGGTTATCACTATGAGTTGTCTTGATGAGATCCAAGGAAGAAAATATTGTACACAAATAGGAAATGATCATAACTCTTTTCTAAAAGAAGGAAACACCATTTTTTTAAAGTGTAGGTTAATCCCATGTAACAAATGCCCAATGCTACTATAGGAAGAAGGATTCTGAAAGATGGGAAGAGACTACAAGAAGAGCAGTAGATGACATTAGCTCAAAGAATGCTAATTTTTTTCTTTTGAAAACAAAGAGAAAGGAAACTAACCAATTCCCTTAGAAGAAAGGGATACAACAAGAACTAAAAATGGGAAATCACATTCGATTCTAGATTTGTAATGAAACTTTACATTTAATACCCTTTAGAAACAACACATCTGAATAGCACTCTAGATTAATTTATTCCAAAAGTGAAAGTAGATTATCTAGGGATTTGTGTGTGCAAATGAGTTAATTCTTCCCTTTACTAAGAGGAAGAAATGGTTTTCACACGCTTGCTAGACTATGTAGGTGAGGTGTTGTCTCATAGCCAACCAGATAGAGCCTCGCTCGCTACCAGTCATGCATCCATTTCCCTGACAAGGTTATCAACTTGACAACCATTAACATTTCCCAACTACTCTACTTCCATTTTGGCATCCATAGCCCTAGTATAGTTTCTAATGTAACCTAAATTTTGTATTTTAGTACTTCTCTTTTATTTTACACTTAAAATTTGCTTATGCCTTTTGGCTTTAATATGCACAGATAGTTATGACATCATCCCTCTAGGTTGGATATCAAGGTGGTAGTAGGAAACCTCTAATTTTTCATATAGCATGCAAGGAAAAGGCATCTCATCCTAATTAGTGCAGATATTTAATCTTTAAACGTGTGAAATCCGTGATGAAAAAAAACATATTTCATGAAATGACTAGAATTATTGCATGAATGCTGGAGAAATGCATTCGCACATGTTAGGATATCAAATGTAATATTTCATTTTGAGAATTATTTAAATGTTCTTAACCTTTTCAAAGTTCAAGAAGTACAAAAATTTCCTGATGGTATCAACAACAACAAAACTTGTCTCACCATCCATGAACAAAAGAAAGTAGCAATCTTTGGAAAATGGGCAAAGTACTTTTGCAAAAACTTGAGAGGTATTCTTTCAAAAGGATTAAATGCAACATGATTATCTCTATAAAAGAGCACTCATTTTCAAAAAGTGACAACATTTTCAAGCCTTATAGAGTTCCAACAAAGCCTAGATTAGCTCAGCCTTAGGGACATGGATGATGACATGCCTTCCACATTGATTAGAACCAACAACAAATTGGTTCTCTCAACCTTGAAATGGGTACTTGGGGGGATTTATTGCATAGTGAGGACCGACATAGGATTAACACTAAGATATCATCTTGCTTTTTTAGATCTTTGATGGATTTAGGGGAAGATAAGGACACAATCTATTCCCTAGAAGAGGCTATGTTTGGCAAGGTTTACTGAAAAGTGATTGAGGACTTTCTTGCGGTGGCACGAGAAGGTTTTGGGCTACCACTGGTAATTGACCTCAGGATTCATCTAGAGACTGGCACAAAGGTGTCATTTGTATCAAACTTTCACTATTGCACTCTTGATGTTCATTATTCCTATGCAAGGCATGAATTTTCATTTCTTAAGAGATACCTTGACCCCATTATGCCAATATCAAAGGAGGCACTGGGAGAGTTCCTTCTATGGATAATTTTTTAACAAGCATGGGACACATCAATAGAGTTCAAAGGAGGAGAATCCTCTGATTGAAGAGAGGTCAGAGGATAAGTTAGGGAATAGAGAAGATTCTAGGAATGACAGTCCTGGTCTTGGAGACATCTAACCTACACTTTGAAACAAATGTTTTTCTCTCTTTTTAAAAATGCCTATGATATATATGTAAATGGAAAAAGAATTTTGATGATTTTTAAAAATATTTTTCTGCAATGTATATAGCTATCACCAAATATATAATAAAATTTTTAAATAAAATCTTGGTATCCATATTCATTTCTTCTGTCATTCCTTTTCTTTGAAGTGCTTCAATTCTATATGTTTTAGATTTTCTTCATTTTGAGCTTAATCATAAAAAATTAAAATATCATAGCGTAGGACTTTACTATCGCATACATGATGATAATAAAGTAGGGAATATATTTTTGGGAGCACATAAGGAGGGGAAAAATCTTCACAAGAGAAACTTACACTTTCAGACAAAACCTAGGATTAGCACAGTTAGTAATCATTATTTAACACAAAAGAAACCATAATCAACAATGATAATCATGAAAAACTGACTGTAACCAACAGGGGACATACAAGGAACACCGAAAGATGCAAGTCCTTGTGTAGAAGCACTTATTAAAACAAAACAAACACACAAAACACAAAAAAACAACAAAAAAAAAAGAACCTAACTATTTACACTAACTAGAATAACCCTTTTTTAAGAAGAAGCCATTAATTGGGTTTGGGAAATAGCTACCCTTACGACTCAATTTTTTCCTCTCCCCTAACAACTCCAACACCTCAATGAAAAAGAAAAGATACAAGGGTACTGACTTCCCTAGGAGAGATATGTTAGTGGTAAGGAGAACGTAACTTGCCTCCTCTGTCATTATGCATGACAATGTTTGAACCTCATTGGTCGGGTATCTTGGAATGAAATCAACACAAGGAAACTTGTTGCTTTTTTGCAGAGAGAGATTCCTTATGGGGCATCCTCTTGATGGTAATAGGTAAAAATGGCTAACCTGGACCATATCTCTATGTGTTGTGGTGGCATAAATTTTCCGATCTGCAACCAACCTTTCCTCCTTCTAGGGAGAGGTACATTCCTTAAAATCTCCCTTATGTTTCTCATGAGTCTTTTGTAGAATATCTAGTATGTCACAAACATTTATGTGTTGGTTCTACAACTCATCATATTATAACAAAAGGGAAAATTGTTGGATTACAGATATGGGGGGTGCATCAGTAATCCCTAATTCCAAATAACTAAAAACCTTTTCTTTTATTACCTCGGTGAAACAAAATTTACTACTTACCAACAAAAGTAAATAAAATTTATCAATCAATAAATCAATCACATAAACCATTCATCACATGTAACACTGGTAATTAACTTGGAAACCCATTTTTGGGAAAAACTAATGTGGGAATTGTCACCCACTAAGAAAATACTCTTTCAAAGTATGCTCAGTTAAGAGCCAATCCAGTTAACAATTACAGTGCACACTGTTATGTATGACCCGGTCAAGGGATTTACCTCAGATCTATTTGGATCTTCATCTTGTTAGGAGTGGCCTTGTTAGAGGACTTCAAACATTGTTTAGAATGGTACCTTTTGAAAGGATTTTACAATGAGACTGTTAAGTCTACTCAGTTAAGAGATTTATCTATTATAAATGATAATAAGAAATAGTAAATAGTTTGACCTATAGATTCAAAAATATCTTTTCATAACTAGATCCCTTGTGCACTTTTCTATCTTCACTTCAATCCTTCACTTTCCACTGGCTTCAACACTTCATTGGATCCTACTTTTTGACTCATAATCTCTTTGTTCCTTCTTCACTGCTTCAGTCGGTGACTCTTCAACTCTTCAATTTGCCATCTATTTTCTCATACAAATCCATCCTTTGTATAGATATTTTTTCCTTCTTAATCTCCTCTATTACATTTTTCTTTAATCAATCTTAACCATCCAATTCATTATACCTTGAATCTAGATCTCAGTAACACATTTTCTTTTAACCTAGGAACTTAAATTTTATTGAAACTTGTTCCATCACTTTTAACTATTTAGATCTAAGCCATAGATTATCAACTTGAATTTTCATGATCGTAGATCTCTCTAACTAACTTTCCTTGTCATCATGATCATCTAGTTCATCATAGCTAATCATTAAATGTTGTTCCAATCCTTGTTTAATAATTGTTCCTTGCTCGATGGCTCATCCTAAATTTTGGTTAACTTCACTCTGTGTCTAGAAATTTCCTACTCAGTGCCTTGTGTTCCTCCGCTTTTATGAAAACATACTTCCTTTTACCTTTACCGAGTGAATTTTACTTCTTGGTAGCCAAAACTCTTTTTCTTACCAACTTGACAAATCTTTATTACCATACTTTACCGAATTGATATAATCGTATGCTAGGTAGAAATCAATTATATCGTCATAACCTTACCATTGTCTGATCTGTATTAGTTGCCAAATTAAGTTCTTCAACTTCATAACATCTCAATTCTTCATCTTCTTAACTCATTCACACTATCTCATAAACTGAATGATATGACAACTTAATATAAACCAAAAATCAATTGCTTGACATCAATGAAAAGACAATAAATGATCTAACCTTTCTACTATCTTGTATTCCTCTGATCTTGGTCAGCTTCATCATCATCAACATTAGTTATAGTAACACAAATGGCTTAGTATCTAGGGATGAGAATTGTTTTTCTAGTTCCTCACAAAAATCTTCCTCATCGTCGAATTCCTCCTGCCTGGCCATTGTAGTACATATAGGTTGAGAAGCATCTTTACACATACTAGTGCACTCATTATTAGAGATAGGGACATCCTTTTAATCTTCTTCATTATTCTCTATATTACAAGAGGTCTCCTAAGAGAACAACTAATCAACTTCTTCCTTCTATGAAAAGCCTCCAATGTCTTCCTCTTGAGATCCTTCTTGTTATATATCAAGTGCAAGATCATGACCATAAGTCCCTGGTAATGGAGGGGTTTTCTTAAAATGTGCAATGATGTACTCAGGGAAAGGGACTACTTGGCCTTCTATTTTTTGCATTGTTACTAATAATAGCTTCATTAGTCACTCCTTTTCGTCCACTTTCCTTGCAAGTTCTTCCTACAACTATTTTGCTGATGGGCTTTCATTTCTCTTTCTTGAAAATAGGTCTGATATGACTCCTCCATGCTTTGACACTATTTCTCATGGGACTACATGTGATAAGACACCTCCTCCTCCTTATTCACTTTCTATTTCTAATAAATATCTATTTTTTTATTTGTCTTTTAAAATCCATCAACATATCCTTAAGTTCGCTAATGTTGTTAGATAGTGTTAAGATTGACAAAGCAAGGGAAGGGAAATGATGGCTGTATTGGGTATGTGTTGCAACAAGAGATCTTGAGCCATAAATTAGATGTGATTGAGGCTGGTATTAATAGTAGGGAGGTTGGATGGATGCATTTTCATAATACGAGGGAAGTAATGGGCATTTCTATGAAATGGGTCTATTATTAGAACATCAAAAAATTATGAATAATTTTGCATATGCCCCCACTAGTACTTCCTGCAACTAAAATATTTTAAACATGGAGTCACCATGGTGTTTGATTAAAATTACTTCAAAGGATGATAGCATAAGAATAACACCCAAACTCTTAATGAATGTTAATTTACTGGCTAAACACTAGGTTTATGTAAATAGGTAGTGAGTAGGGTCCCACTGGGAGTGCCAGAAAAAGAACTGTTGAAACCTAAAATTTATCTCAGGTGTAATGAACTTATGGGAAGATTAGTGAGTCTAGGACCTTATGTGCCTCTCACTGAACAACCTCCATATTTTAGAAGCCAACTCTTTATTTTTGTTGAAGAGAAAGGGGAAGAAAAACTACTCCTACTATGGTGATCTCCCAAAGATTTTTTAACACTTTAAAATGCACATGCTAAATCCAAAATGAGGTAGAAAGGAAATCCTATGGATTGGATAAAGTAAAAATCATAGATATATGAGTAGCTATCTAAGCATGAGAAATAAAGAAGGAAACATATAATGATAACAATATGCAAAGAAGATTAAAGCATAATCTACATAGCAAAAGTAAAAAATGCAACTAATCAAGTCATGAAACACATAGAAAAAATTCATAAAATCAAATGAATCCTTGAAAAGACAAAGGGCTACAAGAACAGTTGATACATTTCATTGATTCAATATGCACATTAAAATATTAAGGCTTGCCGGAATAGCCTTTTGCATAAAAGCAAAAAAATCTCCCTTCTCTCTTTCAATCCTCTAAATCCCCCACTTTATCTTCTTCTCACTTTGCTTTTATATCAAGCCCACATCCCTTTTTCCTTGGCCAATCCTAATAGCTTTAAAGAGGAGGAGATTGGGACTATGCTAGATTTCATAATCTACAAGGCTTAGAAGGCATGGTCACCATCACTGGCTCTTAGTGTCGGTGATTAGCCTCCTTTCTGCAAGCAGATTAGATCTCAATTATTCTATTACAACCATCCTCTCTACAATAATCATGATGGTTCATTGGAGGCACATGCTTCATATGAAATACAAGCTAGCAACCACACTAGAATGATTAGGACAAGCTAGAATATGTCAGGTGCATGGAATAATTTGGTCACAATAGAGAGGACACATGGAAGATGAGTGTAGAAGCTCCTAAGCTTTGAAACTACATCCTCATATTCTTCCATGAGACACCCATGTGTCATGCCTTTGAAATATCTTGGGCTAACAAAAAAAGGGGTTTTGGTTTTGCTTTTGGATAGATAGGTGGTATTCGAGCAGTGATCTGCTTCAACATGCCTTCCTTCCTCTCCTGAATTCCCACAAAGCCAAAATAATTTCAACCTTCGCCAAGCCAGGTCCCATTCACAAAAGAAATGTGGTGAACACTTGAAGGACACATGGTGCTTGAGCGGGGGAACCTGGCTTGAAAGAAAGAAAGCTTCTCCAAAATGTCCACCGTGCTAATAGATGGCACCATGCATGCCACTTTAAAAAACACTGCAAAGTCTGAATCATAGGGAAAAATTGGTGAATGTTCCTTTGCGGTTGGGGTAAAAAATGAAGTTTATAGTAACAAAGTTACAATGTTTATGTAGATAACATTTATTTATTCATGAATAAGTTATCAAATTTAAACAACCTTATATATTTTGGGTGTATCTTTTAATTATAAATATTTCTAGTCACTACAACATTTGGGGTCAAATTTTGATGCCAATTTGCGACGACACTACCATTTGTGTGTGATTTTTGTATTTTGTTTTGCAAGTGCCCCCGATGTCATCATAATAATGATGGTATCATCTTTATTTCGACACCCTCGTGATTATAAATAAAAAAAGATAGATCAAATTCATTTTGGGTTTATCACGCAAAAAAATCCACTACTCTGCGGAAGCCCACCCCATTCTTGGGAAGTCGTCGGGGCCTCAAATGTAATAGTGCGTGGAGACTCTATGCAAATTCACAAGTATGTTCTCATTTTTTTCTACTCGAGCTTAAATTTGGTTCTGATTCTTCACTTGGTATTTATGTTAGAGTTACAAATTCCTTGCTTGAGCTCTTTCTATGTGTTGATTTATGTATTCTCTTGAATGTTGTTAATAACCTAGAAACGTACACAAAAATATGTGCATTTCACTACACCTCTGCTACTTGAGGGTTTCTTTTCTATATGATAAAGTTGTCACCTATGATGGATAATAATCTGATGAGACCATAAATCAAGCCAGGAGAGGGATGAAATAGAGTGGAAAGCTAGCTATCATCAAGCTAGGCAATATCTCAAGAAAAGGACAAAGAGCTCCTAGTACTCATTCGCCATAGATAAAGTGGGCTTGCAATAGGTGGGAAAGGGTTCCAATGTTAGAAAATCCCTCATCTTTCATATTATGAAGGAACTTGACCAAGAGTGCCCTCTCCTCTATAATCAGCTGGACTTTCAAGAAATCATTGAAAGACTCACCCTTCTTAGGCATTATTAACAACAAAACAACACCTAGGGCTTTCAATAAATCACTGAATTTTTGCACTTCAATCTTGTAAATAGAGGAAATTATAGAGAAAATTCTTCTACCAATTGAAAGAGAGAAAATTACTTGTTAAACCAGAGTTTAGACCCTAGTTGTCTGTGTACACACATATTTACAATGTGCAAAGGTCCTTCAATTGGTTTCATGGATATATAATGAAATAATATCTCACACAATTTTTAATTTAACATTTGTGGGGCTACAAGTTATGTCACCATTAATTCATACCATGCAAATTAATTTGGATTACATAGTCATGAACAACCTTAAATCATCACCGTTGATCTTTATTTAGTGGACAACCATGATTGATCTGACCATTTTTTACTAGGTGACATGAACACTTGGGCTTCCATGATTAAGATTTCACATTGGCTTTCACCCTTTTAAAATCACAGGGTAACCATCTTATTTTATTCTTCAACATCCCAAATACTAGAAATATTGAGTTCTCTTGAGCCTTTATCCACGTGGGACCACATGGATTTATTTGATTATTTCCTTCATGCCCCACTAACCCACAAGTATTGTCTTCTTATCACTTGACATTGTTTGGGTATGTGGGGTAGCCATGTTCATTTACCATATCTTCACCCTAATCTCTCATGGTTTCATCCTTATTTTCATCAATACTTTAACCCACTCTAGGAAAATAAGCTAGTTGATAGGTATATACATATTCACATAAACATTAATGGCAATTATTAGTGACATGGAATAAATATTTATTTTTTCACATATAAAAGAAGGTTACCACTCATCACTCCCATGTCATATTTTATATTTGAAGGGTTTTTACACCACTGACATCATCCTCTTATTATGTCACCTCATTTTCAATGAGATGTGATTTATGAAATTATTCCTTCCCCTAAGTCCATAGTATTATATCGTACACACTTTATTATTCAGATCTTGGAACATTTAAAGGTATGAATGTGTAACCACTCTCAACACATGTCACATCCAATATATTATTCAAATATAAATAATTTTTGGGGCTCCTCTCTAGGAATTCCATCTCATTTTTCACTTCCACATGAGTGAAACAAAATTTTGATTTCTTTTTATAATTAAAAGTGTTTGCAAGGATTTTTCTTGTGGATTTTTAATGACATGTACTAGGAAGATATTTTCATTTCATTAGTGAGTCATCCTTATTCTATTTTTTCATGTAAAAGTGCTTTCAAATGGCCATAGATTCATCATTCCCAACCTTATAGATTCATCACTAAGAGTTGAAAAAAGGGCCATAGATTCTATCTTTGCATGAATATTTTTTTATTAGGATGATTGGCAAACAACAAAGGATATTTGGGTGGTCACTGCTAAAGATGTTGCAGTGCCACACTATCTAAAGCTAATTTCATCCTCTCAAGTAGTATCAATGTTCATAAAAAATTTATAGATTCAGTTCAAGAACAAGCATTAATAGAGAATTTAATTGCAAATTATATTAGAAATAAAATCTAAGAGGGTTTTTAGTTACTAGCTACAATTCATAGATATGACTTGTTTAAAGGGGATAACTTAATTCGTTAATATGACTTGTTCAAAGGGGATGCCCTAAATTAATTCGTTAATAATAAACATAAGGTTCATTTCCCAACAAAATCAAATTATACAAGCATAATATTTTAGCAAATATTTATGCTACTTCTATTCACAATTAGAACTAAATAGGATACAAAAGATGTTACATATAATGTGGCAAGGAATGAACATTCCTATGAGAAGAATGGATGAGGCTACTAGTGAGCACATCAAATTGATTTACTACAACTATTCAATTATCAGTCCTCTTTCAATGTGAAGAGATGAAAGAGTATGCATATTACGTAACAAGTACAAAAGAAGAAGATTAATGTGTACAATTCATGTCCTAAACCATTTATCTAACAACTAACTGCATGTCCTGACATTAGAAATTTCATTCCATGGCCAAACAAGTCCATGCGTACAGATTTTCTAATGTTGTGAGGCGCACATGAGGGGTTTGTACAAAGTCATGCATGGTGGCACATGATGAAACAAAGACTAGCATAGGATCATGTGTGGTGATGGACAATGACACTAGGTGTTGTACATGCTAGGAGAAGAGCACATGAATTCTCAAGACTTGTAAGGTGTGCTCAATGTTCCCAGAGGCTTTCATGGTTGCACTCCAATCAATAATATAAACTTGAAAACCAGAAGAACATACATAAGGAAAGGACATATAACACAATTATGAAACTTGTACACTTGCTCCATTGTATCTTGAATAATGGGCCCAAAGGTAACCTCTAGCCCACCTAACTTTTTTAGCATAAATGCCTTCTACTTCTACCTCTTACACAACTATATACATATACTTAATCAAAAAGAAGATTAACCATTTCTAAAATTTCTACACCTCCTTCAGCCATTTGTTTACAATTAGAATAACTAAGAGGGGGGTTGAATCAATTGTCCAGTGTCCCAAAACAAAATGTATAATCCAAAACAAATTCTTCAACTTTTGTTACTCGGTAAACATAAAATACTTTCACTGTCTGTGCTTTTACCAATGATCAATCTAAAACTTATAGTAGTTACCAATCAAATCTAACATGCAATATGCAAAGTATGATAACAAATAAATATCACAATCAACACATAACACAAGAGATTTAACGTGGAAACCCTATGAAGAGAAAAACCACCTTAGACTGGTAACCCAAAAATGTTCACTCTTCTGAAGTGAGGTCGGTGAAGACCCAACCCTATTAAAGGTTACAAACACACTGTTAGGTGTGACCTTGTTAGAGGATTTTAAACCAGTAGTTATCATCCAACCAGTAATCACTCTGGGGTTGACAAGATAATGATGTTCACTCTATGAATGAAACATAAAAAGACTTTCTTAGTCCACTCAGTTAAGAGATTTGACTATGTACAATGGTTAAATATGTAACAATAGATGATCTACCTTGATGCAACTTCAATTTTAGTTTACAAATCAATATTCAGCTCATACAAATCTGTCTGATCAATATATCACTTCAGATTCAACACTATATCAAATTATTGTCCGTCGGTAATTACTCTCTGTAGCTCGGTAATTGTTTTGCAATTCGGTTCTCACTAACCAGTATGATCAGAATGCATGAAAACTTGTTCATGCAATAATTCTATAGTATCTTCTTCCTCCGGCATAGTTTCAACAATGAAACCAATGTCTCTTATATTGATGAGTAAATTATTTTCTTTTTGTCCATCAGATTTTGCCACTTAATCTCATTCATTGATTTTGATGCTTTAACCTTCTTTGACTGATGTGTTAGTAACACATTTCAACCTGCTCCATTAGATCTTCCTTGAATTATGTTAGTTGTCTATCTTCATAACAAACCTTATCTGTTACCTAGATTTCATACACTTTCCAGCTCATCAATTTTTCGGCTAAACTAATCATTTAATTCCTTTCTATTCTACTCGGTTAACAAAGAAATGTGTCGGTGAACACAAGCTCAGTTAACACTATGATCAGTATACACTACACTCCATCGGTGTATACTGGAATGCTTCATTTACCGACAACACTGATTTGTGTCTTTCACCTCTATTCTTCATCATAGATGAATGTAACATAATAAAGTCAATATCATAAAGTCATAGACTCACCAAGAAGTTACTCAGTGTATTCCTTATCCTCATCTGACATATACATCTTCCTCATGTAAATACTTTTGTTCTTCATTTCTTTCACCTTTCTTTAGATGTTTCGGTATGGTGACTTACAATATAAGTACTGTCAAGCTAGTTGACATCAATGACAACATAATACTAATTTAATCATCTTTCATATCTAATCAGCAACTCCTTAGTGATCTTTAATCATAGATTTTTCATTCAGGTTCTAAATTAGTTGTAGTTCATCAATCTCTCCCTTTGGCATTGATGGCAACTCAAGTAATATGAAGTGTACCATACACATACCAAACATGTATTCTACAACTCTAAAAAATATTGTGTAAGCTCTCCCTAGCTTAATATGTTTAATCACTACATTACTAAGCAACATTATAAAATACAACTTTTTCATTATGTAGATATGATCTTTTCAGCTCTCAGGTTCCTTCTTTTGTTCTCTATAACTGATCTTCAATGTTCTATTTCTTTCAGATTATCTCTCCCTTAGATGGTTCTCATCAGTGCATCTTTTCATTCATATTATTTATCTCTCCCTTTGAAAACAATGCCAAAGAAACAAATAAATAATCAGCTCTGTAGTAGCTAAGTAACTCTATGTTGTCCAATACAGTCTCTGTATCTGTATATATTGATATCCCAATCTGTTTTAGTTCTTCAAACTTAAACACAACCTTGAACATTATCCAAAGTGTGAACTATGTTGCATCAACATGTGTGATCTTCTGATAAGATTAAGCTGATGCAACATCCAGATCACATTAGTGACCGGTAGACAGGGGACGGACCCCAAGTCTAGTCCTCAAGTATTCAAATATGTCCTTCGGTAGAGGCTTTGTAAAGATATTTGCAAGTTGTTCTTTATATGTAAAAAATTCTAACTTCACTTGCTTCTCTTGCACTTGTTCTCTTGCACTTGTTCTCTTAAGTAGTGATACTTAATTGATATATGCTTTTTCTTAGAGTGCATCACTGGATTCTTTGAAATATTAATAGCACTGGTGTTGTCACAGTATATAATCACTAGGTCAGTGATTACCTCATTCATTCCTTCCAACACTTGCTTAATATATGAAATGTTTGAGAAATTAGTAGCAGTAGCAACATACTCTACTTTAGCTGTAGACTAAGAAATACAAGCCTACTTTTTACTTGTCCAAGTTACAAGTCTTTCACCAAGGAAGAATGCTCCTCCAGTGGTACTTTTTTTGTCGTCCACATTTACAGCCCAATCAACATCGGTATAGACCTTTAGTTCAAACTTACCTTCCTTAGGATATCATAATCCATAATCCTCTATCTTTTTCAAGTATCTTAAGATTATTTTAGTAGCAATCATGTGTGATTCTCTAGGGTTAGCAAAAAATCTAGCAACAATTCCCACAACATGTGCTAGATCTGGTCTACTGTGAACTACATACATTAGCTTAACAATCGTGGATCGGTAAAGTCTCTAGTTTACCTCTGTAGTTTCATCTTCCTTTGTCAATTTACATCTAGTAGCTATCAGTGTTCCCACAAGTTTAGTATCTTCCATTCCAAATGTCTTCAAGACTTCCTTTATGTATTTAGATTATGTGATGAATATCCCATCACTCTGCTGACTCACTTTTAGTCCTAGAAATAATTTAATCTCTCCGAACATAGACATCTCAAAATCTTTTCTCATCTCATCAGAAAAATATTTACATACATGATCTTGACCTCCAAAAATAATATCATCAACAAATATCTTAGCAATAATAATAGTGTCATCAATATCACCTTTCATGTACAAATTGCTATTCTCACTAGTTCTAACAAATCCAATACTTAACAAGTAAGTATGCAGCCTTTCATACCAGGCTCTCGGTGCATGCTTCAAACCATATAAAGCTTTATGTAATCTACATACCATGTCTTTGATGTCTGAATCAACAAATCCTTTTGGTTGTTATATGTAGACCTCTTCTTCAAGTATACCATTCAGAAATGCTGACTTCACATCCATTTGATAAACTTTAAATTTCTTGTGTGCAACATATGGAAGTAGCATTCTAACTCCTTCCAATCTAGCAATAGGTGCAAATGTCTCACCATAATCAATGCCTTCTTCCTATGCATATCCCTTGCATACCAATCTAGCTTTATTTCTTGTCACCTCACCATTTTCATTTAGTTTGTTCCTGAATATCCACTTAGTACCAATAACATTCTTATCTTTAGGTCGGGATACTAAGGACTAGGTTTTGTTCTTCTCTATTTTTTCTATTTCCTCTTTCATTGCATTAACCCATTCTTCATTTTCTAATGCAACTTTCACATTTTTTGGTTCAAATTCACAAACTAGACATGTACCTTGTCTTGCTTTGCTTCTTGTCTACATGCTAGCTTGTTTGTCTCCAATAATTTGTGTCTCAGGATGATGTCTCTTGAAAAAACTAGCCAGTACTCAGTTTCTTCTTTCTTGTTTATCCTGTTCAGGTTCATGTGCTTGCTTGGTAGCTCCATCTTGTTCATCGGTTTCCCTTTACTATTCGTTGGGGTTATTTTCCTACTGACCGGTTATCACAGGTTGCGACTTCAGTAGATAATCAGGATGTTCAATGTAAGTGAATCTACCATAGTCTTCCAGTTCCTTTCTACTTTCCTATGTGGTCTTATCATCAAACTCATCAATAGGGACATTAGTACTTTTAATTATCTTATTTGTAACCTTATTTAGACATTTATATGCTTTACTCTTAGTAGAATATCCTAAGAATATTCCTTCATCACCTTTTGAATCAAATTTCCCATTTCTGTCATCTTTCAAAATAAAACATTTGCTTCCAAAAATCCTAAAATAACTTACAGTAGGTTTGTGTCCAGACCATAGCTCATAGGGTGTCCGGTTGGTGTCCTTCTTCAGTTGTAATTGATTAAGAACATATACAGCTGTACTGACAGCTTCCTTCCATTATGTCTAAGAAATATTCTTTTGCAGCATTAGTGTTCTTACACAGTCAATTATTGACTTGTTCCTTCTTTTAGAAATCCCATTCTACTGAGGTGTTCTCAGTGCAGAGACCTATCTTTTGATACCATACTCATTATAGAAATTAGTAAATTCATCAGAGATAAATTCACCTCCTCTATTAGATCTTAAGCATTTTAATTCTTTTCCAGTCTCTTTTTCTACCTTTGCATTATACCACTTAAATATCTTAAATGCTTCAAATTTTTCTGTGATCAATCTAGTATAGTCATCAACAAAAAGAATAAAGTATCTATCACCATAATAACTCTGAGTTCTCATAGGACCACATAGGTTAGTATGAACCAACTCAAGTGTCTTCTTCATTAAGTAGTCTTTTCTTTTAAAACTAGACTTAGTCATCTTACCTTTCTGACATTCATGACACATAGCATGATTGGGTTTTGACAAGTTAGGCAACCCTCTAACTCTTTTCTTCTTACTAGTCTTGATCATGTTATCAAAGTTCACATGGCATAACCTTTTATGCCACAACCATGCATCTTCATCCTTCATTAATAAACAAGAAGATTGATCAATATCAAGATAAAATAGATTACCTTTGGATTGTGTACCAGTTCTGAAAAGTCTTCCTCCATCATCATAGATTTTTACCTTTTTGCTCTCAAAAGAAAGTCGGTGGCCTGAATTATTTAACTGTGCCACACTTAACAAATTATAGTTCAGTCCATCTACCCAGTATGCATTTTCACATTTTATTCTATCATTAATCATTAGTGAACCTTTACCTCTTACCATACAGGGTGCATCATTTCCTATCCTAATAGATCCTCCATCATATTCATCAAGTAGATAAAATTTTTCTACATCACCAGTCATATGATGTGTACAACCACTGTCTATGATCCATGTATCATTTCTGCTTACTTTAGAGATCAGTGTTGTTTCTTCATGTTTCTCTTCTTCCTTTGAGTCATCTTTCATAGCAACAAATACTACTTCTACATCATCATCAGTATTAGATTCAAATTCAATATCTTCAGCTATGTAACATACCTTTTTCCCTTTAACATAGCTATCTCGGTTATCTCTTTTGTTGTGTCGGTAGCCTCTATTGACTCTTCTCCCATAGCTTCCTTCAAATCGGTCTTTGGATCTATCATCATCTTTCTTATTCGAACATCTAGCAGTGATGTGGCCAACTTCTTTACAATTAAAGCATGCCAAAGGTAGCTTACCTCTATACCTTCCTTTACCTTTGGGTAACCTTCTGGCCATAAGAGCTTCAAGCTCATCAAGTTCATCATCGGTATTACTATCACTATCATTCTTCTTATTATTCCTGCTACTAGATGTTGGTTAGAAATCTCATTTTTGTTTTTTCCCTAAATTTATGGATGGTCCTGAAAAAATTGTGGTCTTTAGGGTTTTCTAGGTCTAATTGCCTTTGAAAATTAAAAAAACCCTAGTTTTGGTCATCAGCATTCTAATCTCTTGTTACCTTGTCGGATGACTTAAGTCTTGAAATAAGCATGTGTGCTTCTATTTTTCTCTTAGTTGCTAAGTCTCCTTAAGGTTTATGAATATTCCCTTTTGTTTAGCAAATGCCTGAAAGCCTTTGTCACCCGATCTCATGATCTTGTCAGAATATTCCTTATCATCTAATGACTTAGCATTTCCCTTTTAGTCTCCAGATCTCACAACATTTTCTCAAGATCTAGTGACTACTGTATTAGATTTATCACTAAGAGACTATAGTCACGTGATCTCCAAATTGAATTTACCTATGGTTGGGCAATCTCAGGATGATTTATTAAAGTGGTCTTCTGTTCGAAAATTATGAGTTTTCTCTTTAGTCGCTAAGTCTCAAGATGGAACTGCAGTCTTCTTTGGTGGTTGTCTCCAAATCTTGTGATGCTCTCATAGTGATTTCATTCAGTGATTGAGAGTTCCTTTGGTCACGTTATCTCCAGATGTTGGCAGCTATCTCTTGCACGATTAGTTTTTCCGTGACGTGGTTGTCTCCAGATCTCCAAATGCAATGGTTAAGTGACAAAGGATTGTTAGATTTAATGAGAACTATTAATTATTTTTGATCATGTGGATGGTGCTTGATCTCTAGTTTTAACTCAAAGTGAAGAAATTCTCTCACAATTTGGATTCCCCTTTGTCGCGTAATCTCTAGATGTGCCTGAGGTCAAGTGAAGGTTAATGTAATGGTTAAAGCTGTTGGCAATTTGGCTAAGGTATGTACATGGATGTTGTCATTATGGAAACATATGTTCCCTATGAAGATCACATAAGTTGGAAAGTAAGTATGGAAGATCGTAGACTAAAATTATCTAAGTATGAAACAATGTTTTTGATAGAGCACCCGATACAGTTTGTTTTAGCGACATTCACTGGAGCATGATCAGAGTTTTCCCAGTTGAACATAGACTGTATGGTGTCTAAGGATACCCCATCTCAGTGTGCAAAAGAGTACATATAGTATGGACAAAGTTATGATTGTTTTACTGATGACAGAGTATAGCCGACAGAGCAGTTTTGAAGGCAGAACTAGTAAATGAATTAAGGGATTATTTTGCTTGTCAAAATAATGACTTAATATTATAAAGATATGAGATCCTAGATGTTTACTCTTGGATAAAGATATGCAAGCTGATAGGAGAAAGATATTATGTTTTTATCTTGTATAAATAAAGATGTATCGAACATACTTAAAATGTAATGAAATGTAACTTGTAATAGTTGTATATTGTGATAGCAGCGAAAGTTGTTGATGCGAAGTTGTAAGAAGTACCATATTGTAATCAGTAAAAATTTGTATTACTTGTTTGGGCAGTGAGCTCATCTGGTAATTAGGTTTTGTATCTACAACTCCTAACAGGGTTGAGGCTTCTAACAAGGCCTATAGTCCCTTAACCAGGACTGATACACTATATGATTGTAATAGGCTCCTAACACGGTCAACATCCTTAACATGATATCTTTTGATTAGTGGATCTTTGTGGGTACCATCCCCACTGGGGTTTCCCTTGGCCAGGGTTTCCTCGTGAACATATCATGTGTTATGAGTTCTTTACATTTACTATTATGTATGCTATTTAGTTTCTTATGCTTTAAAGTAATCTCTTATATCCATAAGTGGGCAAAAGTAAAAGTTTGTGAAATACTGATTCACCCCCCCTCTCAGTATTTCCTATTTCTAACAAAGGCCTAGTAGTTATGATTGTATTTAGTGATATGGTGACTGTGTGGTCATGTGATCTCAAGTTCTTGATGGTTAAGTAGAAAATCTCCAGTGATTTAGCAACACGGTTATCTGTGGGTCGCTGAATCAAGTGGTTAGTTGTGAAAATCTCTCGCGACTTAATGTGGGCCGTAAGATGAAATGAGGAATGAGATCAATGATAGTCACGTATTCTTAGATAAAAAGTTGAATAGTCAAAGGCTTCAACAATTAGGAGACTTCAGGTTTGTCACTAGATCTCCAGGTCAAGTGATCAATGAATGTTTTAAAGAATCAATATGTTGCCACGACTATGGTTTCGACTATAGGTGCCAGATCTTAGAATGATATTTATCAAGGTTTCTTCCCCTTCAGTTGCTAGATCTCTAGATGGTTGGGTCGGGAAATCTCAAAATTAAGTTTGAAAAGTCATAAGTGTTCCATGACTACGAGAATCCCTCTTAGTCGCCAAATCTCAGAATACTTTTCTAAGGCACCAATATTACAAAATGACTATGTATCTTTTCCTTTAGTCGCCAGATGTTGAAATGTTTAAATTTTAATATTTTTGACTATGGCTAGTAAATTAAAACCCTGTGGGTGCCGAAGTAATGGTGGATGTGACCTTTGATAATTGGAGATGTCAGATATGGTGGTGCATTCAATACTGTAGGATAAAACAACTCGAGGTGGCTCATTTGAGAATTACAAAGCTTATTGAAGAAGTACAAAGCGCTAGGTTTTCTGAGCTTTCCAGACTTGCAGTGTGATCAGTGAATTCGTAGAGGAATTTTCAAAGCTATAGTCAGGATGAGTTAGGTGACAACAAGTGGAGCTTCCAGTAGTTGGGGGTCTAAGGAGAAAGTTAAAGAAAGCTTCTCAGATGAATTTCTCACTCATGTCAGGTTCGTCCCAAAATAAAAAGGTTACTGATGATATCTTTGTAGATGACTTAGCTTACTGTAGAGATGCTAGGCTGCCTGAAATCATAGGCATGTGTCTTTTCAGTTATTTTTATAAGAACCATGATAGCGTTATACCGGTATCAAAACCTTGGACATCAGGGTTAGCAAAATTGATTGTCTCGAAAGTATTTCTTGATATAGATGCATTGCTTGCCATGTCAATATGTTATGATCCTCTCTCAAAGACCATTAGAAAAGAGGATGGTTCACCCTTGGTAACCCTAGATTGGAACTCTTTCATGAATGCTTTCAGAATTCAATTTCCAATGGCCACATAAATTAACTTGCAGGCTCAGGCGAACAGATATGTCAGAGAGGCTGCTTTGGTCTCTAGGGAGATCAAGAGTCATATGCCTAAAGAAAATAAAAATTATATTGCACCTATGGTTGGGTCAATTCTATATGCTTACAAGGACCTAAAGTTTTACATAAAATACATTGCATATGGGATATGTCAGGTTTTGGGAATTTATGCGGGCCCTAAGAGGATTACATCTGATATTTTGATGTTAGTGATGGATTCAAAGAGCCATATGGTAAGCAAAGGATATGACTATATTGGTTATGTAATAAAAAAGATGCATGAGGGTTTTCTATCTTTGAATAATTTCACCTCTGGTTCTCCACCTGGATTCATACACTACTCCCTTCTGATGCACCTAATTGTGTATCACAATTATGGTCTTATAAATTTGAATTATCTCAAACAACAAATGATGTGGAATGGACAGCCTAACCCAGTACAGTTCTAGTCAGGAGTTTGGAGCCCTTCTTGCCATAGGTGAGATTTTGGTGCCTTTGAGAACTAGATTGTGTACCCCATTCTCCAGAGTTTGGGTGTAAATTGCACAAGATTATCCACCAAGGTCCTGCAGTTGGTGAGACCCCAATAGTTTGTTCATAATTGGACCAAGGGTCACAATTGGGGAGACATTTACTATGAGAAGGGCTATACAATGATTAGGGTTTATGGATGCCCTCAGCCTCCTCATCTACTTCCATTTTATGTTCCACCAAGAGTTGCATTTCTAGAGTTTGTCTGGCAACTCATCTTGATAGAAAAAGAACACTTGGCTTCCCATAGGAAAGGAACTCTCACTCCTCGGCACTTCAGGGTGCATTATATTACAATTGGAAAGGGAGCCTTTAGTAAAGTGAATGATTGGTTAGAGAAATATAGGATGTTTGCAGCTCCACATAGGTATGTGGATATAGAAGGTTTCATGGATGCTACAAGGAAATATTACATGCCTACCATTCCTTTCAATAAGATACATGAAGAGTAGCCTGAGGAGGATGTGATCAGAAACATCATTGAAGATGATGAAGTGGAGAAAAGAATTAGACAATTGGATTGGTTACACAAAAGTGAGGAGTTTAAAGGAAAAGGATTGGTATTTGGGGGTTTCTTTCCCACTTTGCCTTACCTCCAAAGAATTGATCAAATGATGGCTCAATTTGATACATTAGTTGAATCCATGAAGGATCAGATTGATGATGCTAATTAGGGAAAAAAGGTTCATTCAAAATTAGAATGTGATGAGGATAGTGATGGTGGCTATCCCATTTATAGTCCACCCACTATGGAGCAACCAATGGCCGAAGGGCCTAGAGAAGAGAAAGAAAATGTAGATCTTGTTGAATTGCCCAGTTCTGAGGATACTGTTGAGCCTCAAAAGAAAAAGAAAAAGTTGTTAACTGGTGAACCTTCAAAGAGGAGGAAGAAAGATAGAGTAAGTGCCCTCTACACTGGGACTAGCTTTCATCACCATGAAATAAGGAAAGCAGTCAGAGAGGCTAAAAGGCAAAAAAGGTATGAAATAGAGGATGTAGAGTTGCCCCTGGCCTTGGGCCAAGATGAAAAATTAATTGAACAAGATACCTTCATGAAGGATGATAATTTTGTGAATTCAAAAGTTTTTTTCTATGGCATAAGCAGCAACAGGTGGCCTCAAGTGTACAAATAACTGAGGAGGGTCAAGTGCGAGATGAGGCATTATAGCAATTGAAAGAATATGACCTAGAGAGTGAAACTCTAACTCCAGATGAGGCCAGGGAATTAGTAAGAAAAAGTAATATGTTGCTGGTGCCAGGGTGGAGTTTGTATACTGAATTCGTAATAGATCAAATAAAGAGACAGGAAGATGTTACTCTATCTTCTGAGACCCAAGTAGGGGATATAATAAGAGGATTTGGGTATAGCCCAAAAAGTCAGGCCTTGGCCATGTGGAGTCTATATCCAAAAGACAAGAAACCACAAATTTTGAATGTAAAAGAACAAATGGAAGGGGACAAAATTATGTGGTCTATCCACAATAAAGGGGACCTAGAAATTTCTTAGGTTTTGATCCAATTTGCAAAATTAAATCAAGATAAAACTAAATAGTTGTTAGAGAGATATGGAAACCTCTTGGAGGACTACAGTGCCCTGGTGAAAGATAGGGATTTACAGATCATAAAAGTTACAGCATTAGAAAAATAGGTAGAGGAGCTGCAATTACAAATTATCAATACCCCTATAGTAGCCCCTGCACTTCTTGAATAGCCTACGGCAACAGAGGCACAAGGATTGACAGATGAGGAGGTGGAAGCTGAATTGAAGAAGATCAATGATGAAAAGAATGAGGCAATATTGCAAGCCCTATTGAGTGTATTGCAACACAGATTGAACACAATCAAGGATAAATTTGACCTATTTTATAATGCTTATGGAAAATTACCAGAATTGCAAAAGGAGATCAACAGTTATGTGCAAATTTTGAATGAGTTTTATACATTGTGGTCATTCAGAGCACCACATTTTGAAAGATTGATTTTTTCTCAATCTTTGGGGAGTGACATACTAGAGGTGGTTGTGAGGGTTGGTGAGGAGATTGACAGAGTTAAAGCCATTTTTCCACTTTTCAAGGATAAGGCAAATTTGATTGAGGCTAAGATAGCCATGCTCAGCTCCTGTACCAATAGATTCATCCCCTCAATTTTAAGTACAGATGGGACAATAAAGAGCCTTGATAATTGGAGATCGGATACTGATCTTCTACTACCTAGGAAAGAGGCATTTTTAGGTGATAATAATGATGTTGATTTAGAGAGCTTCAACAAAGCCTTAGATGAAGCCATCAAAGCAGAGGTGGACCTCACCAAGTTTGTGTCAAGTGTTAAGGCAATTACGGATGCTAGATGGGAGAGATAAAAATCCCAACTACAACTTGTCCAAGGTTTTAAGTGGCCGTCAGAGGAACAAGTAACTACATGGGATGAATTAACAAAGCCCAAAAAGGCTAGATCTACCATAGTTGATTTGGACATTTAGGATGAAGATTGAAAGGGACATCTGACACACCTGACACCTGATCCAAGGAATAAAAGGTTGATAAGCTATCATTTAAGAATGGTGTAGGTTAGCCTGAAATGGTGGTCACCATGTCTCATTGAAATCAAGGAGCTATCATAAATATTTGTAGTTGAAGGTGTTAGTTTTTGAGCAGCCAAAGATGTACCATAGTCCGAGGAAGTTTTGTCCTTTCACCACCTAAGGGTTGTTTGTATATTTTGTTGTATTTTTATGCTTTAAAAAGAGTTAGGTTTTCCAACCACCTGAAGCTTGTTGCATTCCCATTAATGAGGGAATTCCAAGGTGGTTGTAAAAAGGCTATATAGAGTTGAAAACTCATTTTTATAAGGGGTTGGTAAAAAAAAAGGGAGTAGAGATTGAAAAGATATAGAAAATAGAACCAGGTTGCTTAGAAGCAGATCACCAAGCTTTGTGTCTGGTCTTCTGAGTAATGGAATTTTAAATGTAAGTGGCAAGTTGATTTTAATACAAATACACTGCAACTTCTGCCATATATTGTTTTTGTCTCTTTGCTTATGTATTTTACTCTTGTATGTTTTTCATGTTCGGCATTTGAATATATACTAGTTGTAAGGAAACTTGCTTGATTGTTTTATGAGCTTCTTTCAAGGAAAGAATTAAAAGTGCTTATATTTCATCTTGGAGAGTAAATATATTTGTATGGATCTTTGATGATAACAATATTTGGTTAACAGAATAGTTTGTAAGGCAACCTATTTGGATTTGTAGTTGGTATGTAAGGCATACTGGTGTATTTCTTTTAGGGTTTACTTATTGATTTGCATTGTGATAATGTTGCCCTTAGGATTAGGCATTGGTTTGATATTTGTTTCTCATAGTTGTATCTTTCACTAATCTCAGAAGAGAAGTTGAGACTTTCAAATCATTTATCAATACCTTTTTATTTTTATGGTTATGTTCATTGCACTTGATAGATTGGACTGTGGCTAGGGCATTTAGTTCATATTTCCTAATTCTGTAAAGAGAGAATCATATTAGGTTGTCCCTCCTTAAAAGGAAGAAGGATGAGAATCCCTAAAGCACTGATTGTTGCTTCACTTATAGTCACACTTTGTCTAGTTAAAGTTTGCATTAAAGTGATTACAGTCATATGCAAAGTGTTCTATATGTTTATGCATTAAGAAGACTAGAAGTTAATCATTGTCCACTCACAAGAATACTACAAAGACAGTCATCATCAAAAGCTAATACCTACCTGAGTCTATGGAGCTAAAAAATGAAGGAGGATCTTATCCAATCCTCAGCAATTAGGTCTTTCTCTTGTGGGAATCAGTCTCAAGGAACACAATTTCAAGTATCATTCTAAGTCCTATAAGAAAAATCCCTAACACTAGACTTACCAATCTTCAAAGAGGACATGAAAGTGGATTCAATAGAAGGTACAACACTATTGTCAAATTTATTCAATTCAAAGGTTGTAAGCTTACCAATTAGTGTGTCAAGAGTAAGGTTGGATGTAGCTCTTGTTTCATGAATTGCAGAGATCCTGATTGCATAAACTGGCAATAAAATTCTGAGAATCTTTCTTATCACTGTTTCATCATCAATAATTTATTCTGATGCTCTAATAGCATGTACTACCTCTTTTAGTCTATTTGAGTATTGCACAATGTTCTCACCTTCTTTCATCTTCATATCGTCAAATTGACCTCTTAGGCTTTCTGCTCTGGCTCTTTTAACATTCAAATCTCCACTGTATATTAGAGTCAGTTTATCCCACATGGCTTTGGTAGTAATGCATCCCTTAATGTCTTCAAATTTGGCATCGGTACAGGGAACAACAAGTTCCATCATAGTAATATTATGTTCATGCTTGTCTTTCAATTGATCAAGGGTTAAGGCACCTGGTGTTAGTTCAATGTTTCCATTCTCCATCAGTTCTAGTGCAGAATTCCCAATTCCAGATATGTGCAACTTCATCTGGCTTTGCCATACTGTGAAGTTCTCTTTGTTCAATCTTGGCACTTCCCTCTTATACATCTTGAGATCTTTATGCTGGAGTCCTTAAAACTCTATTCTAAGCAACCAAAACTCTGATACCAATTGTTAGAATAACTGAGAGGGGGGTGAATCGATTATCCAATGTCCCAAAAAAAAATGTATAATCCAAAACAAATTCTTCAACTTCTGCTACTCGGTAAACATAAAATACTTTCACTATCTGTGCTTTTACTGATTATCAGTCTAAAACTTATAGTAGTTACCAATCAAATCTAACATGCAATATGCAAAGTATGATAACAAACAAATATCACAATCAACACATAACACACAAGATTTAACATGGAAACCCTGTGAAGGGAAAAACCACCTGGGACCAGCAACCTAAAAATGTTCACTCTTCTGAAGTGAGGTTAGTGAAGACCCAACCCTGTTAAAGGTTACAAACACACTGTTAGGTGTGACCTTATTGGAGGATTTTAAACCAATAGTTATTGTCTAACCAATAGTCACTCTGGGGTTGACAGGATAACGATGTTCACTCTATGAATGAAACATAAAAAGACTTTCGTAGTCAACTTAGTTAAGATATTTGACTATTTACAATGGTTAAATATGTAACAGTAGATGATCTGCCTTGATACAACTTCAATTGCAGTTTACAGATCAATATTCAGCTCATACAAATCTTTCTGATCAATATATCACTTTAGATTCAACACTATATCAACTTACTGTCTGTCGGTAATTACTTTCTTTAGCTCGGTAATGGTTTTGTAGTTTGGTTCTCACTAACTAGTATGATCAGAATGCATGAAATTTTTTTTATGCGATAATTCTATAGTATCTTCTTCCTCTAGCATAGTTTCAACAATGAAACCAATGTCTCTTATATAGATGAGTAAATCATTTTCTTTTTGTCCATCAGATTTTTCCACTTAATCTCATTCATTAACTTTGCCGCTTTAACCTTCTTCGATTGATGTGTTAGTAACACATTTCAATCTGCTCCATTAGATCTTCCTTGAATTATGTTAGTCGTCGATCTTCATAACAAACCTTATCTATTACCTAGATTTCATACACTTTCCAGCTCATCAATTTTTTGGCTAAACTAATCATTTAATTCCTTTCTATTTTATTGACAACACTGCTTTGTGTCTTTCAGTTCTATTCATCATCATAGATGAATGTAACATAATAAAGTCAATATCATAAAGTCATAGACTCATCAACAAGTTACTCAATTTTTTCCTTATCCTCATCTGACATATACATCTTCCTCATGTAGATACTTCTCTTCTTCATTTCTTTCACCTTTCTTCAGATGTTTCGGTATAGTAACTTACAAGATAAGTATTGTCAAGCTAGTTGACATCAATGACAACATAATACTGATTTAATCATCTTGCATATCTAATCAGTAACTCCTTAGTGATCTTTAATCATAGATTCTTCATTTAGGTTCTAAATCAGTTGTAGTTCATTAGTTTACTACTATTCTGCATCCATAATCGAAAGGAAGTCACCTTGTGAAGGCAATTTCACTTAGTTTTGACATGAACAACACCAAAATAATGTAAGCCTTATTAGCATGGCATAGAATCTGCCCATGTAAAAGAAGACAATGTTGGAAATATAAGTGGGAAAGTAATACTGAGAGGGGGGGGTGAATCAGATATTACCTACTTTACCCTTTTCAATAAGATAAAACTTTATGCATGATATAAACAAAACTTGATCATTGTAAGCAACTAAACATATTAAGTAGCATACATGAAATCACTCATGACACCATAATTTTGGTAACCCAGTGTTGGTTAACAGTTTGTCCTCCCGTTAGATTTATAATCTCTGACTCTTTTAGCACCCAAGGTGAGAGAACAAAAGGATGTCACCAACAAATGGGTCAGTGTATGTTTACAATCACTGCCCTCTGAATTAACAGGTACAGCTCCTTGATTGTGTTTGATCTTCAATGAATGTGTCTTTTTATTGATCATCAGATTATTCCTTATGTGTTTTAACCAAATTGTTTGTAGGCACAAACAATTTAGGCAAGGATAAAAGTGGATAACCTATAATCCCGAATGGAATGTTGATCACAGATTATCATGAGGTCTATCTTCTAACCTAACCTATCTATTCTAAGAATGCATATTCTACTAATGAGAATAGAAGCAGAATCATACATAGATAGAAAATAGAATTTCTTATGTTGCAACTATTAACATGAAATGGAATTCAAGTAAGAATTATAGTTCTATATATAATTGTACTTTCTATTCAGATGCATCTAAATAACAAGATGAATAGAACAAGAATCATACATGAAAAGGTAAATATAATTACTTTCACTGCAATTACTGACATGAAATGGAATCCAATAAGCAATTACAGCTTCACATATAACTGTTGTATATATTCACATGCAAAAATGACAACTACTAGTACAACAAACATGAAAATAGCTAAGTAATGGAATCACTCTTGCTACAATTGCAAGTTTACCGACCCCCTAGATTGAGTTCTTTGACAGTATTTATAGAATTTACAATGCTGGTAGTTGTTGGCAATGATCTAGCTTCCAGAATATAGACAGACAAAGCACAAGAAAGAAACCTTTTCAATCTAGGAACTTGAAAAGTCACCATGGATGTAAAAATAAAAGAAGACATAAGGACAATGACCTCTCAATCTAAAACTTTTCATCTTTCCTCAATTAGCATTTGTCGAGCTAAGTCCATTGGGCTTTTAGAGTCAAATCATTTTTCTATTCAAAGATTTGAATTCAAAACTCAACTGAAATGAACAACCATCAACCTCCATTCTTCGAACAGTGTCAACATTCCTTCTTGCACATTATCATCCCCCTTATCAGCATCTGGAAGATCTTCCCCATCACTGTCGAATGTCTTGTTAACTGAATCATGTGTAGATAAATTTCAATAGATAAAAACATGCCCATGATCTATACTGCAATGTTTGTCATGACACTTCACTGTGTCGAATTCTATTCTCATTTTTTTCTTGTGTAGAGCCAAAATAATCATGATTATAGTAATAGACCTACTGATAGAATGCCACCATTAACTTGGGAGTCGATATGACATTAGATCTCTATTTTAAGCTGCCTTGCACTTGTTCCTTTATGCCAAATTGGAATTTATATCATTCGGCTTCATTGTCGCATGATCGCATGGTATTATTTTATTCCTTGCGATCATGCGACTGCTCTATGATTGGTAAAATATTTAATAACTATTCCATCTCATTGTCGCACTTGCACTGTTGGCCTTCATGGGTCCCAAAAAAACACACTTTCACTTGCCCAAGCTTCCATTGTCTCCATGCAACTATAATCAAGACATACATCTTTATTTGAATGCTCTATTCTAATCTTCTTGCATTTGTTTCCTTATACCAAAGTGGAGTTTATAAAACATGCCGTGGACTCATGTTGTCACATGATCACATGGCTCTTTTTTACCTCTTGGGATCATGCAACTACTCTATTTTTGTCAAGTCCGCACATCTTCCAAGAGGTTGTATTTCCCTAGCCAATCATAATGTCTACATTGTTGGCGTACGTGGACTCCAACTGGAGTCAATTTAATCTTCCCTGTCCTTTGTGCCTCTTTCCCACCTAACTAACTATGCTTCATGCCTTGTCGCATGATCACAAGGTAGTTCTCTTAGTCATGCGATCATGTGACCACACACCTAACTAGCTACGCTTTCACGTCATCTGATCACTTAACCTATGTGGGCCCACCTTATCGCATGGAATACTACAACAAATCAGGAACTACCACATCATGAAATCTGACAAGCGGACATACGAATTTTCCTTTGTTCATAGGTCACTATGATAGCCCTACCATATCATCAATTTATTTGACCAATCACATGCCGTAACCTCAGTTATAAAGTAATACCAAAGATGGGCTCACTGGGGTAGGTGGCACCTTGTCGCTATTTCACATAAAATAAACATTGTGTAACTTTTTTATGCAAAATAATGACAGCCGTAGATTCTGACCGAACATTAACCACGTTGAACGTTAACTTTTTGATCAACCAAGAAACAAAGCAGATCTTTCTGATCAGAGTTGCACATTGTTAAAGAGAATAAAATCTAAATATTTCAATGCTAGCTCTGTTATTACACTAATCACATGAAGAATCTTTCCTTTGATTTCTTGTAAATGCCTGGAGATCATGATTCATAATCATCATTCCATCTAAGAAAGAACATTAATAGGAGCATATAATCCTTGCCGGGTTGGGATCTATAACCTACCCGAATGTAACGAAGTATTAAAATAACCTGATATGAAAGGACCTTAGAACAACCCACCCGGCTTAGAGAAGGAAAAGGCAATGACAGGGAAACCCAGCAAAGATAGTCTACCTAAGGAAGACTTAGACCTAGACTCAACCATGACCAAGCTTGATTGTGACATCAAGAACTTCCACTTTAACAGCATGGGTATAGGATAAAATGAGGGGCAACAATTGGCTCCGTCTGGGGATCATGTACCGCTAGGTGCATGAAGAATTCAGCTTCTCTGGTGAGACAAGTGCCTTATGCATTAGGTTGCAGAGTCTAGATCAAAGAAATAACAAGAAGCTGCATATAGGGAGGGTGGAGGGGAACAAGGCATACTGAAACAAAGAAAGAGAAGACAACCACTAACAAGCAAGGAAAGGCTACACTAGACACACCAAAATTGGAAAGAAAACCTATTTACAAAAGGTGAGGAGACCTCACCAGCAGGACCAAAAGCAAAGAAAGATTCATATGTGGCCATTTATAGGGAGAGAAAAGTATGAACCTTTCCTGAATAGAGGAAGATGCTCCACCAATTTGAAATAGAATTGGTAACCTCTAGCTACTCCTTCATTGTTGAACTTGATTCCAAAAGCTATTTGCAACATGATAACCCATAGGACCTTTCCGAACATCCATGCCTCATTATAGATCTTTGATTCATCTATGCTTTCATGTACATCCTTTCTTATACATTCAAGCTTTTGTGATGGAAGAAAATATTCAACATATTCTGAATGCACTATTGGAAAATAATCCAATTTGTCTCTTTCAACATTATCATCTATTTTTTCTCTATCATCATCCTTAGTAGAGATATCAAGGCTCAAATCAAGATTAACAAAATCAAAACATTGCAAATCCTTTAGAAGAGAAATATCATCATACCGTTTGCAAGCACTGCCAATAATAACTTCTGATTTCAAACTAGAACTGAAACAAAATGTATCCCAATTACTCACGGTCTCTTCTAGGACTGAAATATCTTCTTCATTTGTTATAATTGTCAATCCTTCAAGATGTTCATCTAATTTTAGAATTCCAATATCTAAATTGACTATAGAAGAAGGCACCATGAATTGATCAATTTTCATTTCAAAACTGGAAAAATCTTCATCTAATTCTTTGTCTTCTACAGGCTGATGTAGTACTTCATCAATATCTAAAACTTCTTGTTCAAAATCTATTGTTGCATCAATTTCTTTATCAATATTTTCAGTAAGATGATTGACAGAAAATATTTCAGCCTTTTCATTCACACATCTTTGATCAAGATCATTCAGCATTATATTATCTTCAAAACAAGATATCTCTAATATCTGATCTTTATCAGCTATAATGAAAGAAGAGTCAGACTCATTATGTTCTTTAATAACATCAGGAATCTCATCTTTTAATAGCCTATCAGCCTTGGGATAATCTTCAGAAAAATAGTTTGAAACATCACCCACATTCTTTTCATCCAATTCACAACTTTCATCAACACAAGGAAAAGGAAACATAGATACATTTTCTTTTTCAATTCTGTTTACCTTTTCTTCCTGATCTTCAAGAATCTCCTTAGGTTGGGAAAGTTCTTTTTGCTGATGACTCATCCAAGGTAATCCATCATTACTTTTATCTAGAAGGTACTTGATCTTTTGCATGGTCAGCATTAGAGGTTTGATCATTATCCTTCTATCCTCTAGTAATCACAGTTAATTGAGGTTCCTCCATAATAGCAAAACAATTATCTCCATCTTTTGAATCTGTCTCATACTCACAATAAAAGTTTACAGAGTCGCCATGAGGAGCATGATAATCTTCATTTTTTGGATATTCCATTGTTTGCTCTTTTTCTTCATGATTTGCTCTGAGATGAAAGGCATGAGAATTATGTCTTTTGGGAGGAGCTTCAATAGCCAATCTCTATGAATTCTCATTTCTACCTTGATGTTTTGATCCTTCTTGGTGAGGCTGACAAAATGAATGAGCTGATGTAGTAATCTATCCTTTTAATGCATTTATCTCATTAGATAACTTCTGCAACATAGCTTCTATGTTATTTGAAGTACTGACTATATTGCTCATGGGTCTAGCATGAAATTCCTTCTTCCATCTCCCGGAGGCTAACATATCATCTTCCATTTCTTCAGCTAGTGTTTGAGTAGCTTGAAAATCTATTACATTAGCTCTTCTTAACTGATAACCAAGTTTAGGAGGCATAGAACTAATGTAAAATGTTTTCATATTATTTCCTGTGGGTGCACTGGCAGTTGGTATTCTTTTGATTAGTTTATTAAACTTGGCATTAAAATCTCTCATAGAGATAGATGGTTCCTTCTTTATTTGAGCCAGTTGTAACAATAAGATTTGAGCATCTTTAGCAGTCTTATATCTTTCTTCAAATTTTTGTTTCATGTCATTCCATCCAGTAATGCAGCGTATAGGTAAGTCTTGAAACCACTCTACTGCATCATCCACAAGAGTATCTACAAACAATCTAACAGCAACATCTTCATGCTAAGGATTCACCACACTACATGCCTTATGAAAAGCACTCAGATGTTGTTCTACAGATATTGAGCCATCACTATTGAATCATGGAAAGTTCTTTCTAAAACCTTTTGCTAAATCATGACTTGCTGCAAGATTCAAAGGTCCAATAGCATTTCCCCAAGGAACAACCATATTTTCTAAACATGTATTCTATGTGACTGTCTGAATTGAAACTAAGAGGGGAAATGAACTAAATTCTAAGAAAAAATTTTAATACTTCCTTCTTTCTAAAGTTCTCCCCAGTAGAGTTGCCAAAAACTGTTGGTTAACAGTTTGTCCTCCCATTAGATTTATAATCTCTAACTCTTTTAGCACCCAAGGTGAGAGAACAAAAGGATGTCACCAACAAATGGGTCAGTGTATGTTTACAATCACTACCCTCTGAATTAACAGGTACAACTCCCTGATTGTGTTTGATCTTCAATGAATGTGTCTTTTTATTGATCATCAGATTATTCCTTATGTGTTTTAACCAAATTGTTTGTAGGCACAAACAATTTAGGCAAGGATAAAAGTGGGTAACCTATAATCCCCAATGGAATGTTGATCACAGATTATCATGAGGTCTATCTTCTAACCTAACCTATCTATTCTAAGAATGCATATTCTACTAATGAGAATAGAAGCAGAATCATACATAGACAACAAATAGAATTTCTTATGCTGCAACAATTATATATAGAACTATAATTCTTACTTGAATTCCATTTCATGTTAATAGTTGCAGCATAAGCAATTCTATTTGCTATCTATGTATGATTTTGCTTCTATTCTCATTAGTAGAATATGCATTCTTAGAATAGATAGGTTAGGTTAGAAGATAAACCTCATGATAATCTGTGATCAACATTGCATTGGGGATTATAGGTTATCCACTTTTATCCTTTCCTGAATTGTTTGTGCCTAGAAACAATTTGGTTAAAACACATAAGGAATAATCTGATGATCAATAAAAAGACACATTCATTGAAGATCAAACATAATCAAGGAGCTGTACTTGTTAATTTAGAGGGCAGTGATTGTAAACATACACTGACCCATTTATTGGTGACATCCTTTTGTTCTCTCACCTTGGGTGCTAAAAGAGTCAGAGATTATAAATCTAATGGGAGGACAAACTGTTAACCAACACCCAGAAACCCTTGAAAGGTAAAATTGGGGTGGGGATGACACCCACAAATATTCACTACTACAATAATAAGTTTTTCCTATTAAGGCTTACAAAATGTGATCAATTCATGATCTACCCTGTGAAAGGTTTGCTATATTAAAAGCTAAAAGACTTATTACTATCTACCTTGTTAAAGAATTTATAAACTTACAACAAAGTAAGTACTTGGTAAAGAGATTACATAAAGTCTGGTAAGACTACTCGGTTAAGAGATTTAACCTGATACACTGGTCAAAATGTCTCAGTACCTGATTTTTCAATTTTCACTCACATGCAGATTACATATCTCCTATTTACTATATATTGATGATCTCTTCTATCTGATCTTTCTTGATTCTATCATTTCACTGCTTAGCTTGGTCACTGGACTTTGTTTAAATACTTAACTATTCTGAGTATACCTCTCTGATCATTCTCTCATACTCATTCAATCTCAATATCTCTTTACCTCTCTGATTCACACACTTCTCTTGGTTTATATCTTGACCTTATATAGTCACAAAAATGTTTTACCGATTCAAGATCTACGGTTCAGATTTATTTCTATTGCCACTTAAGCTATACAATTTTTTGATTGGCTTTAGGTATTACATAGGGATCAATGATTATAAAATGGATGTGTAATTACCTCCATAATTACCTCAATAAAAAAAATACAAAACACCAATATCACCAAATATGGTTTACCTCGATCATTGTGCCATTTCAAACTTGTATGTCATTCTTGGCTAACTTGGCAAAAGTTATTCCTAGCACTCAACATTAACTGTACTCAGCATCAGTTAATCTTCTCTGTCACTCAGTAATCATTGATATATGTAACTCAGCAAAAACTATACTCGGCAGTACTACTACTCGATAAGTATACAATATATAACTCAGCCTTTACAAAATGACTCGGTCATAGTGATGACCGACCATCATTGCCTAGATATATGACTAAGTGTGAAGCACTAATGGTCAACAAAGCTATAGAGATCTACCATCTCCCCCTTTGACATTAGTGGCAAAAACACTTTGTCATGACATTTGTACTTACAGTTACAAAAATATGTTTGTACCAGCCTAATACTCCCCCTGAGATATATATATTTAAAATTTTTGTTACTTGTCCCTGTTCTGTCCTTGTTTGTCTCATGTCATGATGATTCCCCCTTGTTTTTGACATGATGAATCTCTTCATTAGTAGGTAGGTCAAAAAATTTTGCCAAGAAAGGTTTATGCAGCACCGTGATCATGTAAAGTGCATCCGTCCAAGCTATAGAAGCAATGTTTAAAAATTTTATCTGCACTTCTAGATCGGCAGCTAAACTGATGAGGCTCTTGGCTATGGACAAATGTGGATCATTCTACATTAATTCCTTAGCCTTTTCTAACTTTCTCTATATGGCCTCCAGATGAGGTGTCAAAATAGTTTGGATAGAGAGTAGGTGAGAATGAATCTTGCCATCATTAGCCATCAGCTCGACTAACTTACCTTGGGTTTGCATGATTTTGACATAATGTGCTACACTAGTGTCTGCATCCAAGCTCAGGGACTGACTTGTAGCCTTAATCTCTTACTTTAGAGTATCAAGCAATCATTGATTCTCATGAGTGAACAATTCAACATTACATATTTTGTCCAACAGAGACTATCCATTCACAACTAACCCCTTGGTCTCCTTTACCAAAGTGGACAGCTCAACCTATTTCACTGCTATCTTGAAAGATATCTTCTCGAGCATTTTGGTCTCAAACCTCCGTTCTGACCATTCAAATAACTTATCACTTGCACAGCTAACTTCATTATTTACTTTTTGGACAATGTGTACAATTTTTTCCAATATGGGAATGGAACTATTTACAACTGAATAGTCATAAACTCCATTAAATATATCTTTTATTTCATGAAGGACCTGTTTCTATTGATGCTCCCTTCAGAGTTTTGCTTGCCTACTTTTCCTTGTCAGCAAATCCTTCAATATTTATAGTTGCTCATAAGAGAGGTTATCGGTATCCCATTTAGGAATAACAATGACTTCATCAATTGTTACCTCATCTTTCTCCTTCTGTGCTCTCGGTGGGGTGCTTCCACTTGGCATCTGTACAAGAGCTTTTATTACCTCTTGCTCCTTTGGCTCTTGCTCCTAAATGAATTTTCCTTTGATATTTTCTTCTCCTTTCCCCTTCTCCTTGGCATGAGGGCTAACAGCTTGTCCATCTAACTTAATTCCTTGTTCTTCTTTGCTATTTTCTTCCATAGGAGGACTTTGGATTTTGCCTTCTGCTTTGTCCTCTTCCTCAGTAGATGTAGATTGAGTTAGTGGTACCGACTTGATGGGTTCCTCGGTAAGGCTTGTATCGAATAACTTGTCAATAGTAGCAACTTTAGGTAGAGTAGGATTCTCATCAATAGATTGTGTGCCAGTAATTGTTGGATAATCCATGACCTATAATAGTACAATGTTACTACCTGGCAAGGGTGTATCAGTTGCTTTCATATTCTTTAAATCATCCTTAGTCAAAAATGAATTCTTAATGGGGCTCTCCTTGGGTATGTCAACAATGTGAACCTAAGATGTGTCCTATGTTTTCACTTCCTTAGGAGTTCCAGTCTCCATTTTATTTTGTTTGATTTCAGGTTCAACAACTGTCGAAGTAGTAGCATCCTTTCCTTCATCCTTCTCAGGAAACAATCCAAACACTATCTTCTAGATTTTGATACTTTCTTGCACAACATCTTCAACCTTGTTTTGAATAATTAGATAGGCTCTAAGTTTGGGATCAAACTTACCTTTGTATTGCTCAATTATCTATTTGATGTTGGTAGGGGTGAGAGAGGACTCAACTTGTGCTAATGTACTCTCCCTTATTTCCTTTTCTGTTTGCAGAGCATATTCCCATTTCTGTGCAACCCTGTTGCATAATTCCTTAGGAATTCTATTTTCAATTTGGATTGGTAGCATCTTAAAAATGCATAACATTTCAAGAATAGGATCCTCTACTTTCTCTTTATCTCCAATGCCCATGTTCCAAAATTTTAATCTTTTCAACTCATCCACTACTGCAGAGCTAGTAATCTTATGACTCAATTCATCAATAGTGAGTTGCTGTGCATCATGTTGTGTAATCTTTCCCTTTACTCCTTCATCACTTTTAGTTTCTTCATCATCATCTTGTGCTAGAACAAGTTTCCTTCTCGGCCTCTTCATAACCTTAGTCAACACTACCTTGGGTTGTGCGGGTTTTCACTTAGCAAATATAGGAGGCATCTTAGGAGTCTCAGCAACAGTTCTTCTAGTTCTAGGCCTAAGTGATGGTGTCGATGACACTTTAGGTTTCAACACTCTTTTCTTAGCCGAGGACTCGCCAATTATTGGTTTCTTCTCTTCTTATTTCTCACTACCACTAGTTTCACTCTATTCATCTTCTCCCAATCCTTGGGTCAACTCCAGTGGTGCATCCTTCTCAGATTCTTTGACATAATTTTCTAGATTTTTCACTATCTTCTTTCTTTTCCTCTCTGTGGTGGTAGCCAATAATCCCAAAGAGATCTTGGATTTGGCTTCATCAAATGTTCCAAAGTAAGGTGCTTTACTATCAATTTCTTCAGCTAAGAGGGTTGTGATTACAACAGTAGCTTCATCTATGTTAAGTTCATAGGGTAATGGCATTAACCATGAAACCCTAGGTAGGACTACCTGTGGATAAGTAAAATTTGTGTCTACCAGAAAACATATATTCTTGCTGTATTTTTCAATCAAAGACACATGGACTCTAGTCCTATTTCTCATCTTCTTCTTAAACTCAATGAAATAGTTATCCATTATTCCTTCAAAATCATCACCAATCTAATTTATAAACTCATTTATTTGAACAATGATGGGTTTCTTCTTGTCCCATGTAACATCTCCATGTGTAGGAAAACTCTTCTTGACATAAAAGAATAGACATATCAGTAAGGAACCAAACTTACACATAGAATTCTTTGCCATCCAAATGGAGTTCAAGTTCTCAACAAGTTGAGTTAGCTAGAGCTCGGCAAGGTCGTACGTGTGTCATTTCTTGATTATCTTCCATGCCTGGTCCACTGCCATATAGGGGATGATGTCCAACTGACTAGATTGATAGAACTTGTGTGAGATGACTCTAACAGCAAAGTCAATTTCTGGATCAACTATGGTGGAAATTGTCATTCCTCGTCTGTTCCAAACTGTCTGGGTGTTAGCTTGAATATCTTCCTTTCCTGCACATTTCATCATTCTCTTTCCTTCAATTGTAGGGTAACCAGTGACTTTATGTATCATTTCCTTTGTGATCTTCACCGGTTTATCTTCCAGCCATAAATGCATGTCATGTACTCGACTCAAAATGATCTTTATCCATTCCACTTTAAAATTTTGTGGGAAATTTAGGGCATGCACTAACCCTTGATCGGCAACAACCTTATGTTCCAACTTCAGCACTCTATTGATACATAGTTTGTCATAAGCTTCCCTGATCTTGTAATCACCGATTTCTCCAATTTTACACATGTAGCAAGACCTAACGTTGTTCGTTAATAACACATTCTCTAGAATGGAAGATAGGGTTCTGTTTAAATCTCTTCTAATAGCACTCTCTAATATTTCCTTGAATACCTTCGGCTTGCAAACTTCATTCCTTACTAATTGCACATTAAAAACTTCCATCCCTTGTTTCTTGATTGGTTTAGATGAAGATGATGCCATTTTAAATAGTAATTTCTGAAAAGAAAAAAATTTACTCGGTAGAGTACCTTTTTGTCAATAACCCTGTAGCTAAATTTAGCTGACGACACACTAAGAAAATTTGGAATCTCCTTTCTTAAACTAGTTTCACAAACTCTGAATTGCTCTCTGAAATCTCAAATAGCCTAGTGAAATGAAATTAAAGGAAACTTTCCACTTTATAGAATCTGAAAAATAGAATTAGGGCCTCATAAATGCTCCGTATAGGTTTTGGTGGTTTACAGATGTCTCGGCAAAGTCATAAGCTCAGTTGATATAACCGTTGTGATATAGCTCGGCATACATATAATTTTGCTCACAGCAAGTGCTCGACATACATTGATAGCTCGGTCAAGACACTGATGCTCGACATCAAAATTGAAATTCTCCATTGCTCAGATATGTCCTAATGCATCTTTATCTATGCAGATATGGACTTTTTCTCAATTCTATGTTAGGAACTGATGAAAAATAAGACTTTGCAAGACTCAGTTCCAAACATACCTTCCAAGCTTAATTAGAAGAGGTGTGATCACCTGATGCATCAAATTGGGTGACCGTAGATGTGCTAGCTTCACTTGAGTTTTCTTCTTCTTTCTTCCTCCATGTCTTTTCCATCTGATTCTTTAGTTTCTCACGGATATCTTCATTCTGATTATTATCATTTCTTGGCATGGGTGATCTACAATATTTCTTTAAGTGACCGACCTTATTACATTTGTAACAGACCATGCTTCCATTCATCTAGCTTTTAGATTTGCCTCTAAACTGAGTCTTCATGCAATTTTCTCTGATGTGTCCATATTTACCACAATAATGGCAATTGTACCAAGTGTTGTAATCCCAATTGTAAGAGTTATGCTTTGTGACTGGCTTGGTTTGTTCATTTGATGACCACCTGGATCTAGATCTGCATTCAAATGCTTTGTGCCCATATTTTTGACAATTGAAACAACTTCCTTGAAACTTAGGTGAGGTGGATGAATTGCTAGCTTTAGATCTACATTCATGTGCTTGATGTTCATGCTTCTTCCAGTTAAAAAAATGTCCATTAAACTTAGGTTTAGAATCAGACTTACCATGTTTGCTTCTGCATATGTTGGCTGTATGTCCTGGCTTTCCACAGTGATGACATGTGGGCTTGGTGTTCTTTGGTTTAGCAATCTTCTATTCTCCATTCTTTGATGATTCTCCTTCTTCAGTAGATGAATGTTCATTCAGTCCAGGTCCAGATCTATCACCAGATCTTCTAGGTGATCTTAACAGCTCTTCAAAAAATTTTGCAGCTTCATTGGCTTTGTTCATCCTTTCATTGATTTCCTTTTCAGTTCTCAAATCATGTTTCAACTAATCATTTTCAAACCTTAGTTGATTGATTTCCATATCTTTCCTGCCCAATTCCTGATTAACCATCAATAGTTGATTTACCATGTCTAGTTGATTATTAGTCAACTTTTGCATGTCACTTGTTCTTTCATCTAGCCTGATTGCAATTTGTCTTTTGTCTTCTTCAGCCATTATCTTATCATCTTTAGCTTTATTTTTTTGTTCCACTAATTCACAAAGTCTGACAGATTGAATTTCTTGTTCTCTCCTTAGAGTTTTGATGTCATCATTTAGTATGGTATTTTTCTCCAGTAGTTCTTTTATAGCTTTATCACTCTCAACAGAGTTACCATTGTCAAATAGTCTAGAGATGTCTTCTTCTTTGTACTGTGGCTCATTTTGTTGAATTGCAATCTCTCTTCTCTTGCTCAAGGATTTCTTCAATTCTCCTCTGCCTGCTTCTAGTTTCAGTAATGCCAGTTGTACTTCAATATTTTTATTCTCTATGATCTTCCATAGTTTATAAGCTTCCATTTTAAGATCTTTTTCCTCAAGTGGTTAGACTTCCTTAAGAGAAACATTGCTGCTCTGATACCAATTGTTGGAAATATAAGTGGGAAAGTAATACTGAGAGGGGGGGGTGAATTAGATATTACCTACTTTACCCTTTTCAATAAGATAAAACTTTATGCATGATATAAACAAAACTTGATCATTGTAAGCAACTAAACATATTAAGCAGCATACATGAAATCACTCGTGACACCATAATTTTGGTAACCTAGAAACCCTTGTAAGGTAAAACTGGGGTGGGGATGACACCCACAAATCTTCACTACTACAGTAATAAGTTTTTCTTGTTAAGGCTTACAAAATGTGATCAATTCATGATCTACCCTATGAAAGGTCTACTCTGTTAAAAGCTAAAAGACTTATTATAGTCTACCTTGTTAAAGGATTTATAAACTTACAACAAAGTAAGCACTCAGTAAAGAGATTACATAAAGTCTGTTAAGACTACTCAGTTAAGAGATTTACCCTGATACACTGGTCAAAATGTCTCAGTACCTGATCTTTTGGTTTACACTCACATGCAGATTACAAATCTCCTCTTTACTGTATATTGATGATCTCTTCTATCTAATGTTTCTTGATTCTATCCTTTCACTTCTTAGCTCAGTCACTGGACTCTGTCTGAATACTTAACTATTCTAAGTATACCTCTTTGATCATTCTCTCATACTCATTCAATCTCAATATCTCTTTTCCTCTCTGATTCACATACTTCTCTTGGTTTAGATCTTGACCTTATATAGTAACAAAAATGTTTTACTGATTCAAGATCTATGGTTCGGATTTATTTCTATTGCCGCTTAAGCTATACAATTTTCTGATTAGCTCTAGCTATTACATAGGGATCAATGATTATAAAATGGATGCGTAATTACCTCAACAAACAAAATACAAAACACCAATATCACCAAAAATGGTTTACCTCGATCATTATGCCATTTCAAACTTGTATGTCATTCCTGGCTAACTCGGCAAAAGTTATTCTTGGCACTCGGCATTAATTATACTTGGCATTGGTTAATCTTCTTTGTCACTCAGTAATCATTGATATATGTAACTCAGCAAAAATTGTACTCAGCATATTACAAACACATAGTGACCATGACTTTACTCTGCAGTACTACTGCTCAGTAAGTATACAATATATAACTCGGCCTTTACAAAATGACTAGGTCGTAGTGATGACCGACCATCATTGCCTAGATATATGACTAAGTGTGAAGCACTAATGGTAAAAAAAACTATAGAGATCTACAGACAATTATCGAGAGAGTTTACAACTAAGATTAAAACAATAAAGCATAAAGTGAGCAATAAGTTATTGGGCTCAAAAAGAGTAGTCAACAACAATTTAATTGTCTCATTTGTATATCATAGTTATACAAGGCTTAGAGATCTAAGATTATAGTGTTGGAAGGGAAGACCACATGTGATTAAATATTATAATGTTCCCTACTAATGATTACATGTTTAACATGTATAATTGTAAATTATTGTGCAATTTGTATCTAAGTTACATTAACGGTAGTTGATTTATTCTTAACACAAGGGTGAATGCTATATTGAACCAAGTCCTTACTTCTTTATTAATCTCTAATAGAGAATGGGGAAATTTTATTGTCATAGGACTCTTGACACCACCTCCATAATTAGTGTGTTTTGATACCTAATGTAATTGATTCATTAACAATGATTATAGACCATTCTTATACAAATATAGACATATATATATATTAATTTATGTCATAATGAAGCTAAACTTACATTATAATTTATTAATATATTCACCAATTATGTATTTAAATTTGGCCTTATTAATCTACACTAATCAACACAATAAAATTGATGATAATTTGAATTCAAAGTGGTTGGATCGTACTTACAACTACAATGAGATGTCAATTTCCTTACTCGACCCTCCTATCTATGCTGAAGTAAGGGATTCCACCATAATTTTTATTTAGGATCAAAATTAGTTCTCTATGTCCTTTTTTCTTGTTTTGTCATTCATTGTCTATTTCCAATGATTATATAAATATGGTTGTATTTTGGTCGATGCCCAATGGAGTGGAAAAGTTCTTATTCTTATATCGCCAAAATTGAAAGTTTCGCATCCTTTGGCATTTGGGAGACACTTTGCTTCATTATCCCATTTGGACTTACATTCTAACCAAACATATTCATTATGCCATTAATTTATGACAATTTTTCATTATTGTGCCAAATAAGAAGTCAATTAGTATTTGTTACATAACAATATCAACAACTATGCTTGTTTGGTTATCAATAACCATCCTTCACATAATATTATCAATTATTGGTACATTGTGTTTTCGATGATGATATAATTGTATTCAAACTTAGCATGAATAAAATGGAATGATCAAAGAGCCAAATAAACACCTACCTCTACTTTTGTACACTTTCCATCATCAAAGATCCATCGACAAAGCTTGGTGCTATCAAACTTCTTAATTCCTTTACCTTTCTAGTAATTTTGCTACTTTATTTATCCAAATTCTCTATATGGTCAAGTAGAGGATTGGCTTTACCTCCTAAATCATATGTTGAAGCAACTAAAGGATCAAATGAGTGAGCAATTTTCTCTATCCTCTACACACAATCCTTAATCTTTTTCATAATATCATCAGTAAATTTAGATACACTCGACACAAGGACTTATAATTGTTATCACCTTCATTTAGAGAATCTTGAATATTTTTTACACTTATTTCCAAAAATACTCTATCATAAGCTAATGTATTCTTTAGCTCATTGAATCTTCTATCACCAATTTCTCTTCTCAGCTTAAGTTTAGTAGGTTTTTCAAATGATTCAAATTGTGATCTTACCATGCCATTTAGGTTCTTGAAGGTGTTGGAGGGAATTGCTGCAAAATCTCTTACAAATGTTGTTACTAACTTATCAAGCATTTTAGATTCCTCCTCCATCAATTTTCTCTCTTAGGCGTATTTCCTCTCAATTTCTTCTCTTTCTTCTGTTTCAAAAACTTGAGAAAATTTTAGCTTTTGTAGGGGAAAAAGTATAGATAAGTTAACTAGCCCTTTAGGAATATGTATATCATCATCCATTCTTTCAATATTTACATATCTCCTCACTAATTTTCCAGTGTCTCTTCCTTCCATAACTCCTTTTCCCTTACCAACAATTTCAACCTTTCTATCAATTTGGGTATTTGAATCTTCTATTATCAAAGGCATCATTTTTTTTAGAGGTTGGATATCCTCTACCTATTCACTCCTCTCAGGTTATTTCTCAATGTGGACCTTCCTAGAAGTTGTCATATTTTGTATGTTGTGATTTCCTACAAAATACCTTCAACAAAAAATAGACAATTTTAGTCAATCAAGAGACATCATCAAAATGATCATAAAAAAGCATCATCACATGTGTCCAAATTAAGAAATACTAATAGTGATGCAAGCACGTGCCTTGGAAGATCTTCAAGATAGTGATCCAAGAAGGAATAGTCAAACAGTAAGCATGCCATCAAATGATCATGCAATTAGTAAATCCATAATTCCCTAGCTTCATGAGATCCAATAGTAAATAAAAATGCAATGATCTAGCAATAATGGCCTAGTGTTAAACACGAGTCCTCAAAGATCCAAACAAGTAAAATACATCAGTGAGTATTATAATGTTGTGCTAATAACCAATCAAATCAAGAAATGATATATACAGAAGGAAGACACAATCATAGGCCCATGACCTTGAGAAATCAAGTACAATAAATAATCATCTATGGAAGAAAATAATGATTCCCTAGCCCGATAGTCAATCATGCAATGAATTGAAAACAAGTAATAGTTAATCATTGATGCCCTAGGTCATCACAATAACTAGATAATAAAAATGAATTTTTTATTATGACTGAATCACCTTGTATTGGAACACCATGACCTTATGACATGTTTTGAGTTATTGTTGTGGATGCCTCATTTGAAAATGATGCCATAGAAATGTCAAATGAAACAACAACAATTGATATTGTTGTTGCATTGTTTGGATGATGCATCCACAGTACTGACCACGCTATTGCACCACTATGACTTATGTATGTCAACTTGATGTTTAACATGATGGTATCTTCTTCCTCCTGTAGCATCTTTTTGAGTGCACATGTCTTGTAGCATGGTTTCCTTCTAGAAATGTATGGCTTGATTATGCACATGCATATTATAGATGATGATATGTAATAGAATATCATGCATTTCTTAGATCCCTTGGATCTAACCCCATTCCTTTCCTTCTTGCAGGTTTTAGATCGAGTAGGAGCACACTGGATTCACACCCTAGTCATCCTTCTATCATCTCTTCAAGAAATGTTTGGTACCCTATTGTTTATGCTCATTTACTCATGTATGTCTATATTCAACCTTATCTTTCTAGGAGTTGGATATGATCATAGCCTGTGTGAGCCAAAATGTTTTATTTTTCACTCCTTTCTTTGTACAGTACATACAAGTTTTTAAACACACACACACACACACACACACACACACACACACACACACACACACACACACACACATATATATATATATATATATATATATATATATATATATATATATATATATATATATATATATATATATATATATATATATATATATATATATATATATATATATATATATATGCTTCACACATATATACAAGATTTTCAACATATATATTAATATTAAGGAAAAGGCTTCACCTTGTTTTCATCCCTATGCTAGAGCAAGGTTGGAATTAAAAAATTTATGCTATATCCCTAAACATGCTTGAAGCTATGAGCTTGGATTCTATTATTTCATGCTAGTTTGGCCTCAAAGAGGGCTTGGTTTTGGTTATGCCACCACTGTTGTTGTATTTGGGATGTTTCCTCTACTGGACCAAGCTTTGTGGATGGATCTTTGATGATGGAAAGTGTACAAAAGTAGATGTAGGTGCTTATTTGGCCCTTTGATCATTCCATTTTATTTATGTGAGCTCAAAGCATCATTATCATTACCTCCACCTAGGGCATCAATGATTCACTATTACTTATTTTCAATTCATTGCATGATTTGGGCTAGGGCATCATTAAATGCTCCCATTGATGATTATTTACTGTACTTGATTGCTCAAGGCCACGGGCCTGTGATTGTTTCTTCCTTATGTATATATAATTTCTTGATTTGATTTAGTTATTGACACAACATTATAATGCTGACTGTTGTATTTTACTTGTTTGGATCTTTGAGGACCCATGTTTAACACTGGGGCATTATTGTTGGATCCTTGCATTTTTATTTACTGCTTATTGTAATGACCTATGGAATCAATGATTAACTATTACTTATTTTCAATTCATCTCATGATTGAGTATCGGTGATGCAGAGCCCTCTACTATCCCCTAAAGGAACCCAGCTCAACTTAAGGATTCTACAAGTGTCTTGGAACTCACTCAAGGAGTTAGCCTCAACTCAAGGATCAAATAAAGTGCTCTGACTTTAGAAAACCAACACCTCAGACATTTTGAACAAACTCACTTCCTCTGATCTCTTATGCCAACTTCTCTTAACATCAAACATCCACTCAAGGATCCCAATCTAAGCTTCTCCCAATGCACCTAGAGCCTCCAATATGTCAAATCTTGCAACAATTATTCCACCTTGTTTCCAACACTTGAGAACACCTAATCATGGCCAACATACCATGTTACACCAGCTCTCCAAGTCTGTTTAAGTTATCTTCCACACAAACCACTCCAATAGCCCTTCTAGGCTTGTAGCCCTCACCAGTCACAAATCTTCCCTTTACTCTAAATCTTACCAAACAACTAAAGAAACTATTCACTAATTTAGATACCCTTTTAGATTCTCTAAATCCTACCCAAATCCCAAGGTAGACTCCTTTGGACCATCTAGTAGATCCAACAACCTAGTAGTCACCAAATAGGCCTAATTAAACCCCATTTACAAAGAATCTTATAAATGTACTCATCCCCTCAACTCTTGACCAAGAAATAGTATTGATTAAGGTCTAAAAAAAATAAAAATTGAAGTTTTAAGGTCTCACCCCTTACCAAATTCACTAGCCACCAAACCCTTTCTTCTAGGGTCATTTACCTTGGGTCTGCACAAAAGAACCCTTTCAACCTCCTCCAAAGTAATCCAATTGATCCAACACATCAATATGGATCCCCACAACAATAATCCATCACCAAATACCTCCATTCTTAAGGGCATTCTTCCTCCATGTGACTGGTACAAGACAAGGCACCAATCAATCAGTAGTCGACCGCCATTCTGTAGCTTCCTAAACACTTCATCTTTACATATCCCTACACAAAACACTATATTATAAGGATATTATACAACATTGACAACTCCCACCAATTACACTAGACATAGGGGTGGGAGAGTCACTTCATTGTGAAGGTTTTAAACCCAAAACGCTGACTGTGACCTCAATACCTAGGAATAGTCAAATGACAGTCAATTACTTGGGTTCAGTAACAATCCAAAACACTAAAATGAAGATATGAATATGTAAATAATATTCCAACCAATGTTTTTACACCTCCATCCAAGCCAAATCACATTTTATTCAAACATTTGAATTTGTTGTTATTCTAACTATACCCTACGGGTAGAGTTGTTCTTTTATTGATTGAAACTTATTTCATTGAATATTTACATACCAAACTCTCTATACCCCCTCCACTCATGTGGATCAACCTTGAAATAGACTTCTAAAACTCCTAAAAATTGGTTGTATCCATAACCAAAATCTAAACTGTTCCATAACAGTCTCTAACTGATTGTCATAACAAAATATGATTAAATAGTGTTGTCAAGTTGAAAAATAATGTTGTCAACTTGACAACATGATTATAATGCCCCCTCTAATGACTTTTAAAATGTTTAAAGACAACCTTTTTAATACATACTAACCCCCCACATGAGCCTTATAGGCTATATTTGCATTAAAATGCAATTTTACATATTTTTGACGTCTTTGCACTTTTGATTACATTTATATGTTGTTAATGGCATTAATGGCCTTCTTGAATCAATGTCTTGAAGATCTTCGAAGGCTTGTGCTTGCATCACTGTTGTTATTTCTTAATTTGGACATATGTGATGATGCTTTTGTATGATTATTTGGATGATGTCTCTTGATGGTCAGTGTTGTAAATAAAGGAGTCAACAAATTTTGACATTGAATTTTTGAACATTTGGGAGTTAATTCCATGGGAACAAGATCCATCTTGCCTCCATGGGATTAACCTAAGATAAAGGGAATGGTAAAATTAAGTTGGGGATTGATTGTTTGAACATGCGATGAATTGAAAACAAGTAATAGTTAATCATTGATGGCATAGGTCAATCATGCAATGAATTGAAAATAAGTAATAGTTAATCATTGATGCCCTAGGTCACAACAACAAGAAGATAATAAAAATGCATGTTTTATTATGACTACACCACCTTGTATTGGAACACCATGACCTTATGACATGTTCTAAGTTATTTTCATGGATGCCTCATTTGGAAATGATGCCATAGCAACATCAAATGAAACAAAAACATTTGATGTTGCTATTGCATTATTTGGATGATGAATCCATCCATAGTACTAACCATGCTCTTGCACCACTATGACTTATGTATGTCCACTTGATTTTTTCCATGATGGTATCTTCTTCCTCTTGTAGCATCTTTCTGAGTGCACATGTCTTGTAGAATGGTTTCCTTCTAGAAATGTATGTCTTAATTATGCACATGCATGACTGTAGATGAGGATATGTAATAGGATATCATGCATTTATTAGATCTCTTGGATCTAACCCCATTTCTTTCCTTCTTGCAGGTTCTGGATCAAGTAGGAGCACAATGGATTCACACCCTAGTCATCCTTCCATCATCTCTTTAGGAAATGTCTGGTACCCTTTTGTTTATGCTCATTTACTCATGTATGTTGAAATGTGTTAGGAGATAGTTTGTGATAGGATATTAATGGTATTATGAAGGATAATTAGGAGCTGTGACAAGGAGTTCATGGTAATGTAGGGAAGAGTGAGAGATTGTGAGAGGAGGTTTAGTATCTTGTAACAAAACTAGGTAGTAGCAAAAAACTAGGTGGAAAGTGAAAACCACCTTAAACATGCTTCACAAGAACCTTTAAATGGGTAACTATCTTTCCCTCACCTTTATCACTCCCCTGTGACTTCCCTTGCAATTGTGTTGTAAGTTGTGGATTCTCTTGTTAGTAGTATCTAGAAGAAGTTCATTAAAGGAAATAATAGGTCCTTAGGATATCACTTTATGATAATACTTCTTCCACAATAGTACCAACATCTTGCACTAGTTCTTGACGATGAGAGATTTCCATTTTTTCATTAAGTTCTTCCATTTTTGGGAGATGAAGAGGAGTAAAGGAGACATTTTCATTACTTCTTGATGGTTTTCAGTATCTTCTACAACATGCTGTAAATTTCATTACTTCTTTTTGTTTCTATTTTGGCTTCAGAGTTCCCTTTCCATCTTCTCTTTTTATTTCTTACAGGAGATGTTAGCTAACACCTCCACTTCCTCTTTTGTAGTAGCATGGGAAACATAAGCAAGGTTATCTAGATGACTAGATGACCATTTAGGGTTTCAATGAATAAAGGACTTATTTAGTTTATTTTTTAGCTAGGAGAAGTAATAGGACTCTTTTTTAGTGTATTCGGCATTTTACAAGCAACGCTAATTTTCAAGCTTCTCTTTCGAGCGGATTTCCCCTCAAGGGTCTCAATTTTAGTAGGTTGGGGTTCCTCAGTTTCTAAGCCATAATCCACAAAATTATCCCATCCAATTTGAGGTTTTATAGTAAGAAGGTCATGTATGACAAGAAGTTTGATCAAGTTAAATTTAAAAAGTAACATATCATTTATAAACCCTACCATAACATGTCATTTTTTGTCACAACTAAAGAGTTCTCACCACAAGAAAATAGAGTTACCATTTGCTATCAAAACTATATGTGTAGATATAAACATTAAGTACAACATGTCCAATTTTTTTGTACATATACATATTAAGGATCATGTCAAATAATACAAGAGAATTTGATCAAAATAGGGAGACAATAGCTAGATTGTTGTCTAACTTTCAAAGAGAAGGTGATGAAAAATGTTATTGTCCATGAAAGAGTTGTAACGGCTTAAAGACAAGAAGAATCAAAATCAAAACATAAAAGAGACATTGTAGGGAGAATGGTTAAATTGAAGGGGGGTTTGATTATCATCCATTGGTAATTTGTTTGTTATATTGTTTTCACAATTAATATACATATGAACCATGGAAGGAGGTTTGATTATCACATTGAAGGGGGGTTTGATTATCATCATTTTTATATAGGTTGATCTCCCCAGTGTAGTATGTGATATGGACCACCACATCTCAGAGGAACATGGGGGTATGAATATAGAGGAACATGGAGGTGTAAGTATTGAAGCTGAAGATCACGATCCCATGGAAGATGACAATCATGCACCAGAAAACACATTTGAAGATGATGATATGAATGCATTGATCCTTGAAACATTTGGTACTAGTGCTACTACTACTCCTGATGATGATGATGATTATGATGAGGATGACATTGATGTCATCCATGATATACCTCTACCTGAGAAGGTGAACATGACCCTTTACAAAGGATCCCAATATACTCTTCTATTTTTTGTATTGTTGTTGGTGAATTTGAAGTTTATGAATGGTTTATCCAATATAACAATGTCACACATGATAAGGTTTGTCATATATGTCATTATAGTCTATAAAAGGTGAAACATGTACCATTAAGATTGTTTATAGTAATGGCTTGTATTTTTTGATGTAGATTGATAGGTGAGTTTCTATTACCACCATCAAATGTTCTCCCTCACTCATACCAAGAATTATGTGCCACTATGAAACATATTGGAATGAAGTATGAAGAAATAGATGCTTTTCTTGAAGATCATGTTATTTATCATAAAGAACAAAAATATGAAACAAAATTCCTTGAATACCATACGAGAAGATATCAAGATGATCAAATGATAAAAAAGGTGTCTCACAAGGTTCTTCGTTACATCCCCATTATTCCACGTCTGAAATGATTATTTAGGTACAGTAGCTTGGCACAATTTATGGATTACCATGCACACAACAAGAGTCAAGATGAAATTATTAGAATGCTCGTGGATGGTTCATCATTTATGGACATAGAGGAAAAGTGGCCACACTTTAAAGAAGAACCTTGAAATCTCAGGGTTTCTCTGGTAGCAGATGGTGTCAATCCATTTGAAGAGATGAGATCTGTTTACTCGGTGTGGCCTATTTTTGTTATTAACAATAACCTTTCTCCATGGATGTCAATAAAGAGGGAGCACATTATGTTGGAAATTATTGTTCCAAGTATTTTATTATTTTATAGTTATCTACATGTAATTATAAGTCTTGGAGTGAAATGGCCACAATAATTATCTGATATTGTTAATTCAACTAGGTAAGTACAAAGTGAAAGATATAAATGTATGTATTGTGCCTCTTATCGATGAGTTGTTCGTGTTATGGAATAGTTTCACTATGTATGACATCTCTAGACTAATTGGAAAAAGATAATTTAAATTCCATGCAATGCTTGTGTGGACAATTCATGATGCCCCAGGGTTGACACATTTATGTGGTATGTTATGGTGAATCCTAGTTGTACGCGATAATTCTAATTCTAAAAATTAACATATTTAATCCAATTGTATTGTTATCTTGTAGGTCTTCAAATAAAGGGAAAAATTTCATCTCCAATGTGTGGTCCAAAGATGAAATATCGTCATTCCAAAATTTTAAAAAAGCAGATGTTTAATGATAAAGAAGAGACTACATCAAAGCCCTGAAGAATAACACCTCACCTATGGTAGTTGGAATATAATAGAATTTGAGGTAATATCATTCCACCTAATGGTTTATGTTTGAAAATTATATATTTTTATTGTGTTTTGTTAGCTAATTTTGTAGTTGATGATTGGGAAGGTTGTAAAGGCATCACTGACCACCTTCCAAAGGGACTAAAATGTTATCCAAGAGAATTTAGTAGGACTAAAATGTTATCCAAGAGAATTTAGTAGGCTGCCCTACTATGAGTAGCTACAAATTGTGCATTTTTTTGATACTATGAATATTGGAAAGAATGTAATAGAGACATTGTAGAAAATATTGGATAGAAGGCATGACAAAGAAAAACTTGGCAAAATTTGTAGTGACATTCATGATTCCAATCATGCAATGAAAAATATCATTGAATCAAATAGCAATGGAGACCATATTAATGCAAGTGTCCTTCCTTGATTATTAACAGAGCAACAAAGTAATCTCATAAAATAAGTCATACAAAAAATTCAATTTCCTACAGGATTTGCTGTGAATATAAGCAATCTCATATCAAAGAAAAATGATTTTGGGTTAGGAATGAAAACATATGATTTGCATACCTTCATCAAGGTAAGTCACAATCTTTTGTATTTACAATATATTTGTGTATCTGCATTCAATTTTCATTGTATGAAATGATCAGTTGACAATTGCTGCAGTATGTGCTACCCCTATCACTCCCAGAGAACTTTGACAATAATATCAAACAAGTGATATATGATCTTGGGAAATACATGAGGTAAGCAGTAATAATTGTTCAATATATCAAATAATAATATCAAACGAGTAATATATTGTAAAGTCTTATATATATATATGTTTTTGTGTCTTGAATTCCTTGTAGGTGGTTGTCATCTAAAGAAATCCATAAAGAAGATATAAAATATTGGAAGAAAAGAATTCATCTACTAATGTGTGAAATGCAAAAGTGTTTACCTTCAACTTTTTTTAATGCACAAGAACACTACCTCATACACCAAGTTGAGAAGATTGAATTGTGTGGACCTGCACAAGCTAGGTCAATGTGGATGGTTGAGAGGCAATTGAAATTTTTGAAGGGTTTGGTTCGACAAAGAGCACATCTTGAGGGTTCTATGGTTAAGGGATATATGGTATGCTAGATGATGGTGTACATTACTCAATATCTTTCTAATCTTGCAGCGAAGACCCATATAGATTGCATTTGGGATTTCGACTCCATTAAAAAAATTGAAGGAGAGTACTTGGTGGGGAATGATAGATTTAGGAAAGTGAAAGGTAATAAATTATGAGATGTTATTGTAGTTAATTAACTCTTAATCTTCAAAATAAATATGTTGTAAGTAATCTATTTACTTTTGTACAGTTGCTAAAGAGTTGGATGCAATACATTTGTTTATTGCAAATAATCAAGATTGGATGACAGTATGGATTGAATGATGTCAACATTATGGTCATAGATTAAAATGGGAATCTGTGTCTTCATTGGTTATACAAGCTCATAGTAATGGAGATCTTAATGTTACATAAAAGGAAATAGATTTAGCATATGGTTTAAGAGATCTCCAAGTACTTATAAATTTGTTAATTAGCTGTATATTTTTTAACTCGTGATGCAATAATTTATACATGTTTGACATTATTGTAGGTGAAACACCATAAGGCTATGTTATACAATGGTTATAAATCTCACATCAAAAAGTTGGATGACACAAAGAGAACTTGTGATTTTGGGATAAGTGCAGTCTTTCAAGTGACTAATATTTCATCTAGAAATGGCCTACATCCTTGAGAGTCTCTAAATTGATACTATAGAATTTTGGTTGATATACTTGACTGTGACTTTAATTCCTTCAAATTATTTCTCTTTATTGTGAAATGGTATAGAATACGAATAAATCAAAATGATCTTGATAGAACTCTTACTGAACATGATAATGGATTTCCAATTATTAATACAAGGTTGTTTGAACTAGTTGGGGAAGAGCCTTATGTTCTTCCAAGCCAATGTGAGAAAGTATTTTACTCGGAGGTTCCACATAAAATAGGTTAGTCATTTTTTGTTAGACATGATTCAAGAGGATGACTGATAAATTATAATGCGATGGAAGAAGAAGATACTAAGGAAGAGGAAGAAGTGGAAGATGATGTAGATGATGATCATGATTGAGAGTTAGTTGAAGAAGAAGATGAAGAAGAAGACAATGATGTTGCTACTGATCATGATGATGATGATGATGATGATGATGTTTATTGACACAAAGATAGGGACCAAAGGGGCCAAAAAGTGGTACACCCTAATGATCTAGCCTACTCAACAACACATGGAAGTAACAACAACATAGTGAGAGAGAGAAAGAAGGATCATTTATATATTATCATTCAAATTGATTCATACATGCTGAGTTGTAAGGCCTTTCTAGCTTTGGCTAGCTATTACAATGAATTACAGAAGTCCTCAAACATATGAGGATCTACCAACAATCTTGTTTCTACTATTCTCTCTTCAAAAAAACTGACCCTTCAAACTCAAACCAAACAACTATACTTATAAAAGAGGATACCAAACTAATTCGGCCTTTCGATCCACAATCAATAGAAGGAATGATTAGATCTAGGACCAAACGCTTCCCAATGATGGATACCAGCATTAAATCTGTGACCCAAAATCAATGCATAAGTCAGACTCAACAAAAACTCAAAATAAAATACTCGGTAAGAAAGGATGAATGAAAAATAGACAAGCATCACTGAGCACCAATGAAACAACTAACCACCTAGGAGATAACCAACCAAACTCAGTATCTAAAGGAAACCAACCAACTACCAAGCCAACTCAGTCAAAGAAGGAACCAAGAAACACAAACAAACTCAAATATGTTTTTGGTGACACAGGAGTGCCAAGGACCCAAGATGCTCCTGCATCAGACACTTGGGGTTATTTAGAAATGATTATCTGAATCATTCAAAAGGTACGATCTGAGCTTCATCCAACTTAGACTGTGAAATCCATGAACTATCTTCAATCGGTCTATTCTTCCACTTTACAAAATATTTCATATACTGTTTACCTCTTGTTCTTTTGCTAACTCTTTGTTCCAAAATCTACTCAACTTCTTCATTCTATTTCTTAGGATACTCCATCAATTCTGTCATGTCTTCATTAGGTTCATGATACTCATACAAGTCAACAATGTTGAAAATTAGTGATATGTCCATGTCATCAGGTAACTCAATTTCATATGCATTTCCATTGTCAAATTTCTTCAAAATCTTGCAAGGTCCAAACTTCTTCATCTTCAACTTCCCATATGTTCCAACAAGAAATCAACCTTTCTTCAAATGAACCATCACTTCATCAACAACATCAAAAGTATTATGTCTCCTTGATCTATCAACTCTATCTTTGTATTTCTAATTACTCTTTTCCAGCTTGATTTTCACATCTTCATGCAATGTCTTCATGTACTCAGCAAATTTCACTCCTTCAACACTTATCTTACTTTTATCAGCAATGTTGATGAAGGGTGCTCCCCTTAATACCACAAACACATAATAGAAATAGAGAAACAACAACAATAATATGCAAGAACAGAAAATTGGCTTCTTATTATCTCCACAAATGTGGAATTACAAACTTTCAGAATTACAATATGCAAAGCCACATGGGCATTCCCTTACAATATTCTTTAGGACAAAGCCTCGAATCAATACCCAGATCTACTACCCAGAATTATTCTGAACTACCTAAGACAATAATACAGCCTTCCTTATATAGGCAATTTTCCACCGCCTGGGAAGGTTCCAGAATTTTAGCCAATAAGGCCGACCAACTTAGAATTATTTTATTTTACATTTTATTACATCATAGTCGGCTCAAGATAACCTTTGAAACCCGAACAGAAATTTTGAAAAAAATTATTTTTCGCCATTTCAGGTGGCCCAACTTTCGAAGACCATAAGTCATCACCAGTTGACCCGCTCAGCTATTATAACCCCATTTCGGAAATGCCATGAAGTGCTCTACAGGCCTGACCCATGCAAGCGCTCGTCACCCAAATTTTTGACCTCATCTGGGGCCTCTAAAGCCTTCAAAACTGAGTTCAAAGTTTTTGTACCCTGCTGCCAATACCAAAAATCTTTGATATCTTCCAATAGACACTTGATCTGGCAATGAAACTTTACTGGCAGACTTATATGACCAAAATGAACCTCCAAAAAAGAAATCAGATCATTCTGAGCACATACCAAAAATAGTAACTTTCCATAAATAACAGCTCTGCACAAAATAGCCCTTATTGAAAACAAAAATAAAAATATTTTTGGGTGATGCAAGATTGCTCTTACACCTAGGATGCTCCTGCATCAGACACCCAGGGGAATTTGAGAAGTGACCCTGTCACGACTCAGGTGTGCAGAGGAAAACCAAGACGGTTAACCTCCTCCTTTGTTAGCCACGATGAATCTTCTACAGGTCATCCTTTCCATTTGACCAAATACTCTTCATATGTCCTATTCCTTGTGCGTCTACCAACACGACTATCCAGTATATCTTCAATCTCCTTAGTGTCTGAACTAGTTGCTGGAATACCCCACTGTGCTGCTGTGATCTCATCTTCAACACCTCCTTCATGATACTCTGTCAGATCTAAAATGTTAAACACTGGTGAAATATTTAGCTCAGTAGGCAATTCTACCTCATATGCATTTCCTGAATCATGTTTCTTCAATATCCTGCATGGTCCAAATTTCTTCATTTTCAACTTGTTATATGTACCAACCGGAAATCGCTCCTTCCGCAAGTGAACCATGACTTCATCACCAACCTGAAATTCCTTATACCTCCTTTTCTCATCTGCCTTAGCCTTATACTGTGCATTCATCTTGGTAATATGCTTCCTCACCTCCCCATGGATGTTCTTCAAGTGTTCTGCAAAATCCTCAACTTCAGCACTACTTATTTCTCCTTTATCTATCTTTCTCAACTCAGATGCATTTCTTGGACTACTTCCATATACAATCTAGAATGGTGATTTACCAGTGCTTCTATTGACATAATTATTGTATGCAAATTCCGCCGGTGATAAAATCAAATCCCATCCTGTTGGCTTATCTCCAACCAAACATCTCAGCAAATTTCTCAAGCTCCTATTCACCACCTCTGTCTGCCCATCAGTCTATGAATGATGTGATGAACTAAACTTCAAATCTATCTTCAACTTCTTCCACAATGTACGCTAGAAATATCCAACAAACTTAGTGTCCCGATCTGAAACTATGGTCTTTGGCAAACCATGAAGTCTCACTACTTCTCTAAAAAACAATTCTGCTACATGAACAGCATCATTAGTCTTCTTACAGGGAATGAAATGTGCCATCTTCAAAAATCGGTCAACTACTAAAAAAATTGAATCATGTCCCCACTGTGTCCTCGGTAAACCAAGAACAAAGTCCATACTGATATCCTCCCAAGGCTTCTCTAGTATAGGCAATGGCTGATACAACCCTGTATTCTACTCCACTCCTTTCACCATCTGACATACTCTGCAACTCTGTACAAACTTCTTCACATCTTGCTGCAATTGTGGCCAATAATAATTCTCACCAACCAAAGTAAGGGTTTTATCATGACCAAAATGTCCAGTCAATCCTCCACTATGCTTCTCCTTGATGAGATTCTCCCTCATAGAACTTCGTGGAATGCACAACTGACTCCCTCTGAATAGCATATCATCCTGGATGATGAAATCCAACCATTTCATCCTGTCTAGAGTAACAGGTTCTGTACAAGCTTTCCAAGCTTCACCAAAATCAGGATCCTCTGGATACAAATTCTTGAGTTCCTTGAACCCAACTACTTCAATCTACATTTCTGTCAGCAATAGTTGCCTTCTGCTAAGAGCATCTGCAACCCTATTAGACTTTCCACTCCTGTGTTTCAAAACAAACGTATAACTCTACAAAAACTCAACCCATTTCAAATGCCTTTGATTCAATTTTCCTTGACTATTCAAATATTGCAAAGCTTGATGATCAGTATACAAAACAAACTCCTTAGGAAGCAGATAATGTCTCCACTTCTTTAATGCCTGAACTATAGCATAAAATTCCTGATCATAAACAAAATATTTCCTCTTGGCATCATTTAACTTCTCACTGAAATAAGCAACAGGTTTACCTTCTTGGCTCATAACAGCTCCTATTACAATACCACTAGCATCACAATCTACTTGAAACACCTTATTAAAATCTGGAAGTGCTAAAATAGGTTGTTCTGTAACTTTTTGTTTCAACAATTGAAAACTCTTTTCTGCCCCATTAGTCCACTTAAACTCTTTTCTATCCCCTCTCATTGTTTCAGTCAAGGGTCCACAAATACTGCTAAAATTTCTGATAAACTTTCTGTAAAAGCTAGCTAGACCATGAAAAGATCTTACCTCAGTAGCACTCCTTGGAGTAGGCCATTCAAGGATAGCCTGTACCTTCTCTGGGTCCATTTTTAGACCTTCTCCTGAAACTACAAACCCCAAATACACCAACTCTTTCTTCACAAAACTGCACTTCTTCAAATTAATCAGCAATTTCTCTTCTCTCAACTTCTCAAATACCATATGAATATGCATCATATGCTCATCCAATGTCTTACTAAAAATCAAAATATCATCTAGGTAAACAATGACAAACTTACCCAGAAATTCTTTCAGAACCTCGTTCATGAGCCGCATGAAAGTGCTCGGTGCATTGGTTAGCCCAAAAGGCATGACTAACCACTCATACAGTCCTTCCTTTGTCTTGAAAGCAGTCTTCCATTCATCTCCTTCTCTGATCTGAATCTGATGATATCCATTTTTCAGATCTATCTTTGAGAAATACACAGCTCCACTCAAACAGTCCATAATATCATCCATTCGTGGCAATGGAAACCTGTACTTGATTGTGATCTTGTTTATTTCCCTAGAATCTGTACACATCCTCCATTCTCCATTCTTCTTTGGTGCTAATACTGCTGGTACAACACAGGGACTTAGACTCTCACGGATCAATCCTTTTTGTAACAGTTCATGTACTTGTCTGTTCAACTCCTCACTTTCTGCAGGTGTCATTCTGTGTGCTGCCTTATTTGGCAAACTCACTCCTGGGATCAAGTCCATCTGATGACTGATCTTCCTGACTGGTGGTAATCCATCAGGCACGTTATCGGATACAATATCCTGAAACTCATTCAACAAATCTACAACTTCTACAGGAACATCTTCTACTTCCTCTTTACTAGCTTTTGGAATTAAAGCAAAACATACATGCTCATGCCTCATACCATCTAGGAAATTTCTTCCATCAACAAAATTTATCCTTGCATTACCACATACCTTTTCTTCAGTCTCCTTCAATAGTTTTAGCTTATGTCGCACTCCATCCTTTGTCAGGGAATAGGTATTCGCACGACCATCATGTACAACACATCTGTCAAACTACCATGGTCTACCCAACAACATATGACATGCATCCATAGATATAATATCACACAATACCTCATCTTGGTATCCGCCAATCTTGAACTTCACTAGGCATTGTTCATTGACCATGACCCTGTGGTCATCCTATACCCAGGCAATCCGATATGGATGTGGGTGTTTCTGTCTCTTGAGCTTCAACTTTGTCACCATCTCTTCTGACACCAAATTTTCAGTGCTTCCACTATCGATAATCACATCACAACATTTACCTTCGCACTTGCACCTGGTGCGAAATAGGCTCCTTCTTTTCTCAGGTTCATTCTCACCACTCAATAGGACTCTTCTGTTAATCAATGTTTCTCCTCTTTCAGCATCTTCAGAATTTGATGATCTGGCATCTTCATCTACATGTGCAACTCTGGCTTGGCCTTCATTTCTCCTATCAGTTTTGCCTTGGCACTGAAGACATTCAAATGCCCTATGACCTTCTTCTCCACAGTGAAAACATGTTCCACAGAAGCCACCTCTTCCAGATCCTTGTCCTCTTCCTCTTCTTCTCTGATCTCTATTATTCTGATCCTGGAAATGATTAAAATTATTTCCTCATTGATTCTGACTACTACTGGCCTCATCCTTCTTTTTCGGATCTTCATTTCAGCCACCATATGACCATCCACCAGATCATCCACCGTGACCTCTTCCGCTTTGTCTGCTCTCGAACTTCTTGTTCAGCTTTTCCTCTACTTTTAGGGAAAATTGGTATGCCTCCTCAATACTGTTCATTCGAACCAGATTCAACTCCTCCTGAATGCTTGGCCTTAACCCATTAAGGTATCGAGCAAATTTCTCCTTATCAGCTTCGGCATGGCCTGTTCTGATGAGGAGTCGATAGAACTCCTCTGTATACTCCTGAATAGATTTTTCTGCTTGCTTCAAACTTTGCATTTTCTTCAGTAGGTCAAGCTCATAATCAATAGGAATGAACTGTCACTTCAATTTTTCCACCATCCGATCCCATCTTGTGATTTTATCTTTCCCTCTTCTATTTCACTCCAATTGAATTTCTTGCCACCAGATCTTCGCATGACCTTTCAGTCTGGCCTTCGCAAATTTGACACTATCAGGATCCTCAACATCTTCATACTCAAAATACTCCTCACATTTATTGATCCAGCCGATCAATTCCTCTGGGTTAAGATTTCTAGAAAATGTAGGAACCTCAATCTTAGGTCTTTTCCCAATCTTGGAAATCACCCGAAAAAGTCTTTCTTCCTCCTGGTTCACAATTTCAGCTTCTCCTTCTTGATATTCTTCTTCAGCTTCATCCTCACTTTCATCTCTGACATTAAGATTCATTCCTCAGTGAATCTCTTCTTGCAATGCTCGCACTTGTCTCTGCAGCTCTCTAACCTCAGGTGTTACAACACCAGCTCTTTCGCCACGTTCCCTTTGTGGAGGCATTTTTGCGATGCACGCTGAAACCCTAGCCACGGTCCTGGTGCAAACTGCCTCACAGTCGGTGATCTGTTTACACACTCAAGAACTCCTACTCTGATACCACTTGATGAAGGGTGCTCCCCTTAATGCCACAAACACATAACAGAAATAGAGAAACAACAACAATAATATGCAAGAACAGAAAATTGGCTTCTTATTATCTGCATAAATGTGGAATTACAAACTTTCAGAATTACAATATGCAAAGCCACATGGGCATTCCCTTACAATATTCTTTAGGATAAAGCCTCGAATCAATACCCAAATCTACTACCCAGAATTATTCTGAACTGCCTAAGACAATAATACAGCCTTCTTTATATAGGCAATTTTCCACCGCCTGGGAAGGTTCCAGAATTTTAGCCAATAAGGCCGACCAACTTAGAATTATTTTATTTTACATTTTATTACATCATAGTCGGCTCAAGATAACCTTTGAAACCCGAACAAAAATTTTGAAGAAAATTATTTTTCACCATTTCAGGTGGCCCAACTTCCGAAGACCATAAGTCATCACCAGTTGACCCGCTCGGCTATTATAACCCCATTTTGGAAATGCCACGAAGCGCTCTACAGGCTTGACCTGCGCAAGCGCCCGTCACTCAAATTTTTGACCTCATCCGGGGCCTCTAAAGCCTTCAAAACTGAGTTCAAAGTTTCTGTACCCTGCTGCCAATACCGAAAATCTTCAATATCTTCCAATATACACTTGATCTGGCAATGAAACTTTACTGGCAAACTTATATGACCAAAATGAACCTCCAAGAAAGAAATCAGATCATTTTGAGCACATAGGAAAATTACCAAAAATAGTAACTTTCCATAAATAACAGCTCTGCACAAAATAGCCCTTATTGAAAACAAAAATAGAAATATTTTTGGGTGATGCAAGATTGCTCTTACACCCAAGATGCTCCTGCATCAAACGTCTCTCAAATCAAATATACCTCTCAGCTGTATGCCATTCACAATCTCAAATGGTGTTTTCCCAGTACTCCTATTCACTAAATTATTGTATGCAAAATCTGCTTATGCCAACACAGAATCCCAATTACTAGGTGTGTCTCCAACTAAACATCTCACAATATTTCCCAAACTTCTATTTACAATCTCTGTCTATCCATTGATTTTTGGGTGAAATGTAGAACTATATTTCAACTCAGTGCCAAACTTTCTCCAAAGGGTCTTCCAAAAGTATCCAACAAATTTACTATCTCGATTAGAGATAATACTCGATAATCCATGCAATCTGACAATTTCCTTCAAGAAAAGATCTATTACATGTATTGCATCTGATGTCTTTCTACAAGGTATAAAATGTGCCATCTTTGAAAATCTATCTACCATAAAAATATAGAATCATTACCTCTTATTGTCTTCGGCAAGCCAAGAACAAAATCCATTTTGATGTCAGTCCAAGGTTTCTTAGGTGCAACAATCGGTGTATACAATCCAGTATTCTAACTTACTCTTTTTGGAACTTGAAAAATTCAACAACTTTTCACAAATTTCTGAACATCTTTATACAATTGTGGCCAAAAGTATTTCTCCTTAAGAAAATTCAAAGTTCTATCAATACCAAAATGTCCAGCCAAACCACTACTATGTTTCTCCTTTATCAAATTAGTTCTCATTTTTCCTCTCAGTATACATAACTGAATACCTTTAAACAACATACCTTCTTGAATGAAATACTCTTCCTATTTTGTACTCGGTTGATCTTGAGTAGGTGCTCTGCACTTTCTCCATGTCTCAAAAAAATTAGGATCAATTTCATACAAATCTCTGATCTCATCAAAACCAATGACTTCAATTTTCATCTCGGTCATCAAAGATCTTCTTCTACTCAATGCATCAGCAACTCGGTTAGTGAATCCACTTTTATGTTTGATCACAAATCTATAACTCTACAAATACTCAACCCATTTCATATGTCTCTGATTCAACTTATTCTGACTACCCAAGTATTGTAAAGCCATTATGATCAATATTAAACACAAATTCACTTGGTATCAAATAATGTCTCCAATTCTTCAGTGCTTGACTCAACACAGGTCCAATTGTACTACCACTTGCATCACATTCCACTTGAAATACCTTATTGAAATCAAGCAATGCCAAAATAGGCAATTCAACAACCTTCTGCTTCAAAGTCTCAAAACTTTTATCAGCTCCATGTGTCCACTTGAATTCTCTCTTATCTCCTCTCATAGTCTTAGTCATAGCATTACATATTGAACTGAAATTCCTTATGAACTTTTAGTAAAAACTTCCCAAACCATGAAATGATCTTACCTCACTAGAATTCATAGGTATAGGCCAATTCAGAATAGCTTCAACCTTTTCAAGATCCATCTTCAAACCATCAGCTAAAATTACAAATCCCAAATATAGAATCTCTTCTTTCATGAATGAACACTTTTTCAAATTTATCAACAACTTTTCTTCTTTTAATCTTTGCAAAACTTGTCTAACATGCAACCAATGTTCTTCTCTAGTCTTATTGAATATTAGAATATCATCAAGATATACAATCACAAAATTACCCAAGAATTTCTTCAAAACTTCATTCATCAACCTCATAAAAGTACTCGGTGCATTAGTTAAACCAAAAGGCATAACCAACCACTCATAAAAACCTTCTTTTTTCTTGAAAGCAGTCTTACATTCCTTACCTTCTCTGATTCTGATATGACGATACCCACTTTTCAAATCAATCTTTGTGAAATACTTTGCTCCAGTCAAACAGTCCATTATGTCATCCATTCTTGGTATAGGAAACCTATACTTCACTGTTATCTTATTGATTGCTTTGGAATCAATACAAATTCACCATTCCCCATTCTTCTTAGGTTCCAATACCAAAGGTACTGCACAAGGACTCAAACTTTCTATGATCAAACCTTTATCTAGCAACTCTTGAATCTGTTAGGTTCAATTCCTGATTCTCAGTAGGTGTCAACTGATGAGGTGCCTTATTCGGTAAACTGGCTCTAGGGATTAGATCCCTGCATTGATCAATACTTCTCTTTGATGGAAAACCATCAGGTACATTATCAAAAATGATGTCAGTGTACTTGGTGAGTAATTTATCAATATCCTCAAGAACACCATCCTTTGTTTTCTTACTCGGTTTGTTAGGAATCATAGCAAAACATACATCATTCTTCTTCAAATCCTTAACAAATTTTCTTCCTTCCATTAAACAAACTTTCACAGATGTGCAAACATTACTAACAGGTTCTTCCATCAAAGGTAACAAGATTTGTTTCTTTCCATTAGCCACAGTAGTATACTTATGTAATCTTCCATCATATATAGCATGTCTATCATATTGCCAAGGTCTACCCAACAAAATATGACAACAATCCATAGGCATGATATCACACAACACCTTATCATATTACTTTCCAATCTTCAAATTCACATAACATTGTTCACTTACCAAGAGTGTATACTCATCTTTGATCCATGAAATCTTATAGGGCTTCAGATGTTCCAACCTTTCCAACTGCAACTTTGTGACCATGTCCTCAAATGCTAGATTCTCCGAGCTACCACTATCAATGATTACCTTCCAAACTTTGTCACAAACTCTACATCTGGTCTTGAACAAAATTTTCCTTACCGGATCTTCCTTTCTACTTTCATTCCATAGTGCTATTCTTACCATCAATTTATTTTCCTTCTTAGGTTCATTCAGTGACTCTTCTTGTGCCAAAGCACTTCTATTGCTACCAACCTTCTTACTAGCATGTGTACATTCAAAATATCTATGTCCACAATTTTAACAAGTTCCTTGGAAATTACCTCTACTATAACCACCTCAGTAGTTATTGCCTATGCCTCTAGATGAACTTTCACCTTTCCACTCGGTCTTGTCTTTATCTAGATTTGTCTTTTCAGGTTCAGATCTACTATTTTCACCATAAGATCTACCTCTTCCTCTAGGGAATCTACCACCTCAACCTCTTTGTCTTTGTTCATGTATCTTGTTCAATTTCTCCTCAGCTTTCAATGCAAATTGATAAGCCTCTTCAATGTTCTCCAATTTGACCAAACTGATTTCCTCTTGGATGGAAACTCTCAAACCATTCAGGTATCAAGCAATTCTTTCCACATCATCCTCATCATGTCTAGATCTGATATCTAATCTATAGAATTCCTCAGTATACTCTTTTACCGAGGTATCTTTCTATCTTAGACTTTGTATTTGCCTAACTAGGTTAATCTGATAATCACAATGTAAGAACTTTCCTTTCAATTTATTGACCATTTTATTCCATACCTTGATTTTTTCTTTTCCTTTCTTTTTCTGATCCAATTATAGATGCTCCCACCACAAGGATGCATGACCTTTCAACTTTGTGCCTGCAATCTTTACCTTCTTCTCCTTAGATACATTTTCATACTCAAAATACTTTTCCATCTCGGTGATCTAGTTTATCAATTCATCAAAATCCAATTTCCCACTATATTCAAGAGGATTGAAATGTGGTGTCGACCTCAAACTTGTCAAAGCCTTCAAGAATCTTTCCTCACCCTGATCCATCACAGGTGTAGGTTCTATTTCACCTTTCTCCACTTCAATTTCATCATCACTAACATCTTCAATATGTCTACCTCTTCTCTGGGTTGTTTCCACAGCTTCTAATCTAGCAGCAAGTTGTCTCAACATGCCTGCCAATCCTGGATCTGCTTCTTGCCTCCCATGAACCATCTTGAAAACCCTCTACAATTGCAGGTTAGATCACAATCTTCCACCCTACAACAATTCAACTAGGGCTTCACAAGAAGGAACCTACAAACCTAGATCTACAGACCTAGATCCAGATCTAACTTCACTCTGATACCACTTGACTCAAAGATAGGGACCAAAGGGGCCAAATAGTGGCACACCCTAATGATCTAGCCTGCTCAACAACACTTAGAAGCAAAAAAAAAATAGTGAGAGAGAGAGAGAAAGAAGGATCATTCATATATTATCATTCAAATTTATTCATACATGTTGAGCTGTAAGGCCTTCCCAGTTATGGCTAGATATTACAATGAATTATAGAAGTCCTCAAACATGTGAGGATCTACCAACAATCTTGATTCTACTATTCTCTCTTCAAAAAAATTGACCCTTCAAACTCAAACCAAACAACTATACTTATACAAGAGGATACCAAACTAAGTTGGCCTTCAGATCCACAATCAACAAAAGGAATGGTCAGATCTAGGACCACATGCTTCCCAATGATGGATACTAGCATTAAATTCATGACCCAAAATCAATGCATAAGTCAACCTCAATAGAAAATTAAAATAAACTACTCGGTAAGAAAGGATGACTGAGCAATAGACATGCATCACCGAGCACCAGTGAAATAACTGGCTACCCAGGAGATAATCGACCAAACTTGGTATCCAAAGGAAACCAACCAACTACCGAGCCAACTTGGTCAAAGAAGGAACCGAGCAACACAGACAAAATCAAATATGTTTTTGGTGACATAGGATTGCCAAGGACCTGAGATGCTCCTGCATCATTTATGATGATGATGATGATGATGATGATGATGATGATGATGATAATGATGACGATGATGATGCTGACGTTGATGACAACGATGACAATGATAGTGGTGGTAATGATGTTGTCAATGACGATGATCTTGATGATGAGATGGATGAAGAAGAATATCAATGACATGAATGAAATGTAAAATTATGTGTTCAATGCCTATGCTATTCAATATTGAGTTCTTAATAGATCAATGACATAAGACAATTGATTTACATATGTAGAAACTCAAACCCCTTTCATGAGCATCCCACATTATCTCATGGATTGTCAGGTATAAGTCAATACACCTGATAGAGTTTTGTGTCTTTTGGTCATTTGTAAAATATCTCTCATTGCCACCTATCTCTCTCATTTTATGGAGTGCAAGAGTTGGAAACTACAATTGAAGCAATTGTTGTATTTTCATTGATGTCAAACCTTAACAGGTAAGACTGTTTCTATTTAAGAAAATACTATATCTATTTGAGTGTTGGTAAGGGGAAATGAAAGGTTGAGTTATCTTGATACTTCAATGAGTACTTGATTATGTGGCACAATGATAAGATAATGTATTGTCTATCTAAGTAAGAATGAAGACTAAACTGGTACGCTTAACTGAGAAGAAGTGAAGAAATCTAGTTTAAGCCAAGTGATGTTAGTGTTGACCAAGCTAGTCTATGCCGAGTAAATTTAGTGTTGACCGCACATTAGTATTAGCCGAGGAAACAGCTTTTTTGAAGTGACCAAGCTTTCTAGTGAAGACCGAGGAGTTGAACATAATATTGACCAAGCGTTAGTATTTTACATTTGAGGGAGAATTCAGATTTCCAGCCGACATCATTGAATTTTTGGATTATGTAAAATGTGTTGACTTTATTTATTGATTGTATGAAAGCATTTAATGCACTGTAAAACATTTTATTGTAAATCTATTAAGAGATTTGAGATATTTCTAGAAGGATAGCCGAAGAACATAAAGTTGGAAGGATTCAATGAATCTGACCTAACCCTAAGATCTACGAAGGAGATTAAGCGGAAAAAGATGTATTGACCTAATTGAGGAAGTATTAAGGAAACCTAAACTAGAGGTTGAGAGAAGAGAGGATGATGGAAGTATGTTGATGTTATTGACTGTCTAAGTAGAGAAGGCTGAAGGAGAAGTGTTGTGATTGCTTGAAGAGAGTTCTAAGCAGATTAGTGATGGTGATGGCAAAGGTTCATAGTCAGTAAGCTAGCATATGTGTATGGAATTGGATCTGATATTTGCAAAGTGAGTTGTATATTTTTCAGATCAATACTACTGCTACTTTCTAGCCATTGTATTAGTCAAAATCTTTTTAATAGAGGTTGACCTAATAGTCATAGGTATAAATCCTTTGAACAAGGTTGCATTCTAATGGAGTGTATGTAAGTCCTATAACAAGGCACACTTTTAACAGAGTGGTTTAAATCCTTTAACTGGGTCACACCTGACAGTGTGTTTGTATCCTTTGATAGGGTTGGCTTTTCACTGAGCTCATTTCAGAAGAGTGAACATAATAGTAACATGTTGCAAAGTGGTTTTTACCAAATTGGGTTTCCACTATAAATCATGATGTTGATACTTGTGTGAATGTTTTGGTTTGAACATTTCTGTGTTTTATAAGTTAGATACTATTGGATAAGTGGACTGCACTGTTATATGTTTTTGTTATGCAATCAGTAATGACAGAGTAGTTGTTGGTTATTAGATCTAATTTGTTGAAGCATTTAAAGTTTGTTTTATACATCTGGACTTGAGAACAACTGATTCACCCGCCTATCTATTGTTCTAAATCATATTAACAATAGGTACCAGTGAGTAGGTACTTATCAAATTTCTCTTCCTCGAGTGAGGAAAATGTAGGAATGGAAGAAGAAAGTGAGACATTTAGTATGTCTAAATCAAGGAGATCAACTCAAGGTCAAAAGATCAGAAATAAATTCAATAAATGCATGGAATTTTTCCTTTCTCAAGGGGTGTCATGTTCTTATGATGAGAGAAAAGGAGACTCTGAGGTGCCCTTTAGGTATAAACATCTACAGAAACAATGGGTCCCCGATGAACTTCATGTAATAAACACTAATTTTTGTGTTAGAGAGAGGATATATCACATAGCATTGTCTTCATTACATGGTTTGGGCCTATTTTTCATGGATGGCATAAAGGTCTCTTACAAAAAAGTTGTCAAAGTGATGGAGTATGTTAGACCTTGTTATGATTACATTATTTGGATGCAGATTGTTAGATATAAAAAAGTATGTGTAGGTATGCACTCGTGGAAAATTATATACAACAAAAAGTCAGTGAAAAAAGTAAAATAGCAGCTATATGAATTGATGGAAGGCCAAAAGCATTAGGGAATATTGTAGGTTTTATAAATAGTAAATGACTTGCATCAACTAAGAAGCAACCCAATTGCATATTTGAGGTGCACGAGGAAAATTAAGTATTTGTATGTGCGATCAAATAAATATGTGGAAGCAAAGAGATGATTATTGATTACAATTTGAATCGCATAGATACAAAAAAATGCACTATCATGGATGAGGTGGTACGCACTATGCACCATTTAAAATTATTTAAAAATTATAAAAATATCTCTTCTTTTAATTGAAGCATTCTGATAATTGTCTATTATTCAACGTAACTTAGAATAAGAACACGTGTTTTAACATGTCTCAATGAATTTTTTTTGAAATACAGGGCTATAGTATGGATGAATAGCCACACAATATGCATGAAAATGATGGTTCTCATGAGACTTCTGCTTCCTGACAGGTAAAACTCATTGTTGTTGTACTAATGCACATGCAAGAAAAATGTTAATGCGTATTTTTTGTTATGTTTTATTCTTCACTACTATTTTGGATTTATTTTCAATAAAGTGCTAATAATATTGTTCTTAGAAATGAGTGTTGATTAGAAAAAGGTAAAGGAACAAGTAGTCCACGAGGAGCCGCAAGATGAACAAAACCCATTCATTATTGATTTTGCATCAGACGTTGATCCTATGGTTGCACTGCAAAAGGTCCTTCATGCACTATCAAGATCTTTAACTCGATTGGCAGAGATGCAACCTCAGACTCCTCAAATAAAGATGAGAGAGGATGAGTTGATTCACCTGGTTTGGACTTATACAGTAAGTATTAATGTATTTTTTAATTATAAAAAAAGTTTAATAATGGTTTTTATAGTATACTCTTTTATTTATGTCATTAACTAAAATACATGTGTTATTTTTACAGAGGATGCAAAAAAAATTTAAGGGCGATGCCCCAGATGCAGATACTTCAAGTGGTTCAACTACATCGCATGTTCTATCCCCACTTGTGTTTTTCTTGAACAATATTTTTTTAATAGCTCTAACAATCTTGTACATGGTTGTCCATATTTTTTATCCTATAACAATCTTATTTTTTAGCACCTACCATTGATCCTATGAGTACGCCACCTGCTATGAGGAACAAAACTACAGAGGTACTGCCACCTACAATGTCGGCAATATGTAGCATGGCCACAAATGCGATGGCAATGCCTATTGGTAAGTAGATTCCTCTTTTCATCTCTCATTTATCATGTGCTTATTTCACTTCAAATATTATTTCTTAGGGAGAATTTTGTAATTTATTTTATGTAGTAGGCGATGAGGAAATTCTTGGGTGTACTCGAGTTAGATGTACAGGAACAATAGAGAATTGTGATCAATTTCTCATGAGCATTGAAGATGGACTTCCCATGAGAGTAGCCCAGCTTCCAGGTACTTTAAAGATTGATCCTTTCTTTTAATATACAATATTATACTCATAATGTAATGCACTAACCCCCTGTGCAGTCCCATCTAATAACTAATAATCCCATTATTATTTTGCAAGGAATAATCTATTTTATGAAAAACTTAATGATGAATGTTTGTGCATCTTTGGGCCGACCATACGCACATGGTATCATATTTTGATTTCATTGCTAGATCAAATTTCCTTTCATCCCTTTCTTCAAGTATATTAAAAGGTAGCTTCACTTCATTTAGGAATCTAACAATTTTTTTCTTAAAAGGTGGCAATTAAAAGATAAAGAGTTAAAGGATAAACTAATTGACTCGATGACAAAATTTTTTGGACCCAAGGTCTTTCAAAGACTTAGGCTCCTTGAGAAAGCAGGCCAAGCTTTGAAGTATATTAGGGACAACTACAGGTCCCAAATAAAACACAACCCTTATTAGGAGTGCTCCCCCTATGTTCCTATTAATAAGTGGGAGAATCTTAAAAGGGATGCACTTGAGAGGAGCACAAGATATGGTGGAGAAATACTACCACCTGATGAAAGAAGGTACGTGATTATCTTAATAATGAAATTATGTACTATTTAATCTTTGTACTTATGTGATCTAACATATTTCAAACATCACATAGGTTGCCTGACACATCAAAGGCAACAAAAGCAAGAAAATAAAAGTATGGGCAACACAAGCTCGGCTCGGGTGGATATTCAAAACTTGTTCCACAAATTGTAAGTATTAGTAAATGAAAAACCATATGCAAATATTTATAAATTGCAATGAATTTAGTTTTGATGAAATTCACTACAATATAAATTCATGATACCAAGAAAAAATGTAGGCCTTGGAGTTCAAACAAAAGATTTCAGAAGAGGAAAAGAAAATAGGCTACAAATAAGGCTATACAGTAATGGCTAAACAATCTTGAGCAATGAGTTTGCCAGGTTCTTCTGGTGGATATGTCTATCGGGTAAATAAGTCAATTGATTTTTATTTCAAGTTGAATATTTTACCAATTATTGTATTTGATGTTAAGTTCCAACATAAAGTGAATATATTTATTTTAAGGAAATAATTATTATATATTTGATTAAAACTTTAAAGTAAATATATTTATATGTATTAAACTGAATGATTAACATTTCTCATTATTTTTCTTATATTTATATGTATATATTGTCGATAAATGCACTAATTATTTATATTGGAATGTAGCCTGCCAATCCTGATACACCATCTGAGCACGACAGAGGCATCAATTCAAATGTGCATTTTAGTACCCAGGGTATACATTTCTTATTCAAATTTTGATTATTGAATTATTAATACAAGTAAACATTTTAGATTGAATTTGGCATAGTAATAAAAATTTAATTATAATGTGTTCGGATTAATAAAACATTTTGTATTGTAGTTGCAGGGGATGTAGAGGTTGTTCCTAATGAGCGTGTTGAGGTTCAAGCTATCGAGAAAGATTATGTGGTTGGACAAGGTAAAGAGTGTCACATTTATGTTCTTTAAAGTACTGAAATGCTTGTAACAATTATGATAATATGTTTTCAAATTAACCCCAATTATGATAATATATTTTTAATTTAACCCTTTTATTTATTATTGGAGAGGACATGCCTTTGCAAAGGACAATGAGATCATGTGTATGAGTGAGAAGAAAGGATGATGATGAGATGGATATGCCTCTGCAACAATGTAGGGAAACAAAAAAAAGAAAAAGTCAAAAAAGAAATGATTCTCATTTATGCAACTTATTTGATAGTGACTGATGTTCATGTCTCGATGTTTTAATCTTATGTGAATGAATGTTATGATGTGTGAATGAATGCTAATGAATCTTATGAATGCCAATGAATGTGTGTTAATGAATGCTAATTAATCTTATGTGTTAATGAATGTTTTGATAATTCATGAATGTCACATTTTATTAATAGATGAATGAATAAATGAATTTTAGATGTTAACAGGGAATTTAGAGTGATGTTGGGGGGGGGGGGAATGAGCCTCCATCCTCACATGGTTGGCCCTGATTAGTAGAGAGTATTAAACTATTCTCAAAACCAAGTGAAGCTCAACATTAACCTATGATTGCGTGACAACTTTATAACTCCACCTAGGAATCTAAATGTTTTAGGCCATACATCTAGGAGACTCCTCTTGTCTAAAACACCTAACCCTACAACCAAAAAATTATTTTTTCACACCTTGACACCTTGATTTTGGGCATCACAACTTTCTATTTCCACCTATATTTGCATGCATGTGCATCTCCAATATATATATTTGCAAGCATGTGCATATACTCGTGTGTGTGTGTTTTTAACAAATCAATTTTGTGCATATCCCACACTCATGGATTGCCACAAGACCACATTTCTTTGAGGAATTCTATAAAAAAGTTCACATGTCTTGCTTGTGTTATTTCAATAGGAATGTAGTAGTAAATAAATTGACAACATTAAATTTTTAATGGTAAATATTTGAAGGTTTGTTTTTTACTTTTATTTCAATAAGAATGCAGTAATAAACATGGTGCTAGTTTTAGATGTTAACTGTGACAATATCTTGGTTTTAGGCAATGCAGAATGAGGCACCTAGTTCAATATGCAATCTCAATTCATATGCATAGGACATTAGGTGGAGCTAAAAAATGCAACAAGTTTGCATTTTTTATAGAGGTCTTTAATTAGGTATTTGAAGTTATAGACCATCACAAACATTGTAATTTTGACTCTTATAGGAAAGGGTAATGTCCTCATCATGCAAGAAAATCAAGACTTTTTATTTGCTAGCTTGTTGAGGACATTCTCTCGCCCATAGCTGCCAGAGTTCTAATGTTCACAATGGTCTATAAATTAAAAAAACTTATAGACCTATTAAAAAATTATAAATGTGGTGCATTTTTCAGCTCCACCTGTTATCCATGCATATTCTATGCAGGTGCATGTGCATTCTTAATTCAGAATGGAAAAATCTTATTTTGGATGTGAGGGAGAGAAGCCAAAGACATAAAGAACATGCACCAGAAGATGGGAAAATAATGTCACTTTGCAGGTCTGCGACATTTTTTAATAAGAAGTGTTTTGCATTTATTAATTTCATATGGCTTCATAAAACATGAACAACATCATAACAAAATAGAAATGGCCTTGAATGTGTGCAAGTATCTTAGCCGGTCAACCATATTTAGATGTATGCTTCACGAGGACAACAAGCTCCTAGTAGTATCCTGCTTAATGGATCATATGTATGAGTATGACTAACTGAATAGGGTGATTGTATAATTGTTTCATGGTGAAGTATTCTTTCCATATCTTCTCATTCCTAAACTTACTTTCATTTGAATTTGTGAATATCTAACTGTGTTCCAATTAAACAGGTTGAAGATGTAAAATAATCTGCACTAACTAGACTAGTTCTTTACTTTACTAGAGCCACAAATATTCTTTACACTGTTGGAGGTCGTGTGGTTACAGTGTAAGTTCTTCAACACTTATCAACCTTCTTCTATTTTCATTTTGTGTCTTAATCATATTCATTGTAATATGCTTATTATAAATAAGACTCACTTCTAATATAATAAGGCTCACTTTCGATACAATAAGGCTCACTATCAAAAAATATGAAAAGAGATAGAGTCCACCAATGAGATCAACACACTCCCACACATCACCACAGATCTCCTAAAAATATATTTGCAATCACTTTGTATATCACTATGCACGAGTCTCATATATCACACTATAGATAACATGAAAAACTAAAATCCTTGCTGTACTTATACATCTTGATGAGATCCACTAGGTCGGCCAACCTTTATAATGATCCTCCATCTCTCTTCATGTTATGACCTATTTTAATCCCATTTTGGATGTGATGTAGATTTATATTTTTATGTGTATGGTTGATATGGCATGGTTTTGTTGAGATACCGATGTTTGTGTGTATATATATGTTTATGTTTGGTTTCTTTAAGATTGTACTTGATCAGTCTTATGATGGAATGTAATGGTAAGGGTCTCTGATGTGTTGATTAATTTTAAGTTGTACTCATCATTGTTGGTGTAGTGGGCTACTAACTCAATGATGTCCTTGATTAAGTTAATGTAGTGTTTATGTATAAATTCAATTCAAGTATATTAAACATAGGTCCTTTTATGCATAAACTAGTTGAATTTACTTGGGGACATTACAACAAGTTATCACAATGGTTGTTCAGTGACTGTATCTGCCATTAGAGCCACTTCATATGCACAGGTGATGAACATGCAGATTTTCCTAAGCACTACTAGGAGCTTACCCGAAAACACATGTACTATTGTGAAAATCATCACAAGTCCATTTTCTTCTAGGTCTAGCTCCCAGTATTACTCAAGGTCAAATCTGCATGTTTTTCACCTGTGCATATACCTTCTCTAATCAACTCTTATATGCACAGGTGATGAACATGCAGATTTTCCTAAGCACTAGTCGGAAAATTTTTTTGAACATATCTAAATGGAATACTTTGTGCCTAACATACTTAAATGTAATACACCAAGAAGTACCAAATGATGAATGCTCAATTGTTGTAATGGAAAAGAATCACAACCGTCCATTTCTAAAACTTGATTTTCTATAGTCTTAATGATTTTTCTATAGTCCTAATGATTTTTCTTAGTTGTTGTCTTTTGTCCCTTTTTTATTTCCCACGTCTCTACTTGGTGACATGATTTTGAACATTGTTGACAAAGCATATTTCTTTTTTTTGATTATTTGATTAATTTTCTCACATTTCCTTACTTTGTAAATTCCATTGTCCCAATCAAGTTTTGCTGTGTTTTTTATTAGGTTCCATGTTTTCAATTGTGGGGTTCCACATTGTTTGTTGCTCTTGATAAATTAGGCCTTGAATTTGAATTTTTGTTCATTGTTTTATTTTAGCTTGATATTTCATTCATTTTTCATATACACAAAGACTACACATGTTGATAAAAAAATGAGCTATTTGATTTAGGTTTACTATTCATGATTGTAAACCATCAATATTTATGATGGTACTCATTGGTGTATTCCATTTAAAAATAATCATGTTTCTATGGCTATGATAAATTTCCCTTTGTGTTGAGAAAATTAGAGTTGAGAAAATGGTTGTTCAATGTCTATATCTACAAGTTGCAAAAAAATCATCCTTCTTCCACCAAAATTCAAGTAATGGTTCATTCCATTCAAGAAAGACCATATCTGATACTATCAACCTAGAAAAAAATAAGGAGTATGCAAAACTCAGTGTATGCAGAATTAGTTTTACAAAATTGGCCATGTTGATGATAATTATGAAGAAGATTTGAAAATGTTGCACCAATCTAAATTGGATCAATCATCATTTTCAAATCTTCTTCATTAATCACCATCAGCCATTTGGTGATGATCCTACACAGTTCCACATAGACACATGTTCCTTAGAAGACTTTTAATCTCACAACAGCTGAGAAACATAAATGTAGGCATCATGGTCACAGTTGTTGGGAGAGACTGTTGGATATTCCTAATGCATTAGGGAGATTGTTGATACATTTAATATGTTTAATCACTATGTTGAGTGATGTTGGAGTTGGTGTTCTTGTCATTCGTGTTTTGTCACTGATGTCAACATATGCTTCTGTGAAGAGAATAGATTGGTTATTATAGTGTACGGATATTGTATGGATGTTTCAGATCATGTGAAGTCAGTTGTGTGTACTGAAAGGTTTTATGATCTTATATCTAATATCAAATGATGTAATATTGCATATTGGCTGAGTTACAGAAGATTTGGTGAAGACTGGTTATTGGAAAATGATAGTGGAAGTTGATAGAGTTAGTCTCTATGTTTTGGGAATATCTTACAGGAGATGAGGATTCAGTGTATGTGAGCTTAAGGGATGACTGACAAGGTACTAAAGAATGTTTGATGGTCAGCACAATGTATGAAAAGAAGGATGACATCAATTGTGGCATGTGTTCTAGAGATGACCTATTTGGAAGCCAACTTGAGGGTTGTAGCATGTGTCATGGATGGTGAGAATGAATTAAGGATGTCGGTCCTTAATTGTTGAATTGTAATTGTTGTATACTTGTTTTAGATACCATGTGTATCTTAGCAAGGAGTTATGTAATTATTTGTATATTAGGAAAGCCTAATTGGCTGACCTGATCATATAGAATGTAATAGGGTATATATGTAAGATATTTTCTTTTGAAAAGAAATATGGTGAGATTGTATAAAAGGATTATGGAAGTTGCAAGCTTGAGTTTGCTAGATGTAGAGTAGAGGATAATTATATACTTCATTGGAATTGATCAAGCAAAGATAGTTGCTATCAGACAATTCAAAAGATTGTGTATTTCTTCATATACACCTGCATTGTGAACAGTGAGTTCTGAAGGTGGACTTAACCTTCTCTAGATAGTGAGCTTAGGTAGTGAGCCTACCCTCCTTTTCTTGACTCCTAACAGGGTTTGTCCTCTAATAAGGACTGTGTACTGTAATGTTTTAATCAGCTCGTAATAGGGCTAGATCTTCTAACAAGGATACTATACTCTCAATACATCATTAGTGGGTGTTAATTCTCATCAGGGTTTTACCTTTAACATAGTTTCCTCGACAACAAATATTGTGTTATTGTGTTGGCATTCATTGTGTTCATTTTATTCGATATTGCTACAATTCAAAGTTTAAAGTTTAATAATCTGGCATACAACTAATTCACCCCCCCTCTCAGTTGTATTGGTGGACTGTTATTCCTAACAGACACAACATAATTGAGTGGTATACTCAGACGATGCAACGCAACCACTACTCCTCCAGTTCTAAGCTAATACTGTAGGATCCAAAAACCATAGATAAGGAATAAATTTAGAGAGAAGATGAGGAGGGCCATAACAACCAAAATAATAGAGGGTTTGCAAAAATTATATGAAAATTATAATCTCCATAAACCCTGCAATATTTTTTTAGTTATGGACCTCCTCCTCCGCTCTCTAAATTTATTCCTTATCTATGTTTTTTGGATCCTGTAATGTCAACTAAACTAGAGGAGTAGTGGTTGCATTACATCATCTAAGTATACCACTCAATTATGTTGTGTCTCCAAACAATTGTGACCATGATGCCTACATTTATATTTCTTAGTTGTTGTTTCGTAGGACCCCTTATGACCCTTTACGATCCCTAAGAATACATCTTAGAGGTCTTAAAGTGTTGTAAGAGGTCATAAGATGCTCCTAGGAGGGGCTAGATGAGATTCCACCTTCACATGGTTGGCCTTGTTAAGTGGAGAATGTTAAAATATTCTCAAAAAAATGAGAAGCTCAATATTTTATGGTCTCACTCCATGCATGATATATATATATATATATATATATATATATATATATATATATATATATATATATATATTAAAAATATAGCATACCATTGCAATTACGATGGTCATTAGAGAATGAATGACAACAGAGCACTGGATACGATGGCTATCTATTAGAACTCTCCGACAGGAAACTATTTCTTACACAACATTTATGTTGCACGACTGTCATAATTGTGACACCCATAATAAGTCCTGATGGTAATCAAATTATGATCGACAACGGAGCACTCAAGATGATGACTATCCGTCAGAACTATCTGATAGGAAAATGTCACTTATACAACATCTTCATCGCATGTACATCATAATTGTTACACAATAATAAGACTCGACAACATTTAGACCACCTCTAACCATGTTGGTAGACCCTTTTACCCTACACATTGTGATGGTAATCAAATTATGATTGACAATGGAGCAGTCGAGACAATGGCTATCTGTCAGAACTATCTAATGTGTAGTTGTCACTTATACAACATTACCAGCACACAAATGTCATAATTGTGATAACATAACAAGTCCCCATGTCATTTTGACCATGTTGGTAGACCCTTTTACCTTGCATATTGTGACGGTGTGTGTCATCGTAATTATGATGCTTCTATGTTTCTTTTCGTTGATTCTTCCTCTTTCTTTCATGATCATGTAGTTCTTGGAAACTAAAATTGAAATAATTGTTATATTGTCATTGATGTCAAACCTTAACTGGTAAGACAGTTTCTATCTAAGAGAGTACCATATCTTTTTATGAAGAGAATGAGGAGATAACAAGAGAACCTAAGGAAAGGTTGAGTTATGTGATACTTCAGTGGGTACTTGATTAGTTGGCATATTGACAAGATAATTTGTTGTTTATCTTTAACACCAAGTGAAGAAGAAAGACTAGAAACATAGGCTTAACCGAGAAAAAGTGAAGTATAGTTTAAGTTGAGTGATGTTAGTGTCGACCAAGTGCCAGTATATGCCGAGAAAATCTAGTGTTGACTGAAAATCAGTAATTGTCGAGTTACAGATAATTGCCGAGAATAAAATGTTTGTAATGATTGAGGATATGAACATAGTATCGATTGAGTGTCAATAATGTTAGAATAAATAAGAGGGGGGTGAATCAGTTATCCACAATCCCAATCACAAAATGTATATCCAAAAAAAATTTACTAAAACTTTTGCAGCTCAGTAACATAAAATAGTATTATGTCTGTGCTTTTACCGATTACCAGTTAATAACATATAGTGATTACCAATCAAATCCAATATGCAACATGTAAAGTATGACAACAACAATCATCACAGTCAACACATAACACAAGATATTTAACATGGAAACCCTGTAAAGGGAAAAACCACCTAGGACCGACAACCCAAAAAATTGTTCACTCTTATGAAGTGAGGTCAGTGAAGACCCTCTAATACCCCAAAAATGGGCTATAGGTTCATTAACCTCCTATATAGACACATCGAACGAAATGGACATCAAAGTCCTAACCTAAGGCACATCGACACATTATCAACTCTTAATTGATCATCCTAAATTCTACATCGGGGAATATTCCTTATTCCTATTTATCCTAATTATCTTTAATTTGATGATTATTTGGCGATAAATCTTGTTTATCCTAAAGTTTGATTAATTGAATTTTCTAAATATTTAATTAATTAGATTTAATACTGCCACTTAATTATTTAATTAGATTTAATTATATTTATTCCTAAATTGTATTATTTAAATTTTGATAATAAATCAAACATCCTATGACTAATTGATTAAATTCTTATTTAATTAATTAAAGTCAATTGTCAAATTTAATATTATAGTTTTTGAATAAAAAGTTTGATTTAATAATTAATTAACCCATAAATCAATTATTTTATTTTCATAATCAGTTAAGTTGAGGATAAATCACTTTATTTATTTATTTAATTCATAATTATTATGCACATTCAAAAAGTAGTTAAACTTTAAATCAAAAAATCAATTCAAGTTGTTTTAAAAATAAACTCAACTCTCTTTTGAGTTGAAAGCTGATCTCAACTTCTGATTTAAATCAAAAAGCTGATTTGCATGATTTTGTGAGATAATCTATCTCTAAATTCTTGATAACTCAAAAATCAACCTGAGTTTATCAAGAGTGATTTATGGCTTTTTCCTTGCATCCCCAAAGCCCTGGATTTCTATAAATTAAGGCCTCAGCTCTTCATAATTCATCTCACAAGTTTGCATGCTTACTCTGCCAAAATCAATCCATGAATTTGCACAATCATGCTGGTGAATTGACATCTGAAGAATTGAAGCTTCTTTGCAAATCAACAACTTTTGTGAGATCAATCTTGTTTTTAATCATTTTTAGTTTCATATTTAGCATATCATTGTTAACTTAATTTGTATATCAGTTTTTCATCTAGAATAGATTCATATCAGTTTATTTCATCTTATTGCACATAAAATACAAAAATATAGATTAATTTGCATATCTAGATTCTGCATTCAAATCCTTCGTTTAGGTGTCATCAAGGTCACTGATCTTGGTCCAATCTGAGAATACATAGTCGCATCTACTAGAAGGTAGTAAATCACCTGGTTAGATTAGTTTCCATTTCACTGCACAATTTTGATTTTAGCTAACCTCTAATGTTTTACTAAAGTGTTGTGTCTATAGCTAGGTACAAAATTCACACACACATTTCTGGCACCCACCGTGGGGTGTTGAAATGGGTTTCCATTCAATTTCTATCAATTTCTATCATCTTCTTGTGATTTTCTATTCCAAGTTGTGATTTTTAATTTCTATTTGTACAATTTTCATATGAGTTTTGTCAAAAATTCATATCAAGAGATAGCCACTATCGTACAATAGTTTATTTGATCGAGGATCATATCATTAGAAACACAGTATCATTTAGAAGCTCTATTGTCGTATGATCCGATACCCATTGTCGTACGAGTTTTTGGACTGTCATCTGGGAGGTGACCCATTGTTGTACAAGTTTTTGTGCTAGGTTTCAATTGTTGTTTCACTTATTTAGGCATTTTTCCAGATTTGTTTTCCAAATTTGGACTGACAGCTAACATTAACAATTGAAATTTGTTGTTTTTGATTGATTTCTGCTGATTTTGATTAGGAAAACCGTGAGAGTTGCTAAAAATAGGTAAAAGTCTACTAAGTGCGTTGTGAGGAATTCAAGTAATCTTATCAGCTGATAACATTTTGATTTGGACTAAAATGAACATCTCACATGTCTGGCTTGTGTGACCTTTTATTGCTTTCATATCACAGACTTCATTTGGGCTATAAAAATGAACATAGATTTTCTTTTCAGCATCTTTGTTACACATAGTAAATAGGCCCTATGAACACTATTTGTGGTTCTTGAGAGAGTGGGTTTCCAGTGAAACTCTTCTCAATGAAGGAACCCTTGTAGGGAGGGCGGTTACTAAGAGCGTCTCACGTTCTACTAGATTTGTGCGTCTTCAACTTCTGATTGATACATTCTCTCTTCAAAGAGGTTGATAGATCATAAGTGGTTGACATCATAGATCTTTGTGAGATAATCTTGGTCTTAGCGTGTCAGATTAATCTGTCTGCTTTATTTGGGTTAAAAGTGAAAAGGCTAGAGGACTATGCTCGACTCCCTTTTTGGGTAGTATCAGAAATTTAGATCCTTGAATCTGGAACCAGTCTCCATGTGGTATCTTTTGTGTCACCTTTAGAGAGGGTTAACCATAGTGGACATTCCCTTAATTGGGTAAACCACATTGATGGAACCTCAAGCAGTAATAGCCATTTTCGCCATGGTAGCAGCAGCCGCTATATAAATGTCCTTGTGGAGGAAATCTTCATAGGTGTGGTCTCTTGTTGGGCTGTTAGATCTCCCTAGTAGCTCCTGATTGATTAATTTCTTAGACTGTGTCAAAACCTCAGTGCTCCTCGATTGGAGTTCACCCTCTTGAGATCACAAAATTTGCAGAGTTAGACCATTACTACAAACCCTAGTGAGGCCAAATTTTCATTTTCTAAGAATATGTGCGTTATTGCAAAACTTTTTGGAACATACACTATTAGCACTCCTAGGGATTAGCACAATTCAGTCACTTGATTGTTCATGCGCAAGGTTTCTTTGTCCCCTATTCATTATTTTCAGACGTGCTTGAAATGACTTGTTTGTTGTTTTGCATGTCTGTTTATCTATCTGGTTACTAAGAACGAATCAATCTAGTACAATCCTCAAATCTGGATAGATAATTTTGTGAACAATTTGAAATTGAAAACTTGAAAATTGCAAAATTTGATGTCAAACACCTCTCTGGAGTCAAAAGTCATCTCATAAAGTTAGAAAGTTGTATGACTTTTGGCTATTGTCATTTTAGAACTCCCAGATTGTCGTATGGTAGCTGGTATATTGTCGTACGAGTTTTTTTGCCAGTCAATTCAAAAAAGTCAAAACCCTGCTATCAACTATCGTGTGAGTTTTGCAATAGTCATACAATTTTTTCAATTGTCATTTCATACCCTACCCACTATCGTACGAGGCTGCAGAAAGTCATTTGAGAAATTTTGAAAAAAATTGCCAGAAAGTTGTCAGAATTGTCAGATACCCAGCTTTTTAAGCCTATTTCCAGAATCTGTCAAACAAATCACTGTGTCAGGAATAGAGAAGAAACTATTGAGAATCCAATCATTTTCCTAAAGTGGCCTTTTGAATTTGATTCAGCCTTCTGTTTAATCGATTTGAGTCTTTTTCATCCTGTGTCAAAACCTTGTCATAACAATCAATCTTCAATCAATCTTCAAAATAGCTAAGTGTTGTGAACTCGTGTCCGCTATCTTTTAGGTGTCTACCCATACATCCAGGGCATAGTATCCTTCATCTAAGTCCAATCTAAGCTTCAATCAATCAAACCTTGACAAGGTTGCGTCATCTGATCTTCTGGAATCAATTCATTCTTCAGTTGTCTTCAACATATTCTTTTGCTTCACCCAAGGTTAATGGTGGAAACTAGAGCTTCCTCTCACAAGAAATTAGGGGAAAAATCTCATACCTTACCTTTGACTCATATCTAGGGTCCAAATCTTGAAAAACTCTACAATTATGGTCTTTATGAAGATGACAGTCTTGGCAACTTTCGATTAAAAACTGGTTACATACCCCCTCCATCAACTCACAGAGGTAATCAACAAACTCCTCCTTAATCTATCCCAAGGAGTCCTAAAACTCCTACCATGTCTCAAGCAGGGACAAACCATGGTTCTCAAAGAGCTCAATCTCAACATGGTGCAGATCAGGAACCCACACCTAAAGAAATTGCTCAATATCAAAATGATGATAACTTCAAAAGAATGATGAAACATTTCTTGAAAGAAGATAGAGAAACATACTTTCTAGAATTAGCTCATCAAGGAGCTAAAATTCCTCCCGACTTTAATGTGGAAGATATCATTACACATGAGGAAGAAACTCCTATTTCGGCTATGACGAAACAAATGCACACCATGCAAGTCAAACTTAATAAACTTGAGAAAGAAAAGGAACCCAAGGAGTTCTCCATGGAGGCCCTATGTCCTTTTCCATTTGAAAAAGAATTGTACATGCCACCATTCCCAAAAAGAGTGGAGATGCCTAAATATGATAAGTATGATGGGCACTCTGATCCTCAAGATCATGTTAGAGAATTCTGTACACAATCTATGGAGTTCATGCACGAACCAACCTATTTGATGCATCTCTTTCCTTGATCTCTGGGGGGAGTGGCCATTCATTGGTTCTCTAGGTTACCTTCTACTATCAAAAATTTTGAGGATTCTATCAAATTGTTCTATCAGCAATACTCCTACAATATTCAACATCCGGTCACCATGATCGAAATCTACAATCTCAAACAATATCCAGGAGGACTGTTCCTGACATTTCTCAAGAGATGGAGGAAGAAATTCTCTCTCTATGCTAGGCCTATTCCAAAAACTGAGAAACTAGAAATCTTCATCAATAATCTTTTCCCAGAGATCAACTACCCTTTATAAATGCAAGATCATACATCTTTTGATAATATGGTAGACAATGTGATCAAAATTGAAAAAGTACTTGTGAAAAAAGGAGACATCACACTTCAAAAGGATAAGTACGAATTAGGATCTAGTTCTAAAGACAAGAACAAAAACTGGAACAAGAATAAAGGCATCATCATAGATGGCATTATTGATACTATCTATGCCCCATCAAAGGCACCAGCTTTCAATCTAACCATTGGTATGCAAGCCATCAAGGCTTCAGAACAAAAGGTGTCTGAACCATCTCAAAAGAAGCCAGCATACAAATCTTGGTCCGCTGATAATAAATGAAAGTTCACTCCTCTTGGAGAGTCTTTGGAATCAGCTATGAGAACTCTACTAGCTAATAACATCATCTCTTTGCCTGGGATCTGACAATCTGATCCTGACCCTAAGCTGAAATGGTGTAGAGAGAATGAATTATGTGATTTCCATTAGGGTAAAGGTCACAAAACTAATAACTTCTTGCGCTTGAAGCATACTATTCAAGATAAAATTGATAATGGAGGCATCATGATTAACAATCATAAGAGGAATAATGATCATACAACAGTCACAGAACCATTTCTGAAACATGGTCAAGAAGTTTCATCTTCTCAACCTAATATGGGGGCAAAGGTCAATTATGCTTACCCTAGAAATAATGTTGTTATCAATATGGTTGAACCCTATCTCTCTGAGCATTGCAATGTCATCACAATTGTGTGAAGGGATAGAGATCATCCTTTAGCTAACGTAGTTACTCAATCACAAGCTCAGGCACATCTGAAAGGATAAATCCCAAATTCATCAAATATCCCTAAGATACCCTTCAATCTTTCTTCTGCTTCCAAACAGAAGGTTGCTTCTAAATCTTCCAATCCTAAAGATATGAGGCCAACCTCTTATAGAATTTTTCAACAACTCCAACACACTAATGCAAAAATCTCCATGTTTGAGTTGCTTCGAATATCTCCATCTCATAGAGCTATTCTAGACAAAGCTTTTCTCGGATCCAATGTTCCTAACGACCTTGATTTAGACAGGTTCCAAACTATGGTTGGACATCTTACATCTCTGCAATATGTCTCCTTTTCATAAGAAGATGACAACTCCTTGAGTCACTCGCATAACCAGCCCTTGCATATAGAGGTCTTGATCCAGAACCATAGAGTCAAACATGTGTTGATAGATGGGGCCACTGGCCTAAACATTTGTTCTTACAGCTTGGTCACACAATTAGGATTTTCAGAATTAGCCATTGATCCTAGAAAGAAAATAACTATAAAATGCTATGATGAACAAGAAAGATCTTCTAAAGGCACCATTGTCTTACCTATCAAAGCAGGTCTGGTTATTAGGGATACTATATGTCAAGTTCTTGATCTACCTTTGGCTTACAACATTCTTCTAGGGAGACCATGGATACATGAAATGCAAGCTATTCCTTCTACATTCCACCAGTGTTTGAAATTTCTTGATGAAGGAGTAGAGGTCACTATTCCAGTGGACATATCCACTACTTGCAATACATTGAAGGAAAGTGTGGATAAACTTGTGCCTAATAACAGATAGTCTTCCATTAAGTCAACAAAAGAAGCATCCACATCTAAAATGGAAGACATTGCAAAAGAGGTCAATATCAAAGAAAATGGTATGGGAGAATATACTATAGAGCCAGTGTTATCTTTGACATCTCTCCCTATCTCACCTAATTCTTATGGACAGTCTTTAAAATAGTCTAAGCCAGACTATAAAGAACCTCTTGAGGCATATAAAATAAATTTTGTGGCAGAACAAGTCTCCAAGCAAGAATTTGAAGAAGATGAAGTTGTGCTTGCATGGCTATACAAGGATGAACCTGAATCTCAAGTTGTTCAAACTAGTGACTCTACAGTATCATCCAAAATCCCTTCTAAATCATATGGCCTAGGGGGTAAATTGATAGCTAAAATGGGATATCCAAGTAAAGGACCTCTAGGGATCAAAGGAAAAGGTCTTATGACACCTATTTCACATACTGGTAGGGAAAACAAAGATACTGTTGGCTTAGGCTTTAAAAAGAAACCCTTCCACCTCAAAGGTAATTGTCCTCATGTCATAGAGTAGATCACACCAAGAGAACCCCTTCTTAAGAAGGAAGAAACTGAACCATCAAATAGTGATTCAGATAGCTCAGAACTTATTCCTTATGAGCATTTGCCTAAGGAAATCAAAGATCTCCTTGAAGCTGAAGATGATCCAATAAAAAGAATTAATGTAGTAGAAACACAAGAACCTACTATAGAGCTAGAGATAGTTGCAACACAAGAACCAGCTAATCTCAAAGACAATCAAACAAACAAAGAGGAAGGTGGTAGTCATTCTGAGACAGATTCTCATGAGTATGAATTCAAATCAAAAATCGAGGGTAACCCTTTTTAGGGTGTTCATCCTGACTTTACACGTGTTCTAAAATTTCCTAAAGGTTCTGAGTCAGAAGATGAATCTAATGACTATGAATGGGGAGTCATTCCAGAGGAAGATGAGCTTATCACTGAAAAACATGTTGATGTTATTCACCAATATGCACCTAAACCCAATGTAAGTCTAGAGCGAAATGATGAACTTAATGAGTCTGATCCACCTATGGCTGAATTGGACTCCCACAATGACATTGAGCCATTTCACAAATTGAATGTCTTAAGTTATAATATCACCTTTGAACTTGAGTGTTGGGTTAGGACCGATGATGATAGATCCATATCCATAAACACTATCTCCCAATCTTTCCCCACTTTGACTACCCAACATCCTGAACTTCTTGATCAAACCTCCACAAACCCAAGCCATGGTATTTATACCTTCCCGAATTACTATGCCCTTGCTTGCTACCTTAATGTAGTTGAGCCTATGAGGACTTCCATTAGTGAACCAAGCGTTAGCATGACCGAGTCAGACATCAAGAATCTTAGTCAGAAAAATAAGAATAAGAATAAAAAGAAAAGGAGTTCTGAGGGTGAAAACCACTTTGTGGCAGTCTCAAAACCTACAAAAGAAAAAATAAAAGACGTATCCAAAGGTTAAAACCTCTCTAAGGTGCCTAAGGATGAGATATTTGATGTCCTTCTGAGTCATTTACAAGACAAATCTCCAGTTCTAATTGAGCCCACTCAATCCATCAACTTGGGAACAACAGAAGAACCACAGTTGATTCATGTAGCACAATCTTTATCAGAAGAAGAAAAGAAAAAAATTACAACATTCCTAACAGAAAAGAAGATCAACTTTGCATGGAAATATTTAGATATGCCAGGGTTGGATCCTAATCTTATAATGCACCATTTATCTATAGCTCCAAATGTCAAACCTGTTAAGCAAAAGTTAAGAAAAATGCATCCTTGTGTTGCACTCTTGGTAAAAGCTGAATTAGAGAAGCTCCTGAAAGCCAGATTTATCCAAGTTATTGATTATGCAAAATGGATCTCTAATATTGTACCTACTTCAAAACCCAATAAATCAATTAGAGTGTGCACAGACTTTAGAGATGTGAATAGAGCATGCCCTAAGGATGATTTTCCACTACCTAACATTGATATGATAGTGGACATGACTACAGGTTTCGAGATGTATTCCTTAATGGATGGTTTTTTTGGATATAATCAAATAAAAATTACTCTAGAGGATCAAGAGAAAATTGCTTTCACATGTGCATGGGGCACCTTCTATTGGAATGTCATACCATTTGGGTTTAAGAATCCTGGTGCTACATATCAGAGAGCTATGACATCTATTTTCCATGACATGATGCATAGTACTATGGAGGATTATGTTGATGATACTTTAGTAAAATCTATGATCAAAACTGAACATCTAAATGACCTGAGCAAGATTCTTGACAGAATGGAAAAATTTAGTCTCAGACTAAATCCTAAGAAGTGTTCTTTTGGGGTTACTTCTAGAAAGCTCTTAGGATACATAGTTTCAAAGAAGGGCATTGAAGTTGATCCAGCTAAAGTAAATACTATAATGGAGATGTAACCCCCAAAGAACATGAGTCAAATGAGGACATTGCAAGGGAGAGTTTAATCTATCAGAAGATTCATATCTTAGCTAGCGGACATATCACAACCTTGTACAAAAACATTACATAAAGGTGTGACCTTTGCATGGAATGTAGAATGTGAAAAGAACTTTGACCATATGAAACAATATATATCAAATCCTCCTATGTTGATGCCTCCCATTCAAGGGAAGCCTTTGATCTTATATGTCTCCACAATAGATACATCATTGGGGGCATTGCTAGCACAACATGATGAGAACAAGAAGGAAAGAGCTATATACTATATCAATAGAACATTGGTTGCATATGAGAAGAACTAGTCAATGATTGAAAAAGCTTGTCTAGCTATGAGCTTTGCATCATAGAAACTGAGACACTACATGTTAGCTCATACCACACATTTGGTAGCTAAAATTGATCCACTCAAGTACCTACTAAGAAAAGCTGCCCTCACAGGTAGATTAGCCAAATGGGTCATGCTCTTAAGTGAATTTGACATTGAATATGTGGAAAGAAAATCTATTAAAGGATAGGTAATTGCTGATCAATTGGTTGATGCACCTATGATTGATGATACACCAATGAAAATGGAATTTTCGGACTCCTCTATCATGACTCTTTCTTCTAGAGAATGGCAGTTATTCTTTGATGGCTCCTATACATAGAATGGATCTAGCGCAGGCATCTTATTTATCACTCCTCAAGGATACTCAATTCCTAAAGCATTCAGATTAAAGTTCCCTTACACATACAATATTGCAAAATATGAAGCCCTTCTTAATGGCATGAAAATAGAAATTGAGTGGAGAGTAACAAAATTACACATTCATGGAGACTCTCAACTTGTTATCTAACAAGTCAATGATGTGTACCAAACTAAAGATGAAAAGATCATTCCTTATAAGAGAATGGTAGATGATTTAAAGAAGTATTTTATATCTATCACATTTCAGCAAATTCCCAGAACATAGAACAAGGTTGTCGATGCAATGGCAATGCTATCTACTCTATTACAGCAACCTGAACATGAGCTACGCTACGAGTTCTTGGTGGAAGCACTATCTTATCCTGCATATGATTCCCCTAAAACCTACATGATCTAGACTATTTTTGGTCATCATTCATCCATATACAAAAACCTATTCTCCTATCTCAAACACCAAATCATTCCTGATACCTTCAACCACCATGAAAAATGATACCTTATTTGAAATACCTCCCAATATGTCATCATTGGTCATGATCTTTACAAATGAGGTCTAGATGGTATGCTACTTAGATTTTTAGAATGGGAAGAGTCTCAACGTGCATTAGAGGAAGTCCATAAAGGTATTTGTGGGTCACACTTGAACGGTTTAACACTAGCTCGAAAACATATTAGGGCTAGGTTCTATTGGCCTGAAATGGAGAAAGAGTCTATCAAGGTTTCTACGAACTGTCAAAAGTGCCAAGTGCATGGCAACTTAATTCATGATCTAGGGAGAGATCTTATTCCCTTTACTACATAATGGCCTTTTCAGCAATGGGCATTTGACCTTATAGGATCTATACATCCTCATTCTTCTAATGGACATACCCATATAATCACAGCTACAGATTGTTTTACAAAATAGGTAGAAGCAGTCCCTTTGACTCAAGCAACTGGAAAATAAATATCTATGTTCATATTGAACAATATCATATGTAGATATGGGATACCTTATTTGATAATCACAAATAATGGTGGACAATTAAAAAAAAAATACGTAGATGATCTATGTGACAAATTCAAGATTATACAACATTGGTCTTCTATTTACTATCCTCAAGGGAATGGACAAGAAGAAGCTTCAAACAAGAATCTATTGAAAATCTTGCACTATACAATTAATAAAATAGGAAGAGACTGGCATCTCATGATCAATCTAGCTCTTTGGGCCTACAGAACAAGTATTAGAACACCTACTGGGGCTACATCTTTCACTTTAGTTTATGGGTTTGAAGCAATATTGCCTATTGAGATTGAAATCCTATCACTAAGAATCAGAATGCATGGTCTAGTAACTAATGATGACTATAGAGTGTCTAGGTTGCAAGAACTTGAACTACTAGATGCGCATAGACAAGAAAGTCAGACATAGAGAATTTTAGGTTGGTGATCTAGTCTTGAGAGAGAATCCTAAAAATCAATCACATAAAGAGTGCAAGGGGAAGTTTGAACCCAACTGGCTGGGTCCCTTTGTTATCACTTCTAATTTTGGCTCTGGTGCCTATCAACTCTTAATGACTGAGGAGAATAGCTTCGAGAACCAATCAACATTCTCCATCTGAAGAAATTATATGCCTAAGGCATTTAGTGTATGGTAAAATGCCCTGAAAAAATCTTTAAAATTGGAAAAAGTCCTGAAAAAATGAACATCTTGGTGAAAACCTAGCAATAGGCGCCTTGATGATTCACAAAGAAAATAAAAAATATCAAAAATACAAAAAAAAATGAGAAAAAGGAAAAAGTGCCTTGGTGAAAACTTGGAAATAGGCACCTTTGTAGCAAAAATAGAATATCTACCAAGATGGTGAAAACCCAGCAAATGGGCGCCACTTGTTTCAAAACACTCCATCTATCAGTGCAATCTTGGTCTTTCCCAGCTTTCAATCTTGCTTTAGTTTGTACATATCTCCTAGTTTGTTCTCGCATTCCTATTTTTAATAAAGTCGATATGTGTACCAATCAGCTAAAGCGTCTATATCCTATCAATGTTCAAACTTGGGAGCAATCAAAGTCATATCCTATGGCCTCCAATGTATCTTAGATGTATCATATCCAGTTAGAGTCCTTTGAAGCTTCATCTAAGTCAGTCAGTCAGTCTCATCTCTAGAAAGGATTTTGCATCTACAACAACACAATCAAACATCAGACACAAACTAAAAACAATCTATGCTTTTTACATGTTTTTACCTTCTTGTATGCTTACTGATTCACATTGAGATTTTTGCATATTTTGTTCCCAGAAGCTCTTCGATGATGTCCTTTACAGGATTTAGAGAGTGATGACTGGGGGCATAATCTTTTCTTTGTTTTCTTCTTGTATGTGAAAATCTAACAACTTTGGAAATTCTGGATTGAAATGGTGTCTGACTGTAAGAGCCTCTATCTCGAATTGATGGCCATGCGTACCTCGACCATTGATACCCAAAAAATTCAAAGAAGTTTGATCTAACTATTGTTTTTTTTTTTAGTGAGTTCTTTCTCCTACTGTGAAATGTGATCTTACCTAAGGATGTGAATGATAAAGGGTCACTACGGGTAATTCACACTAGATTTAGAATGATCTCTTGACTGATTGATGTGTTTGTAATGCAAGGCATATTCAGGTCATCATGACGTTTATGTTCTGATGCTTATACAAATTGCTATATCAAAATGGACATGATATTCAGGTCATCCTGACATTTGTGCCTAGGTGCTTATATCTAATCTGACATTTTGAAAACAAAATCAATATTCATATGTCCATGGTTGTTTGACTAATGGGCATTGTATTGATTCCTATGCATACAAATTGATATTCATATGTCTATGGTTTCATAACTAGTGGGCATTGTATATACTTATCTGGTTACCTAAAAATTCAATGATGAGAATGACCGACACATGATCAGTGACTAGGTCCTAGGTCTTAGGTTGCATTTCATATTGCATGTCTCTTTTCATTTTTTCATGTTTGCATGATCTCACAATGGATAAATGAACTTCAATGCTTAAACAATTCTTCAATTGTCTCTTCAAATCTAACAAGAGCTGAAACCTAACTCAAAGGTCTCTTCGCAGAATTGCAAGCAGTTACCCTCCTTGGTTAAACATCCTTTTTGACATAAGACTAAGTACTTGTCTTCATCAATACCTGCAAAGAATATCATGTGTATCATTGCATTTCATATCATACCCATCTGTTGCATTGCAATTCATCCATGTGCATAAACATAAATCATACATACATCTTTCCGTAATCAAATACATTTGCATAACATCCATACATATGAAAGAAATCACTGCATTACATTAATCCATATATTCATTCTACACTACTCATAGCATAAACATCACATGATATCATCATAAATCAAAACATGACAAGTCCAGATGAAGTCATAACCAAAATATCAATCTCATATATATATCAAAAATCTCAAACTAGTCAGGGGTGCACTACTAGCACAATATACAAAATAATATCCTCATGTGAGCTATCAAAGTTAGAACAGTATATCAATCATAAAAAAGAGCACAGTCTATCAGAACATATCAAAACAAATCAGCTATCAGCCTGATCCTCTGCATTTGGTGGAGGTGGAGGTGGTACATCCAGTACTACCTCTGCTCTAGGTTCTCTGGCTCCCTCTAATGCCATCATGTACTGAGAGTACGTAGGGACTCTCTATATAGCAAGAACAATAGTGTAATAGGTGGACACATAGTATGTTGCCCGGGAGGTCTGATGAATCACCTCTACCTGCAATCTCTGCACCTCTACACGAAGCTTAGTGCGCTATCTATTAGCCTCTAAATATCTCTCCTCCCACCGAGCACTGCGAACCTTCAAGTCCCTGACCTGTAATCTAAGCCATCTGATAGTCTCATGTGGAGTAAGAGGAACATTAGGATCAACATTAGCTGCTGGCATCTCAATATCTAGGGCAGTCTATTTTATGGTCTCTGCTCTCTACACCTTACAACGTCTAACCTTAGCACCTAAATCAAAACCTATATCCTCTTATATCAGATCGGTACCACCACCCACAACTTGCTCTACTACAAGTACCTCCTTAGCTAAACCAACACCACCTAATGTACCACCCTCTCCCCTAGTCCATCTCTAAGAACCTATAGATCTACCTACTGTAGAACTAGTGGGATGAGGGGGCCTCATCTATCCTAATTGTCTCTATGGAGGAGCCATCGCTCTCAATCTTGAAGGTGTGGGGTGCACAATAGGAACCTGTGTGGGTCTGGGACCCTCTCTCATCGGTGCTCCAGTAACATCCATAGCCTCCTCCATGGAAGGTATTAGCTCTATAGGATCTGAGAACCTGTCGATAGGATGGTCAGCAAGCCAGGCAATGAATCCATCTATAACTCTAGCATCAAGTACCTCTAGTCTATACTCCCAACCTCTACCAATGATAGCACTATACTCCTGTGAACATAAAGTGTAAGAGAGCCTCATGATCCATCCAAGTCCAAGCTCATGAGCTATTTGAGCATAGGTGGCATAATCGTCCGATGCATCCTACACTCATCCATACTATAGCCAGACCCTAGTGATAATGAATCTCTCTAAAGTGGAGGATGACCTCCCGATCAGCACACAGCTCTGAAAGAAGAAACTAAACTACTCTCATGCAATAGGCCAAGGCTCTATACCCACATATGGTCTCAATCAAACAAAAGTCATATCATCAAGGCATCACCTCCAATACTCTACATGACCCATCCACCCTTGTATGACATATCTAGCATATATATAAATGATAGGCTCATGTGGCTGCCTTTGCGAGGTACATACTAGTCTCAACATGGGGATATGCTCCCACGCCCAGATTTGTAGAACTAAAGCTCCAAGTATAAAAGACTTTCTCTCCTGATACACTACCTCATGCATCTTAGAGAACATATGGGCCAAAAGACACTGACCCCAGGCCAACTCAGAGGGAGTCACCATCATATGTGCAACCATCGGGTCCCAGCCCATCAATAGACCATTCTGCTGATAGTCAGACATGATAATCCCTTTGATCATCCCGACAATGATACACTCTAGCCGGTGCATCTGTCCATATTACTGCACTAAGGTCTCCTAGGAAATAGAGCCAGTCATCTGGGTGTCATCTCCAAATACATGTCGAAAAGCTAATAGGCATGAGTTCCCCAAACTCACATACTCTAGTCACCGGCCTGCATGGAATGGAATGCATAGTATACGATACACATCCTCAGGGGTAACAGTGATCTCCCCAGTCGATAGGTGGAATGTCTGGGTCTCCAAATGAAATCTCTCAATCAACGCACTCAAAAGTCTATGATTTACCCTAATCTTGGGTAAATGTATAAGGTACTTGAAGCCACAGGATGCAATATGTACCCTCATCAAGTCAGGTAGTGACACACATAGTCTTTGAGTGGCTGGATCTGAAATGCGTACATGAACATCTGGATATATGACCTACACAGCACAAAAATAGGGAATCCTATCAGTACTTTGGTTACAGAATAGGTTACAAGGGCAAAAATGGGATAGTTCAGTATTTCAAAAGGTAGGTTAAAAGGTAAGCAATCAGGCTAAGAGATCAGAAAAATAAAAAAATTGACCTAACATGGAGTTTTTGGCTCACTATTTTTCACACGACACTTCAGACTAGCAAGGAAAGTCATACGATTTTCTACATCATACCATACGACAAAGCATAGTGATACAACAATGTCTACCTCCTCGTACGAGTTATGAGGGCCCTGATGAAATGTTGTATGACTCTTGGGTCCCTCTGATACAAGTCTTGGGGGTTCATGGAACAACAACCTATCTACAGTTTAAAAGTCATATGAGTCTCGCTGGAGAGTCATACAAGTTTCCATGCATTCAAAAATTCAAAATTGAAGTGTACGAAAAATCCTAAAAATGCTATAAATCATGGAAAAATTGAACTTTTAGCAAAACAAAGAGATCCACCTACCAGATGTCCATACTATCGAGGTCTTTGGTGTCTCCGACTGCGCTCAAATTGATGTGAACTCACAGGTACCTTTGGTTCTACCATTTTCTTGCTCAGAGGGCTCCACAATATTTCTAAAGTCAAAAGGTTGAAATGAATTGAAAATGACCCTTCCGGCCTTTATATAGCTTTTGACCTAATTTTCAAAAGTGCTCCATTTTTCATGAAAATTGCACCCTTGGCTAATTTTGACGTTCTGAACCTATTTTCAAGATCAAAATCAAAATCTGAGATCATTTACTATGTCAAAATCATGATTTCAAATTTTTGAACCCAGGACGGTCTACTACTTGCATAATTGACCTTCCATCATCACAAAAATCTAGTATTCAACTTAACTAATTATCTTACATCAAACTATCAAAAGTTCAACTCGGTCAACTATGGTCAACTCATGGTTTCACCTAGCTAAACCTGGTCTTTTGGACCTCCAAACGATGTAGAATGCATTCTTGAACGTGTTTAACCACTTCTCAAATCAATTAACATGCTTCTAAACTATCAACGCTGACTTTTCTTGTCAAATTTCAATTTTTATCCCGAAGGGGGCATGGTATTGCATATCATTCAAAGTCTGTAATCTAAATTTGAAATCAAATCTTTCCTCAGTAATCAAGACAACAACCACGTCTAGTTGTTGATTCATCAAAAAGACTTCAATGGGTACTTGATTAGTTGGCATATTGACAAGATAATTTATTGTTTATCTTTAACACCAAGTGAAGAAGAAAGACTGGAAACATAGGCTTAACCAAGAAAAAGTGAAGAAGTCTAGTTTAAGTTGAGTGATGTTAGTGTCGACCAAGTGCCAATATATGCTGAGAAAATCTAGTGTTGACCGAAAATCAGCAATTATCAAGTGACAGATAGTTGACAAGAATAAAATGTTTGTAATGACTGAGGATATGAACATAGTATCGATCGAGTGTCAATAATGTTAGAATAACTGAGAGGGGGGTGAATCAGTTATCCACAATCCCAATCACAAAATGTATATCCAAAAAAAATTTACTAAAACTTTTGCAGCTCGGTAACATAAAATAGTATTATGTCTATGCTTTTACCGATTACCAGTTAATAACATATAGTGATTACCAATCAAATCCAATATGCAACATGTAAAGTATGACAACAACAATCATCACAGTCAACACATGACACAAGATATTTAACATGGAAACCCTATAAAGGGAAAAACCACTTGGGACCGACAACCCAAAAAATTGTTCACTCTTATGAAGTGAGGTCGGTGAAGACCCTCTAATACCCCAAAAATGGGCTATAGGTTCATTAACCTCCTATATCGACACATTGAATGAAATTGACATCAAAGTCCTAACCTAAGGCACATCGACACATTATCAAATCTTAATTGATCATCCTAAATTCTGCATCGGGGAATATTCTGTATTCCTATTTATCCTAATTATCTTTAATTTGATGATTATTTGGTGATAAATCTTATTTATCCAAAAGTTTGATTAATTGAATATTCTGAATATTTAATTAATTAGATTTAATACTGCCACTTAATTATTTAATTGGATTTAATTATATTTATTCCTAAATTGTATTATTTAAATTTTGATAATAAATCAAACATCCTATGACTAATTGATTAAATTCTTATTTAATTAATTTAAGTCAATTGTCAAATTTAATAATATAGTTTTTGAATAAAAAGTTTGATTTAATAATTGATTAACCCATAAATCAATTGTTTTATTTTCACAATTAGTTAAGTTGAGGATAAATCACTTTATTTATTTATTTAATTCATAATTATTATGCACATTCAAAAAGTAGTTAAACTTTAAATCAAAAAATCAATTCAAGTTGTTTTAAAAATAAACTCAACTCTCTTTTGAGTTGAAAGCTGATCTCAACTTCTGATTTAAATCAAAAAGTTGATTTGCATGATTTTGTGAGTTAATCTATCTCTAGATTCTTGATAACTCAAAAATCAACCTGAGTTTATCAAGAGTGATTGATGGCTTTTTCCTTGCATCCCCAAAGCCCTGGATTTCTATAAATTAAGGCCTTAGCTCTTCATAATTCATTTCACAAGTTTGCATACTTACTCTGCCAAATCAATCCATGAATTTGCACAATCACACTGGTGAATTGACATCTGAAGAATTGAAGCTTCTTTGCAAATCAACAACTTTTTGTGAGATCAATCTTATTTTTAATCATTTTTAGTTTCATATTTAGCATATCATTGTTAGCTTAATTTGTATAGCAGTTTTTCATCTAGAATAGATTCATATCAATTTATTTCATCTTATTCCATAGAAAATACAAAAATATAGATTAATTGTCATATCTAGATTATGCATTCAAATCCTTCGTTTAGGTGTCGTCAAGGTCACTAATCTTGGTCCAATCTGAGAATACATACTCACATATACTAGAAGGCAGTAAATCACCTAGTTAAGTTAGTTTCCATTTCACTGCACGATTTTCATTTTAGCTAATCGCTAATGTTTTACTGAAGTGTTGTGTCTACAGCTAGGTACAAAATTGACACACACAGACCCAACCCTGTTAAAGGTTACAAACACACTGTGAGGTGTGACGTTGTTAGAGGATTTTAGACCAACCATTATCATCCAACTAGCATTCACTATGGGGTTGATAGGATAACAAATGTACACTCTATGAATGACATTACAAGACTTTTTAGTCCACTCTGTTAAGAGATTTATCTATTCACAATGGTTAAACAACGGGTGATCTGATTACAACATAACTTCAATTGCAGATTATCAGATCTATGTTAAGCTCATTCAAATCCTCTGATCATTATATCAATTCTATTTCAATCAATATTTAGTAACTTATTGTCGCTTGGTAATAACTTTCTGACAATCGATAATCTCTGCAGTTCGGTTCTCCTTAACCAATTTGATCAGGAATGCATGAAGGTTGTTCATGCGATATCTCTGTAGTCTGCTTATTCTGGCATGATTTCATCATGAAATCCTAGTCTCTTCAATAGACAAGTAAACCGTTTTAATTCCATCCATCAGATTTTTCCACTTAATCTCCTTTGTTGATTTTTTCGCTTGAACCTTCGTCAGCTAATGTGTCAGTAACATGTTTTATTTCAATCCCTTAGATCTTCTTCAAATTATGTTAGCTATTGATCTTTATAAAAAACATTATCTTCAACTCTGATTATGAAGTACTTTATAGCTCATCAACTTCCATCGGCTAAACTAATCATTTAGTTCTTTTCTCTTCTACTCAGTTAACAAAGAAATGTGTCAGTGAACACAAGCTCAGTTTATACTATTCTCGGTATACACTACACTGCATCAGTTTATACTGAAATACTTCTTTAACCAACCACACTGCTTTGTGCATTTTTCTCTATCCTTCATCATAGATAAATGCAACATAATCAAGTCAATAAGGTCATAGACTCATTCATAAGTTACCCAATGTATTCCTTATCCTTATCTGTCATCTCCATCTTCCTCATGTAGATATATCTATTCTTCATCTCTTTTCTTCTTCTTTCTATAGATGTTTGTGTATAGTAACTTACAAGATAAGTATTGTCAAAACTAGTTGACATCAATGACAACATATTACTGATTTAATCATCTTACATATCTAATCAGCAACTTAGTGATCTCAAATCATAGATCTTCAAGTCATACAATTTATTCAAATCAGTTGTAGTTCATCGATCTCTCCCTTTGGCATTGATGGTAACACAAGAAATATGAATTATGCCATACACATACCAAACATGTATTCTACAACTCTGTTAACAAATGTTGTAACTCAGTACAAGCTCTCCCTAGCTTAATAAGTTTAATCACTACGTTACATAAAAGCATTTGCAAGTGTAGACTAACTTCTACAGATATGATCTTTTCAGCTTGTAGGTTTTCTTCTATTCTTAGTAACTGATCCTCAATGCTCTCCCTTTTATATATCTCTCTACCTTTGTCTCTAGATTCATATTGAGATCTCTCTCCCTTTGATAGCAATGCCAAAGAGAAATAAAAAATTATAGCTCTGTAGTAGCCATGTAACTCTCTATTGTATGGTGCATTCTCTGTATCTCAGTACACTGATATGCAAATCTATTCCAGTACTTCAACCTTTCACAAACTTAGACAAAAATCTAAATTGTGAACTTTGCTGCATCAACATGTATGATCTTCTAATAAGATTAGGCTGATGCAACCTCCAGATCACCTTAGTGACCGATAGATAGGGGACAGACCCCAAGTTTAGTCCTCAAGTATTCATATGTATCCTTCGATAGAGGCTTTGTAAGTATGTCAGCAAGTTGTTCTTTTGACGTAACAAATTCTAGCTTCACTTTCTTCTCTTGTACTTGTTCCCTTAAGTAGTGATACTTAATAGATATGTGCTTTATTTTAGAGTGCATAATTGGATTCTTTGAAATATTAATTGCACTGGTGTTGTCATAATATATAATCACCGGCTCTGTGATTACCTCATTCATACCTTCCAACACTTGCTTGATATAAGAAATATTTGAACAGTTAGTAGCAGCAGCAACATACTCTGCTTCAGTTGTAGACTGAGAAATGCAAGACCGTTTCTTACTTGTCCATGTAAAAAGTCTTTCACCAAAGAAGAATGCTCCTTCAGTGGTACTCTTTCTATCATCCACATTTCCAGCCCAATCGGCATTAGTGTATACCTTAAGTTCAAACTTGCCTTTCTTAGGATACCATAGTCCATAATCTATAGTTTTCTTCAGGTATCTTAAGATTCTCTTTGTAGAAACCATGTGTGACTCTCTAGGGTTTGTAGAAAATCTAGCAATAGGTGCAAAAGTTTCACCATAATCTATTCCTTCTTCCTGTGCATATCCCTTGCATACTAATCTAGCTTTGTTCCTTGTTACCTATCCATTCTTATTAAGCTTGTTTTTGAATATCCACTTAGTATCGATAACATTCTTGTCCTTAGGTCTGGGTACTAAACTCTAGGTTTTGTTCTTCTCTATCTGTTCTATTTCCTCTTTCATTGCATTAACCCATTCATCATTTTCTAATGCAACTTTTACATTCTTCGATTCATATTCACAAACTAGACATGTAACTTGTCTTGCTTTACTTCTTGTTTGCATGCCAGCTTGTCTGTCTCTAATGATTTGTGTCTCAGGATGATGTCCTATGAAAAATCTTTCTAGTATCTGATCTCTTCTTTCTTGTTCATCCTGTGCAAGTTCATTTGCTTTCTTAGTGGGTGCTTCCTGCTCATCGATATTTCCTTCCTATCCATCAATATTGTTTTCCTGTTGACCGGTTGTCACTATCCGTGGCATTGGTAGATACTTTGGATGCTCAATGTATGTGAATCTACCATAGTCTTTTGGTTCCTTTGTGCTTTCCTCTGCATTCTTATCATCAAACTTGTCAACTCAAACATTAGTACTTTCAATCATTTTATTAGTTACTTTGTTAAGACACTTGTATGCTTTACTTTTAGTGTAATATCCCAAAAATATCCCTTCATCACCTTTTGAGTCAAACTTCCCATTTCTTTCATCTTTCAGAATAAAGCATTTACTTCCAAAAATCCTGAAATAACTTACAGTGGGTTTGTGGCCAAACCATAACTCATAGGGTGTCTTATTAGTGTCCTTCTTTAGTTGCACTCAGTTTAGAACATAAACAGATATGCTGATTGCTTCTCTCTAGTATGTCTAAGAAACATTCTTTTGTAACATCAGTGTCCTTGCACGGTCAACAATTGACCTATTTCTTCTTTTAGCTATTCCATTTTGTTGCAGTGTCCTCAGTGTAGAGACCTGTCTTTTAATACCATGTTCATTACAAAATTTAGTAAATTCATCATAAATAAATTCACCACCTCTGTCAAATCTCAAACACTTCAATTCTTTACCAGTCTCTTTCTCAATTTTTGCTTTATACCATTTGAACATCTTATATGCCTCTGATTTTTCCTTCAAGAACATGACTATCATTAATCTAGTGTAATCATCAACAAAAAGAATAAAATATCTATCTCCTTAGTAACTTTGAGTTCTCATAGAACCACATAGGTCGGTATGCACTAACTCAAGTAATTTCTTTGTTGAATAATCTTTTCTTTTGAAACTAGATTTTGTCATTTTACCTTTTTGACATTCATGGCACATAACATGATCAGGCTTTGATAAGTTAGGCAGACCTCTAACCTTTTTCTTTTTACTAATCTTAATCATGTTATCAAAATTCACATGACATAACCTTTTATGCCACAACCATGCATCTTCATCTTTCATCATTAAACAAGAAGATTGTTCATTATCAAGATAAAAAAAATTACCTCTCAATTGTGTTCCAGTTCCAACAAGTCTTCCTTCATCATCAAATATCTTCACTTTCTTTTTCTCAAAAGCAACTCGATGGCCTGAATTGTTTAGCTATGCCACACTTAGAAAATTATAGTTTAGTCCTTTTACCCAATAAGTATTGTCACATCTAATTTTATCATTTATCATTAGGGATCCTTTTCCTCTAATCATACAAGGTGCATCATTACCCATCTTCACAGATCCTCCATTATGTTCTTCAAGATGATCAAATTTTTCTTCATCACCAATCATGTGATGTGTATAGCCACTATCTATGATCCATGTATCATTTTTATTAACCTTAGAGATAAGTGTTGTCTCTACATAACTTTTATCTTCCTCTGAGTCATCCTTAATTGCAACAAATACTACCTCCACATCTTCATCAGTTTCGATATCGGTGACATCTTCTTCTGCAATATAGCACACCTTCTTGCCTTTATCATTATTGTCTCAGTTATCTCTGTTGTAGTGTTGGTAACTTTTATTGCCTCTTCTCCCATAGCTTCCTTCACCAAATCAGTCTTTGTTTCTATCATCATCTTTCCTATGTGGAAATCTAGAAGCAATATGACCAACCTCTTTATAGTTAAAGCATGCTAAAGGTAATTTACCTCTCTATCTTCCTTTACCTTTAGGTAACCTTCTGGCCATAAGAGCTTCAAGTTCATCAAGCTCATCATCAGTATTGCTATCACTATCATCATTATTATTTCTGTTACTAGACTTACCAATCTTCAGAGAGGACATAAAAGATTCAATAGATGGTACAACACTATTATCAAAGTTGTTCAATTCAAAGTCTGTAAGCTTACCAATCAGATTATCAAGAGTAAGGTTGTTACCAAATCCAGACCTAGTTTCATGAATTGTAGATATTTTGATTGCATAAATTGGCAATAAGGTTCTGAGAACTTTTCTTATCACTTTCTCTTCGTCAATAACACCATCAGATCCTCTGATAGCATGAACTAGCTCTTTTAGTCTATTTGTGTACTACACAATATTTTCTCCTTCTTTCATCTTCATGTCATCGAATCTTCCCATTAAGCTTTTAGCTCTAGCTCTTTTGACATTCACATCACCACTATAAACTTGAGCAAGTTTATCCCACATCTACTTAGCAGTAGTACAGTCCTTGATATCTTCAAATTCGGCATCTGTATAGGCAACAAAAATCTCCATCATAGTGACATTATGTTCATGCTTGTCTCTTTGTTGATCAAGGGTCAAGGGACCAGTGGCTGGTGCAGGGTATCCATTCTCCATTAGTGTGAGGGAAGAATTCCCAATTCTAGATACATGCAGTTTCATTCGGCTTTGCCATATTGTGAAGTTATCCTTGTTTAGCTTTGGCACTTCCCTCTTATACATTTTGAGATCTTTGTGCTAAAGTCCTTAAAACTTTGTTCGAAGCAACCAACACTCTTATACCAATTTTTAGAATAACTGAGAGGGGGGTGAATCATTTATCCACAGTTTCAATCACAAAATGTATATCCAAAAACAATTTACTAAAACTTATGCAGCTTGGTAACATAAAATAGTATTCTGTCTGTGCTTTTATCGATTACCAGTTAATAACATATAATGATTACCGATCAAATCCAATATGCAACATGTAAAGTATGAAAAAAAATAATCATCATAATCAACACATAACACAAGAGATTTAACATGGAAACCCTATAAAGGGAAAAACCACCTGGGACCGGCAACCCAAAAAATTGTTCACTCTTCTGAAGTGAGGTTGGTGAAGACCCAACCCTGTTAAAGGTTACAAACACACTGTGAGGTGTGACCTTGTTAGAGGATTTTAGACCAACCGTTATCATCCAACCAGCATTCACTATGGGGTTGACGGGATAACAAATGTACACTCTATGAATGACATTACAAGACTTTCTAGTCCACTTTGTTAAGAGATTTATCTATTTACAATTGTTAAAATGTAACAATAGGTGATCTGATTACAACACAACTTCAATTGTAGATTATTAGATCTATGTTAAGCTCATTCGAATCCTTTGATCAATATATCAATTCTATTTCAATCAATATTTAGTAACTTACTCTCACTCGGTAATAGCTTTCTAACGCTCGATAATCTCTGCAGTTCAGTTCTCCTTAACCAGTCTAATTAGACATGCATGAAGCTTGTTCACGTGATATCTTTGCAGTCTCCTTCTTCCGGCATGATTTCTTCATGAAATCCTAGTCTCTTAAATAGATAAGTAAACCATTTTAATTCCATCCATCATATTTTTTCGCTTAATCTCCTTTGTTGTTTTTGTCACTTGAACCTTCGTCGACTGATGTGTCAATAACACATTTTATTTCAATCCCTTAGATCTTCTTCGAATTATGTTAGCCGTTGATCTTTATAATAAACATTATCTTCAACTTTGATTACAAAGTACTTTATAGCTCATCAAATTCTATCGGCTAAACTAATCATTTAGTTCTTTTCTCTTCTGCTCAGTTAACGAAGAAATGCATTGGTGAACACAAGCTCGGTTTATACTATTCTCGGTATACACTACACTACGTCGGTGTATATTGAAAAGCTTCTTTAACCAACCACACTGCTTTGTTCATTTCGCTTTATCCTTCAACATAGATGAATGCAACATAATCAAGTCAATAACATAAGGTCATAGACTCATTCATAAGTTACCCAATGTATTCCATATCCTTATCTGTCATCTCCATCTTCCTCATGTAGATATATCTATTCTTCATCTCTTTTCTTCTTCTTTCTACAGATGTTTGGGTATAGTAACTTACAAGATAAGTATTGTCAAAACTAGATGACAACAATGACAACATATTACTAATTTAATCATCTTTCATATCTAATCAGCAACTCAGTGATCTCAAATCATAGATCTTCAAGTGATACAATTTATTCAAATCAGTTGTAGTTCATCAAATAATTTACATTTTGAGAAATAATCAAGAATCCCAACCGACATAGTTGAATTCTTGGGATATGTAAAATGTGTTGACATTATTAATGAATGGTATAAAACATTTAATGCATGGTAAATCATTTTCTTATGATTTTAAAGAGAATTTGGAGATGTATCTAGAAGTAAAAGAAGGAGAACATAATGATGGAAAGATTTGATGAATCTGACCCAAACCATAATCTATGGAAGAGATTAAGAGGAAAAAAGATTAATCTATCTGATCAAGGAGGTATAAGATTAACCTAATTATGAGGTTATAGACAAGAGAGAAGACAATGATGTTATTGAATGATGAGTCTAAGCAGAAGGGTGAAGGTGAAGTTGTGAAGGAGCTGAACAGAGTTGTGATTGCTTGAAGAGAATTTTGATCAAATCAGAGATGGAGATGAAAATGAGGGTTAGTCAGTAAATCAATGTATGTGTGAAGTGGATATGTATTTGCAAAGTGAGTTGTATATTTTTAATATCAGAACCTACTATTAATTTCTAAACATTGTGTCAGTCTAAATCCTTTAATCAAGGTTGACCTAATAGTAATTTTGTATAAATCCTTTAATCAAGGTGACATTTTGATGGAATGTTCTTAAGCCCTCTAATAAGGCCACTATTAATAGGGTGATTAAATGCTTTAACTAGGTCACATTTAATAGTGTGTATTGTAAACCTTTAGTCAGGTTGGCTTTTCATAGAGCTCACTTCAAAAGAGTGAAAATTAGTAGCATGTTACAAGTGGTTTTTCCCAAATTGGGTTTCCACTATAAATCCTAGTGTTATACTTGTGTGAATGTTATTTTGATGTGGATGATGTTGAAAGTTCCATATTTTGTAAGTTATTTACTTTAGGATAGTGAACTACAAGTTTTATGTTATTGGTATATGCTATAGAGACTGAGTTGAAAGCTGATTAGATATGATATTGTTGAAGAGCCAGAAAACTGAATTGTACATCTAGACCTAAGAATAATTGGTTCATCCCCCCCTCAATTGTTCTAAAATCATTCTAAAAATTGGTATCAAAGCTATTAGTGCTTGTAGAGACAAAGTTTGAAGGTACTTGAAGCTAATGATCAAGATGTACAAAAGGGAGGTACTGAAGTTGAACAAGGAGAAATTCCTTGCATGATAGAGTTTGATGAAACTGCATCTAGCTGATATTGGTGATTCGGCGAAATACTATGTGGAAAATGAATATGTAATACCTATTGCACCTTTGATTTCTGAGGAGATGAAAGAAAAACAAGAACACAATTAGGCAATGTTGGAGATTGCATCTTCCCTAAGATATCCTAAATTTGAAGACATCAAGGACTGTAATAATGCAAAGAAAATGTGGGACACTCTAGTAGCTATCTATGGTGGGGACACAAATGTACTAAGAGCCAAATCTAAAAGCATGACAGGTAAGTTTGATGAAATGAAAATGCAAGATGGTGAGAATATTACTCAGTATTGTGGTATAATTAAGGAGGTAGTGAATTCTATTAGAGGAGCTAATGGAAACATTGATGATGAGACTGTTATCAGTAAAGTATTGATAACCTTTCTTCCTATATATGCTATCAGAATTTATGCAATACAAGAATCAAGAAGTAATCTTGGTAATGTTCTAACTTCGGAAAGTCTTGTTGGCAAGCTTACTACTTTTGAGCTATCTAATTATGATAAATTCACTGTTCATAATGTTGAATTTGCATTCAAGTCTCAAATGGTTCTTCATAAGCCTAAGAAGGGAAAAGAAAGATGTGAGAGCAGTGACAGTGAAAAAAAAAATGATAGTGACACTTCTAATGATGATCTAGATGATCTTGAGGAACTTATGGCTAGAAGGATAAAGAGAGGAAAAGGGAAATATAAAGGTAAACTTCCTATTATCTATTTTTCATGTAACAAAGTTGGCCATATTGCAGCAAGATGGCCTGACAAGATAGAAAAAGATGAGAAAAGGGGAAACAAGTACAAAGACAAGAGAAATGGAAAAGATCACCGAAGGTATAGAGGCTACAAAGACAAAGGTAATAAATCTTGCTATATTGATGAAGAGGAAACTGACAGTGAAACTAGTGAATCTGATGAATGTGAAATAGAAGTTGTTTATGTTTCTATGAAAGATGATTCTGATGAAGATGAGAAAATTGCACTTATTTCATATGTTAGTAAAGGTGATAAATGGATTATTGATAGTGGTTGTTCACATCACATGACTGGTGATAAAAGTTAGTTTGAAATCCTCAATCATTACAAAGGTAGAAGTGTTAAGTTTGGGAATAATGAACCATGTCCCATGAAAGGAAAAGGATCAATAAGATTAACTAATAAGATTAGATGTGATAATGCTAATTGGGTTGAAGGTATTAATTATAATTTTTTGAGTGTGGCATAGTTGAACTTACTAGTTATCTGGTTGAATTTTAGCACAAAAGGGATAAAATATTTGATGCCACTGGTGAACTAATTAGAATTGGAGAACATACAAGAGGTAACTTGTTCTATCTAGACCTATATGAAGAAACGTGTTTTTTTGCACAATATGATGATGTATGATTATGGTATAAGAGGTTGTGTCATGTAAATTTTGACAATTTGGTAAATATCAGTAAGTTGAAGAAAGTTAGAGGGTTACCAAGATTGAAGAAACCTAATAATGTGATGTGTAAACAATGTCAATTGGGAAAAATGGCAAAGTCTAGTTGTAAGAGCAAGACATATACTTTTGACAATATTATGGATTTGGTTCATACTGAACTTTGTGGACCTATGGGTGTACAAAGTTATTATGGTGATAAGTATTTCATTCTATTTGTTGATGACTATTCTAAAATGATGACTATAATGTTTTTACAGGAGAAATCTGATGCATTTTAGTTGTTTAAGTGGTATTTGGCAAAAATTGAAAAAGAAACTAGTAAAAGCTTCAAATGTTTGAGATTTGACAGAGGAGGAGAGTTTATATCAAATGATTTCAATCTGTTCTGCATTGATAGAGGAATAAAGAGACAAATGTCTACACCTAGGACACCGCCACAAAATGGTATAGCATAAAGAAGAAACAAATCAATTATGCATTGTGCTAGAACACTGATGATTGAGAAGAATGTTGGACAAAGATTCTAGAGAGAAGCTGTAAGTACAACTATTTATACCTTGAACCAAGTACAAATCAAGAAAGGTACAAATGCTACACCTTTTGAGTTATGGCATTGTTATGCACCTAATGTGAAGTATTTTAGAGTCTTTGGGAGTAAATTCTATATACTGAAAGACAATAGAAATGAAAAATTTGATGCTAAAATTGATGAAGGCATATTCCTAGGATATTTTACTAAGAGTAGAGCTTACAAGTTAGAGTTGAAAATGTTAGAGTTGATGAATATGCAAAAAATAATGAATTTGAGTGCAAGCAAGAGCCTGGAGATTATAGATCTTTCATATACATAGAAGAAGGAGAGGCTAGAAGTGTAGTTAAACTAGATGATGAGCAACTGCATGAGTTTGTTGAGCCACAAAAAGATATTGCTGAGCATCAAGAGGATGCTGGTGAGAAATCATAAGAAGAGGCACAAAATTTACAAGATGAACTTGAAGATCAAAACCAAGGAGAAAGGAAATATGAACCTACATTGGCATAGTATGTGAGAAGACATCATAATCCTGAACAAATCATTGGAGATAAGGAATCTAGAGTCATGACAAGAAGTAAGTTGAAACATCATACATGCTTACTATGTGAGTTTGAGCCTAAAATAGTAAAAGATTATTTAGAGAATGAAGATTGGATACAATCCATTAATGAAGAAATAGAGTAGATAGAAAAGAACAAAACCTGGACTCTAGTGCTGAGACCAGAAGACAAGAATGTTATTGGAACAAAATGGGTATTCATAAAAAAGCTCAATGAACATGGAGAAGCTAAAAGAAACAAAGCTAGACTAGTATGTAAGGGGTATGCACAAGAAGAAGGAATTGACTATGGGGAGACATTTTCCCTTGTTGCAAGATTGGAAGGAGTAAGGACTCTACTTGCTTATGAAGCTTATAAATGATTCAAAGTATATCAAATAGATGTCAAGTCTTCATTTCTGAGTGGGATATTAGAAGAAGAAGTATACATTGATCAACTAGAAGGATTTGTTTATCCAAGCAAGAAGAATATGGTTTGCAAGCTACACAAGGTGTTGTATGGATTGAAACAAGCCCCCAGAGCATGGTATGAAAGACTGCACAACTATCTGATAAAGATTGGATTTATAAGGACAAATGACAACAACAATCTGTATATGGAGACTGAAAAAGGTAAAAGGATTTTTTTAGCTGAAATATTTGTTGATGATATCATATTTGGAGGAAAAGATGCCCTATGTCAAAACTTTTCAAATGCGATGAAAACTGAATTTGAAATGTCTATGTTTGGTGAGATAAAATTCTTTGTTGGTTTGCAAGTCTATCAAATGAAGAAAGTTATATATATTACTCAATCTAAATATGTCAAGGAGATACTAAAATTGTTTGGTATGGAAGATTCCAGGACAGTAAGTACACCTATGGCTATTGGATAAAAGCTATCTAAAACTGATGATACAACTGAAGTGAATCAAATATTGTATAGATCCATGATTGGAAAGCTACAATATGTTGTCCATAGTAGACTAGATATTGCCCTAGTAGTTGAGATTGTTGCAATATTTTCTTCCAATCCTAACGAGAGTCCCATGATGGTAGTGAAAAGAATATTGAGTTATATTAAAGGAACATAGGACTATGGATTGCATTACAAGAAGAATGACAAGTTTGAACTGAAAGTTTACACTGATAAAGATTGGGATGGAAATGTTGATGACAGAAAGAGTACAAATGGTGGTGCATTATTTCTAGGAAAGAGATTAGTCTCTTGGACAAGTAAGAAACAAAACTACTGTTAGAGTAAATTATTGATTTTATTAATATTTTACTCCCTTCTTAAGATATCAACTCTTTTCTTTAGTCAACTCATGCACTAGTTATGCATCAGTTTACTTTAGTTGACTCATGCACTAGTTATGCATTAGTTGTTTTTTGCATGCATTAGTCTTGTAATAGTTTAACTAATTATTACATGCACTTCTATTTTTTAGGTTTTCCTTTTCAAGGCCTTTGATCTCCTTTATATGGATGATCCATTGTACACTATTATTCATTCAGTTATTTGAGGATATTTTCTTCTTCATCTTCTAAGTCAAACCCTTGCCCTCTTCTTCTCTTGACTTCTTGTGATAGGTTTTTGTATGTAGGTGATCTTTGGGTTTCTATGGATTTGTGTTGCTCAAATCCTACAACTACATTTCCCAATCTACAATAGGAGTTGCATATGTAGCAGTAGCAGTAAATTATTCAAATTTAGTGTGGATAAAGCAATTGTTAAAAGGTATAAAGGAGGAAATCACTAAGCCGGTTGTTATTTTCTATGATAACACAAGTTCTATTAACATATCAAAGAATCTTTTTATGCACACTAAGACTAAGCATATTGCTATCAAGTATCATTACTTGAAAGAGTTGGTTCAAGACAAAGAAGTGAGATTTGAATATGTGAATACAAAGGAACAATTACCAGATATATTCACAAAAGCATTACCTAAAGATGCTCATGAATACCTTAGAGGTAAATTAGGGGTGATTCCCCTAACTAAGGTTACCTAGAAGGATATAGGAGCTGATGAAGGGTTCTCCCCTTAATACCACAAACACATAATAGAAACAGAGAAACCACAACAATATGCAAGAACAGAAAATTGGCTTCTTATTATCTCCACAAATGTGGAATTACAAACTTTCAGAATTACAATATATGCAAAGCCACATGGGCATTCCCTTACAATATTCTATAGGACAAAGCCTTGAATTATTGCCCAGATCTACTACCCAGAACTATTCTGAACTACCTAAGACAATAATACAGCCTTCCTTATATAGGCAATTTTCCACCACCTGGGAAGGTTCCAGAATTTTAGCCAATAAGGCCGAACAAACTTAGAATTATTTTATTTTACATTTCATTACATCATAGTCAGCTCAACATAACCTTGAAACCTGAACAAAAATTTTGAAGAAAATTATTTTCTGCCATTTCAGGTGGCCCAACTTCCGAAGACCATAAGTCATCACTAGTTGACCCGATCGACTATTATAACCCCATTTCAGAAACACCACGAAGCGCTCTACAGGCTTGACCGGCGCAAGCGCCCGTCACCCAAATTTTTGACCTCATCCGGGGCCTCTAAAGCCTTCAAAACTGAGTTCAAAGTTTCTGTACCCTGCTGCCAATACTGAAAATCTTAAATATCTTCCAATACACACTTGATCTGGCAATGAAACTTTACTGACAGACTTATATGACCAAAATGAACCTCCAAGAAAGAAATCAGATCATTCTGAGCACATACAAAATTACCAAAAATAGTAACTTTCCATAAATAACAGCTCTGCACAAAATGGCCCTTATTGAAAATAAAAATAGAAATATTTTTGGGTGATGCAAGATTACTCTTACACCCAGGATGCTCCTACATCAGACACTCAGGGTAATTTGAGAAGTGACCTTGTCACGACTCAGGTGTGCAGAGGAAAACCAAGACAGCTAACCTCCTCCTTTGTCAGCCATGATGAATCTTCAACAGGTCATCCTTTCCACTTGACCAGATATTCTTCATATGTCCTGTTCCTTATGCTTCTGCCAACAGGACTATCCAGTATATCTTCGATCTCCTTAGTGTCTGAACTAGTTGCTAGAATACTCCACTGTGTTGCTGTGATCTCATCTTCAACACCTCCCTCATGATACTCTGTCAGATCTGAAATGTTAAACACTGGTGAAATATTTAGCTCAGTAGGAAATTCTACCTCATATGCATTTCCTGAATCATGTTTCTTCAATATCCTACATGGTCCAAACTTTTTCATTTTCAGCTTGTTATATGTACCAACTAGAAACCGCTCCTTCCGCAAATGAGCCATGACTTCATCACCAACCTGAAATTCCTTATACCTCCTTTTCTCATCTGCCTTAGCCTTATACTATGCGTTCATCTTGGTAATATGCTTCCTCACCTCCCCATAGATGTTCTTCAAGTGTTCTACAAAATCCTCAACTTCAGCACTACTTATTTCTCCTTTATCTATCTTCCTTAATTCAGATGCATTTCTTGGACTACTTCCATATACAATCTAGAATGGTGATTTACCAGTGCTCCTGTTGATAGAATTATTGTATGCAAATTCCACTTGTGGTAAAATCAAATCCCATCTTGTTGGCTTATCTCCAACCAAACATCTCAGCAAATTTCTCAAACTCCTATTCACCACCTCTGTCTGTCCATCAGTCTGTGGATGATGTGATGAACTGAACTTCAAATCTATCTTCAACTTCTTCCACAACGTACGCCAGAAATATCTAACAAACTTAGTGTCCCGATTTGAAACTATGGTCTTTGGCAAACCATGAAGTCTCACTACTTCTCTGAAAAACAATTCTGCTACATGAACAGTATCATTAGTCTTCTTGCAGGGAATGAAATGTGTCATCTTGGAAAATCTGTCAACCACTACAAAAATTGAATCATGTCCCCGCTGAGTCCTCGGTAAACCAAGAACAAAGTCCATGCTGATATCCTCCCAAGGCTTCTCTGGTATGGGTAATGGCTGATACAATCCTGTATTCTGCTTCACTCCTTTCGCCATCTGACATACTCTGCAACTCTGTACAAACTTTTTCACATCTTGCTGCAATTGTGGCCAATAATAATTCTCACTAACCAAACCAAGGGTTTTATTACAATCAAAATGTCCAGCCAATCTTCCACTATGCTTCTCCTTGATGAGATTCTCCCTCATAGAACTTCATGGAATGCACAACTGACTCCCTCTGAATAGCATATCATCCTGGATGATGAAATCCAACCATTTCATCCTGTCTAGAGTAACAGGTTCTGTACAAGCTTTCCAAGCTTCACCAAAATTAGGATCCTCTGGATACAAATTCTTGAGTTCCTTGAACCCAACCACTTCAATCTGCATTTCTGTCATCAATAGTTGCCTTCTGCTAAGAGCATCTGCAACCCTATTAAACTTTCCACTCCTGTGTTTCAAAACAAATGTATAACTCTGCAAAAACTCAACCCATTTCAAATGCCTCTGATTCAACTTTCCTTGACTATTCAAATATTGCAAAGTTTGATGATCAGTATACAAAACAAACTCCTTAGGAAGCAGATAATGTCTCCACTTCTTTAATGCCTGACCTATAGCATAAAATTCCTGATCATAAACAAAATATTTCCTCTTGGCATCATTTAACTTCTCACTGAAATAAGTAACCGGTTTAACTTCTTGGCTCATAACAGCTCCTATTGCAGTGCCACTAGCATCACAATCTACTTGAAACACCTTATTAAAATCTGGAAGTGCTAAAACAGGTTGTTCTATAACTTTTTGTTTCAACAATTGAAAACTCTTTTCTGCCCCATTAGTCCACTTAAACTCTTTTCTATCCCCTCTGATTGTTTCAGTCAAGGGTCCACAAATACTGCTAAAATTTCTGATAAACTTTCGATAAAAGCTAGCCAAACCATGAAAAGATCTTACCTCAGTAGCACTCCTTGGAGTAGGCCATTCAAGGATAGCCTGTACCTTCTTTAGGTCCATTTTTAGACCTTCTGCTGAAACTACAAATCCCAAATACACTAACTCTTTCTTCACAAAACTGCACTTCTTCAAATTAATCAACAATTTCTCTTCTCTCAGCTTCTCAAATACCATACGAATATGCATCATATGCTCCTCCAATGTCTTACTAAAGATCAAAATATCATCTAGGTAAACAATGACAAACTTAGCCAAAAATTCTTTCAGAACCTCATTCATGAGCCGCATGAAAGTGCTCGGTGCATTGGTTAGCCCAAAAGGCATGACTAACCACTCATATAGTCCTTCCTTTGTTTTGAAGGTAGTCTTCCATTCATCTCCTTCTCTGATCAGAATCTAATGATATCTACTTTTCAGATCTATCTTTGAAAAATACACAGCTCCACTCAAACAGTCTATAATATCATCCATTCGTGGCAATGGAAACCTGTACTTGATTGTGATCTTGTTTATTGCCCTAGAATCTATACACATCCTCCATTCTCCATTCTTCTTTGGTGCTAATACCACTGATATAGCACAGGGACTTAGACTGTCACAGATCAATCCTTTCTGTAACAACTCATGTACTTGTCTGTTCAACTCCTCACTTTCTGCAGGTGTCATTCTGTGTACTGCCTTGTTCGGAAAACTCGCTCCTGGGATCAAGTCCATCTGATGACTGATCTTCCTGACTGGTGGTAATCCATCAAGTACGTTATCGGATACAATATCCTAAAACTCATTCAACAAATCTGCAACTTCTAGAGGAACATCTTCTACTTCCTCTTTACCAGCTTTTAGAATTAAAGCAAAACATACATGCTCATGCCTCATACCATCTAGGAAATTTCTTCCATCAACAAAAGTTATCCTTGCATTACCACATACCTTTTCTTCAGTCTCCTTCAATGGTTTTAGCTTATGTCGCACTCCATCCTTTGTCAGGGAATAGATATTCGCATGGTCATCATGTACAGCACATCTGTCAAACTGCCATGGTCTACCCAACAACATATGACATGCATCCATAGATATGATATCACACAATACCTCATCTTGGTATCTGCCAATCTTGAACTTCACCAGGCATTGTTCATTGACCATTACCTTGTGGTCATCCTGTACCCAGGCAATCCGATATGGATGTGGGTGTTTCTATCTCTTGAGCTTCAACTTTGTCACCATCTCTTCTGACACCAAATTGTCAATGCTTCCACTATCGATAATCACATCACAACATTTACCTTCACACTTGCACCTGGTGTGAAACAAGTTCCTCCTTTGCTCAGGTTCATTCTCACCACTCTGTAGGACTCTTCTGTTAATCAACATTTCTCCTCTTTCAGCATCTTCAGAATTTGATGATCTAGCATCTTCATCTACATGTGCAACTCTGGCCTGGCCTTCATTTCTCCTGTCTGTTCTGCCTTGGCGCTGAGGACATTCAAATGCCCTATGACCTTCTTCTCCACAGTGAAAACATGTTCCACAGAAGCCACCTCTTCCAGATCCTTGTCCTCTTCCTCTTCCTCTTTGATCTCTATTATTCTGATCCTAGAAGGGATTGGAATTATTTCCTCGCTGATTCTGACTACTACTGGCCTCATCTTTCTTTTTCGGATCTTCATTTCGGCCACCATATGATCGTCCACCAGATCATCCACCGTGAGCTCTTCCATTTTGTCTTCTCTCAAAACTTCTTGTTCATCTTTTCCTCTACTTTTAGAGCAAACTGGTATGCCTCTTCAATACTGTTCATTTGAACCAGATTCAGTTCCTCCTGAATGCTTGGCCTTAACCCATTAAGGTATCGGGCAACTTTCTCCTTATCAGCTTCTGCATGGCCTGTTCTGATGAGAAGTCGATAGAACTCCTCTGTATACTCTTGAACATATCTTTCTGCTTGCTTCAAACTCTGCATTTTCTTCAGTAGGTCAAGCTCATAATCAACAGGAATGAACTGTCGCTTCAATTTATCCACCATCCGATCCCATCTCATGATTTTCTTCTTTCCCCTTCTATTTCACTCCAACTGAATCTCTTGCCACCATATCTTTGCATGACCTTTCAGTCTGGCCTTCGCAAATTTGACCCTATCAGGATCCTCAACATCTTCATACTCAAAATATTCTTCACATTCATTGATCCAATCGATCAATTCCTCTGGGTTAAGATTTTTAGAAAATGTAGGAACCTCAATCTTAGGTCTTTTCCCAATCTTAGAAATCGCTCGAAAAAGTCTTTCTTCCTCCTGGTTCACAATTTCAACTTCTCCTTCTTCATATTCTTCTTCGGCTTCATCCTCGCTTTCATCTCTGACATTAAGATTCATTCTTCTGTGAATCTTTTCTTGCAATGCTCGCACTTGTCTCTGCAGCTATCTAACCTCAGGTGTCACAACACCAGCTCTTCCACCACGTTCTCTTCGTGGAGGCATTTTCACGATGTGCACTGAAACCCTAACCACGGTCCTGGTGTAAACTGCCTCACAGTCGGCGATCTGTTTACACACTCAAGAAAACCTGCTCTGATACCACTTGATGAAGGGTGCTCCCCTTAATACCACAAACACATAACAGAAATAGAGAAACCAGAACAATATCCAAGAACAGAAAATTGGCTTCTTATTATCTCCACAAATGTGGAATTACAAACTTTCAGAATTACAATATATGTAAAGCCACATGGGCATTCCCTTACAATATTCTGTAGGACAAAGCCTCGAATTATTGCCCAGATCTACTACCCAAAACTATTCTGAACTACCTAAGACAATAATACAGCCTTCCTTATATAGGCAATTTTCCACCGCTTGGGAAGGTTCCAGAATTTTAGCTAATAAGGCCGACCAAACTTAGAATTATTTTATTTTACATTTCATTACATCATAGTCAGCTCAAGATAACCTTGAAACCCGAACAGAAATTTTGAAAAAAATTATTTTCTGCCATTTCAGGTGGCCCAACTTTTGAAGACCATAAGTCATCACCAGTTGACCCGATCGGCTATTATAACCTCATTTCGGAAACACCACGAAGCGCTCTACAAGCTTGACCGGCGCAAGCGCGTGTCACCCAAATTTTTGACCTCATCCGGGGCCTCTAAAGCCTTCAAAACTGAGTTCAAAGTTTCTGTACCCTGCTGCCAATACCGAAAATTTTCAATATCTTCCAATATACACTTAATCTGGCAGACTTATATGACCAAAATGAACCTCCAAAAAAGAAATCAGATCATTTTGAGCAAATATGAAAATTACCAAAAATAGTAACTTTCCATAAATAGCAGCTCTACACAAAATAGCCTTTATTGAAAATAAAAATAGAAATGTTTTTGGGTGATGCAAGATTGCTCTTACACCCAGGATGCTCCTACATCAGACACCCGGGGTAATTTGAGAAGTGACCCTGTCACGACTCAGGTGTGCAGAGGAAAACCAAGACGGCTAACCTCCTCCTTTGTCAGCCATGATGAATCTTCAACAGGTCGTCATTTCCACTTGACCAGATATTTTTCATATGTCTTGTTCCTTGTGCTTCTGCCAACACAACTGTCCAGTATATCTTCGATGTCCTTAGTGTCTGAACTAGTTGCTGGAATACTCCACTGTGTTGCTGTGATCTCATCTTCAACACCTCCCTCATGATACTCTGTCAGATCTAAAATGTTAAACACTGGTGAAATATTTAGCTCAGTAGGCAATTCTACCTCATATGCATTTCCTAAATCATGTTTCTTCAATATCCTACAGGTCCAAACTTCTTCATTTTCAGCTTGTTATATGTACCAATTGGAAACCGCTCTTTCCACAAATGAATCATGACTTCATCACCAACCTAAAATTCTTTATACCTCCTTTTCTCATCTGCCTTAGCCTTATACTGTGCGTTCACATTGGTAATATGCTTCCTCACCTCCCCATGGATGTTCTTCAAGTGTTCTGCAAAATCCTCAGCTTCAGCACTACTTATTTTTCTTTTATCTATATTTCTCAATTCAGATGCATTTCTTGGACTACTTCCATATACAATCTAGAATGGTGATTTACCAGTGCTTCTGTTGACAGAATTATTGTATGCAAATTCTGCTTGTGGTAAAATCAAATCCCATCCTGTTGGCTTATCTCCAACCAAACATCTCAGCAAATTTTTCAAACTCCTATTCACCACCTCTGTCTGTCCATCAGTCTGTGGATGATGTGATGAACTGAACTTCAAATTTGTCTTCAACTTCTTCCACAACGTACGCCAGAAATATCCAACAAACTTAGTGTCCCGATCTGAAACTATGGTCTTTGGAAAACCATGAAGTCTCACTACTTTTCTGAAAAACAATTCTGCTACATGAACAACATCATTAGTCTTCTTGCAAGGAATGAAATGTGCCATCTTTGAAAATTTGTCAACCACTACAAAAATTGAATCATGTCCCCACTGAGTCTTCGGTAAACCAAGAACAAAGTCCATGCTGATATCCTCCCAAGGCTTCTCTGATACGAGAAATGGCTGATACAATCCTGTATTCTGCTTCACTCCTTTCACCATCTGACATACTCTGCAACTCTGTACAAACTTCTTCACATCTTGCTACAACTGTGGCCAATAATAATTCTCACTAACCAAACCAAAGGTTTTATCACGACCAAAATGTCCAGCCAATCCTCCACTATGCTTCTCCTTGATGAGATTCTCCCTTATAAAACTTCGTGAAATGCACAACTGACTCCCTCTGAATAGCATATCATCCTGGATGATAAAATCCAACCATTTCATCCTGTCTAGAGTAACAGGTTCTGTACAAGCTTTCCAAGCTCCACCAAAATCAGGATCCTCTAGATACAAATTCTTGTGTTCTTTGAACCCAACCACTTCAATCTGCATTTATGTCATCAATAGTTGCCTTCTGCTAAGAGCATCTACAACCCTATTAAACTTTCCACTCCTGTGTTTCAAAACAAATGTATAACTCTGCAAAAACTCAACTCATTTCAAATGCTTTTGATTCAACTTTCCTTGACTATTCAAATATTGCAAAGCTTGATGATCAGTATACAAAATAAACTCCTTAGGAAGCAGATAATGTCTCCACTTCTTTAATGCCTGAACTATAACATAAAATTCCTGATCATAAACAGAATATTTCCTCTTGGCATTATTTAACTTCTCACTGAAATAAGCAACAGGTTTACCTTCTTGGCTCATAACAGCTCCTATTGCAGTACCACTAGCATTACAATATACTTAAAACACCTTATTAAAATCTAGAAATGCTAAAACAGGTTGTTCTGTAACTTTTTATTTCAACAATTGAAAACTCTTTTCTGCCCCATTAGTCCACTTAAACTTTTTTCTATCCCCTCTGATTGTTTCAGTCAAGGGTCCACAAATACTACTAAAATTTCTGATAAAATTTCTGTAAAAGCTAGCCAAACCATGAAAAGATCTTACCTCAGTAGCACTCCTTGGAGTAGGCCATTCAAGGATAGCATGTACCTTCTCTGGGTCCATTTTTAGACCTTCTGCTGAAACAACAAATTCCAAATACACTAACTCTTTCTTCACAAAACTGCACTTCTTCAAATTAATCAATAATTTCTCTTCTCTCAATTTTTCAAATACCATACGAATATGCATCATATGCTCCTCCAATGTCTTACTAAAGATCAAAATATCATCTAGGTAAACAATGACAAACTTACCCAGAAATTTTTTCAGAACCTCGTTCATGAGCCGCATGAAAGTGCTCGGTGCATTGGTTAGCCCAAAAAGCATGACTAACCACTCATACAGTCCTTCCTTTGTCTTGAAGGCAGTCTTCCATTCATCTCCTTCTCTGATCTGAATCTGACGATATCCACTTTTCAGATCTATCTTTGAAAAATACACAGCTCCACTCAAACAGTCCATAATATCATCCATTCGTGGCAATGGAAACCTGTACTTGATTGTGATCTTGTTTATTGCCTTAGACTTTGTACACATCCTCCATTCTCCATTCTTCTTTGGTGCTAATACCACTGGTACAGTATAGGGACTCAGACTTTCACGGATCAATCCTTTCTGTAACAACTCATGTACTTGTCTGTTCAACTCCTCACTTTTTGCAGGTGTCATTCTGTGTGCTGCCTTGTTTGGCAAACTCGCTCCTGGGATCAAGTCCATCTGATGACTGATCTTCCTGACTGGTGGTAATCCATCAGGCACGTTATCGGATACAATATCCTGAAACTCATTCAACAAATCTGTAACTTCTACAAGAACATCTTCTACTTCCTCTTTACCAGCTTTTAGAATTAAAGCAAAACATACATGCTCATGCCTCATACCATCTAGGAAATTTTTTCCATCAACAAAAGTTATCCTTGCATTACCACATACCTTTTCTTCAGTCTCTTTCAATGGTTTTAGCTTATGTCGCACTTCATCCTTTGTCAGGGAATAGATATTCGCACGGCCATCATGTACAGCACATCTATCAAACTGCCATGGTCTACCCAACAACATATGACATGCATCCATAGATATGATATCACACAATACCTCATCTTGGTATCTGCCAATCTTGAACTTCACCAGGCATTGTTCATTGACCATGACATTGTGGTCATCCTGTACCCAGGCAATCCGATATGGATGTGGGTGTTTCTATCTCTTGAGCTTCAACTTTGTCACCATCTCTTCTGACACCAAATTGTCAGTGCTTCCACTATCGATAATCACATCACAATATTTACCTTCACACTTGCACCTGGTGCGAAACAAGCTCCTCCTTTGCTCAGGTTCATTCTCACCACTCAACAAGACTCTTCTATTAATCAACGTTTCTCCTCTTTTAGCATCTTTAGAATTTGATGATCTGGCATCTTTATCTACATGTGCAACTCTGGCCTGGCCTTCATTTCTCCTGTCTGTTCTGCCTTGGCGCTGAGGACATTCAAATGCCCTATGACCTTCTTCTCCACAGTGAAAACATGTTCCACAGAAGCCACCTCTTCCAGATCCTTGTCCTCTTCCTCTTCCTCTTTGATCTCTATTATTCTGATCCTAGAAGGGATTGGAATTATTTCCTCGCTGATTCTGACTACTACTGGCCTCATCTTTCTTTTTCGGATCTTCATTTCGGCCACCATATGACCGTCTACCAGATCATCCACCGTGAGCTCTTCCATTTTGTCTTCTCTCAAAACTTCTTGTTCATCTTTTCCTCTACTTTTAGGGCAAACTGGTATGCCTCTTCAATACTGTTCATTTGAACCAGATTCAGTTCCTCCTGAATGCTTGGCCTTAACCCATTAAGGTATCGGGCAACTTTCTCCTTATCAGCTTCTGCATGGCCTGTTCTGATGAGAAGTCGATAGAACTCCTCTGTATACTCTTGAACATATCTTTCTGCTTGCTTCAAACTCTACATTTTCTTCAGTAGGTCAAGCTCATAATCAACAGGAATGAACTGTCGCTTCAATTTATCCACCATCCGATCCCATCTCATGATTTTCTTCTTTCCCCTTCTATTTCGCTCCAACTGAATCTCTTGCCACCATATCTTCGCATGACCTTTCAGTCTGGCCTTCACAAATTTGACCCTATCAGGATCCTCAACATCTTCATACTCAAAATATTCTTCACATTCATTGATCCAGTCGATCAATTCCTCTAGGTTAAGATTTTCAGAAAATGTAGGAACCTCAATCTTAGGTCTTTTCCCAATCTTGGAAATCGCTTGAAAAAGTCTTTCTTTCTCCTGGTTCACAATTTCAACTTCTCCTTCTTGATATTCTTCTTCGGCTTCATCCTCGCTTTCATCTCTGACATTAAGATTCATTCCTCTGCGAATCTCTTCTTGCAATGCTCTCATTTGTCTCTCCATCTCTCTAACCTCAGGTGTCACAGCACCAGCTCTTCCGCCACGTTCTCTTCATGGAGGCATTTTCGCGATGCATGCTAAAACCCTAACCACGGTCCTGGTACAAACTGCCTCACAGTCGGTGATCTGTTTACACACTCAAGAAAACTTTCTCTGATACCACTTGATGAAGGGTACTCCCCTTAATACCACAAACACATAACAAAAACAGAGAAACCACAACAATATGCAAGAACAGAAAATTAGCTTCTTATTATCTCCACAAATGTGGAATTACAAACTTTCATAATTACAATATATGCAAAGCCACATGGGCATTCCCTTACAATATTCTGTAGGACAAAGCCTCGAATTATTGTCCAGATCTACTACCCAGAACTATTCTGAACTACCTAAGATAATAATACAGCCTTCCTTATATAGGCAATTTTCCACCGCTTGGGAAGATTCCAGAATTTTAGCCAATAAGGCCGACCAAACTTAGAATTATTTTATTTTACATTTCATTACATCATAGTCGGCTCAAGATAACCTTGAAACCCGAACAAAAATTTTGAAGAAAATTATTTTCCGCCATTTTAGGTGGCCCAACTTCTGAAGATCATAAGTCATCACCAGTTGACCCGATCGGCTATTATAACCCCATTTCAAAAATGCCACGAAGTGCTCTACAGGCTTGACTAGTGCAAGCGCCCATCACCCAAATTTTTGACCTCATCCAGGGCCTCTAAAGCTTTCAAAACTAAGTTCAAAGTTTCTGTACCCTGCTGCCAATACCGAAAATCTTCAATATCTTCCAATATACACTTGATCTGGCAATGAAACTTTACTGGTAGACTTATATGACCAAAATGAACCTCCAAGAAAGAAATCAGATCATTCTGAGCACATACAAAAATTACCAAAAATAGTAACTTTCCATAAATAGCAGCTCTGCACAAAATAGCCCTTATTGAAAATAAAAATAGAAATATTTTTGGGTGATGCAAGATTGCTCTTACACCCAGGATGCTCCTACATCAGGAACACTACATCAAATGTGCTAAACAGACTATTTGACAAATTGATGCAGAAGAGGTCACACTTTAAGAATTGTCTAGAGTTGTGAGAAGTAAAGCAAAGATGTTGATTAGTCATAAGAAAATATGACAGAGGGAGTATAAAAAATAAAAAACTAACATGAAGACATATTTGTGGTAAAGATGTAAGAGACACAAGTTTCTTTGGTGATGCAGGAGCATCTCAGGCTTTGAGCAATCTTGCATCAACCAAAAATATTTCTTATTTTCTGTTGTTTGAATTATATTTATTACATTTATTGGTTTCATGTTGTGCGAAGCTTTCATGATGTTGAGGAACTATTTTGGAACCTTATCCTATGATCGCATAAGGATTGGAAGGATGGTTTCAAAGTTAGAGTTGTTTTCCTTATCGTCGGAGCCGTATTTTCCTATTTTCTGGGTGATGATTACACATCGTGTAGCCATTGATCCTTAATGAATCAGCCTTTGCACTCTTAAGGAATTTAAGAGGAGATAAATTAATATCTTCATCTAAGACTGAAAGTCCTAATTCATTATGAGTTAAAAGTTATGACTATTTTTCTTGGGTATCAATTTTCAGTCAGTTTACACGAGAAACATGTAATTTTTCATCTTGTGCAGTTTCGTATGTTGGAATTGGATCTTTATATGTTAGGGAAATGTTCTTGGATGATGTGTGGACCTAAATCTAAAAGTGCATCATGTTTTTTTGTTACTTTCATTAGTTTTGGTATCTCTCCTTAGGCTCGACCTATAATGTAATTAAAGCCTGACTGGCTGACTTGTGGCTTAGCTAGCTATATACTGAGAGCTTGGGTAGATGTTTAAGGGACATGTGTGGTAGATTTGTAGTAGCATGAGAGTATAATCATAATTGGATCCTAGGAGATCTTGTAGATCAGATGTTTTATCTGATATTGCAACAACAGAGCTAGTGGTTTGCATGGTTGGAGACAAGGAGATTGCTTGGATGCTTACAAGCTCAAGTTTAGATATGCCTTAGTGTTTCCATTAGTTGCTGATGTGTTTCAAAGCTAGACTAGCTTGGATAGTTTGTAAATTCATTATATAAGGCTACAACCCGGAAGGCCTCACAACCGGGCATGGTGAATAAAATTCTATTTTGAAGCATTATCTTGGTGTATTCCACTATGTTTGTTGTTGTTATAATTGGTAGTGTAGGTTTGGACCATCCATTATTGGATCCTCCATCCTTGCCTTGCGTCAAGTGGTATTAGAGCTTGAAGATCTTGAGTGTGTGGATAGATCACCAAAGGTGAGGTAGTTTGCACCAGGACCTTGGATTGAACATGCCTCCGAGGAGAGCTTGTCAGATCTCAGAGGAAGAACCTACTCAAAAATTCAATCTTGATGATTTCAAGTCTTTCTAGAAACAAGTGCAAGATCTACAAGATGAATTGGAAAAGAAGACTAACTTGAAGGATGACAGTGATGATTCTGAAGAAGATCAATTTGAAGAAGCTCTAGAAGAAGTCAGAGATCCAGAAGAAAGTAGAATCCTGAAGGCTATGTCTAAAATTGGGAAAAGACCTAAGATTAATGTTTCTACATTTGCTAGAAGCCTTAGGCCAGAAGAGTTGATTGATTGGATTAATGAGATAGATGAATGCTTTAAGTATGAAGAAATGGAAGATCTTGATAGAGTTATATTTGCAAAGCCTAAGTTGAAGGGTCATGGAAATATTTGGTGGAGAGAAGTTCAATTGGAAAGAATTAGGAGAGGCAAAGAAAAGATCACTAGATGGAACCGAATGGTTGAAAAGTTGAAAAAGAAATTCATTCTGATGGATTATGAGTTAGAAATGTTTAACAAGATGCAAGCCTTGAGGTAGAACAACAAATCAGTGCAAGAGTATATTGAGGAGTTTTATAAAATCCTGATTAGGACTAGTCATTCTAAAGTTGATATAGAGAAGGTTGCTAGGTATGTTTATGGCTTGAGACCTAGTATTCAAGAAGAGTTACTTACTATTCAGATGAAAACTATAGGAGATGCTTATTAGATGGCATTGAAGATTGAGGAGAAGCCAGACAAGAGGCTTGAAGGAAGAAAAAATAATATGAACCGAGGTGGTAAAACTGGTGAAACAATTGCTGGAGGTAATAAGATAGAAAATCCTAAGAAGACTAATGAAGGATCTGGTAGTGGTCAGGTCACTAAGAAATACAATCATGGACAGATAGGGAGATGGAAAAATGAGTTTACTGGTACTTGTTATCAATGTGGTGAACAGGGTCATAGAAGTTTTCAATGTCCTAGAAAAAAAGTTGCACTAACTGGTGAAGAAGACATTGAGAATGTTGCAGAAAAAGGTGAATTTCTTATCACTAGGAGGTTGGCTACATGTGTCCAAGAACCAGTGTAAAGAAGAAATTTTTTTAGAACTAGATGTAAGTACAAGGATAAGGTATGTAATGTTATAGTTGATGGTGGTAGTTCTAAAAATTTTGTTTCAGAAGAGATGGTTAGTAAATTGAATTTGGAAAGAAGAAAACATCCTAATCCTTATCAGATTAGTTGGATACAAGATGTGTCAAAGGTTAGGATTGAAGAGCAATGCTTGGTTAATTTTTAGATTGGATCTTATCATGATGAAATATTATGTGATGTATTGCCTATGGATGCTTGTCATCTATTTCTCAGGAGACCTTGGCAATTTGATAGACATCTTTTGTTTGATGGTTATGCCAATACATATGTGGTAATGCATGGTGGATCCAGACATAAGTTATTACCCTTGGAGGAAGTTGGGGCTAAGGGATGTAGAGTTATTAGGTTTTTTCCTTATGAAAAACATCAAGAGTAGAGAGTTGATGAACCTATCCTTGTGGATGAAAGGAAGATGATTTTGAAAGGAAGAAAGATGATACAGCTGAAGAATTTATAGAGATTAAGAGGCAGATGATCTTTCTGAAAAAGATAGTGCAAAAAATGATGGCACTAGTGACAGAGAGGACTATAGATGATGCTAAGCTGATTATTAAGTCTACAGAAGATGGTTTAATTGACAGTGGAAAATATGGTCAAAATCAATTTCTGTTAGTAGTAGAAAGGAAAGATGAGAAAAGTGTTGGACAAGCTGATTTGCTGAGTGTGACAATGGATAAAGTAAAGATAGCATGGAATGAAGGACAAGAGGAGATATGGGTTAAGAAAAAATATGGTATACCTATTCTAATTCCCTTAAGAAGTTCATGAGAACCTTCTTTTTATTTACATGGGGTGTCTGATGCAGGAGCATCTCGGGCTTTGAGCAATCTTGCATCAACCAAAAACATTTCCTGTTCTTTGTTGTTTGAATTATAATTATTGTATTTATTGGTTTCATGTTGTGTGAAGATTTCATGATGTTGAGGACCTATTTTGGAACCTTCTCCTATGATCAGATAAGGATTGGATGGATCGTTTCAAAGTTAGAGTTGTTTTCCTTGTCATTAGAGCCGTATTTTCCTATTTTATGGGTGTTGATTGCGCATCATGTAGCCATTGATCCTTAATGAATCAAAATTTACACTCATAATTCCTTTAAGAGGACCTAAATTAATAGCTTCACCTAAGACCACAATTCCTAATTCATTATGAGTTAAAATTGATGACCATTTTACTCGGGTATCAATTTTCAGCCAGTTTACACATGAAACGTGGAGTTTTTGTCTTGCGTGGTTCCGTATGTTGGAATTGGTGTTGCTAAGTTAGGGACATGTTATTGGATCATGTGTGGACATAAATCTAAAGGTGTATCATGTTTGGTTTTTTCTTTCATTATTTTTGGTATCTCTCCTTAGGCTGGACTTATAATGTAATTAAAGCCTGACTGGCCGACTTGTGACTTTGTTGGCTATATATTGAGAGCTTGGGTAGATGTTTAAGGGACATGGGTGGTAGCTTGGTAGTAGCATGAGATTATAATCATAATTGGATCCTAGGAGATCTTGTAGATCAGATGTTTTATTTGATATTGTAACAGCAGAGCTAGTGGTTTGCATGCTTAGAGACAAGGAGATTGCTTGGAGGCTTGCAAGCTCAAGTTTAGATCTGGCTTAGTGTTTCCATTAGTTGCTGATATGTTTCAAAGCTGGAATAGCTTGGATACTTTGTAAATTTATTGTATAAGGCCACAACCTGAAAGGCCTCATAGTCGGGCATGTTGAATGAAATTCTATTTTGAAGCATTATCTTGTTATATTCCACTATGTTTGTTGTTGTTATAATTGGAAATGTAGGTTTGGACCATCCATTATTGGATCCTCTATCCCTGCCCTGCATCAAGTGGTATCAAAGCTTGAATATCCTGAGTGTGTGGAAATATTTCCAAAGGTGAGGCAGTTTGCACCAGAACCTTGGATTGAAGATGCCTTCGAAGAGAGCTCGTGAGATCTCAGAGGAAGAACCTACTAGAGAATTCAATCTTGATGATTTTAGGGCTTTGCAAAAATAAGTGCAAGATCTGCAAGAGGAATTGGAAAGAATACTACCTTGAAGAATGATAGTGATGAGTCTAAAGAAGATCAATTTGAAGAAGCTATAGAAGAAGTCAGAGATCTAGAAAAAAGTAGAATCCTGAAGGCTATGCCTAAAATTGGGAAAAGACCTAAGATTGAAGTTTCTACGTTTGTTGGAAGCCTTAGGCCAGAAGATTTGATTGATTGGATTAATGAGATAGATGAATACTTTGAGTATGAAGAAATAGAAGATCCTGATAGAGTTCGATTTGCAAAGACTAAGTTGAAGGGTCAGGCAAATATTTGGTGGAGAGAAGTTCAATTGGAAAGAAGTAGGAGAGGCAAAGAAAAGATCACTAGATGGAATCGAATGGTTGAAAAGTTGAAAAATAAATTCATTCAGGTGGATTATGAGTTAGAAATGTTTAAGAAGATGCAAGCCTTGAGATAGAACAACAAATAAGTGCAAGAGTATACTAAGGAGTTTTACAAAATCCTGATTAGGATTGATCATTCTGAAGTTGATAAAGAGAAGGTTGCTAGGTATGTTTATGGCTTGAGACCTAGTATTCAAGAAGAGTTACTTACTATTCGGATGACAACTATAGGATATGCTTATCAAATGGCATTGAAGATTAAGGAGAAGCTAAACAAGAGGTTTGAAGGAAGACAAAATAATAGGAACTGAGGTGGTAAAATTGGTGAAACAATTGCTAGAGGTAAGATGATAGAAAATCCTAAGAAGACTAATGAAGGATCTAGCAGTGGTCAAGTGACTAAGAACTAAAATCATGGATAGAGAGAGAGATGGAAAAATGAGTTTACTAGTACTTGTTATCAATGTGGTGAACAGGGTCATAGAAGTTTTCAATTTTCTAGAAAAAGAGTTGTACTATCTGCTAAAGAAGACATTGAGAATGTTGCAGAAAAAAGTGAATTTCTTATCACTAGGAGGTTGGCTACATGTGTCCAAGAGCTAGTGTATAGAATAAATTTGATCAGAACCAGATGTAAGTGCAAGGATAAGGTATGTAATGTTATAGTTGATGGTGGCAGTTCTAAAAATTTTGTTTCAGAAGAGATGGTTAGTAAATTAAATTTGGAAAGAAGGAAACATCCTAATCCTTATCAGATTAGCTAGATACAAGACGTGTCTAAGGTTAGGATTGAAGAGAAATGCTTGGTTAATTTTCAGATTGGATCTTATGATGAAATATTATGTGATGTATTTCCTATGGATGCTTGTCATCTATTGCTCGGGAGACCTTGGCAATTTGATAGATATGTTTTGTTTGATGGTCATGCCAATACATATGTGGTAATGCATGGTGGATCTAGGCATAAGTTATTACCCTTATAGGAAGTTGGGGCTAAGAGATGTGTATTTATCAAGTATTGTCCTTATGAAAAACATCAGGAGTAGAGAGTTTATGAACCTATCCTTGTGGATGAAAGGAAGCCGAGTTTGAAAGGAAGAAATGATGTTACAGTTGAAGAATTTATAGAGATTAAGAGGCAGATGATCTTTCTAAAAAAGATAGTGTAGAAAATGATGGCACTAGTGACAGAGAAGACTACAGATGATGCTGAGCTAATTATTGAGTCTGGAGAAGATGGTGTAATTGACAGTGGAAAATATGGTCAAAATCAATTTCTATACGTAGTAGAAAGGAAAGATGAGAAAAGTGCAAGACAAGCTGATTTGTTGAGTGTGACAGTGGATAAAGTAAAGACAACATGGAATGAAGGAAAAGAGGAGATATGGGTTAAGAATAGATATGGTATACCTATTCTAATTCCCTTAAGAATTTCATGAGAACCTTCTTTTTATTTACCCGAGGTGTCTGATGCAGGAGCATCTCGGGCTTTGAGCAATTTTGTATCAACCAAAAACATTTCTTGTTTTCTGTTGTTTGAATTATAATTATTGCATTTATTGGTTTCATGTTGTGTGAAGATTTCATGATGTTGAGGACCTATTTTGGAACTTTATCCTATGATCGAATAAGGATTGGATGGATCGTTTCAAAGTTAGAGCTATTTTCCTTGCCGACAGAGTGGTATTCTCCTATTTTTTGGGCACTGATTGCACATCATGTAGCCATTAATCCTTAGTGAATCATACTTTATGCTCTTAAGGCCTTTTAGAGGACCTAAAGTACTATCTTCACCTAAGACTTCAAGTCCTAATTCATTATGAGTTAAAAGTTATGACCATTTTTCTTGGGTATCGATTTTTAGCCAATTAACACGTGAAACGTGGAGTTTTTCATCTTGCGCAGTTCCATATGTTGGAATTGGATCTTGCTAAGTTAGGGACATGTTATTGGATCATGTGTGGACCTAAATATAAAGGTGCATCATGTTTGGTTGTTTCTTTCATTAGTTTTGGTATCTCTCCTTAGGCTGGACCTATAATGTAATTAAAGCCTGATTGGCTAACTTGTGGCTTAGCTAGCTATATATTGAGAACTTGGGTAGATGTTTAACGGACATGGTTGGTAGATTGGTAGTAGCATGAGAGTATAATAATAATTGGATCTTCAAAGATCTTGTAGATCAGATGTTTTATCTGATATTGTAACAACAAAGCTAGTAGTTTTCATGCTTGGAGACAAGGAGATTGCTTGGAGGCTTGCGAGCTCAAGTTTAGATTTGCGTAAGTGTTTCCATCAGTTGAGTTGGTAGTATTTCTAGTTTTAGTGTTTTGCTGATCAAAATTTTGAGTTCTTGTCTGGTCTTTCATGACAAAGTTTCAAGCCCTAGGTGAGTAACCTTAGGTTTCAGACCGTTTGCTCTAAAAAATTAAAAAGCCCCAGTTTAAGTTGTCAGCCTTCTATTTCTTTTTTACTTTATCAGGTCACTTAAGCATCAAAATAAGCATGTGCACTTTTAATTTCCTCTCTTAGTTGCTTAGTCTCCCAGAGAAGTGGGAATATTCCTTCATATTTAGCAATTGCCCGAAAGCCTTTGTCGCCCGATCTCATAAGCACTTTGGAATATTCCTTATTATCAAATGACTCAGCATTTTCCCTTTTAGTCTCCAGGTCTCAGAGTGTTTTCTCGAGATCGAGCGACTACTGTGACAAGTTTTATAAGAAATAGACTATGGTCGCGTGGTCTCTAGATGGAAATTACCTTTGGTCGGGAGATCTCAGGATAATTTATTAAAGTGATGTTTCAGTCAGTGATTATGATTTTCAATGGTCATGTTATCTCCCAAAGGTGGCAGTTATCTCCTACGCGGTTGGCGATCTAGTGACATGGTTGTCTCCAGGTCTCTAGATGCAGAGGTTAAGTGACAAAGGATTATGAGACTTAATGTGAACCATGAGATGAAGTTTTAATCAATGGCTAGTATTTAATCTCTAGATACAACTCAAAATTGTGAAATGTTTCCGTGACTAAGAGATTGCCTCAGTCAGGTGTTCTCGGGACTTAACCCCAATTAAGGAAAAGATTGTGAGACTCAATGAACCTCTTTGTCACGCAGTCTCTAGATTTTCTCGGGGTTGAGTTAAGATTAATGTTGTGGTTAAGCCTGATGGTTATGTGTTTATTCAGTGATGCAGCGATTATGTAGTCATGTGATCTCAAGTTCCTAACGGTTAAGTGAAAAGCCTCTAGTGATTCAGTGACATGGTTATCTCCTGGTCACTGAATCAAATAGTTAAGTGAGAAAAGCTCTCGCAACTTAATGTGGACCATAGGATGAAATGAAGAAGAAGATCAACAGTGGTCATGAGATCTCAGAAAGGAAGTTGAAAAGTTAGAAAGCTTTAGCAATTAAGAGACTCCAGGTTTGTCACTAGATCTCCAGGTCGGGTGATCACTGAATGTTTTAAAAGGGTTAATAAAGTTTTCATGACCATGAGAAAGACTACAGTCACCAAATCTCTAGATGACCGGGTCAGGATATCTCACCAAAAAGTTTGAAAAGTCAACCATGTTCCGCGACTTAGAGTTTGCCTCTTGTCATCAGATCTTGTAATCAAGATTGAAAGTAATTTTAGTCACGTGATCTCAAAAAGAGAAAAATTGTACTCGTGACTAAGAAATTGACTATAGTCGGGTGATCTCCAAATGTGAAAAATTAAAGAAGGAATAAAGAGGTCGACTATGGTCGCTGAATCTCTAGATCAAAATTTTGTGATCACCAAATCTCGCAATGAATTCAAAAGGTGGGAAATCTTTTTGCGACTACGAGATGCCCTCTTAGTCACGAGGTCTCAGAAACATTTCTAAGGCGCCAATATTATAAAATGATTGTGAGACTTTTTCTCCAGTCGCCAAGTCTTCAAATATTTGAATTTAAAGTTTTTGAGCTACGGCTAGTAATTTGAAGCCCTATTCATGCCAAAGTAATGGTGGAAGTGACCTTTTAATAGCTGTAAATGTTAGAAATGGTGGCACATTCAATTCTATAGAATAGAACAGTTAGAGGCTACTCATTTCAAGGCCATGGATCATATCAAAGAGTACAGAGCACTAGGTTTTTAGAGCTTTCTAGAATTACAGTGTGTCCAGTGATTTTTAAAGAGAATTTTTAGATTTTCAGTCAGAATGAGTCAGGCAACAGCAAGTGGAGCCTCCACCAGCCGAGGGTCTAAGGAAAAAATAAAAGAGATTTTTTCAGATGATTTCCTCACCCTCTTGCCTAGTTCATCTCAAAACAAGAAGGTTAGTGATGATATCTTTGTGGATGATTTAGCTTACTGTAGAGATGTCAGGATACCTGAAATCATAGGCATGTGTCTTTTTAGTTATTTCTATAAAAACTGTGATAGTGTTATACCGGTTTCAAACCCTTGGACTTCAGGGTTGGCCAAATTGATTGTCCCAGAGGTCATTCTAGATGTAGATGCACTTCTTATGCTATCCCAAAGATATGATCCCTTTTCTAAGACAATTAGAAAGGAGGATGGTTTTCCCTTGGTAACCCTAGACTAGAACTCTTTCATGAGGGCCTTCAGAATTCAGTTTCCAATGGCCACGGAGATTGACTTACAAGCTCAGGCCAATAGATATGTTAGAGAGGTTACTTTAGTCTCTAAGGAGATAAAGAGCCACATGCCTAAAGAAAATAGAAATTATATTGCACCTATGGCTAGGTCAATTCCATATGCTTACAAGGACCTTAAATTTTACATGAAATACATTGCATATGGGATGTGCCAGGTCTTGGAAATTGATGCAGGCCATGAGAGGATTACATCTGATATTTTGATGTTAGTGATGGATTCACAGAGCTGTCTGGTAAACAAAGGGTATGACTTTATTGGTTATGTGATAAATAAGATGCATGAGGGTTTGTTGTCTTTGAAGAACTTCACATCTGGTTCTGCACCCAGATTCATGCATTACTCCTTGCTGATGCACCTCATTGTGTATCACAATTATGATCTTATAAATTTGAATGATCTTAAGCCACAAATGGTGTGGAATGGACAACCTAACCCAGTACAGTTCTGGTTAGCAATTTGGAGCCCTTCTTGCCCTAGGTGAGATTTTGGTGCCTTTGAGAACTGGATTATGTATCCTATTCTCCAGAGTTTGGGAGTTAATTGTGCAAGATTATCCACCAAGGTCCTACAATTAGTGAGACCCCAAAAATTTATTGATAAGAGGACCGAGGGTCACAATTGGGGGGATATTTACTATGAGAAGGGCTATACAATGATTAGGGTTTATGGGTGCCCTCAGCCTCCTCATCTACTTCCATTTTATGTTCCACCAAGAATTGCATTTATAGAGTTTATCTAGCAACTCATGTTGACAGATAAATAACACTTGGCTCCCCAAAGGAAAGGGACTCTCACTCCTCAACACTTTAGAGTGCACTATATTACAATTGGAAATGGAAATTTCAGTAAGGTAAATGATTGGTTAGAGAAATACAGGATGTTTGCAGCTCCATATAGGTATGTAGATACAGAAGGTTTCATGGCTGTTGCAAGGAGATATTACATGCCTACCATTCCTTTTAATAAGCAACATGAACAGTATCCTGAGGAAGATGTGATAAGAAACATCATTGAAGATGATGAGGTAGAGAAGAGGGTGCATCAATTAGATCGATTATTTCAAATTGAGAAATAGTTAAAAGGAAAAGGATTGGTATTTGGGGGTTTCTTTCCTACTTTGCCTTACCTCCAGAGACTTGAGTAGATGATGGCTCAATTTGATACATTGGTTGAATCCATGAAGGATCAAATTGATGATACTTATAAGGGTAAAAAGGCCCATTCTGATTCTGAATGTGAAGAAGATAGTCATGGTGGCTACCCAATATGTAGCCCACCCCCTATGGAGAAGCCATTAATTGAAGAACCTAAAGTAGGAGGTGAGACTATTAACCTCAGTGAGCTGCCTAGCTCAGAGGACACCACTGAGCCCTTACAAAAGAAGAGGAAGTTAATGGCTAGAGAGCCATCAAAGCAGAAGAAGAAAGATAGAGTAAGTGCCCTCTACATAGGGACTAGCTTTCATCATCATCAAATAAGGAAAGTAGTTAGAGAGGCCAAAAGACAAAAAAGGTATGAAACTAAGGCTGTAGAGTTGCCTCTGGCTTTAGGCCAAGATGAAAGAATAATTGAGCAGGATGCATTCTTGAATGATGACAATTTTGTCAATTCTGATGAATTCAAAAGCTTTTTGATCTGGCAAAGGCAACAACACGTTGCATCTAATGTGCAAATAACTAAGGAGGGTCAAGTGCCTGATGAGGTAGTGCAACAATTAAGAGAGTGTGACCCAGAGGCTGAAAGCTTTAATCCAGATGAGGCCAGGAAATTAGTTAGATAGAGTAACATGCTACTTGTGCCTGGATGGAGTTTATATTTAAATTTTATTATAGATCAAATAAAGAGACAGGAGGATGTCACTCTATCTTCAGAGACCCAAGTAGGGGATATAATTCGAGGATTTGGGTATAGCCCAAAGAATCAAGCATTGGCCATGTGGAGTCCTTACCCTAAAGATAAGAAGCCACAAATTTTAAATGTAAAAGAGCAGATGGAAGGTGACAAGATTGTGTGGTCTATCCATAATACTGGGGACCTTGAGATATCTCAGGTCTTGACCCAATTTTCCAAATTGAATGAAGACAAAACAAAATAGATATCTGAGAGGTATGGCTCTCTTTTAAGTGATTACAGTGCCCTTGTAAAGGATAGGGATTTACAGATAATAAAAGTTATAGCATTGGAAAAACAAGTAGAGGAACTGTAATTACAAATAATTAATACTCCTATAGTAGTTCTTGCATCTCCTAAGCAGCCTACATTAATAGAAGCACAAGGAATGATAAATGAGGAGGTGGTAGTAGAGCTGAAGAAGATTAATGAGGAGAAGAATGAGGCTATATTGCAGGCCCTTTTGAGTATCTTGCAGCACAGAATGAATATGATCAAGGATAAATTTGACCTAGTTTTTAATGCTTATGGAAAATTGATTGAATTGCAAAAGGAGATCAATAATTATGTGCAAATTTTGAGTGGATTTCATACAGTGTGGTCTGTCAGAGCACCACTTTTTGAAAGATTGATTTTGGCTCAATCTTTCGAGAGTGACATACCGGAGATAGTTGTAAGAGTTGGTGAGGAGATTGATAGAATTAAAGCCATATTACCACTTTTCAAGGGTAAGGTAAATCTGATTGAGGCTAAGATAGCCATGCTCAGCTCCAGCTCCAAAAAATTCATCCCCTCAATTTTGAGTACAGATAGAGTCATAAAGAGTCTTGATCAATGGAGATCAGATGATGATCTTCTATTGCCTAGGAAAGATGCATTTTAAGGTGAAGATAATAATGTTGATTTAGAAAGCTTCAACAAAACCCTAAACAAAGCTATTAAGGTAGAGACAGATCTCACCAGATTTATAGCAGATGTCAAAGCAATTACAGATGCCAGGTGGGAGAGATAAAAAGCACAATTGCAACTTGTCCAAGAATTTAATTGGCCATCAAATGAATAGGTAACTGCATGGGATGAACTGACAAAGCCCAAAAAATTTAGATCTACCACAGTGGACTTGGACATTTTGGATGAAGAATGAGAAGGACATCTGACACACCTAACACCTGATCTGAGAATACAAGGATGATAAGCTATCATTTAAGAATGGTGTAGGTTAGCTTGAAATGACGGTCTTCATATCTCATTAAACTCAAGGAGCTATCATAAGTATTTGCAGTTGAAGGTGTCAGTTTTCAAGTGGCCAAGGATGTACAATAGTCTGAGGAAGTTTTGTCTTTCCACCGCCTAAGGGCTTGTTGTAATTTATTTTTAATTTCTGTCTCTTATGCTTTTATAGTTAGGTTTTTCAACCATCCGAAGCTTGTTGCATTCCCATTAATAAGGGAATTCCAAGGTGGTTGAAAAGGGATGTATATATAGAGTTGATGACTCATTTTTTGAGGTTGGTTGAAGAGATAATAGAAAATTGGAACAGAATTGCTTTCAAGCAGATTTCCAAGTTTTGTGTCTGATCTTCTGTGTAATGGAATTGTGAATGTAATTGGCAAGTTGATTATAAATACAAATACAATGCAACTTCTACCATATATTGTTGTTGTCTCTTTGCTTTTATATTGTACTCTTGTATGTTTTACATGTTAGGCATTTAAAATATACCATTTGTGAGGCAACTTGCTTGACTGATTTATGAGTTTCTTTCAAGGAAAGAATTAAAAGTTCTCATATTTCATCTTGAAGAGTAAATATATTTGTATTGATTTTTTGATGATAACAGTGTTTGGTAAATAGAATAGTTTGTAAGGCAATCGATTTGGATTTGCAGTTGGTATGTGAGGCATACCATTGTATTTCTTTTTCAATTTACTTGTTGACCTGCATTTTGATTCTGTTTCCCATTAGATAAGGCACTAGTTTGGTGTTTGTTTCTTATGGTTTTATCTTTCATAGATCTTAGAAGATAAATTGAAACTTTTACATCATTTACCAGTACATTTTCATTTCATGTTTATTGCATAGAATAGATTGGACTATTCCTAAAGCTTACAGTCCATATCTCATGATTCCTTGAAGAGAGAATCATATAGGTTGTCCCTCCTTAAAAGGAAGAAGGATGAGAATCCTTAAATCACTGATCTTTGCTTTATTTACAATCATGTTTTGCCTAGTTAAACTCTGCATTAAATTGATCATGGTCATATGCAGAATATTCTATAGATTAATGCATTAGAAGGGTTAATAACATATCAGTGTCTAGTCACATAAAGACTGTATAATTAGTTATCATTAAAAGGTAATGCCTTCCTGAGTATGTGGAGCTCAAAAATGAAGGAGGATCTTATCCAATCCTGAGTAATTAGGTCTTTTTCTTGTTAGAATCAGTCTCAAGGAACATAAATTCAACCCTCAGTTTGATCCTACAAGAGAAATCTCTAACAAATTGGTGACTTCGCTGGGGATAATATAGCAAAGAAGAATCTAATATCTCCCAGGGACTATTGGACTACTTTCTCCAAACCCCAAAAGGAAATTGGGTGGCGACTCTAAACAAATCTCTGAAGCAGTGTTTTGAATAAAAGGAATTCCTATTTTATAATGGCTCATAGAAGTACAAGATCTTGGAGAAAGGAACATCCAGAAGACAATTTAGAAGGAGAACTCCTAGCTCCATCAAGACAAGGTCATAAGAGGAAGGAAAGAAATAATAATGACATGTCTTTTACATGGAGGCATAAAGGAAATACAAGGACAGAGGAGCTTGTCCAGATAAATCAATAAGGAAATACTTTTGAATATGAGGAAGCAATTGATTTGGGTTTGAATCAGTATGAAGATTATTACTCACCTTCTGAAAAGGATGGAAGGAGAACTCAACCTCATAGGAGAGGAATCCCTCTGAATAACAGAAGATCTAGAAGCCAAAATAGGAGTAAGCAAGACTTTGTTCCTTCTTTTCCTCATGATTCCCCCTTACAGGGCCACCAAATACTCGATGACCACCAAGAGGAGGTCCCTACCCAAGAATCCTCATCTGAAACAGCCCTTCCTGATTCTGAGGAAATTTTTGAAGAATTTTTTGAATTGGAGAGGAAAATCCAAGAGCAAATTCAAATAAGACAAAAAAGAGAAAAAGAAAAGGAGGAAAAGATTAGGCATGCTATGATTAGAGCAGAGCAATTGAAGAAGCAATTGTTAAATTTTGAAGCCTTGAATCAGGTTCCTATGATAGAACAAGCAAAAGATCAACCTATTGTCCAACAAATTTATGGCATAAGAAATCCTAGGGACAAAGGTAAACAAAAGGATGTGGGGATCTCAATAAATGAACCAAATCCTGCCAAGAAGTCGCTAGATCTAGCAGCAAGATTAGATGCTGACTTGGAAAAGGCCAAAAGGGAACAAGAATTATTGGCCAAAGAGTTAGAAAAGGAAGAGCTAGAAGCCATTGTAGCAAAACTAAAAAGAAAGATTGACTTCCTTAAGCAATCTTTTGGACCCACCAATACACTTTCCACTTCTTTAGCACAGGGTACAAATGTGTTGAACACTGCTAGAACCCTAGGCATGCCCAGGACTTCTACTATTTCAAATATTCAAACATCCACCTCTTTAGGTGCTGGCCCCTCCCAAATAGGGTCAATACATGAGAGACATAAACAATTGGTTTTTAATGGGATTCCTGGTTACCCAAATCCCATCCCTGATGAAATTAGGAAGAAGCTTCCAAAATTCACTGGAAGCAATGCAGTTACTTGTGAAGAACATTTGAAAAGTTTCATTGATGTAATAGATGACTACAATATTGAGCCTGATGATGTGATCATGAAGCTTTTTGTTCAGTCTCTGACCGAAGATGCTAGAGACTGGTTTAGAAATTTGCCTCATGCTAGCATATGCTTATGGGAACAGTTCAAACATTTTTTCAAAGAACAATATGGTGATAAAACCAATGAAGGTTTCATGCTCAATGAATTCAACAACATCAAGAAAAATCTGAATGAGGGTGTTGTTCAGTTTAATGTCAGATTTCAGAAGGCAATGCATAAATTGTTGCAAGTTATCAGACTAGATGACAAGATTTGTTTGGTTACTTACCTAAATGCTTTTGATTAAAAAATGGGGTATCTTTTGAGAGATAAGAACCCTAGAAATCTTGCAGAAACTAGCTATTAATATAGAAAGCAATAGAAGAATATCAGGGAAATTAGGAAGGAGGGAGGATTATAAACCTTCAACCTCAAACAGAAAGGAGTCAGGGAAATCCGACACAAAACCAAAAGATGATGATAGTTTGAAGCAAATTTTGAAAGCATTAAAAGATTTGAAGCCTTGTGAGGCAAGAAATAGTAGAGTGCAGGGAACTGATAGGCCATCCTTCAATAACTTTAACAAGTTACCAAGAATGCAGAACTATCCCTACAACACTCAGTGGAAAGATGGGAAGCCAGTGCCCCCTGAAAGAAAAGATAAACCAATTGATAGGACCCCGGACCCCTTGCATATAAATATAGTAAATATGAGTGATGATGTTCCCTGGTGTATTGTTTGTCAATCACCTCATGACCCCTATCACTATGCAATTGCTCAAAGTGTTTCTGCAGATGAGGGATAAGACAATAACAATGAAGAGTCTTATGATGATCAAGGATGTGGTATGACCTCTTCATACATATATGATGAAATGAATTCCACTAAAGAAGATGAAGGCCAAGATGTTGGTAGTTCCCAAGTCAGAAGTGAGATTTATTATCAGCAAGTGTTTTCTGATGAAGAAGACAGTCACTTGGATGTAGTGCAGTGCAACACTTTAAGAAATGATGAACCAGTAGTGTTGAGAAGACCTTATGATGAAGAAATTGCACAAATCACAGTAGACATGGTTACCCAAGCCATTGTAATACCCCAAAAATGGGCTATAAGTTCATTAACCTCCTACATCTTCAATTTGAAAAAAATTGACATCGAAGTCCTAACCTAAGGAACATCTGAACATTATCGAATCCTAATTGATTATCATAAATTCTGCATCGGGGAATATTCCTAGAGATATTCCTAATTATCTTTGATTTAATGATTATTTGGCGATAAATCCTATTTATCCTAAAGTTTGATTAATTGAATATTCTCAATATTTAATTAATTAGATTTAATTCTACCACTTAATTGTTTAATTGAAGTTAATTATATTTATTCCTAAATTGTATTATTTTAATTTTGACAATAAATCCAAAATCCTATGAATAATTGATTAAGTTCTTATTTAATTAATTAAAGCAAGTTGTCAATTTTTAATAATATTGTTTTTGAATAAAAGTTTGATTTAATAATTGATTAACCCATAAATCAATTGTTTTAGTTCAAAATCAGTTAAGTGGAGAATAAATCACTTTATTTATTAAATTAATTCATAAATAAATCATGCACAATCAAGAAAAGTAGACAACTATCAATTACCAATTAAAGCTAAAACTCTATTTTGAGTTAAACTCTGCTTTTGCATGTTTTTGTGAGTTAATTATCCTTTATTTAAAAATAACTCAAAAATCAACCTGATTTATTTGAGTGATTTATGGCTTTCTTTCATGCACCTCCAAAGCCCTAGATTTCTATAAATTAAGGCTTCAGCTCTTCAAAATCAATCCATCCATCTGACAAGTTTGCATACTTACGTTGCCGAATTGGAGACTGAAGAATCGATCTTGAGAATTTGAGTTATTGTGAGATTTTCATTGTTTTTGCATAGTATCCATATCATTTAGAATATTATTGTTATATCATTTTAGCATATCAATTTTCATATAGCATAGATTCATATCGCAGCTTGCGAACATATCACAACTATTTACAAAAACATTACATAAAGATGTGACATTTGCATGGAATGAAGAATGTGAGAAACACTTTGATCATATCAAATAGTATCTATCAAATCCTCCAATTCTGATGCCTCCTATTCATGGGAAGCCATTGATCTTATATGTCTCTACAACAGATACATCACTAGGGGCATTGCTAGCACAACATGATGAGAACAAAAAGGAAAGAGCTATATACTATATCAATGGAACATTGGTTGCATATGAGAAGAACTATTCAATGATTGAGAGAGCTTGTCTAGCTGTGATCTTTGCATCACAGAAACTTAGACACTACATGTTAGCTCATACCACACATTTGGTAGCTAAAATTGATCCACTAAAGTATCTACTAAGAAAATCTACCCTCACAGGTAGATTAGCCAAATGGGTCATGCTCTTAAGTGAATTTGACATTGAATATGTGGAAAGAAAATCTATAAAAGGACAGGTTATTTCTAATCAATTAGCAGATGCACCTATGATTGATGATACACCAATGCAAATGGAATTTCCATATTCCTTTATTATGACTCTTTCTTCTAGAGAATGGCAGTTATTCTTTGATGGCTCCTACACATAGAATGGATCTGGAGAAAACATATTGTTCATAACTCCTCAAGGATACTCAATTCCAAAAGCATTTAGATTAAAGTTTCCTTGCACAAACAATATTGCCGAATATGAAGCCATTTTGAATGGTATGAAACTAGCAATTGAGTGGAGAATAACAGAGATACACATTCATGGAGACTCTCAACTTGTTATCCATCAAGTCAATGATGTGTACCAAACTAAAGATGAAAAGCTCATTCCTTACAAGAGAATGGTAGATGATCTTAAGAAATATTTCATATCTATCACATTTGAGCAAATTCCTAGAATGGAGAACAAGGCTGCCGATGCAATGGCAACACTATCCACTTTATTACAACAGCCTAAACATGAGCTATGCTATGAGTTCCTGGTGGAAGCACTAACCTATCCTATATACGATTCCCTGAAAAGTCGCATGATCTGCACTATTGTAGGTCATGATTCATCTAGATATAAAAACCTATTTTCCTATCTCAGAGACCAAATCATTCCTGATACCTTCAACCGCCATGAAAAGAGATACCTTATCCAAAATGCCTCTTGATATGTCATCATTGGTAATGATCTATACAAACGAGGTTTAGATGGTACGCTACTTAGATGTTTAGAATGGGAAGAGTCTCAACGCGCATTAGAGGAAGTCCATGAAGGTATTTGTGGGTCACACTCGAATGGTTTAACACTAGCTCAAAAACTTATTAGGGCTGGGTACTATTGGCCTGAAATGGAGAAAGAGGCTATCAAATTTGCTAAGAATTGTCAACAGTGTCAAGTACATGGAAACTTAATTCATGCTCCAGGGAGAGATCTAATTCCCTTCACTACACAATGGCCTTTTCACCAATGGGCATTTGATCTTATAGGAGCTATACATCCTCATTCTTCTAACGGACATACGCATATAATCACAGCTATAGATTATTTTAAAAAATGGGTAGAAGCAGTCCCTTTGACTCAAGCAACTGACAAGCAAATTTCTATGTTCATTCTAAACTACATCATATGTCGATATGGTATTCCACATTCCATAGTCATAGATAATGGTGGATAATTTAAGAACAAAGACTTGGATGATTTATGTGCCAAATTCAAGATTACACAACATTGGTCTTCTATCCACTATCCTCAAGGAATGGACAAATAGAAGCTTCTAATAAGAATCTATTAAAAATCTTGCACCGTACAGTTAATAAAACAAGAAGAGACTGGCATCTCATGATCAATCCAGCTCTCTGGGCCTATAGAACATGTATCAGATGCCCACTGGGGCTACACCTTTCACTTTAGTTTATGGGTCTGAAGTGGTACTACCTATTGAGGTTGAAATCCCATCACTAAGAATCAGAATGCATGGTCTAGTAACTGATGAGGACTACAGAGTGTCTAGGTTGCAAGAACTTGAACTACTAGATGAGCGCAGACAAGCAGCGTATGATCATCTCAAAGTATATCAAAAGAGAATGTCTAGAGGTTACAACAAGAAAGTCAGACACAAAGAATTTCAGGTTGGTGATCTAGTCTTGAGAGAGAATCCTAAAAATCAATCACATCGAGAACGCAAGGGGAAGTTTGAACCCAACTGGCTGGGTCCCTTTGTTATCACTACTACTTTTGGCTCTGGTGCCTATCAACTCTCAATGACTAAAGGAGAACAGCTCTGAGAACCAATCAACATTCTCCATCTAAAGAAATTCTACGCCTAAGGCATTCAGTCTATGGTAAAATGTCCTAAAAAAATCTTTAAAATTGGAAAAAGTCCTTAAAAAATGAACATCTTGGTGAAAACCTGGCAATAGGCACCTTGATGATTCACAAAAAAAGTAAAAAAAATCAAAAGTACAAAAAAATTGAAAAATATCAAAAGTAAAAAAATAAAAATAAATAAAAAGTACAAAAAAAATTGAAAAAATGAAAAAATACAAAAAAAATGAGAAAAAGAAAAAGTGCCTTGGTGAAAACCTGGAAATAGGCACCTTGGTAGCAAAAATAGAATCTCTGCCAAGATGGTGAAAACTCAGCATACGGGAACCACTTGTTTCAAAATGCTCCATCTATTAACGCAATCTTGGTCTTTCCCAGCTTTCGGTCTTGCTTTAGTTTGTACATATCTCCCAGTTTGTTTTCAATAAGTCGGTCCATGCACCAGTTAGCTCAAGCGTCGGTATCCTATCAATGTTCAAACTTGGGGGCAATCAATGTCACATCCTATGGCCTCCAGTGTATCTTAGACGTATCATATCCAGTCAGAGTCCTTTAAAGCTTCATTTGAGTCAGTCAGTCTGTCTTGTCTCTAGAAAGGATTTTGCATCTACAACAATGCAACCAAACATCAAACATCAAATTGAAAACAATCTGTGCTTTATACATGCTTTTATCTCCTTGTATGCTTACTGATTCACATTGAGATTTTTGCATATTGTGTCCACTCGAGCTCTTTGATGATGTCCTTTATAGGATTTAGAGAGTGATGATTGGGGGTATAATCTTTTCATTGTCTTCTGCTTGTATGTGAAAATCTAACAAATTTGGAAATTCTAGATTGAAATGGTGTCCGTCTGTAAGAGCCTCTATCTTGAATTGGATGGCCATGCATACCTCGACCATTGATACCCAGAAAATTCAAGGAAATTTGATCTAACTATTGTCTTTTGAGTGAGTTCTTTCTCCTACTGTGAAATGTGATCTTACCTAAGGATGTGAATGATAAAGGGTCACTATGGGTAATTCACATTGGATTTAGAATGATCTCTTGATTGTTTTGATGTGTTTTTCCCCGCAAGGCATATTCAGGGCATCATGACATTTATGTTTTGATGCTTATACAAATTGTTATATCAAAATGGACATGATATTCAAGTCATCCTGGCGTTTGTGCCTTGATGCTTATATCTAATCTGACATTCTGATAACAAAATCAATATTCATATATCCATGGTTTCCTAATCAATGGGTGTTGTATCGATTCCTATGCATACAAATTGATATTCATATGTCTATGGTTTCATCACTAGTGGGCATTGTATTGATTTATCCAGTTACCTAAAAATTCAATGATGAGAATGACCGACACATGATCAGTGACTAGGTCCTAGGTCTTAGGTTGCATTTCATACTGCATGTCTCTTGGCATTTTTGCATGTTTGCATGATCTCACAATGGCTAAATGAACTTCAATTCTTAAACAATTCTCCACTTGTCTCTTAAAATCTAACAAGAGTTGAATCTTACACGAAGGTCCATCTAATGAAATAGCAAGTAGAATCCTTTTTCGGGATCAAAATTGAAATCTGAGATCATTCATATTATTAACTACTTGCATAATCGACCTTCAATCATCATAGGAATCCAATATTCAACTTAACTAATTATCTTCCATCAAACTATCAAAATTTCAACTTGGTCAACTATGGTCAAACCTAGTCAAACTTGGTCTTTTGGACCTCCCAACGATGCAGAATGATTCTCGAACATGTATAACCACTTCTTAAATCAATTAACGTGCTTCTAAACTATTCAACGCTAACTTTTCTTGTTAGATTTCAATTTTTATCCCAAAGGGGGCATGGTATTACACATCATTCAAAGTCTATAATCACATCTTTATCTGAAATCATATCTTTCCTCAGTAATCAAGACAAACAACCACGTCTAGTTGTTGATTCATCAAAAGACCTCATTGCTCGGGGCAAATCAATCATCACTCGGGGCATATCAGATTCATCAAGATCCATATCAATCTAGTATTCTCTTAATCTTGTAAATTGTATCAGTTTTTGCAACTATCGGTTCAATTGTGTTATTTCCTTGGTTCTTCGAAAACTGAAGGGTTCGGATGTGATACCAATGTGATTCAATATAAGGACAATCGGGTCTAGAATCAGTCACTCACTTCTTCGCAATCATAAGGTTCGGAATCAGGTCTTTTGACACTTTTTCGCAATCATCAGTTCATTACTGTTATAGTTAACATTATCTTTGGTCATTCAGGACCTAACATATCAAATCTTTCAATCAGGACCTATTATCTTCATATCAATATCAATTTCAAACATCAATTTCAATATCATACACAGACTGTCTTTGAACCACTGCGCTTCGCATAGTAATTCAAAGAGGGGCAAAATGTAATACCTCAAAAATGGGCTATAAGTTCATTAACCTCCTACATCCTCAATTTGAACAAAATCGACATCGAAGTCCTAACCTAAGGCACATCTGAACATTATCGAATCCTAATTGATTATCATAAATTCTACATTGGGGAATATTCCTAGAGATATTCCTAATTATCCTAATTATCTTTGATTTAATGATTATTTGGCAATAAATCCTATTTATCCTAAAGTTTGATTAATTGAATATTCTCAATATTTAATTAATTAGATTTAATTCTACCACTTAATTGTTTAATTGAAGTTAATTATATTTATTCCTAGATTGTATTATTTTAATTTTGACAATAAATCCAAAATCCTATGAATAATTGATTAAATTCTTATTTAATTAATTAAAGCAAGTTGTCAATTTTTAATAATATTGTTTTTGAATAAAATTTTGATTTAATAATTGATTAACCCATAAATCAATTGTTTTAATTCAAAATTAGTTAAGTGGAGAATAAATCACTTTATTTATTAAATTAATTCATAAATAAATCATGCACAATCAAGAAAAGCAGACAACTATCAATTATCAATTAAAGCTAAAACTCTATTTTGAGTTAAACTCTGCTTTTGCATGTTTTTGTGAGTTAATTATCCTTTATTTAAAAATAACTCAAAAATCAACTTGAGTTATTTGAGTGATTTATGGCTTTCTTTCATGCACCTCCAAAGCCCTAGATTTCTATAAATTAAGGCTTCAGCTCTTCATTATCAATCCATCTCATAATTTTGCGAGCTTACTCTACCAAAATCATCTATGAATTGCACAACTATTTTGAAGAATTGGAATTTGGAGAATCAAAGCTTATTGCAAATCAAGGCTATTGTGAGATCAATTTGGTTTTTACATTCATTTAGATTCATTTTCATATCATTTTTGGATCAATTTCATATCAGTTCATTCTAGATTAGATTCATATCAAGTTTTCATTCATATTTGCATAGAAAAACCAAAAATATAGATTAAATTGCATTCAATTCATATCTAGATTTTGCATTCAAATCCTTCGTTTAGGTGTCATCTAGGTCACTGATCTCGGTACAATCTGAGAATTCACACTCGCATCTACTAGAAGGCAATAAATCACCTGGTTAGTTTAGTTTTCCATTATTTACATGATTTCAATTTTAGCTAACCTCTAATGTTTTACTAAAGTGTTGTGTCTACAGATCAAGTACAAAATTCACACACATAGCCATGAGTAACTACAATTTGAGAAATATGGTGGTGGGTGATTCAAGTCAAAAGTCATCCGGCATATTTATCAAAAGGTCAGACAAAGATGTAAAACAAACTCAAGACAAAAATAAGGTTACAAATATTGTTAGCAAGACTAAAATCAAGAAGAATGTAACATTTGCTCCCCCTAATGTGACTTATAGAGTAAAGAAAAAACCTCTCCAGGAGACTATTGTTTCTACCCAAAAGGAGATCAAAATCCTGAACAAGGATCAACATGGCCTTATAGAACATGAAGAAAATAAGGAAGCTACTGTTATTAAGCAAGATGTAGTTGACCCCAAGTATGTCCTAGTTGACATGGGAAAATTGTTATCACAAATTACTGTCAAAGTCCCCTTATTAGAAATGATGAGAATAGAAGAGCATAAAGACAAAGCTTTGAGTTGGGTGAAAAGAGTTCTTCCTTTTGATGCCCAAAACTCCACCAAGACTAGTAGAATGGCTACTACAGCAAATGATTCAACAGAGAACCAGTGTGGGGAGATTATCTTTGAGATCCCTCAGATTTATTTGGATACTAATTTTGTAAATAGTGTGATAGGAACTGTTGATCCTTTCTTTCTGTCCCTAATAGTAAATGGAAACTTGTTAAGAAATTTTATGATCAATTCAGGAGCATCCAATACTGTTATGCCTGTAGAAATAATGAATTCTTTGGGTTTAAAAGTAGATACACCTCATGGAAGATGTCAGGCTATGGATTCAAGAGAGGTCCCTATTATTGGTACTATAAAGGCATTTCCTTATAGATTCACAGCCTTCCCCGACAAGTCGTTAACAATGAGTGTTCTGGTGGTTGATATCCCACCTCATTATGGAATGTTACTATCAATGAAATGGAGTGCTTCAATGGGAGGTAGTATCCAGTGTGATTTATCCTTTGCAACTTTTAATATTGATGGTGACAATGTGAAAGTATCCAGAGAAAGCAGAACCCCACACATGATAGAGCTAAATAATATGGATGAGTTGAATTGTTGTGTGGATGTTGATATGGAAAATTTAAGAGTGGAAAAGGCCATTTCACAAAAGGAAGATTCAGATCCATTGACTCAGGAATTGAAGGAACAACAAGATGGACTGTGGTGGATGTATTTTGATGGAGCATGCTCAAAAGAAGACTCAGGAGTTGGAGTTCTATTCATATCTCCATCAGGTACCAGTTTTAAGTATTCATTCTCACTGACTTTTCAATGCACAAATAATACTGTTGAATATGAGGCATTGTCATTGGGATTGAATATTGCTATCAAACATGGGATAAAATGTTTAAAGGTTTTTGGTGATTCTGAGCTTGTGGTGGCACAAGTTCGATCTAAATATGCTGTTAAAAATGATAGATTGAAATTGTATAAACATGTAATCTGGGATCAGATTGAAATGTTTGATGCTTTTTAATATTTGTTGGTTAGAAAGATCCAAGAACATAATGGCTGATTTTTTGGCCAATGTTGCTTTAAAGAGAGATGATTCAACTTTGTTTGGAGTGTCAATAGTTGAAATAAAAAGTAGACCAGTTGTTGCAGACAACATTTACAATTGGCAAGTCTTTGAGGATGATCATGACATTTTGAAATTTATGCAATGCCTTGACGTATATGAAGGTCAGCTTATAGACTGCAACAAATTGGTTGAGGAAATTGAGGGTAAGGACATGATCATGGGAAATGAAATAATCCAATTGAATTCAAATAGTATCCCTAAGGGCCTAACTGAGTTAAAATCATTGTATAGTAGTCAAAATGATTATATGTCAAAAATAAGTAGTGCTAAGGCAGAAGATTTGGAAGAAGTAAATTTGGGATCACATAATGCACCTCAAATGGTTTATATTGGAAAAGGATTGGCTCCTCAATTGAGACATAGTTTGATAAAATTGTTAAGGAAGCACAAGCATGTGTTTGCATGGTCCTATGATGACCTAAAAGCTTATAGAGAGGACCTTTTCCAACATGAGATCCCATTAAAGAAAGATGTCAAACCATTTAGATAGAAGCAAAGACCCATTAACCCACTATTGGCTCCTAAAATGTAGCAGGAGCTAGTCAAGTTGAGTGATGCAAGAATAATCCAACCTATAAGGCATTCAACTTGGGTATCTAACTTAGTCCCAGTCAGAAAGAAAAATGGTGATATTAGATTGTGTGTGGATTTTAGGAATCTGAATGTTGCATCATTAAAAGACAACTATTCACTGCCCAACATGGAGGCAATGTTGCATAAAGTCACTAGATGTGAATTATTGTCTATGATGGATGGTTTCTCTGGGTATAACCAGGTGTTAGTAAAAGAGTCTGAACAATTCAAAACAACATTCACCACACCTTGGGGAACCTATGTTTGGGGAACATTCAAAGGGCCATGGATGTTGCTTTCAAAGAATATATAGACTTGTTTATGGTGGTGTACCAAGATGACCTAACTGCTTATTCTAAATGGGCTGTTGATCATTGCTCACATCTAGAAAAGATTTTTGTCAAAACCCTAGAATATGGTGTCTCTGAATCCAAAGAAGTGTAACTTTGTAGTCAAAGAAGGAAAGTTGCTGGGACACATTGTATCAAAAGAAGGAATAAGAATTGATCGAGAGAGAATTGAAGCTATCAAGAGGGTTACAACACCCAAAAACCTCAAAGGGGTGCAATCCTTTTTAGGAAAAATCAATTTTGTTAGGAGATTCATTGCAAATTTTGCTGAAATTGTCAAACCCATAGTGAAGTTGCTAAAGAAGGATGTCAAGTTTCAATGGACTACAGAAGCTCAAGGTGCATTTGATAAAATTAAAGAGGTAGTTCAACAAGAACCTATGCTTAGGTCTCCTGATTATACTAAGCCCTTTTCACTTTTCTCTTTTGCATCATTTCACACTATTGCTATTGTATTATTACAAAAGGATAATGAAGGTTTTGAGCATCCAATTGCATTTTTTAGTAAATCTTTACAGGCTGCTGAACTGAATTATGACATGATGGAAAAGCAGGCATATGCACTGGTAAAAGTAGTAAAATATTTTAGACCTTATCTAGTTTGTGCTAAGGTAGTGGCATATGTCCCACATGCAGCAGTAAAAGATGTCCTTACTCAATCTAAAGTTACTGGTAAAAGGTGCAAGTGGATCACCAGGATTCAAGAATTCAATTTAGAAATCCATATCACTAAGCTTGTGAGAGGACAGGGCTTGGCAAAGTTAATGACTGAAGAAAATATGGATTTAGTCCAGGTTAACAATGAAGGAATTTCAGATATGACAATAACAAGTATTGAGTTGCAACCATACTATGTTGACATTGTATATTTCATTAAAAATGCCAGATGCCCAAAATATATGACTGATAATCAAAAGAGCTCCCTAAAATTTCAAGCTTAGAAGTATACATTAATACAAGGGGACTTTTATTGGAAAAATAGAGATGGAATCTTGTTGTTTTTCCTTGATAAGAGTCAAGCAGAGAAGGTTTTAAGTGAAATGCATGCTGGTGTTTGTGGAGGGCATTATTCGGCGAAGACCACTGCCCATAAGATTTTAAGGGTTGGCTATTTTTGGCCTACTTTGTTTAAGGATTCTTTCCAGTTTGTTAAGAAGTGTGAGGCTTGCTAGAAGTTTGCTTCTAAATTAAAATACTTAGGAGCATTATTGTTAAACCCAATAACTGTTGAGGCACCATTTGCTATGTGGGGAATGGATTTTATAGGTGAGTTTGTTAAGAAATCTAGTGGAGGACACAGTTGGCTACTTGTTGCTACCGACTATTTCACAAAATGGATAGAGGCAACAAGTAAAGTAGTGTGTGATTTCTTACTTGACAATATTTTGACCAAATTTGGTGTCCCCATGAAATTGATCATAGATAATGCAATGTGTTTTAGATTAGATGAATTCAAGGAGTTTTGTAAAGATAATGGAATCATGACATCTTATTCATCTCCTTATCATCCTCAAGAAAATGGAAAGGCTGAATCTAGCAACAAAAGTATTTTGACAATCTTGAAGAAAACACTTGAGAAAAATAAGAGAGCTTGGCATTCAAAGCTGAAGTTAGCCCTATGGGCAGATAGGATCATAGTGAAGAAAACCACTAGGAACTCTCCCTTTGAGCTTGTATACGGTCTGCAGGCAAGATTGCCTATAAATAATCTAATTCCAATTTACAAGTTTATTCAAGATGAGGAATTGGATGTCTCAGAGCCAATGCAGGATAGGGTCATGTAGTTGACTGAGTTAGATGAATTAAGAAGAGAAAGTCAAAAGAGAAACATTAAGTTGCAACAGAAGATGAAGTACCTGTTTGACAAGAGAACAACTACCTAAAAATTCAAAACAGATGGCTTGGTACTTCAATGGAATGTGAGAGCAGAAGATAAAGGGAAGCATAGAAAGTTTGAATCCTTATGGCTTGGTCCCTATGTGATTCATGAGGGTTTTGGGAAAGATTCCCACTTGTTGAAGAATATGGATGATGAAGTTTTTGAGTTGCCAGTGCATGGGCAATTCTTGAAAGCCTTCTTCAACTAAGTTTTTTATTTCCATGCATGTGCAAATCCTTTGTAAATTTTGTATAGGTTTGTTTCCTTTTAGGTTTTGTGTTTCTTCCTGTTCTAGGTTAGTGTGGTTTTTGGTCTGCGTCCCAGAGATATGTGGTTCATGTTCAAACTTGCATTTTAACATCCTCAAATAGAGCCACTATTGGTAGTAATTCTATTTTTAGTGTTTTGTTGATTGAAATTTGAGTTCTTGTCTGGTCTTTCTTGACAAATTTTCAAGCCCTAGGTGAGCAACCTTAGGTTTCAGACCCTTTGCCCTAAAAAATCAAAAAGCCCTAGTTTAAGTTGTCATCCTTCTATTTCTTTATTACTTTATCAGGTCACTTAAGCGTCAAAATAAGCATGTGCACTTTTAATTTCCTCTCTTAGTCGCTTAGTCTCCTAGAGAAGTAGGAATATTCCTTCATATTTAGCAATTGCCCGAAAGCCTTTGTCACCCGATCTCATAAGCACTTTGGAATATTCCTTATTATCAAACGACTCAGCATTTTCCCTTTTAGTCTCCAGGTCTTAGAGTGTTTTCTTGAGATCTAGTGACTACTGTGACAAGTTTTATAAGAAATAGACTATGGTCATGTGGTCTCTAGATGGAAATTACCTTTGGTCGGGAGATCTCAGGATAATTTATTAAAGTGATATTTCAGTCAATGATTATGATTTTTAGTGGTCACATTATCTCCCAAAGATGGCGGTTACTCCTGTGCGGTTGGCGATCCAGCAACACAGTTGTCTCCAGGTCTCTAGATGCAACGGTTAAGTGACAAAGGATTATGAGACTTAATGTGAACCATGAGATGAAGTTTTAATCAATGGCCAGTATTTAATCTCCAGATAAAACTCAGAGTTATGAAATGTTTTCACAACTTAGAGATTGCCTCAGTCGTGTGTTCTCGGGACTTAACCCCAATTAAGAAAAATATTGTGAGACTCAGCGAACCTCTTTGTTAGGTAGTCTCCAGATTTTCCCAGGGTTGAGTCAAGATTAATGTTGTGGTTAAGCCCGACAGTTATGTGTTTATTTAGTGATGCAGTGACTATGTAGTCATGTGATCTCAAGTTCTTGATGGTTAAGTGAAAAGCCTCTAGCGATTTAGCGACACGGTTATCTCCTGGTCACTGAATCAAATAGTTAAGTGAGAAAAGATCTCCCAACTTAATGTGGACCATAGGATGAAATGAAGAAGAAGATCAATGGTGGTCATGAGATCTCAGAAAGGAAGTTGAAAAGTTAGAAATCTTTAGTGATTAAGAGACTACAAGTTTGTCGCTAGATCTCTAGGTCGGGTGATCGCTAAATGTTTTCAAAGGGTTAATAAAGTTGCTGCGACCATGAGAAAGACTAAAGTCACCAAATCTCCAGATGACTGGGTCAGGATATCTCACAAAGAAGTTTGAAAAGTCAACCATGTTCCGCGACTTAGAGTTTGCCTCTTGTCGCCAGATCTTGTAATCAAGATAGAAAGTGATTCTAGTCACATGATCTTGAAAAGAGAAATATTGTACTCACGACTAAGAAATAGACTATAATTGGGTGATCTCCGAATGTGAAAAATTAAAGATGGAATAAAGAGGTCGACTATGGTTGCTGAAGCTCTAGATCAAAATTTTGTGATCGCCAAATCTCGCAATGAATTCAAAAGGTGGGAAATCTTTCTACGACTACGAGGAGCCCTCTAAGTCGCCAGGTCTCAGAAACATTTCTAAGGTGCCAATACTATAAAATGATTGTGAGACTTTTTCTCTAGTCGCCAGGTCTCTGAATATCTGAATTTAAATTTTTTGAGCTACGGCCAGTAATTTGAAGCCCTGTTCATGCCGAAGTAATGGTGGAAGTGACCTTTTGATAGCTGTAAATGTCAAAAATGGTGGCGCATTCAATTCTACAGAATAAAATAGTTAGAGGCTACTCATTTGAAAGTTACGGAGCATATCAAAGAGTACAGAGCACTAGGTTTTTAGAGCTTTCTAGAATTACAGTGTGTCTAGTGATTTTTGAAGAGAATTTTTAGAGTTTCAGTTAGAATGAGTTAGGCAACAGCAAGCGAAGCCTCCACCAGCCGAGGGTCTAAGGAAAAAACAAAAGAGAGTTTTTCAGATGAGTTCCTCACCCTCTTGCCTGGTTCATCTCAAAACAAGAAGGTTAGTGATGATATCTTTGTGGATGATTTAGCTTACTGTAGAGATGCCAAGATGCCTGAAATCAAAGGCATGTGTCTTTTTAGTTATTTCTATAAAAATTGTGATAGTGTTATACCGGTTTCAAACCCTTGGACTTCAGGGTTGGCCAAATTGATTGTCCCAGAGGTCTTTCTAGATGTAGACGCACTTCTTATGCTATCCTAAAGATATGATCCCTTGTCTAAGACAATTAGAAAGGAGGATGGTTCGCCATTGGTAACCCTAGACCAGAACTCTTTCATGAGGGCCTTCAGAATTTAGTTTCCAATGGCCAAGGAGATTGACTTACAAGCTCAGGCCAATAGATATGTTAGAGAGGTTGCTTTAGTCTCTAAGGAGATAAAGAGCCACATGCCTAAAGAAAATAGAAATTATATTGCACCTATGGCTGGGTCAATTCCATATGCTTACAAGGACCTTAAGTTTTACATGAAATACATTGCATATGGGATGTGCCAGGTCTTGGGAATTGATGCAGGCCCTAAGAGGATTACCTCTGATATTTTGATGTTAGTGATGGATTCATAAAGCCATCTGGTAAACAGAGGGTATGACTTTATTGGTTATGTGATAAACAAGATGCATGAGGGTTTGTTGTCTTTGAAGAACTTCACATCTGGTTCTGCACCTAGATTCATGCATTATTCCTTGCTGATGCACCTCATTGTGTATCACAATTATGATCTTATAAATTTGAATGATCTCAAGCCACAAATGGTGTGGAATGGATAGCCTAACCCGGTACAGTTCTGGTTAGCAATTTGGAGCCCTTCTTGCCCTAGGTGAGATTTTGGTGCCTTTGAGAGCTGGATTGTGTATCCTATTCTCTGGAGTTTGGGAGTTAATTGTGCAAGATTATCCACCAAGGTCCTACAATTGGTGAGACCCAACAATTTATTGATAAGTGGACCAACGGTCACAATTGGGGGGATATTTACTATGAGAAGGGCTATACAATGATTAGGGTTTATGGGTGCCCTCAGCCTCCTCATCTACTTCCATTTTATGTTCCACCAAGAATTGTATTTCTAGATTTTATCTAGCAACTCATGTTGACAGATAAAGAACACTTGGCTCCCCACAGGAAAGGGACTCTCACTCCTCGGCACTTCAGAGTGCACTATATTACAATTGGAAAGGGAGCTTTCAGTTAGGTAAATGATTGGTTAGAGAAATATAGGATGTTTGCAGCTCCATATAGGTATGTAGATACAGAAGGTTTCATGGCTATTGCAAGGAGATATTACATGCCTACTATTCCTTTTAATAAGCAACATGAAGAGTATCCTAAGGAAGATGTGATAAGAAACATCATTGAAGATGATGAGATAGAGAAGAGGGTGCATCAATTAGATCGATTATTTCAAATTGAGAAACAGTTAAAAGGAAAAGGATTGGTATTTGGGGGTTTCTTCCCCACTTTGCCTTACCTCCAGAGACTTGAGCAGATGATGGCTCAATTTGATACATTGGTTGAACCCATGAAGGATCAAATTGATGATACTTATAAGGGTAAAAAGGCCCATTCTAATTCTAAATGTGAAGAAGATAGTCATGGTGGCTACCCAATATATAGCCCACCCCCTATGGAGTAGCCATTAATTGAAGAACCTAAAGTAGGAGGTGAGACTATTAACCTCAGTGAGCTATTACAATAGAAGAGGAAGTTAATGGCTGGAGAGCCATCAAAGAAGAAGAAGAAAGATAGAGTAAGTGCCCTCTACACAGGGACTAGCTTTCATCACCATGAAATAAGGAAAGCAGTTAGAGAGGCCAAAAGACAACAAAGGTATGAAAATGAGGATGTAGAGTTGCCTCTAGCTTTAGGCCAAGATGAAAGAATAATTGAGCAGGATGCATTCTTGAATGATGACAATTTTGTCAATTCTAATGAATTCAAAATCTTTTTGATCTGGCACAAGAAACAACAGGTTGCATCTAATGTGAAAATAACTAAGGAGGGTCAACTATCTGATGAGGCAGTGCAACAATTAAGAGAGTATGAGCCAGAGGCTATAAACTTTACTCCAAATGAGGCCAGGAAATTAGTTAGACAGAGTAACATGCTACTTGTGCCTAGATGGAGTTTATATTTAGATTTTATTATAGATCAAATAAAGAGATAGGAGGATGTCACTTTATATTCAAAGACCCAAGTAGGGGATATAATCAGAGGATTTGGGTATAGCCCAAAGAATCAAGCATTGGCCACGTGGAGTCTTTACCCTAAAGATAAGAAGCCACAAATTTTGAATGTAAAAGAGCAGATGGAAGGTGACAAGATTGTGTGGTCTATCCACAATACTGGGGACCTTGAGATATCTCAAGTCTTGACCCAATTTTCCAAATTGAATGAAGACAAAACAAAATAGATATCTGAGAGGTATGGCTCTCTTTTAAGTGATTACAGTGCCCTTGTAAAGGATAGGGATTTACAGATAATAAAAGTTACATCATTGGAAAAATAGGCAGAGGAATTGCAATTACAAATAATTAATACTCCTGTAGTAGTTCCTGCACCTCCTGAGTAACCTGCATTAACAGAAGCACAAGGAATGACAGATGAGGAGGTGGCAGCAGAGCTGAAGAAGATTAATGAGGAGAAGAATGAGGCTATATTACAGGCCCTTTTGAGTATCTTGTAGCACAGAATGAATATAATCAAGGATAAATTTGACCTAGTTTTTAATGCTTATGGCAAATTTCCTGAATTGCAAAAGGAGGTCAATAATTATGTGCAAATTTTGAGTGGATTTCATACAGTGTGGTCTGTCAGAGCACCACTTTTTGAAAGATTGATTTTGGCTCAATCTTTGGGGAGTGACATACTGGAGACAGTTGTAAGAGTTGGTGAGGAGATTGACAGAATTAAAGCCATATTACCACTTTTCAAGAGTAAGGTAAATCTGATTGAGGCTAAGATAGCCATGCTCAGCTCCAACTCCAACAAATTCATCCCCTCAATTTTGAGTACAGATAGAGTCATAAAGAGTCTTGATCAATGGAGATCAGATGTTGATCTTCTATTGCCTAGGAACGAGGCATTTTAAGGTGAAGATAATAATGTTGATTTAGAAAGTTTCAACAAAACCCTAGATGAAGCTATTAAGGTAGAGACAGATCTCAGCAGATTTATAGTAGATGTCAAAGCAATTATGGATGCCAGGTGGGAGAGACAAAAAACACAATTGCAACTTGTCCAAGACTTTAATTGGTCATCAAATGAATAGGTAACTACATGGGATGAACTGACAAAGCCCAAAAAAGTTAGATCTGCCACATTTGACTTGGACATTTTGGATGAAGAATGAGAAGGACATCTGACACACCTAACACTTGATCTGAGAATACAAGGATGATAAGCTATCATTTAAGAATGGTGTAGGTTAGCCTGAAATGATGGTCACCATATCTCATTAAACTCAAGGAGCTATCATAAGTATTTGCAGTTGAAGGTGTCAGTTTTCAAGTGGCCAAGGATGTATAATAGTCCGAGGAAGTTTTATCTTTCCACCGCCTAAGGGCTTGTTGTATTTTATTTTTAATTTATATCTCTTATGTTTTAGGGTTAGGGTTTTCAACCATCCGAAGCTTGTTGCATTCCCATTAATAAGGGAAGTCCAAGGTGGTTGAAAAGGGATGTATATATAGAGTTGATGACTCATTTTTTGAGGTTGGTTGGAGAGATAATAGAAAATTGGAACAGAATTGCTTTGAAGCAAATTTCCAAGTTTTGTGTCTGATCTTCTGTGTAATGGAATTATGAATGTAATTGGCAAGCTGATTATAAATACAAATACACTGCAACTTCTACCATATATTGTTGTTGTCTATTTGCTTTTATATTGTACTCTTGTATGTTTTACATGTTAGGCATTTAAAATATACCAGTTGTGAGGCAACTTTCTTAACTGATTTATGAGTTTCTTTTAAGGAAAGAATTAAAAGTTCTCATATTTCATCTTGAAGAGTAAATATATTTGTATTGATTTTTTGATGATAACAGTGTTTGGTAAATAGAATAGTTTGTAAGGAAATCTATTTGGATCTGCAGTTGGTATGTAAGGCATATTGTTGTATTTCTTTTACAATTTACTTGTTGACCTGCATTTTGATTCTGTTTCCCATTAGATAAGGCACTGGTTTGGTGTTTGTTTCTTATGGTTTTATCTTTCATAGATCTTAGTAGAGAAATTGAAACTTTTACATCATTTACCAGTACATTTTCATTTCATGTTTATTGCACAGAATAGATTGGACAGTTCTTAAAGCTTACAATCCATATCTCATGATTCCTTGAAGAGAGAATCATATAGGTTGTCCCTCCTTAAAAGGAAGAAGGATGAGAATCCTTAAATCACTGATCTTTGCTTTATTTACAATCATGTTTTGCCTAGTTAAACTCTGCATTAAATTGATCATGGTCATATGCAAAATATTCTATAGATTGATGCATTAGAAGGGTTAATAGTAGATCAGTGTCCACTCACATAAAGATTGTATAATCAGTTATCATTAAAAGGTAATGCCTACCTGAGTATGTGGAGCTCAAAAATGAAGGAGGATCTTATCCAATCCTCAGTAATTAGGTCTTTCTCTTGTTAGAATTAGTCTCAAGGAACATAAATTCAACCCTCGATTTGATCCTACAAGAAAAATCCCTAACAAGTTGCTGATGTGTTTCAAAGCTAGACTAGCTTGGATACTTTGTAAATTCATTGTATAAGTCTGGAACCTGGAAGGCATCATAGCCGGGCATGTTGAATGAAATTCTATTTTGAAGCATTATCTTGTTGTATTCCGCTATGTTTGTTGTTTTTATAATTGGCAATGTAGGTTTGGACCATCCATTATTGGATCCTCCATCCCTGCCCTTTGTCATTTGGCATTGTTGTCAAAGAGGGAGAGATTCAAGAAGAGAGATACAACATGAAAAAAAATCAATAAACCTGAGGGAGAGATTTTGAGGAAGAAATACAAAAAAGTAAATGACCCTAAGCAAAGAGGGAGAGAGTCAGTGAATAGGAAAAGTTAAATCTATCCAAGAGGGAGTCGATACTTGGATGTGTTAGATGAGAATCAGAATGAAGCTAAGGATATTAATGGAGATCTGTTGCACATAGATTTTTGGATTGTTTAGTGAATCATATGATGTTCATATGGTGTTGCCATCAATGCCAAAGAGGGAGATTGGTGGAAACTACAATTGAAATAATTGTTATATTGTCATTGATGTCAAAACTTAACTAGTAAGACAATTTCTATCTAAAAGAGTACCATATCTTTTGATGAAAAGAATGAGGAGATAACAAGAGAATCTAAGGAAAGGTTGAGTTATGTGATACTTAAATGGGTACTTGATTAGTTGGCATATTGACAAGATAATGTGTTGTTTATCTTTAACAAGTGAAGAAGAAAGACGGGAAACATAGGCTTAACCAAGAAAATGTGAAGAAATATAGTTTAAGCCAAGTGATGTTAGTGTCGACCGAGTGCCAGTATATGCTGAACAAATCTAGTGTTGACCGAACATTAGTAATTGTCGAGTGACAAATAATTTCCAAGAAGAAAATGTTAGTAATGACTAAGGAGATGAACACAGTATTGACCAAGTGTCAGTAATTTACATTTTGAGAAAGAATTGAGAATCCCAGCCAACATAGTTGAATTCTTGGGATACGTAAAATGTGTTGACATTATTAATGAATGGTATAAAAAATTTAATGCATGGTAAATCATTTTATTATGATTTCAAAGAGAAGTTTTGAGATGTATCTAGAAGGAAAAGAAGGAGAACATAATGATGGAAGGATTCAATGAATCTGACCTAAACCTAAGATCTACTGAAGAGATTAAGCAGCAAAAAGATTAATCTACCTGATCAAGGAGGTATAAGATTAACCTAATTGTGAGGTTATAGACAAGAGAGAAGAGGTTGATGTTATTGAATGACAAGTCTAAGAAGAAGGTTGAAGGTGAAGTTGTGAAGGAGATGAATAGAGTTGTGATTTCTTGAAGAGAATTTTGAGCAGATCACAGATGGAGATGAAAATGAAGGTGACTCAGTAAATCAGCATATGTGTGAAGTGGATTTGTATTTGCAAAGTGAGTTGTATATTTTTTAGATCAGAACCTACTGTTACTTTCTAACCATTGTACCAATCTAAATCCTTTAATCAAGGTTGACCTAACAGTCATTTTGTATAAATCCTTTAATCAAGGTGACATTCTGATGGAATGTTCTTAAGCGCTCTAACAAGGCCACTCTTAACAGGGTGATTGAATCCTTTAACCAAGTCAAATTTAATAGTGTGTATTGTAAACCTTTAATCGGGTTGGCTTTTCACAGAGCTCACTTCAGAAGAGTGAAAATCAGTAGCATGTTACAAGTAGTTTTTCCCAAATTGGGTTTCCACTATAAATCCTAGTGTTATACTTGTGTGAATGTTATTTTGATGTGGATGATGTTGAAAGTTTCATATTCTGCAAGTTATTTACTTTAGGACAGTGGACTCCAAGTTTTATGCTATTGGTATATGCTATAGAGACTGAGTTGAAAGATGATTAGATATGAGATTGTTGAAGAGATAGAAAGTTGAATTGGTACATCTAGACCTGAGAATAACTGATTCACCCCCTCTCTCAGTTGTTCTAAAATCATTCTAATAGTAATAGGTAATGATTCTATTTCCATGTTGACCCCTTATTTAATATCTAGCCTAGGATTACTTATTCAGTGTATGACCTTCATGATACATATTTGTTTTTTATATGTATATGCCTTGATGTTTATATTCCACTTTCATGTGTATGATACTAGATCACTTCCCCTAGATGTGGGATAATATGTATTACCATGATTTAACACATTCTTCCATACTTATTTTTATTTTCATTATTTCATCTAACCTAGATGTTGGTTAAGGTTTTTATTTCATTTCATTTCATTATGTCACTATATTTTTTCCTACATTTAGGTTTATCTTGCTTAGGTATATATTAGAATGAGTCATGAATATTCTTGATTAGGTTTAGGTTGCTTGTCTTTGAATGGGTTATTAACATCTTTTATAGGAGTTACTCTTCCCTACATTAAATATTTAAGCTTTTATATTTCTTATTGATTGTATCTACATCCTCCTCAGTCTCACATATTTTATATGTACTCATCCATATTTTTCATGTAGTGTTAACATCTGAGTTTATAAATCTACCTTATGATATTATTAGATTTGCTTACATTTTCTTACTAGTTTTTTATTATTTTAAATAGTATTATTTTAATTTATTTTTTAAATAACTAGTTTGAAAAATAATTTTGTGGAAAAATTTAAAACACTAGATCTTAGCTATATTTACTTTTTGTCAAATCTAACATAGTAAAAAAGCATAACATTTATGTTAGTGCATTTTGTTTTCTATTTTTAAAGCACTAATTTTTTTAATTTGGGGTCTAAGGTAAATTTTGGTGAATATTATAGTGATTTGGACCTCAATGTTATGTGCAAAAGGCTCATAAAGGTCAATTTATCTTTCTTTTTTTTTTCAAAATAAAAAATATATACAAGATTGGTTATTACTAGTCTTTTAGGTGTTGGATTTGCATTTATTTTATGGGCTGCACTTATTTCAAAGAATCCTAAATAATTTTCATTCAAATTTTACATTTGAAAGAATAAATAATAGCAAATATAAATGTTGATTTGCAAATGAAGCATTTTACTTCACGGTCCTAGTTAAGTTTCCCTTGAGTTTATAGTTTGAGGAAGTAACACTACCTACAAATGGGTCAAGTTGGATTTTTAATGGTCATTTATTTTTTGGGTACATGATACCATTTACTATAGGTTTGAGGTTTGAATTTATTTACATGGTTCAAGAGGTACAATGTTGATCTAGATTTTACTTACATTGAATAGTTTTGGAAGCTTCCAATATCTTCTTGTCCATCCCATTTCCACCTAGTTTAGTAGGCTCAATATAGTCAACACCTCCTCTTTGAATATTTCCAAAATTTCATTTGGTTCCCACTTATCTCAGTGTTATGAGTACTATGTTCACTACATGTAAGGATTCCACTATGGAATATTCTACCTATAACTTTTAGTCCCTTTTAAGAATTGAATGCCTTAGACTTCCCTTGTATTCTAGTACCTGTATGGGATATTTATTTATGATAACAATATGAATATTACCACAAATTATAACTTGTTAACATTATCTTCTATATAACATACCTAACAACTACCATCTCTAAGGTACTATGAGAACATTGCATTTATCATATTATAAAGCCTTTGGTACATTCTTTCCTACATTGATTTTCTTATGGTAGCTAGTTTTTTTATTAAAGCAAAAGAAGGTTTTGATGGGGCATCAAAACCCAATATAATCAGATTTTGATGGGGATCTGGAACCCCGTTAAGATGAGATGCTAAAATATAGAAATAATTTAGAGAACAACAAGCCAAAGCCATCCCAAAGCTAGCAAATAGACAACAACCAAGAAAAACAAGTTCACTAAAGAATTGACTGCCCAAAAGGCCATCGCCTTACATCAAAAAGAAGATCTCAAAAGCTAAGAGATGCAAAGGGGTTCGAAGGCTTCCCAAACCATAATACCTGGGTTTTGACATGGCTCCCATTACCAAACCTAAACTTTTAGTGAGGCCATCACAAGATACACTAGCTAAATAAAACAAGCAAGCATTCATTACTTTATCTCTCAAATTGCTTCCATCGGAAACTACACTAACAACCATCTCCACCTCAATAGGAGAAATCATTGAGAGACCAAGAAGCAATAAATTCATCTCCAAAGGAAGGAGGACACAAGAAATGAGAAGAGGCATCCAATGCAAGAGAGAGAGAAGGAAAACTGTGACCTCAGCAAAGCCCCCACTCAAAAGATCATCACAACTAACCTCCTCAGACAAACTAGAAAACATACACTTCTCACCAGCCTTCAAGCAACACAGTAGCAGAAAAAAGTGAAAGTTGGAGGGCACCAACCACATGTAGGAGAAGTAGAAGGTCATATATAATTGAAAGACCCCTCTCATTAAGATCATATAGCCAACCAGTCCCACCCACACCTGGAAACTAAATCTCCAACCAACACCACCTAGAGAAACCACTAGAAGAGAGAGAAGTCCCTTGAGGAGAAGGGAGATGGAAGGGCCAAAATCATCAAAATGCCTTTTCTTAAGAAAGTCAACCCTTTCTACCACCACCCACCAACCAGAAAAGAGGCCAATCACCCCTAAGTTGGGATCTCCCAAAAACCACTATGTAAAGGAACCAAAGCATCACCAACCACAATCACCATGGAAGCATAACACAAGTGAAAGAGAACCCTTAGAGAGAATAAGGAAATTAGAGAGGATGAGATCATTAGAGCCCTCTCCCTTAAGAAAACCAGCTCCAACCAACTTCCCACCCACTCTTACAAGGAATCCAACCTTCCACAAAGTGATGCCAAAAATGGGACAACCCTCAAAATTGTAAGAAAACTCCTCTAAAGCAAGAGGACACTTGAAGAAAAGGTGGAAATTCACCTGCAAAGGATGGAGGATGCAAGATAGGAGAAGAAGCATCTGATGCAAGAGAGAGAGAAGGAAAATCATGAACTTAACAAATACCCTGCTCAAAAGATCGTCGCAACCAACCTCCTTAGATCAACCAGCAAACAAACACATCACACCAACCTTCAAGCAATAGAGAAGTAGAAAAAAGTAAAAACTGGAGGGCACCAACCACATGTAGGAGAAGCAGAAGGCCATATACACATGAAAACCCCCTCTTATAAAGATCATACAGCCAAGCACTCCCAACTACACATGGAAAAGAAACCTCCAACCAACACCACCTAGAGAAACCAACATAGGAGAAATAAGTCCCTTGAGGAGAAGGGAGATGGAAGAAGGGACAAAATCGTTAAAGTGCCATGTCTTAAGAAAGTCAGCACCGTCTACCACCACCCACCAACCAAAAAAGAGACCAATCAACCCTAAGATGGGAGCTCCCAAAAACCACTCTAAAAAGGAACCAAAGCAAAACCAACCATAACCACCATGGAAGCATACCACAAGTGAAATAGAACCCCTAGAGAGAATAAGGAAAATATAGAGGCTGAGATCATCAAATCCCCCTCCCATAAGAAAACCAGCTCCAACCAAACTTCCCACCCACTCCTACAAGGAATCCAACCTTCCTCAAAGTGATGCCAACCATGGGACAAACCCCAACACTGCAAGAAAACCCCTCCAAAGCAAGATGAAACCTAAAGAAAAGGGAGAAATTAGAAGACACAAAAGTGCTAAGTCCCCCTTTGATAAAATAGATAGATCTAACGAAAATCCCCACTCTAGCAAGCAGGTAAACCTCTAATAATGAAGGAAGAGATCCCAAACTCCACTAGGAGCCAACAACAACCAATAATAAAGGAAGAGCCAGCAATAGAGAGAGAGACAAACTCAGATCCCTCATAGTAGATTAGAAAACTGAAACAATGCATCAAAAAATAGACCTCAAGATGACATAAAGCATACCCATCCAAAGGGCATTGGTCCTCAACAAAAAAAATATGACTCTCCAAATACAACAACACAATGCCAAAGCATAAGTCAAGAACCCAATTCAAAGACCAAATTGGTTCACAATAAATGATCAAGTCTTTCCATGCAAGGTGGAGCCCAACAAGAAGCTATGATCCAAAAGGAAAACACTGAACTTGGAGACAGACAGATCCCAAAGTAGGGGGAGCACGATAGACAAAGAAACTCCACCAGCATGGAGCTCCAATGCCATTGGACCCATACAACATACCTGAACCCCTAATAACTACAGGGACTCCGATAGGGAGGCCATACTAGTCTCCAACCCCCTAACTAGCAACCAAAGATGAATAGAAGCCTATAGGAAAAGATGGACAATTAAACCCTACACTTGCAAGATCCACCAAAATGGCCTCCATAAGCCTCTAGAAGTTGAACAACCACTGCTGGTACAAAAAGATACCATCGAGCCGAACAACATACTCTAGATAAAAAAACCCCCATAATGAGGAGATGCAAATCCACTCTCTTTCCACATATTGTGGCCTCCAAAAGTACTTCTAACCATCTCCATAGCCAAAAGGGATCCCCACCATTGCATAGGGGAGGTAAGCCAATGTCATCGGGGTATGAAAATGAAGCAAGACACAACCAAAGGCCACCAAGGACCTTAGACAGGGCCAGATCTCTGGAACAACAAATTGTAAGGAAACTCAGGTGCGGAAATAGCTTCCTACGCTAATCTCTATAGGAGAGTATTGTGCAAATTCTTTTAAATCCTTACAATTTCAGACTCGTTAACTACTTTAACAAAGATATTGCAACCACATACCATACATACAGAAAAATAGAGAATGACACAATGATATACCCTGGGGAAACCTTTTGGTAAAAACCCCAGCACTCCAAAACCTGCACAATGTATTGATCAAAACTATTACAGCTTACAATACACTTGCAATGCAAGTTCTTTCAGAAGATTTCTAAACCCTTGAAGACAAATCACGATAGCATAAAATGTTCCAACAATACACTCACATCATATCTCTTTGCAACCCTAAAAAAGCTTATATCATGCACTTCACTTTTTAGGGCTACTCCCAAAGATAACTGTATTAGGGTTTTACCATTCTTTGAGAAAATAGGAAACCCAAAAAAAATTTTGGGGCGATACCCCGAACCCCACGATTGGGGAAGAGTGTACAGTACTCAAATTTATCAGTTGCCACATGTCTTCACCTATCATTGAATCTTCCTGACATAGCTCTTACATGTCATAAGAATCCGTCATAACCGTTTTAGCCATGATCTCCTTACACACAATTCAAGATGCTGACACATCAACATTATTTGCAAGAAATACATTTTACAAAACAAATAATAAGAATAGGAATTATCCAAGGTTGAGACACCTTATTCCTAACACAAATACCATAGAGATCCCTGCAACACCAACAAATGGACCAAGTAGCAAACACTGCTACACTTGTTGCAGCCTACGAACCAACGGATGAGCCACGCAAGACAAACCAAATCCAACTGATTTCACCACCATCAAAAACCTCCACATGAATTGATGCGATGGAGCCGAATCCATCTGGTTCCTCATCTACATCATCACGTTCCAAATCAGTATAAGAAGGGCTCCTACATGTGACATGATATCATTATGGATAGTGATAATTTCCTCTCAAAACTTGTTAAAAAAATTATTTGTAGAATTTTGCACAATTGTATTTTAAAAATTTGTAGTACATTTTAAAGGTATAGGGATAAACACCAAAAATGGCATAAATTTCAAATGATAGTTTAAAATTGAGTTTTTTTTCATTTTTAAAAGTTGTCAATTTTTCATGCCCAATCCAATGGTGATGATTTTAAACTATGTTTATAAAGTGCATTTTTTCATTCTATTTAGTGTAGCCTATGCATTAAATTGTAAAATATGATCTATAATGTCAAAACAATAATTTTATGTTTCAGTTGTCAAACTTAATTTTGAGAACTATTTACCTTGGAAACAAGGGATATTGAACCATTGTGATGAGTGTAGTCTTCTACCATATCTCCTTGGATATGTTCTTTAGCCAAATGACCAATATTATAAGAACAAGTGGTTTAACAAAAATAACAAGGTTTATGGAATAATATACATTATAGTTTATGAGGGATATATCCATCACATAGAGCATGTTGAGTGCACTTTCACTACTTGGGCCACCATCCAATAGTTGTTTTGAGATCTTAAATCTTCAACTAATCATGTTTTTCCCTTCATTGAGACACCTATTGACCCATCTTGTGTGGACACATCCTCACAAAGTGATCAGTCACCATACAATATTCCTTCACATATTGTTGTTTTCACAATTAAGGACACTTCATCACCTCCGACTGAGAGATTTGATTTTCTCTAAGGGCACTTCATCTACTATTGGAACTTCTAAGTTTAGTGATGCTTCTTTGATAATTTCTAGTGGTTCAATGTAACAAGATTTTCATTGTCTTCCAAAGATAGTTCATTGGAACACATTTCTACCAAACATCGCATCCTTGTCTATGGAGTCACATATTGTTGACTTAGAGGATACCATTGAGGATATCCATGTCCTCTTTCTTAATAGCTCCTGTGGAGTTGCATCATCTTCTTCCAATGATATAGATGTATCTCTAGACTCTTATTTTCTATCTTTGCATATATTTGCTAATATTGTGTTAGTGTCCATGTGGCATCTTTCCTATGTGGCAAATAAGGGAAGGTGTTAGGTAGGAAATTTGTTCTTTATATACCCCCACTTCTCTCTTATGTACTCATCTCACTCACTATATTGTCTTCTCCTTTTCCTTGCATTCTTGGTCATTTGTTGTATACACTTGCCTAGAGTTCTTGGTCAATTCTTCATGGTATCAAAGCCTTTTCCAAGTACAATGGTAATGCAATTGACTTGCAAGAAATTCATCATGAAAATTTAAGATGGAAGCTACAAATTGAAGTTGGAACATTGCAAATCTTACAATTATTTTTGCTTGTCAGAATGAAAATTCAAGAAGGTTAAAAAGTTCTACAAATATTCACTATTTACTAGCAGTATTTGTCAAATATTCAATGGAATTTGATTAATCTTTTAAGTTTTCTTGAAATTCCAATTTGTTTTAAAATTTTTCCAGAACTGAGGACAATATTTGCATATTCATGGAAAAATATGAGTAGTATTGACAAATCCGTTTAAATATTGAAGAAAGTTGCTCGAATTCGTTAAATACATTCTTTGTGAGGCAAAAATTGCAGAAATTTCTAGTTTATTAGCAGATATTTGCATAAATTTATGACCTCCTTATACTATTTTGTCATCTAACATGAGGTGCAGCTCCGTTTGGCAATGAATTCGACCTCCATTCTCCTTTGAAGAGTTCTAGATTTGCAAATCAACCTATTGGATATTTCACTCTACAGATTTTTAATACCAGCGAGTTTATATGGCCAAATCGACTTGAAAATATGGTAATTTCTACCGGCTTTCTCATATTTTTTATTTGCTCATTTTAAATCTCTTCTTTCGGTCTGAGATCTGTATTCTTTTGCATTTGGAATTCTTTTTGGCAAGTGCATCTTTCCATTCCAACATCAACAAATATTTTGGCATTTTGAGATTTTGAAACCTTGGATTTGCAAATATCTGTTCATTTTTTATCTTGAGTTACCTTTGTTTAATGTCGATCTACAATATTTGTTGAATTTTCCTTGCTTGGCACCAATTTACATACTATATTGCAAATTTGTTCTTTATATACCTCCACTTCTCTCCTATGTACTCATCTCACTCACTATATTGTCTTCTCTTTTTCTTTGCATTCTTGTTCATTTGTTGTATACATTTGCCTAGTGTTCTTGGTTAATTCTTCATGGTATCAAAGCCTTTTCCAAGTTCAATGGTAATGCAATTGACTTTCAAGAAATTCATCATGAAAATTTAAGATGAAAGCTACAAATTGAAGTTGGAACATTGCAAATCTTACAATTATTTTTGCTTTTCAGAATGAAAATTGAGAAGGTTAAAAAATTCTACAAATATTCACTATTTACTAGCAGTATTTGTCAAATATTCGATGGAATTTGATTAATCTTTTAAAGTTTTGTTGAAATTCCAATTTGTTTTGAAAATTTTCCAGAACCGAGGACAATATTTGCATATTCATGAAAAAATATTAGTATTGACAAATCTGTTTAAATATTGAAGAAAGTTGCTCGAATTTGTTAGATACATTCTTTGTGAGGCAAAAATTGCAGAAATTTCTAGTTTATTAGCAGATATTTGCATAAATTTATGACCTTATACTGTTTTGTCATCTAACATGAGGTGCAGCTCCGTTTGGCAATGAATTCGACCTCCATTGTACTTTGAAGAGTTCTAGATTTGCAAATCAACCTATTGGATATTTCACTCTACAGATTTTTACTACCAGCGAGTTTATATGGCCAAATCGACTTGAAAATATGGTAATTTCTACCGGCTTTCTCATATTTTTTATTTGTTCATTTTAAATCTCTTCTTTCGGTCTGAGATCTGTATTCTTTTGCATTTGGAATTCCGTTTTGGCAAGTGCATCCTTCCAATCCAGCATAAACAAATATTTTGACATTTTGAGCTTTTGAAACCATGGATTTGCAAATATCTGTTCAATTTTTGATCTTGAGTTACCTTTGTTTAATGTCGATCTACAATATTTGTTGAATTTTCCTTGCTTGGCACCAATTTACACTTGAGAGGTGTTGATTTGCTTTTTCCACGCCAATTACAATTTTTTTGGCATTCATTGTGGCTTGGAACTGTTGAATTGCACATGGCAAGAATTGTTAACCTGCCTTTTATTGAAATTTACGAACCGATTCTACACTCAAGCATGCCATTTGCCTTTTTGATATTCTCAATATGCTCTATCAACTCTGCTATGGTATTCAGTTGATGTTTAATGACTTTTTTTCCTGTGAATTCCTTGTAGTCGACCTTGGATCTATGAATGTTTGGTGCATCCCCCTACAGATTAACTAAATCGATTCCTTGGCGTGGTTGTCTGGTCGATTCATTCCCTGGTTTCCTTTGTACAATAAGCAAGTTGTCGATTCACTCATTTTGGCATTTTGGCAGGAAAGTGAGCAAGTTGAGCTTAAGTTTTCTTTGGGGCCGTTTCTTTTACTAAACCTTTACAATTTTTTTGTGTCATTTGAACCATGGAGTCTATATGGTGTCTATTTTGGTCGGAAATTCTTTCGTTGTTCGTTTTCATCTGTAATAACCACTTTGTAAATCCTTAAAATCACACCTTAAATTTGGTTTGTATTTGGGCAAACAACATACACAAGGTATTTACCTTGTTTCCATTTGGCAGATCAAATTGCCCCCATGGTGGTGCAAAGTCAACTTATGTTGATGCCGGAGTCTGTATTCAAATTTGAAATTGTGATGCCTTGCGTTTTGCCTTCAAAACCTTATTTTAAAGTTTAAATGATTGTCAAATAAGCCTCATATAAAGTAACACATCGTTGTTGGATGTGTGGCCATACCATTTCTCCTCATTTTCTGACTCTCACATGATAATAGAGCCTTTTCCTGATGCAATAGAATTGCACTCGACTTGCATGAAAAGCATGATAATTTGAGATGAGAGCTACAAAATGGAGTAAGAAGGTTGAAAAGCTTACAATTATTCGTATTTTAACATGAAGATCTGAGAAGGTTTGACAATTCTACAAATTTTCAATCTTTTTAAGAAATACTTTTCAAATAGGTGTCGGAAATTGATTAATATTTGCAAATTCTCTTGAAAATTTGAGGATTTCTATTGAATTGAGGATAATATTTGTATATTCATGGGAGAATATGATATTATTTGCAAATCTATTTAAATATTGAATAAGGTTAATCAAAATTGTTAATTCATTCTTTGTGAGGCAAAAATTGTAGAGATTTCCACTTCACTTGCAGACATTTGCATAGATCTATGACGTTCTTATGGTATTATGTCACTCTAACACGAGGTTCAGCTCTGTTTGGCAGTGAACTCGGGCTTCAATCTGTGTTGAAGAGTTCTAGATTTGCAAATCGACCTACTAGAAATTGCACTCTACATTTTTTTAAGATCAACAAGTTTATTTGGCTGAATCGACTAGAAAATCTGGTAATTTCGACTGGCTTTCTCATATTTTTCATTTGTTCATTTTAAATCTCTTCTTTCTGTCTGTGATCTGTATTATTTGGCATTAGGAATTCCTTTTTTTTGGAAAGTGCATCCTTCCATTCTAGCATCAAGCAATATTTTGACATTTTGGCGCTTTGGAAACATTGGATTCGTAAATATTTTATCATTTTTTGACCTTGAGTTAGCTTTGTTAAATGTCGATCTATAATATTTGTTGAATTTTCCTTGTTTGACACTAATTTACACTTTAGAGGTGTTGATTTGTTTTTTCCGTACCTAACAATTTTTTTTTGGCATTCATTGTGGCTTGGAACTGTTGAATTGCAACTGGCAAGAACTGTTAACCTGCCTTTTATTGAAATTTGCAAATCGATTCTACACACAAGCATCCATTTACTTTTTGATGCTTTCAATATTCTCTATCAACTATGCTATGGTATTCATTTGATGTTTTATGACATATTTTTCAGTGTATTCCTTGTAGTCGACCTTGGATCTGTGAATGTTTGGTGCAACCCCCCTACAGATTAACTAAATCGACTCCTTGGCACGGTTGACTAGTCAATTCATTCCCGGGTTTCCTTTGCACAATTAGCGAGTTGTCGATTCACTCGTTTTGTCATTTGGGCGGGAAAGTGAGCAAGTAAAATTGAGTTTTCTTTCGGGCCTTTTGTTTCACTAAACCATTAAAAATTGTTCTTTGTGATTTGAACCATGGAATCTATATGGTGTCTATTTTGGTTGGAATGTTTTTGCTGTTCGTTTGTTGCATTAACTTCCTTGTTTTGGTGTTAGTAGATGGAGCCATTCATCTGCAATAACCACTTTGTAAATCCTTAAAATCACACCTTAAATTTGGTTTGTATTTGGGCAAACTGCATATAGAAGGCATTCGCCTTGCTTCCATTTGGTAGGTCAAATTGGTCCTATGGTGGTGCAAAGTCAATTTATGTTGAAGTCAGAATTTGTATTCAAAGTTGAAATTTTGATGCCTTGTGTTTTGCCTTCAAAATTTTCCTGAATTTTTCTGAGTTCATTTTCTCTCTCAAAACTTGTTAAAAAAAGTGATTTGTAGATTTTTGTACAAAATAGTTTTTAAAATTTGTAGTGCATTTTAAAAGTACAGGGATAAACATCAAAATTGGTATAAATTTCAAACAATAGTTTAAAATTGAGTTTTTTCTTTAATAATAGTCAAATTTTCATGTCCAATCTAATGATGATGATTTGAAACTATGTTTATAAAGTGTCTTTTTTCACTTTATATGGTCTAGCCTATGCATTAATTTGTGATATGTAATCTATAATGTCAAAACCACAATTTTATGCTTCAATTGTCAAACTTAATTTTGAGAACTATTTACTTTGCAAACAAGGGATATTGAACCTCTTCTATGAGTTGGTCTTCTTCCATATCTCCTTGTATACGTTCTTGAGCCATATGGCCAATATTAGAAGAACAAGTGGTTTAACAAAAATAACAAGGTTTATGGAATAATATACATTATAGTTTATGAGAGATATTAAGGTTTAACAAAAATAACAAGGCCTTATTTGATCACTTACTGACATCATCAAGTACAGGCATTAATGAAGACAAATTGAGCTCTTAACCTAGAAGAAACACTCATCTAGACTGACACCACACCAGTCTTGGTCAACATGACATTATCTAATTACAATGCCCTTCAAGAGGGTCTTCTCACATCAAAATAGGACAACCAACTGGTCTCTTAAGGGTGCTCTTGCACGAGTAACCCTCTACAAGTGTAGGTTAGGTTCACAAGTCTTCTCCCCTACAAAAAATTCATGTAGGGTTTAGCAACAAAATTAGATTCACCACCAACTCCCAAAGAACACAAACTAAGCTCTAATACCACTTGATGCAGACCAAGGAAAGAGGGACCAAAAGATGATCATTCCAACCTTGCAACAAGAGTAAATATAGGAAAGAAACAATAGAGAATAGGAGAGGAAATGCAAGATCAAATTTATTAACTGAGATCAAATTATTGGCAATTTGCCTACATACGTGTCGGGCTATAAGGCCTACCCGATTGTAACCTTACAATATATCTCAATCATTCCAATCCATTAGAGATCTATAATCATGTATCTATTACTTGCTACCCTACAGAATTACATTAAGTTACAATATATAGCCATCGCAACACACAAGTTAGACCCCTAAGAAAGATTACATTTCTCAATAATAGGAAAATGTGTTACAACAAATAGGGAATGTCCTAAATCATAAGAACTTGATCCATAAACCATGCGGAGCCTTGCAATCCCAAATTTAGGTCCACACATGATCCAAGAACATAGAAAGATGTGTCATCGATCGTCAAAAACCATCTATTTCCACCGCAAGATCAAAATTCCACCAATGGTTAGGAACAAGCAACAAACATGTTACCCGAGAGAAAATAAATCATAACTTGAGAAACATCAATCGAAATGAAGTACAATCATTGTAAAGTGATCAAAGATAGGTCCTGGATCAGATTCTATGACCGCACATGCTAACTTGAACACATGATGAACCATCAACAAAATCTCACAGACAGGAGAACAAGAACAGAAAGAACAAAACTATTTTTGGTTGATGCAAGACTGCCATGAACCCAAGATTCTCCTGCATCAACAATATTCCTTCACATACTATTGTTTTCACAATTGAGGATACTTCATCACCTCCAACTAAGAGATTTGATTTTCTCCAACTAAGGGCACTTCATCTACTATTGGTACTTCTAAGTTTAGCGATGCTTCTTTGATAATTTCTAGTGGTTTGATGCAACAAGATTTTCATTGTCTTCCAAAGATAGTTCATTGGAACACATTTCTACCAAACATTGCATCCTTGTCTATGGAGTCACATATTGTTGACTTAGAGGACACCATTGAGGATATCCATGTCCTCTTTCTTAATAGCTCCTATGAAGTTGCATCATCTTCTTCCAATGATATAGATGTATCTCTAGACCCTTATTTTCTATCTTTCCGTATATTTGTTAATATTATGTTAGTGCCCATGTGGCATCTTGCCTATGTGGCAAATAAGGGAAGGTGTTAGGTAGGAAATTTGTTCTTTATATACCTCCACTTCTCTCCTATGTACTCATCTCACTCACTAAATTGTCTTCTCTTTTTCCTTGCATTCTTGGTCATTTGTTGTATACACTTGCCTAAAGTTCTTGGTTAATTCTTCATGGTATCAAAGCCTTTTCCAAGTACAATGGTAATGCAATTGACTTGCAAGAAATTCATCATGAAAATTTATAATGGAACTAACAAATTGAAGTTGGAACATTGCAAATCTTACTATTATTTTCTCTTTTCAGAATGAAAATTCAATAAGGTTAAAAAATTCTACAAATATTCACTATTTACTAGCAGTATTTGTCAAATATTCAATGGAATTTGATTAATCTTTTTAAGTTTTCTTGAAATTCCAATTTCTTTTGAAAATTTTCCAGAACTGAGGACAATATTTGCATATTCATGGAAAAAATATGAGTGGTATTGACAAATCCGTTTAAATATTGAAGAAAGTTGCTCGAATTTGTTAAATACATTCTTTGTGAGGAAAAAATTGCGGAAATTTCTAGTTTATTAGCAGATATTTGCTTAAATTTACGACCTTCTTATACTATTATGTCATGTAACATGAGGTGCAGCTCCGTTTGGCAATGAATTCGACCTCCAGTCTACTTTGAAGAGTTCTCGATTTGCAAATCAACCTATTGGATATTGCACTCTACAGATTTTTAAGACCAGCGATTTTATATGGCCAAATCGACTTGAAAATATGGTAATTTCTACCAGCTTTCTCATATTTTTTATTTGTTCATTTTAAATCTCTTCTTTCGGTCTGAGATCTGTATTCTTTTGCATTTGGAATTCCTTTTTGGCAAGTGCATTCTTCCATTCCAGCATCAACAAATATTTTGGCATTTTGAGCTTTTGAAACCTTGGATTTGCAAATATGTGTTCATTTTTTTTAATCTTGAGTTACCTTTGTTTAATGTCGATCTACAATATTTGTTGAATTTTCCTTGCTTGGCAACAATTTACACTTGAGAGTTGTTGATTTTCTTTTTCCACGCCTGTTACAATATTTTTGGCATTCATTGTGGCTTGGAACTATTGAATTGCACTTGGCAAGAACTGTTAACCTTCCTTTTATTGAAATTTGCAAATCGATTCTACACTCAAGCATCCATTTAACTTTTTGATGCTCTCAATCTGCTCTATCAACTATGCTATTGTATTCAGTTCATGTTTTATGACATTTTTTCGAGTGAATTTCTTGTAGTCGACCTTGGATCTATGAATGTTTGGTGCATCCCTCTACAGATTAACTATATTGACTCCAAGGCGTGGTTGACTAGTCGATTCATTCCTGGGTTTCCTTTGCACAATTAGCAAGTCGTTGATTGACTCATTTTCGCATTTTGGCGGGAAAGTGAGCAAGTTGAACTTAGTTTTCTTTGGGGCCTTTTCTTTCACTAAATCTTTACAATTTGTTTTGTGTGATCTGAACCCTGGAATCGATATGTTGTCTATTTTGGTTGGAAATGTTTTTGCTGATCGTTTTTGCATTAACATCCTTGTTTTGGCGTGAGTTTAGATGGAGCCATTCATCTGCAATAACCACTTTGTAAATCCTTAAATTCACACCTTAAATTTGGTTTGGTTTGTATTTGTGCAAACAACATACACAAGGTATTCACCCTGTTTCCATTTGGCAGATCAAATTTGAAATTGTGATGCCTTGCATTTTGCATTCAAACCTTTCTTTTGAAGTTTAAATGATTGTCAAATAAGCCTCATATAAAGTAGCACCATCGTTGTTGGATGTGTGGCAATACCATTTCTCGTCATTTTCTGACTCTCACATGATAATAGAGCCTTTTCCGGGTGCAATAGAATTGCAATCGACTTGCATGAAAAGCATGATAATTTGAGATGAGAGCTACAAAATGGAGTAAGAAGGTTGAAAAGCTTACAATTATTCGTATTTTAACATGAAGATCTGAGAAGGTTTGAAAATTTTACAAATTTTCAATCTTTTTTAGAAATACTCTTCAAATAGGTGTCGGAAATTGATTAATATTTGCAAATTCTCTTGAAAATTTGAGGATTTCTATTGAATTGAGGATAATATTTGTATATTCATGGGAGAATATGATATTATTTGCAAATCTATTTAAATATTGAATAAAGGTAATCAAAATTGTTAATTCATTCTTTGTGAGGCAAAAATTGTAGAGATTTCCACTTTACTTGCAGACATTTGCATAAATCTATGACGTTCTTATGGTATTCTGTCACTCTAACACGAGGTTCAGCTCTGTTTGGCAGTGAACTCGGGCTTCAATCTGTGTTGAAGAGTTCTAGATTTGCAAATCGACCTACTAGAAATTGCACTCTACATTTTTTTAAGATCAACAAGTTTATTTGGCTGAATCGACTAGAAAATCTGGTAATTTCGACTGGCTTTCTCATATTTTTTATTTGTTCATTTTAAATCTCTTCTTTCAGTCTGTGATCTGTATTATTTGGCATTAGGAATTCCTTTTTTTTGGAAAGTGCATCCTTCCATTCTAGCATCAAGCAATATTTTGACATTTTGGCGCTTTGGAAACATTGGATTCGTAAATATTTTATCATTTTTTGACCTTGAGTTAGCTTTGTTAAATGTCGATCTATAATATTTGTTGAATTTTCCTTGTTTGACACTAATTTACACTTTAGAGGTGTTGATTTGTTTTTTCCGTACCTAACAATTTGTTTTTGGCATTCATTGTGGCTTGGAACTGCTGAATTGCTACTGGCAAGAACTGTTAACCTGCCTTTTATTGAAATTTGCAAATCGATTCTACACACAAGCATCCATTTACTTTTTTGATGCTTTCAATATTCTCTATCAACTATGCTATGGTATTCATTTGATGTTTTATGACATATTTTTCAGTGTATTCCTTGTAGTCGACCTTGGATCTGTGAATGTTTGGTGCAACCCCCCTACAGATTAACTAAATCGACTCCTTGGCATGGTTGACTAGTCAATTCATTCCCTGGTTTCCTTTGCACAATTAGCAAGTTGTCGATTCACTCGTTTTGTCATTTGGGCGGGAAAGTGAGCAAGTTGAACTTGAGTTTTCTTTCGGGCCTTTTGTTTCACTAAACCATTAAAAATTGTTCTTTGTGTGATTTGAACCATGGAATCTATATGGTGTCTATTTTGGTTGGAATGTTTTTGCTGTTCGTTTGTTGCATTAACTTCCTTGTTTTGGTGTTAGTAGATGGAGCCATTCATCTGCAATAACCACTTTGTAAATCCTTAAAATCACACCTTAAATTTGGTTTGTATTTGGGCATACTACATATAGAAGGCATTCGCCTTGCTTCCATTTGGTAGGTCAAATTGGCCCTATGGTGGTGCAAAGTCAATTTATGTTGAAGCCAGAATTTGTATTCAAAGTTGAAATTTTGATGTCTTGCATTTTGTCTTTAAAATTTTCTCAAATTTTTCTCTGTTCATTTTCTCTCTCAAAACTTGTTAAAAAAAGTGATTTGTAGATTTTTTTATAAAGTATTTTTTAAAATTTGTAGTGCATTTAAAAGGTATAGGGATAAACATCAAAATTGGTATAAATTTCAAACGATAGTTTAAAATTGAGTTTTTTCTTTAATAAAAGTAGTCAATTTTTCATGTCCAATCCAATGATGACGATTTTAAACTATGTTTATAAAGTGTCTTTTTTCACTCTATATGGTCTAGCCTATGCATTAATTTGTGAAATGTGATCTATAATCTCAAAACTACAATTTTATGCTTCAATTGTCAAACTTAATTTTGAGAACTATTTGCTTTGCAAACAAGGGATATTGAACCTCTGCTATGAATTGATCTTCTTCCATATCTCCTTGTATACGATCTTGAGCCATATGGCCAATATTAGAAGAACAAGTGGTTTAACAAAAATAACAAGGTTTATGGAATAATATACATTATAGTTTATGAGAGATCTATTGATCACATAGAGCATGCTAAGTGTGCTTTCACTTCCTCGACCATCATCCAATAGTTATTTTGAGAACTTGAATCTTCAACTAATCATGTCATTCCCTTCATTGAGACACCTACAGAGTGATCAATCACCATACAATATTCCTTCACATACTGTTGTTTTCACAATTAAGGACACATTATCACCTCAAGATGAGTCATTTGATTTTTTTCCAACTAAGGGCACTTCATCTACTATTGGTACTTCTAAGTTTAGTGATGCTTCTTTGACAATTTCTACTGGTTCAATGCAGAAAGATTCTCATTGTCTTCCAAAGATAGCTCATTGGAACACATTGCTACTATATATCACATCCTTGTCTATTGAGTCTCATATTGTGGACTAAGAGGACACCATTGAGGATATATACGACCTCTTTCTTGATAGCTCCTATGGAGTTGTATCATCTTCTTGGACAATGATACAAGTGCATCTTGCTATTGTTCAATTTTTGAAGAAATGGAGACATTATTTGATGCTTAAGGAATTTGTGTTGTACACCAATCATAAAGCATTGCAATATTTGGGTAGTTAGAACAAGTTGAATTAGAGACATATGAAGTGTGTTGAGTACTTGCAAAATATTACTTTTGTGTTGAAGCGTAGAAGTGGATTTTCAAATAGGGTTGCAGATGCATTGAGTAGAAGATGAATTTTATTGATTGAGATGAGAGTTGAGATACTTGGTTTTGATGATTTAAAAAGTTTGTATGAAATTGATCCTATTTTTATAGGACCTTGGAAAGAATGTAAGGAGCTGATCATAGATAATCAGAGTAAGTGGGTTGATTACTTCATTCAAGAAGGTATATTGTTCAAGGACATTTAGTTATGTATGCCAAGAGGATCTATGAGGGAAAATCTAATCAAGGAGAAACATAGTGGAGGACTAGTAGAACATTTTTGTATTGATAAAATCGTGAGTTTGATTAAGGAGAAATAATTTTGGCCTCAGTTGTATAAGGATGTTCAAGAATTTGTTAGAAGTTGTATAATTTGTCAAGTTGCTAAGGGAATAAGTCAGAATATAGGGTTATACACACCTTTATCTATTCCTAGTAGACCTTGGGAAGACATTAGCATGGATTTTGTTCTTGGCTTACCGAATACACAAAGAGGTGATGATTATATATTTGATGTGGTAGATAGATTTTCAAAGATTTCACATTTCATTCCTTGTAAGAAAACATCATATATTGTTCATATAGCTGATCTATTCTTTAGAGGAGTAGTGACATTACACAGGTTTCTAGGACTATAGTTTCTAGCCGGGATAGTAAGTTTGTGGGATACTTTTGGAAGTCACTTTTGAAAAAGATGGGTATAGATTTGAAGTTCAGTTCTACATTTCATCCACAAACCAATGGACAAACAAAAGTTGTGAATAGTTGTTTGGATAATTTTTTAAGATGTTTTGTTGGAGATAAACCTAGTAATTGGGATTTGGTTTTGGCACAAGCAAAATTTGCATATAACAATTTGTTGAGCCAAAGTACAAGTAAAACACCTTTTGAAATTATTATTGGTATGCATCCTAAAGGGATATAAAATTTGAAAGATTTTGGTCTAGAAGAGAAGAGAAGTGCTGAAGCAGAGGGATATGCTAAACTCATGAAGAAATGTCATGATGAGTGAAGTATAATTTGGAACATAGTAATCAGAAATATAAGGATACAACTAACTGATCTAGGAGACATGTGAATTTTTAAGTTGGTGATGAAGTTAAGATTCATTTGAAGTAAGGCATATTTCCTGTTGGAACCTATAGTAAGATGAATGTGAAGAAGTTTGGGCCTTCTAAGATAATGAAGAAGATTGAGAGTGGTAATTCTTTTGAGATTGAGTTACTGGTTGACATGGACATATCACCTATATTCAACGTTGCAGATTTGTATGAATACATTGAGTCAAATGATGACACGGACATGAAGCAAGATTATCCTAAGAAGTGGATAGAGGAAAATAATAAGGTCTTTGATAGTAGAATTGGAAGGAGAAAAAGAGAAAATGATTACATGGAGTACTTAGTTAAGTGGAAGAATAAATTGGTTGAGGATGTTATTTGGATTTTCCAATATAAGTTGGATCTTTTGGATTATTCTCAAGTTGTATAGTAGCTTTGATGCAGAGCATCAATTGTATTAACCCTAAGTGTCTAATGCAGGAGAATCTTGGGTTCATCGCAATCTTGCATCAACCAAAAAATAGTTCTTTGTATTTTTTCATGTTTGCCGGTTGGGGAGATTATGCTAATTGATCATTCAATTGTTTGAGATAGCGTGTGCGGTTTCTGATCTTTAGATTTCAATCATTGTGATTGTAATGTGTGATTCATGGATCTTTCATGGATCATTTTGTATGGCCGAGCTCCTTGTGGTTTCCTTTTCATGGATCTTCAATTCCTTTTGGGTCAAACCTGTTTGTTGTACACATTTCCTTTTCTTGGGAACACAAAAAATTGCATACCATAAAAGAATATTTTCCCTTCGATGAGGAACATGAAATATCAATAGAAAGTAAGAGACAGTTAGAATTGGAAACAAAAGGTAACAAATGAGAAACTTGTGCGCAACAAGATAATTGAATTACAAAGATGCATGCACATCATCTATGAATTCCTAGTTGAAGAGACACCACATCCAATATTGGAGGCACACCATTGTCTACATCCCAAGTTGTAGGCACACCATTGTATCATGTTGAAGGCTGATGCAGGAGCATCCTGGGTGTAAGAGCAATCTTGCATCACCCAAAAAAATATTTCTATTTTTATATTCAATAAGGGTTATTTTATCACGAAAATGCCTCCACGAAGAGAACGTGGCGGAAGAGCTAGTGCTGTGACACCTGAGGTTAGAGAGCTGCAGAGACAAGTGCGAGCATTGCAAGAAGAGATTCACAGAGGAATGAATCTTAATGTCAGAGATGAAAGCGAGGATGAAGCCGAAGAAGAATATCAAGAAGGAGAAGTTGAAATTGTGAACCAGGAGGAAGAAAGACTTTTTCGGGCGATTTCCAAGATTGGGAAAAGACCTAAGATTGAGGTTCCTACATTTTCTGGAAATCTTAACCCAGAGGAATTGATCGACTGGATCAATGAATGTGAGGAATATTTTGAGTATGAAGATGTTGAGGATCCTGATAGGGTCAAATTTGCGAAGGCCAGACTGAAAGGTCATGCGAAGATATGGTGGCAAGAGATTCAGTTGGAGCAAAATAGAAGGGGAAAGGAGAAAATCACGAGATGGGATCGGATGGTGGATAAATTGAAGTGACAGTTCATTCCTATTGATTATGAGCTTGACCTACTGAAGAAAATGCAGAGTTTGAAGCAAGCAGGAAGATCTATTCAAGAGTATACAGAGGAGTTCTATCGACTTCTCATCAGAACAGGCCATGCAGAAGCTGATAAGGAGAAAGTTGCCCGATACCTTAATGGGTTAAGGCCAAGCATTCAGGAGGAGCTGAATCTGGTTCGAATGAGCAGTATTGAAGAGGCATACCAGTTTGCCCTAAAAGTAGAGGAAAAGTTGAACAAGAAGTTTGAGAGCAGACAAAATGGAAGAGGTCGCGGTGGATGATCTGGTGGACGGTCATATGGTGGCCGAAATGAAGATCCAAAAAAGAAGGATGAGGCCAGTAGCAGTCAGAATCAGCGAGGAAATAATTCCAATCGCTTCCAGGATCAAAATAATAGAGATCAAAGAGGAAGAGGAAGAGGACAAGGATCTGGAAGAGGTGGCTTCTGTGGAACATGTTTTCACTGTGGAGAAGAAGGTCATAGGGCATTTGAATGTCCTCAGCGCCAAGGCAGAACAGACAGGAGAAATGAAGGCCAGGCCAGAGTTGCACATGTAGATGAAGATGCCAGATCCTCAAATTCTGAAGATGCTGAAAGAGGAGAAACGTTGATTAACAAAGGAGTCCTATTGAGTGGTGAGAATGAACTTGAGCAAAGGAGGAGCTTGTTTCGCACCAGGTGCAAGTGTGAAGGTAAATATTGTGATGTGATTATCGATAGTGGAAGCACTGACAATTTGGTGTCAGAAGAGATGGTGACAAAGTTGAAGCTCAAGAGACAGAAACACCCACATCCATATCGGATTGCCTGGGTACAGGATGACCACAAGGTCATGGTCAATGAACAATGCCTGGTGAAGTTCAAGATTGGCGGATACCAAGATGAGGTACTGTGTGATATCATATCTATGGATGCATGTCATATGTTGTTGGGTAGACCATGGCAGTTTGACAGATGTGCTGTACATGATGGTCGTGCAAATACCTATTCCCTGACAAAGGATGGAGTGCGACATAAGCTAAAACCATTGAAGGAGACTGAAGAAAAGGTATGTGGTAATGCAAGGATAACTTTTGTTGATGGAAGAAATTTTCTAGATGGTATGAGGCATGAGCATGTATGTTTTGCTTTAATTTCAAAAGTTGGTAAAGAGGAAGTAGAAGATGTTCCTATAGAAGTTGCGGATTTGTTGAATGAGTTTCATGATATTGTATCCGATAACGTGCCTGATGGATTACCACCAGTCAGGAAGATCAGTCATCAGATGGACTTGATTCAGGAGCGAGTTTGCCAAATAAGGCAGCACACAGAATGACACCTGCAGAAAGTGAGGAGTTGAACAGACAAGTACATGAACTGTTACAGAAGGGGTTGATTCGTGAGAGTCTGAGTCCTTGTGCTGTACCAGCAGTATTAGCACCAAAGAAGAATGGAGAATGGAGGATGTGTACAGATTCTAGGGCAATAAACAAGATCACAATCAAGTACAGGTTTCCATTGCCACAAATGGATGATATTATGGACTGTTTGAGTGGAGCTGTGTATTTCTCAAAGATAGATCTGAAAAGTCGATATCATCAGATTCGGATCAGAGAAGGAGATGAATGGAAGACTGCCTTCAAGACAAAGGAAGGACTGTATGAGTGGTTAGTCATGCCTTTTGGGCTAACCAATGCACCGAGCACTTTCATGCGGCTCATGAACGAGGTTCTGAAAAATTTCTGGGTAAGTTTGTCATTGTTTACCTAGATGATATTTTGATCTTTAGTAAGACATTGGAGGAGCATATGATGCATATTTGTATGGTATTTGAGAAGCTGAGAGAAGAGAAATTGTTGATTAATTTGAAGAATTGCAGTTTTGTGAAGAAAGAGTTAGTGTATTTGGGATTTGTAGTTTCAGCAGAAGGTCTAAAAATGGACCCAGAGAAGGTACAGGCTATCCTTGAATGGCCTACTCCAAGGAATGCTACTGAGGTAAGATCTTTTCATGGTCTAGCTAGTTTTTATAGAAAGTTTATCAAAAAATTTAGCAGTATTTGTGGTCCCTTGACTGAGACAATGAGAGGGGATAGAAAAGAGTTTAAGTGGACTAAAGGAGCAGAAAAGAGTTTTCAATTGTTGAAATAAAAAGTTATAGAACAACCTGTTTTAGCACTTCCAGATTTTAATAAAGTGTTTCAAGTAGATTGTGATGCTAGTGGTACTGCAATAGGAGCTGTTATGAGCCAAGAAGGTAAACCTGTTGCTTATTTCAGTGAGAAGTTAAATGATGCCAAGAAGAAATATTCTGTTTATGATCAGGAATTTTATGCTATAGTTCAGGCATTAAAGAAGTGGAGACATTATCTGCTTCCTAAGGAGTTTGTTTTGTATACTGATCATCAAGCTTTGCAATATTTGAATAGTCAAAGAAAATTGAATCAAAGGCATTTGAAATGGGTTGAGTTTTTGCAGAGTTATACATTTGTTTTGAAACACAGAAGTGGAAAGTCTAATAGGGTTGCAGATGCTCTTAGCAGAAGGCAACTATTGCTGACAGAAATGCAGATTGAAGTGGTTGGGTTCAAGGAACTCAAGAATTTGTATCCAGAAGATCCTAATTTTGGTGAAGCTTGGAAAGCGTGTACAAAACCTGTTACTCTAGACAGGACAAAATGGTTGGATTTCATCATCCAGGATGATATGCTATTCAGAGGGAGTCAGTTGTGCATTCCATGAAGTTCTATGAGGGAGAATCTCATCAAGAAGAAGCATAGTGGAGGATTGGATGGACATTTTGGTCGTGATAAAACCCTTGGTTTGGTTAGTGAGAATTATTATTGGCCACAGTTGCAGCAAGATGTGAAGAAGTTTGTACAGAGTTGCAGAGTATGTTAGATGGCGAAAGGAGTGAAGCAGAATACAGGGTTGTATCAACCATTACCCGTACCAGAGAAGCCTTGGGAGGATATCAGCATGGACTTTGTTCTTGGTTTACCGAGGACTCAGCGGGGACATGATTCAATTTTTGTGGTGGTTGACAAATTTTCGAAGATGGCACATTTCATTCCCTGCAAGAAGACTAATGATGTTGTTCATGTAGCAGAATTGTTTTTCAGAGAAGTAGTGAGACTTCATGGTTTGCCAAAGACCATAGTTTCAGATCGGGACACTAAGTTTGTTGGATATTTCTGGCGTACGTTGTGGAAGAAGTTGAAGATAGATTTGAAGTTCAGTTCATCACATCATCCACAGACTGATGGACAGACAGAGGTGGTGAATAGGAGTTTGGGAAATTTGCTGAGATGTTTGGTTGGAGATAAGCCAACAGGATGGGATTTGATTTTACCACAGGTAGAATTTGCATACAATAATTCTGTCAATAGAAGCACTGGTAAATCACCATTCCAGATTGTATATGGAAGTAGTCCAAGAAATGCATCTGAATTGAGGAAGATAGATAAAGGAGAAATAAGTAGTGCTGAAGCTGAGGATTTTGCAGAACACTTGAAGAACATCCATGGGGAGGTGAGGAAGCATATTACTAAGATGAACGCACAGTACAAGGCTAAGGCAGATGAGAAAAGGAGGTATAAGGAATTTCAGGTTGGTGATGAAGTCATGGTTTATTTGCGGAAGGAGCAGTTTCTAGTTGGTACATATAACAAGCTGAAAATGAAGAAGTTTGGACCATGTAGGATACTGAAGAAACATGATTCAGGAAATGCATATGAGGTAGAATTGCCTACTGAGCTAAATGTTTCACCAGTGTTTAACATTTCAGATCTGACAGAGTATCATGAAGGAGGTGTTGAAGATGAGATCACAGCAGCACAGTGGAGTATTCCAGCAACTAGTTCAAACACTAAGGAGATCGAAGATATACTGGACAGTCGTGTTGGCAGAAGCACAAGGAACAAGACATATGAAGAATATCTGGTCAAGTGGAAAGTACAACCTGTTGAAGATTCATCATGGCTGACAAAGGAGGAGGTTAGCCGTCTTGGTTTTCCTCTGTACACCTGAGTCGTGACAGGGTCACTTCTCAAATTACCCCAGGTGTCTGATGTAGGAGCATCCTGGGTGTAAGAGCAATCTTGCATCACCCAAAAAAATATTTCTCTTTTTATATTCAATAAGGGTTATTTTGTGCAGAGCTGCTATTTATGGAAAGTTACTATTTTTGGTAATTTTTGTATGTGCTTAAAATGATTTGATTTCTTTCTTGGAGGTTCATTTTGGTCATATAAGTCTGCCAATAAAGTTTTATTGCCAAATCAAGTGTATATTGGAAGATATTGAAGATTTTCGGTATTGGCAGCAGGGTACAGAAACTTTGAACTCAGTTTTGAAAGCTTTAGAGGCCCCGGATGAGGTTGAAAATTTGGGTGACAGGTGCTTGCGCGAGTCAAGCCTGTAGAGCGCTTCGTGGCATTTTTGAAATGGGGTTATAATAGCCGATCGGGTCAACTGGTGATGACTTATGGTCTTCGGAAGTTGGGCCACCTGAAATGGCGAAAAATAATTTTCTTCAAAATTTCTGTTCGGGTTTCAAAGGTTTTCTTGAGCCGACTATGATGTGATGAAATGTAAAATAAAATAATTCTAAGTTTGGTCGGCCTTATTGGCTAAAATTCTGGAACCTTCCCAAGCGATGGGGAATTGCCTATATAAGGAAGGCTGTATTATTGTCTTAGGTAGTTCAGAATAGTTCTGGGTAGTAGATCTGGGTATTGATTTGAGACTTTGTCCTACAGAATATTGTAAGGAATGCCCATGTGGCTTTGCATATTGTAATTCTGAAAGTTTGTAATTCCACATTTGTGGAGATAATAAGAAGCCAATTTTCTGTTCTTGCAAATTGTTGTTGTTTCTCTATTTCTGTTATGCGTTTGTGGTATTAAGGGGAGCACCCTTCATCAAAGGCACACCATTTTCTACATCCCAAGGTGTAGGCACACCATTGTCTACATTTGAAGGTGTAGGCACACCATTGTATCATGTTGAAGGCACAAAATTGTCTACATCCAAAGGTGTAGGCAAACCATTGTCTACATTCGAAGGTGTAGGCACACCATTGTATCATCTTGAAGGCACAACATTTTCTACATCCAAAGGTGTAGGCACAACATCATGTCATGTTGAAGGCATGCCATTAACATCTCAAGTTGGTCAGGATCTATCTTTCATATATCAATTTCAAGGCACATCATCTTCAGTTGAAGGTATAAAATTCACACATAATGTTGTTGATGCTCCTAGAATTGTTTATAGAAATAAAAATATTTTATTGATATTGATACTAACATTTTGCAAGAAATGCCTGAAAAGATTCCCAAGTGTACTTGTAAAAGAAATGCTAACTATATTTGGAGATCATTTTTTGAGAATTTAAATGTGACAGGAAGATGTCAAATATTTATTGAAATGATGAGAAATCTAAAATTTAGGCCCATCATGAAGATTCTTGGGCTAACAATGATGGATGAGTCAAGTGAAAAATATATTGTAAAGAATCTAATGACTGCATATGAGAGCGTAGGTTCTACATCATGCATGAAAGACAATAATGTCACATGATGTCTACTTACACCGAAACAATAGTAAGCACTCAAATGAAGAAATCTTGACTCATTAGAAAGAAAAGAAAAGTATTGGAAATAAGTAAAAAGTCTCTAATGAGAGCCAAGGCAAGGTGTCAAAGAGTGGAAGATCCAAATAGAAATGAGTTATGGGCATTTTTCAGTAGACTACTACCAAAAGATAAAAAAATTGTTGAAGCTTTGAAATCCTTGATTGAAGAATTTTGGAAGAATAACACACAAGTATCTCCTAATCAAAGAGATGTTGTAAGAAGGAGGATTGGCAATTGAATCCACATTCCACATCCAAAAAAAAATTTGGATTCAACTCAGACACAATTCTTTACAAAATTTATACATATGTATCCTCAAATTAAAATTAGTCAAAGATATTTTGAAATGGCTAAACCTTTTTATGAAAAGATAAATCACACATGCACAACTTTTTGTTGTAGGGTACATATTGAATTTTCTAACCATTTTGATGTTTATCGTAAATATTTGGTAAATTAGAACTTTATCGTAAATCGTTCACATATAAATAATCTCAAATTTAGTACTTTATCATAAATATTCGATAAATTAATCTCCTCATTATGTTTATATTATTGTAGGCCATGTTTTTGTTGTTATTGCACCTGAAGAAAATGAATAAGGGAAAAATCATTATTTGTGTCATTATGTTGAGGAAAAAAAGAAATTGGATCACTTGGTCATCGACAGTGAAGAATTAGAATACCCTATAGAAGTAGTGGTTGTAATGTTGGAGATTTGCCAGCAAGCTAGTACTGACTGTATGTTTGTCATTGATGACAACATATAGTAAGTAGCATGCATGGAGGACTTATGCAGAAAGCCTTAAGTATATGAAGCATGGATATGTTATCAGCATGATATCATGGACACAGATGTTAATTTTTAGTACAGATAGTTATGTAGTAGCTTGTGTCAGCAGTGTCCCTGACAGAGTTACAGGTAGTGTTCTATGAGTGATTGTCCATACAATTATCATGGAACCTTGCATGTTTGGATATGTGATGAAGACATGTTATTAATGTTACATTAGTGGATGCAGAGTCTAATGATCATTAGAAGTGAAGTTATGTAGTTGCTATTCACCAGTTGCAGTTTCCTGGGTTTATCCAGAAGAGCCGATAGAGATTTTATTAGTACAGGAGTTGCGCCTATCATTTCGGTATGCACCCTTGGATTAGTGATCAAAGAAGAGTTAAGAATGTTCAATTAAGAGGGTATGATGTAATTCATCTTGAGGAGAAAGCATTAATTAATTTGGTAGAGCTGACAGTGTGTAGCGTGCACCTACACTTATTGATTTAGACAGGTCCCAGCTTGTGTTGCGTGCTTAGTAGAGCTGACTAAGATGTTGTACAAGATTGTTGTTATTTCTCTATTATGATTTCAAGATGGTTCTAATAGGCTGACTTGATTATTTTATTTAAAGGAAAGATATTTATAGGCAGTCATTTGCGATTGCTAAAGCATGGTTTAGAGTTGAATGTGAAGAGCAAAGCAGAGTGTACGAAGTGTTGAACCATCAGAAGAAGGTCTATGTGACCAAGTAAAGAGTTTATGCTATACATTGGAACTGATCCAGGCAACAGGTCAAAGTGCAGTTCACCAAGATCCAAATATAGTGTGTGTTTGTTATTTAGAAGGTTGTAGCCTTCACCCCTTTGAGCAGTGTGCTCTTGGATAGTGCGTCCTCACCCCTAACAGGGTTAATTGTAAGAGACTCCTAATAGGGTTTGACCCTTTACCAAGTCATTGTACTAAATGCATTGTAAAGACAACTCCTAACAGGGTTAAGGATCTTCTAACAAAGATCATAATACACTAGTGTAGATTATTAGTGGCTGCCAATTCCCACCGAGGTTTTTACCTATTTGGGTTTCTCCGTAACCAAAATATTGGTGTTGTGTTCAAGTGTTCTTTCATTTTGTTTATGCTTTATGTTTAAGTATACTTAATTGGATAAAGAATTGAAACTTGTAGATAATTGATTCACCCCCCCCCCCTCTTAGTCATCTCTTGGGACTATTCCTAACAATTGGTATCAGAGCCAAGTGCCTTGGAGAGAAAGTTTAACAGCTTGAGGTTGATCAGATGGCATTCTTTAGAAAATACAATCCTAAGTTTGATGGAGAGAATTATCTTGATTGGAAGAACAAAATGATGACACATTTGCAGTGCATTGCTTTTGAAGTTTTTGAAGTGGCTATCAAAGAAGTTCAGATCCCCTCTCTAGTAGATCTTGCAAAGAAGGATGCTACTGGTAAGCAAAAGGATTTATTCCATCAGAATGCAATAGCCAAAGAATCCCTTATCAATGCCTTATCTGATAGAGAGTTCTTAGAGATAAAGAAAGTAGATACAACCTACAAGATATGGAAGCACCTAGAAGACATGTTTGAAGGAGATAAACAAGCAAAGGATGTGCATAGAAAAACATGGAAGAAAAGATACAATGCATTAGAGATGCTGCCTGAAGAAAACATCAGAGCTTACAACCAAAGGATTAATGAAGAAGTTGCTATAATTAGAAACAATGGTGGAGAGATCTCGTAGGAAGAAATTATGGATAAATTGATGACTACTCTCACCGTAAAGTATGAAAACAAGATCAACATCCTTGATGAGACCATGTAGCTTACATCAAATTTCAAAAGAGAGACCTTGATCAGAAAAATATCAGCTTTTTAGATTTCAAGATTGAAGATAGAACCTAAAAGTGAGATGGCCTTCAAAGCATTAGTCCATGGTAAGAAATCTCCAAACACTTCTGGTAATTTTGATGATGATGATGAAGAGAAAGCACTAGATGATTTCATTTCTATGATTTCTAAAAGAGAAAAGAAAGGAAAAGGGAAATATGAAGGTCAATTGCCATTTAAATGCTTTTCATGTAATAAGATTAGTCACTTTGCATCTAAGTGTCCTACAAGAGCTAAAAAGTTCAAAAATGACTACAAGCCTAAGTACTCTAAGGAATGTTACTATGCTGGAGATGGAGTATTAGATGATGATTCAGCTAAAGATGAAATTGGATTCATTGCTATTATAGAGAAAATGAATAATGAGATGGATTATGAGGATGAGAAAAAGGAAGAAGAATTAGCATTGATTTCAGAAGCAGACATAAGGATAGATTGGATCATAGATAGTGGTTGTTCACATCACATGATAGATGATAAAGATAGGTTTATTCATCTAGACAAATACAATGGTGGCATGGTTAGATTTGGAGATAATACTCCTAAACCTATCATTGGTAGAGGAGCTATCACATTGGATGGAAAGAACAACACTGATAATGTTCTCTATGTAGATGGTTTGAAACATAACCTTCTTAGTGTTGGACAGCTACTTGAAAAAGGTTATCAGTTGGAGTTCAAAGACAACAAGTGCATCATTAACAAAAAGGATGGTGTTATGATTGCATCAGGTTCAAAGACTAAAGGTAATGTTTTTCAACTTAATTCAGAAGAAAGTTTTTTTGTTGCTAAAGTTGATGACAGTTGGCTATGGCATAAAAGATTATGTCATATCAATTTTGATAACATAGTAAAGATAAGCAATGTAAAGGTAGTTAGAGACCTACCTAGCATAGCAAAACTAGTTGATACTATTTGCAGGGAGTGTGTGATGGGAAATCATGTGAGGAATTCATTTAGAAGTAAGCACAATTCAGTAGAGAACAAGTTGGATCTGATTCATACAAACCTATGTGGACCAACTCAAACAAGGTCATACTATGGTGAAAGGTATTTCATTTTGTTTGTTGATGACTATACTAGAATGATGTGGGTTGCATTCTTAAAAGACAAGTCAGAATCTTTTGAAAAGTTAAAAATATTCAAAGCTAAGGTTGAGAATGAATTTGGACTAAAGATAAAATATCTAAGATTGGATAGAGGTGGAGAATTCACCTCTGACAGTTTCTATGAGTACTACGAAGAACATGACATAAAAAGGAAGTTGAGTGCACCTAGAACCCCTCAGTAGAATGGGATTGCAGAGAGAAGAAATAGGATCATCCTAGATACAACGTGCACCATCATGATTGAAGGAAAAGTTGCACACACCTATTGGAGAGATGCAGTCAATACAACAGTCTATACCATCAATAGAATACAATTAAGGCCTGGCTTAGAAAAAACACCACATGAGCTATGGTTTGGTAATGTTACCATAGTGAAATACTTCAGAATCTTTGGAAGCAAGTGATACATCAAGAGGGATGCAGCAATAAACAAGTTTGATGCAAGAAGTGATGAAGGTATTTTTCTTAGTTACTCTACTAAAAGAAAATCTTATAGATGTTTTAATTTGAGATTAAAGAAGATCATTGAAAGTGCTCATGTTAAGATTGATGAAAAGTTTATGGTTCAAAAAAGATATCATGATTATTCACCTATGATTGAAGAAGAACCTAGACCTTCCACTAGTGAGATAGTTGTTCAAGAGATGTTTGAAAGTATTGATATGTTATTCAATGACCCTAAGATGAGTGAAGAAGAAACTCCAAAGGAAGATGAGACAATATCACCTAAAGTTCCAAAGTTTACTTCTAAATATCATTCTAAGGATGACATCATTAGAGATCAGAGCAGAAAAGTCACAACAAGGTCGAAAGAAAGAATTCAACAAGCAATGAGGTGTATGTTTACTATCTCACATTGAACCTTTAAGTGTTGAAGATGCATGTAATGATTTAGATTGGCATGAAGCTATGAAAGAAGAACTATATCAGATTATTAAGAATGATACTTGGGAACTGGTCCCAAGACCTAGTGATAAGAATGTGATTGGAACAAAATGGATATTTAGAAATAAGATGAATGAAGATGGCATAGTAGTAAGGAATAAAGAAAGGTTAGTATGTAAGGGATATGCACAAAGAGAAGGTATTGATTATTCAGACACATTTGCACCTATGAGCAGAGTAGAGGCCATTAAGTTATTTTTAGCTTATGCAATAGTCAAAAACTTCAAAGTCTATCAGATGGATGTCAAGTCAGCATTCTTGAATGGAGAGCTAAAGGAAGAAGTTTACATTGAATAGCCAGAAGGATTCACCTTATCAAATAAGCCTAATATGGTATGCAGACTGAAGAAAGCCCTCTATGGACTTAAGCAAGCCCCTAGAGCTTGGTATGAGAGACTTGATGGATACTTGACAAAGATTGGATTCAAGAAAGGAGGAAAAAATTGTAATCTATTCATAAGAGAGACATCTGAAGGTTTGTTACTAGTAGCTATATTTGTTGATGACATTACCTTTGGAGGTAATGACAAGCTTAGTGAAGAATTTGCTAAGGAGATGCAGAGCGAGTTTGAAATGAGCATGATTGGACCTATCAAATACTTTTGGGGATTAAATGTGCAACAAATAGAGAAAGGCATATTCATTAATCAGTCCAAGTATGTAAAAGAAATATTAAAGAAATTTAAGATGGATGATTGTAAACTAGTGGGCACACCTATGATAATAGGATGCAAGCTTACAAAAGAAGATGACTCACCAGCAGTAGATGTAACATTGTATAAATCTATGATTGGTAAACTCATATATCTTACTCAAACCAGACCTGATATTTCCAATGTAGTTGGCATAGTTGGAGGATTTATAGAAGAGCTTAAACAAATTCATCTCATGATAGTAAAAAGAATATTCAGCTATCTACAGGGCACTATAGATTATGGTCTATGGTATCCTAGTTCATAAAATGTTGAGCTTCATGTATATACTGATGCAGATTGGGTAGGATGCATTGATGATAGAAAGAGTACATTAGGTGGAACAGTGTTTCTTGGTGACAGACTTGTCGCTTGGACAAGCAAGAAGAAAAATTTTATCTCTCAGTCAACAGCAAAAGCAGAGTATCTTGCAACAGCCCTAAATTGTTCTACAATTGTTTGGATCAAGAAAATGATAAAGGATTTTGGAATTCAGATTGATAATCCTATTGTTATTCATTGTGATAACACTAGCACTATCAACATGTCAAAGAACCTTGTGATGCATGCAAAGACAAAACACATAGAGATTAAGTATCACTTCCTAAGAGAGAAAGTTGTAGAGAAAGAAGTCAAGTTGGACTATGTGAGTACTAAAGATCAGTTGGTAGACATATTCACAAAGCCTTTGCAAAAGGATACTTTTGAGTATCTCAGGGAGAAGTTGGGAGTAATTCCCTTCCCTGATTCTTCTTAGAAGAAAGAAGAAAGAGCACCAGTCCTCAGGGACTAATGGATGGTCGACTACTCTACTTCAGGAGCAGTACTAGTGCTTAAAATGTTTGGCACCCTTTTCCATTGATGTCAAAGGGGGAGTAATATATAGTCATGAAAAACATAAATAAAGAAGGAATAATATACAAAGGGGGAGTAGCATTCAATCATGAAACAGTTCGGTTAAGGAAATGGAGAATATTGAAGAATAGTGCAACAGATGGAGGATTATTCCTTGGGGGAGTTTTTGATGAGGAAATGGAGAATTTTATAAAAGAAATTTTCATTTGGGTTGGTGGTTTTTTTCATTCCATATGTTTCCATCAATGCCAAAGGGGGAGATTGTTGGAGATTTACCAGCAAGCCAGTACTGACTGTATGTTTGTCATTGATGACAACATATGGTAAGTAGCATGTGTGGAGGACTTATGCAACAAGCCTTAAGTATATGAAGCATGGACATGTTATCAACATGATATCATGGACGTAGATGTTAATTGTTAGTACACATAATTATGTAGCAACTTGTGTCAGCAGTGTCCCTGACAAAGTTATAGGCAGTGTTCTGTGAGTGATTGTTCGTACAGTTATCATGGAGCCTTGCACGTTTAGATATGTGATGAAGACATGTTATTAATGTTACATTCATGGACGTAGAGTCTAATGATCATTAGAAGTGAAGTTATGCAGTCGCTATTCACCAATTGCAGTTTCCTGTGTTTATCCAGAAGAGCTGACAGAGATTTTATTAGTATAGGACTTGCACCTATCATTTCGATATGCGCACTTGGATTAGTGATCAAAGAAGAGTTAAGAATGTTTAGTTAAGAGTGCATGATGTAATTCATCTTGAGGAGAAAGTATCAGTTAATTTGGTAGAGCCGATAGTGTGTAGCATGCACCTACACTTATTGATTTAGACAGGTCCCATCTTGTGTTGAATGTGAAGAGCAGAGTAGAGTGTGTGAAGTGTTGAACCATCAGAAGAAGGTCTATGTGACCAAGTAAAGAGTTTATGCCATACATTGGAACTGATCCAGATAGTGTCAAAGTGCAGTTCACCAAGATCCAGATATAGTGTGTATCTGTTATTCAGAAGGTTGTAGCCTTCACCCCTTTGAGCAGTGTGCTCTTGGATAGTGCGTCCTCACCCCTAACAGGGTTAATTGTAAAAGACTCCTAATAGGATCTGACCCTTGACCAGGTCACTGTACTAAATGCATTGTAAAGAAAACTCCTAACAAGGTTAAGGATCTTCTAACAAGGATCCTAATACACTAGTGCAGATTATTAGTGGGTGTCAATTCCCACCGTGGTTTTTACCTATTTGGGTTTCCCCATAACCAAAATATTGGTGTTGTGTTCAAGTGTTCTTCCATTGTGTCTATGCTTTATGTTTAAGTATACTTAATTGGATAAAGAATTGAAACTTGTAGATAACTGATTCAGCCCCCCCCCCTCTCAGTTATCTATTGGATCACTTGGTCATTGATGGTGAAGAATTAGAATACCCTATAGAAGTAGTGTTTGTAATTGGTACATGGCTTGGACGGAATGGTTTGAAGAACCCTAGGTTGCGGTTGTTCAAGGATTGGGAGACACACGGGAAGATTCTTTATTATTCAAACCTCATCATTGCATCAAATTTCCTTAGATGTGGAGGAAAACCACACAATAAAACTCTTTGGAAGGTTTGTAAGTCATACCACGAGGCAATACTTGAGACAATAAAGGGTAGGGAAAATCCAACTAGTTCATTGGACTAAATGGGGATACAAAATGTTGTAACATCAAATCTATTTGAATACATGTTCATATAACATGTATATTTATATAGGAATAAATTCCCTTGAATCCACATTGGGTGGATTTTAAATTGCTCATGCATTACCCAGCATGTATAATGGGAAGTTTGTAAGATTTATTGACAATGTTTCTCTTATACTTTTTGGAGAAATACTAGAGGTTTTCTCTTCTCATCTCTTTCCTCTTAGTGCTCCTAATGAGCTGAGTTGTAAACATGTTTTTCATTATTAATAAAAAAAACATGTCCAGGAAACAAGCTCTAGAAATAGTAGTCAAATAAATTATGGTACGGCTACATAAAATCTAGTGAGATCCTATAACTTTTTGAGTAGGAAGATCTTGATGTTACCAAAAAACTTTGTTGCTTCCATAAAAATTAGTTTTGAACTTTAAGGGGTCAAATTATTCAATTCCCAAAAACTATCTTGTTATTACCAATATGAGTGATGTAGAGACACGAGGTCAAATCAATCTACTAAGGCCAAATAGTTCATCGTGGCCTTGAACCATCTATGCAAATATCTCTAGTTGGTTGGGTGAATTCTAGAAACAACCTCATTTCACAGATGGACTTGCTCAAACATTCTAGACTACTCTAGACTGAAGTGTCCCTTAAGGTGCTCAGTTGAAAGCTGCAATAGTGTGTATATTACAAATTGTTCATCATGGACTCATACTATCTATGAAAATAACTCCAGTTGGTTAGGCAAACACTAGTGACAACATCATTTTTCACGTAGACTTTCTCGAACATTCCTGACCACTTAGGAGAAAAGTGTCCCTGAAGGTGCACTAAGCATGGAATTAGAAATATTTATGGGGTCATTTTTTGGAGCTCATATGAGGTATCAGAAAACTATTAGGTGCTATAGGATCATGTTACCAAAGCCTAAAATAACCTATCTTAGTTTTTGGAGATTAAAATTCATTTTAATTTGGCAACACAATCTTGGTTGATGTCAAAACTTGCAATGTTGCATAGTTGAAAGTCGCAATAGTTCTGGCTCCTCCCTAGATGTCCCAGTTTGGCCGGAGATGGATTACACATGGAGAGGATTTTAGATTTATGGGCATCCCCTTTTTCTTTTCAGGCTTAACCTATGGATCTTTGGAATGGTATTCTAGCCAGAATTGAAAAGAAGTTAGACTACTAGATCACCAAGCCTTTATCCCTAGCTGGTAAGTTCTAGATGTTTTCTAAAGTGTTAGCTGCTACCCATGTGTACTACTCTTCTTGTTGGGTGCCCTCTAAGGCTTCTTATATGAAGTTCTAAAAGCTTCTTTGTGATTTTTTTGGGCCTATGGAGCCGATTCACATGGCTTCCACAGAGTTGTCTGGGAGTATTGTTGTCTTCCCAAAGATTATGGTGGTCTTAACCTTCTTTTCACTTAGAATTAAGGTATTTCTCTATGTGTCAAATGGGTGATTAGATCTTTGTCTAGGGATGAAGCTTGGAAGATCCTACTGAGACATTTCCTCTCCTTAGGATTTCCTATTCATAGACTATCTTGGAAGGGGATTGGTTTTTAAACCCTTCTTGTTATGGTAGACCCAATTTAGATCTATGGAACTTTTGTTGTCAAAAGCATATGGAGAGCTTGGAAATTTTTTAAGCGATGGTTGCGATGAGATGGAAATAGATTTTGAGATGGTCTCTCTTTTAACTAGCACAACATGCGGTAGTCACCTCTTTTTCATCAGCAAGGGCTTCCGCTTGCTAAGATCTAGGGTTTGCATGCTCTACGTTTTCATAAACGTGGCATCAGAAACCCCAAGGATATTTTTTCTAGATCCACCATGAGTCTCCACTCTTGGGAATATCTTTAGGTGTAGTTTAGGATTTCTCACCTGAATTTGTATACTTTTGACCTTTTGGTCTTGGCCTTACCTCCTCATTTATTGTAGAATCTTGGCATTCTTTCTATCAAGCCCTAGTGGAAAGATTAGAAGTGGTATGATCCTTGGAATCCTCTCACTAACTACAAATCCAATATGGGTTATCCTTGGTTGGTACCCCATCTATTAAAGGTTGATATATTGAATCACATATGGCATTTGTCTTCTTCTCAAAAGACTTGGACGTTTCACTTTATTACTACTTGGTATGGTATCACAAAGACAAAATTTTCTCATTTTGCATGGTGTGTGATTTTTCAAGGCTTGCCTTTGGGTGCTAGGATTTGACATCTGGGAGCCCTTGATCCTAGGTTCCCTTTATGTGGCCTCCCAAAGAATTTCATTCATGTTTTTTGGTTTTTTTGCTGTGCTTAGCAATACTGGAATTGGATTCATGAATTCTTTAAGCCTGTCTAGCCAATTCCTTTTTCTTGGGATATGGTCTTGGTGGGTGACTCACCCAGAATGCCTTCTAGATTTACCCAGATTTGGCATGCTTTTAGGATGGAGATTCTTTTCACTCTTTGGAAAGATAGGAATGGTTTTCTTTTCACTCATAGCTTTCTGGATATTAATGTCTCTATGTATACTAAATCTTGTATATGTGATAATGTCTCAATGGAAACCCAATCTTGGTTGATGTCAAAACTTGCGGTGTTCCTCTATTGAAAGTTGTAACATTGTGTATCTTTCAAACTTTTTGTTGTGGCCTCGAACCATCTTCACCATTAGCTTTGGTTGGCTAGTTAATACTCGTGACAGCCTCAATTTTCAAATGGACTCACTCAAACATTATTGACCACTCAGGAGCAAAGTGTCCATAAAGGTGCACTAAGCATGAAATTAGAGATCTTTAGGGGGTCATTTATCAGAACTTGTGTGAGGTATCAATGAACTGTGAGGTGGTACAGGACCATGTTACTAAGGCCTACAATAACCTATCTCAATTTTTGGAGATTTTTTTATTTTTTTAATTCAGAAACACAATCTTGGTTGATGTCAAAACTCACAATGTTGCTCAGTTGAAATTTGCAATAGTGTATATCTTTCAAACTATTTATCATGGACTTGGAACATCTACCCCAACAGCTCCGATTGGCTAGGTAAATGCTAATGAAAACCTCTTTTCACACATAGACTCGCTCAAACTTTTTTGACCACCTAGGAGAAAAGTGTTCCTAAAGGTGGACTAAGAACCATTGAGCAGTGATCTTTAGGGAGGCATTTCTCATAGCTCATGTGAGATATTAGTGATCCATTAGGTGCTATAGGACCATATTACCAAGGCTTACAATAAACTATCTCATTTTTGGGAGATTCAACTTTATTTTAATTTGGAAACCCAATCTTGGTTGATGTCAAAACTTGCAATTTTGCTCAGTTGAAAGTTGCAAATTTTTGTATCTTTCAAATCATTCATCATGGCCTCAAACCATATGTTCCATAGCTCTAGTTGGCTAGGTAAATTATAGTGACAACCTCATTTTACACATAGACTTGCTCAAATGTTTTAGACCACTTCGAACCGAAGTGTCCCTAAACGTGCACTAAGCACCATTGAGAAATGATCTTTCAAGGGTCATTTCTCAGAACTCATGCAAGGTATTAGAAAATCATCAAATTATATGTGACTGTGTTATGGAGGCCTACAATAACATATCTGAGTTCTAGGAGATTTGACATTATTTTAAATTTCCAACCCAATCTCGGTTGATGTCAAATCTTGCAATGTGCCTCAATTGAAATGAGAAACATTGTGTATCTTTCAAACTGTTCATCTTGGATTCAAACCGTCTATGCCAACACATTCAATTGGGTCAGTAAACACTAGGAATAACCTTGTTAGGCTTTGCAACACACTCAAACATTCTAGACCACACCATACTAGTGTGTCCCTTAAAGTTCTTGTAATGCCCTAAATAGGTCAAGGTGGTCAAAATACTCCAATAGGACTAAAATTGGGTAGGATTGATGATTTTAATCTTATATGACCTATTTATACTTGTTTGAGGTGTTGGAATGGAAATTATGAGTCTAGGTAAGTGATTAAGAAAAACTTGTCAAAGTTGCACAAAAGTTGCTATGACAACTTTGTAAATTTTATGCAAAAGATGTAATGCTTGGTTCCCAACTCCCAAAATTAGTTAAAGATTTACAAAATGAAACATTCATATTCTCATAAAGTATGAATCATATAGTAACAATATACATAGATACACATGCAAGCATAAATATAAGGCATGAGAAATTTACAAAGTATACGACATCCACATAAACATAAAGTAGTATACATCAATACACATAAAAAATGAGTTGAATAATTAAAACAAAAACTATGTATATTCATAGAGAATGAAGCCAAATATATATTTCCAATAATGTCATACATCAAATATATCCAATATCATTAAATTGGCTTCCTAAAAGCCAAATGGATGTAGAATGTCACTTATACAATATACAAAAAAATGTCTAGTAATGCCATATACCTACATACACTATATATCCCTAATCTAGTCATTTCCCTCAAGGGGAAGAAAATAAATCTCTGGCTATCTTCAATCATCACATCAATGAAGATGCAGTGCTTGCTAGATATTTTTTTGAGTGCGCTCACTAGTCCTCATGTCTAGACTCTTCTACAGCTCGAGCTAATAAAATAAAAAGTATAAACATCAATAACTAATATACATCAAAATTTAATTATACGATGACATAAAATATAATATTTGGTTACCTCTAGCAAATAGTCACTATGTACATCCACCGAAGGGGCATGTTGGCAATCTGGAGTAATAAGTCCCTACAACAATGAGCAAAATAATAATTAAAATACATACATGAATATCATTAAAATTTTCAATACAAACTATTAAAATAACAATTAAAATTAAGTGATCTCTTTCATACCTTGGTGAGTGCTTTAGAACTAGCTATTGTTGCAATTACTCCACAATCCAAAGTATCACAAATTGCCGGAGGAGTCTCTGATGTCAATAACTAAAAATGAAACAACAAAAGTATTATTTAGTTATCAAGATTACCTATAATTTTTTACAACCCCACTAATGAATAAATGGTATCTTTGTAAAGGTTCCACCGCATCCTTCAATGTGTGATGTCAATGTCAAAGCTTCAGTATTAAACTAGTGCACATGTATGATAATTTATAAGAAAGCCATTCGTATAAGAATGTACTACTGACATGTTAATTATATTGCATTATTACATATATACCTTTGTTGGCAATTTGGTTGTGGTATGTACATGAATGTTTTCATTATGGAAACATATGTTCCCTATGAAGATCACATAAGCTGGAAAGTAAGTATGGAAGATCGTAGACTAAAATTGTCTAAGTATGAAACAGTGTTTTTGACAGAGCACCCGATACAGTTTGTTTTGGCAATGTTCACTGGAGCATGATCAAAGTTTTCATAGTTGAACATAGACTCTATGGTGTCTAAGGATACCCCATCTCAGTGTGAAAAAGAGTATGGATAGTACAGACAAAGTTATGATTGTTTTATTGATGACAAAGTATAGCCGACAGAGCAGTTTTGAAGGCAGAATTGGTAAATGAATTAAGGGATTATTTTGCTTGTCAAAATAATGACTTAATATTATAAAGAGATGACATCCTAGATGTTTAATCTTGGATAAAGATGTGGAAGCTAACTAAAGAAGATATTATGTTTGTATCTTGTATAAAGATGTACCGAACATACTTGAAATGTAACGTGTGATAGTTGTATATTGTAATAGCGGTGAAAGTTGTTGATGCGAAGTTGTAAGTAGTACCATATTGTAATCAGTAAACATTTGTATTACTTGTTTGGGCAGTTAGCTCATTTGGTAATTAGGTTTTGTATCTACAACTCCTAACAGGGTTGAGGCTTCTAACAAGGCCTATAGTCCCTTAACCAGGACTGATACACTATATGATTGTAACAGGCTCCTAACAGGGTCAACATCCTTAACAGGATATCTTTTGATTAGTGGATCTTTGTGGGTACCATCCCCACCAGGGTTTTCCCTTGGCCAAGGTTTCCTTGAGAACATATCATGTGTTATGAGTTCTTTACATTTACTATTATGTATGCTATTTAGTCTCTTATGCTTTAAAGTAATCTGTTATATCCATAAGTGGGCAAAAGAAAAAGTTTGTGAAATACTGATTCACCCCCCCCTCTCAGTATTTCCTATTTCTAACAATTGGTATCAGAGCATAGTTACTCAGAGAAGGAACATTCAAGGAAAGCCTAGCAGCTTCAGTAAGATCTCTATGGATATGGATCAGTTACAGAACAATCTTGAAGAAGCTCTTGAACAAATTGATATGCTTACTAATGAAAGAAACACTCTGAAAAGAAAGTATGATGATGCAAAGAATCTTATTGACAAATTGAAACGTAAGATAGGAGATCTGAAATCTGAGAAGGAATCTGAAATTCTTGTTGAAGATTGTGATGATTTAGAAAAAGAAAATGTGATCCTTAAACATGAATTGAAGATAGCAAATCTGAAGCTTAGCTTGAAAGATGGAAATGACAATCTGAGATCTGAGAATGAAAGTTTAAAGAATGAGAATGAAGATCTGAAATCTAAACTTGGAAAGGTAACATTTGAATTTGATAAAGTCAAATTGCAGTATGATGAACTTGAGAAATACAACATGATTGTGAAAGGTGAATTGACTCAATCTAAACAACAACTTGAGAGACTATATTCAAACAGTGAAAAGATTAATGAGCAAGTATCTTATGGAAAACCATTCTATGACAAAACTAGTCTTGGATTTAACACATTGAAGATAGTTAGTGAAAGAAAGAAACCATATCTGAATGTATGTGAAAGCAGTGAAGAAAAGAAGTTAGATGAGAACAAATCTGAAGATGCACCTAAGCAAGAAGAATCACCAAAGCAAGAAGATGCACCGAAGCAAGAAGAACCACAAAAGCAAGATGAACCATCCAAAGGTATGCAAAGAGAATTCAAAGGTAGATGTTTTTCTTATAATACTATTGGTCATATGAAGAGAGATTGTACAGGTAAACAATTCAAACCTCTTAATGGATATTGTTATAATTGTCATGATTTTGGACATAGAGCTATTGAATGTAGAAGATCTAAAGTTATTGAGAATAATTACAATAGTAGAATGCCTAGAAATACTAACAATGCAGATCAGAGATCAACTGAAGACATGAAAAGAAGGAATGGAATAGTATGTTATAGATGCAACAAAATTGGACATATTGCTAGAAATTGTAGGACACAAATCAATCAGCAAGCACCTAGATATGGAACCAATGGAATCATTTGTCAAATATGTAACAAGATTGGACACATAGTAAGATTTTGCAGAATGAATAATGGAGGTTATCATCATAACCCTAACCCTAGAAACTATGCAAGAAGGAATGAAAATGCAGGAAACAAAGAGAAAGGTTGTTGTAGCAATGAAGATGAAGTAAAATTTGTTAAAGGCACAGATCAAGGAGGTATATTCAGCACTGAAGGTAATCAGGAAGGTAATGTATCTGATGGTAAGAATGACTCTTTACCTAACCCTTCTTTAAGCACTTAAATTATGTAAATTTTTGTAGTTTAGGAACTTAGAATTAGTGTAGAATTAGATTTTGAATGAGTTAAGTTTTGCGTAGTTAGATGAAGATTTTTTATGTTATACTAATGCTATGGTTAAGTGTGCAAAAAGAAATATTATGTTTTGTGAGGTCGCAAGAAGATTTATGGTTGCAGGTTTACAGAATCAACTTTTTAGCATTTTAGCAACAAAAGAATTGAATGTGATGTCAAATTGAGTAAATGCTAAGTATTAAAAGATTGAAATCAAATTTATTGTGATTATCAAGTGATTAGAAGTGATTTGGAGAAGCGAAGAAAGAAGTTTGGAAGTGATTTGTAGAAGTTTGAAGCGTCGATCTAGCGAAAGCCCTAATTTTGTGAATTTAAGGTATTTATCCGACTAAGATCTTGAATCAGTTTAAGTAATTAGATATAATCATGGATGTGTCATTGATTCACAACATTAAGGATAAGAACAAACCTAGAACTAAGAAAGATCCAGTTGAACCCTTAGAAAGAGATGCTAGTTTAGCTTTATCATCCGTACCAGATGGAGTTGTTCATTTAGAGAATGTTAAATGTTATCTTGGATGCAAATATGAAACCCTAAGGGAGAGTAATTTTAATGGTGAATATCAAAAATTGTACAACAAGGATATGTCAGTGAAACAAGGTTATGAACATCTAGAAAACAATGAAATCATTGAGTACTCTATGAAATATGAATTTGATGATGAGGAGTGTACTAAGATCATTTTGAGTAGGATACATAATGGTAAATTTTGATTAGAAGATAGAGTTATAGACATAACTATAGACCTAATTCATGATGTGACTGGATTATCAAAAGTTGGTGCAATTCCACTGAATGAGAAAAACATGAGGAAGATTGTGATTGATAACACCGGTTCAATATACAATGGCAGAGGTATAGTCATTAGTAAGATAAAGCAAGATGATGTAAGATACTTATGTAATATTTTGACAAAAAAATTCTGTGGAAGTTCTAGAGAAGATGATATGTCAGTAGGTATGGTACACATTGCTTATTTGATGTGTGTGGAGAAGAAGCCTGTGGATATGTGTGAAATTCTGAGAATACAATTGTTTGAGAATTTGGAAAAGATAAAGAAAGCTAAATACACTCACTTTAGATTTTCCTCATTGGTTACTTACATGTTCTTCCACTTGCTAAGAAGATTTCCTTACACTATTGTTTGGAATGATGGTGAGAATACTATGGAAAGAATCAATAAAGTTTACATGAAACATCTTATTGAGAAGGTTAATGACAGTGTAAAGTTAGTGTTGAAAACTTTTCAGAACATTGTGGTAAATAGATCAAGAATTCCTCCATCCCTAGTTGAGAAATACAAATATGATATATGTTTTATGGTTGATACTAATTTCACTTACATTGAGGCAGTAAAACCTAGACATGAATTCATAGACCCTCTTGGCTATGAAATCTCTAAAGTTGAAACAGAAGGATATGTTAGTAGATTATTGAAAAGTAAAGTGGATGCTCATAGCAACAGATTTGGAACATATGATGAAAACTTTGATTCAACAAAGACACTCAAGGAAGAGAAACAATCAAAGAAGAGAGTGGAGACTACAATAAAGAAAATTCTAAAAGAATCAGGTATGAGTGAGCAAGAATTTGATATTGCAAGAAAGACTACAGAAGCAATAAGACAAAGTGAGATACTATCAGTCCCACCTTTGGCATCAAGTGCAGAACCCATTCAAGTTAAGGTAAAGGTTGAAGAATCTGAGAAGGAGCAAGAAATTAGTCAGACAGAGAAACCCTCTTCTTCAACACCAAGAAAAAGAATGAAGTTAAGTGCTTCAGGACTGGGAAAAAGACAAAAAGTAATTGTTCCACCAATACCTAGAAGAGTTGCAGAGATAAAAGATGATGAAGTAACAATAAAGAAGAAATCATGGAAACCAAGGATAGAAAGAGTTAATGAAGATAGATTGCAGCATGGAGACTTTACCAAGATGAACAAATACTATGATTTATATGGATCCTCTGATAGATTAAATCTAGAGAATGCAATGGTTACACATATGATTTTGGCAAACAAGAAATTTGATACTATTCATGGAAAGATACAAGAAGATTTGTACAATAGACTTGTGAGCAAAAAGATGAGAGCACAAGAAGAAGATACTAAAATAAGAGAGAATGTGATAAGATAGTTCTGTGACATAAGAGATGATGACCACCTTAAATAGATCCTCAAGCCACTTGAAACCCTATTAAGAACCAAAAGAAGAAATATACAAATAATGGGAGGTTAGTATGAACAAGTGAAGACTGAAACTGAACAGGTAGTTGTGCAAGTGCTAACAGACTTGGTAGCAAGAAAAGATAGCAAAGAGCAATCAGTTGTAGAACCAGCAGAGAAACAGAGTTCAGAATAGGCAGAGGCAGTAGCAGAGGTAGTTGAAGTTGAAGATATTCTCTTTTCTTCTATAAACATTGGCACAGAATCTATGGACATTGAAGGAACAAAAGTTACTTTAGATTCAGATGATGCTGTACTCAATAGTTTGGATAACATTGTTGACAATTTGGCTTTGGGAGAGTAGGAAAAGAGTATTGAAATAGAGACTACATGAACAAAGAAGCAAATGACAGCAGTGGTCACTACATCTAGTACACCTATTGTACCTATGATACCTAAGAGGACATCAGTTTTACCCCTAAGACTGGAAAGAAAAGAGAGATTGGTTCGATGCTTGAAGATTTAGGCAAAGAAGTGGATGATGTTGATCAACTAGATTTGATCACATCTTTGAACAAAATTATTGGGAAAAACAATAAGGTCAAGAATTTGGAAGGTAGCTTGAAAGATTTGACTAAGAAGCTACAAAGTGTTATATTTACAAAAGTCTTTGATTCAGACCCACTTGAAAGAGAAAAGATGCTAATAAATTCTTTTGAGGTTGAGTTCACTAATTTGATTGATATTGCTAAGGTTAAGGCACAGGCAGCTTATGAAGCTAAGATGTTGCAGAATATAAGTTAGAATATCAAAAATGACATTGGCAGCCTTGACAGATACATTAAGAACTTAAGGAAACATCTTGAGACTGGAAAGTGTTTGTACATTCAGTGCACAAAATCTGAAAATATAATAATTGAGGAAGAGAAGAAGATAAAAGAGAAGCAAGATGAAATTGCAACAGAGACAAACTCAATGGCCAGCCCAATCATAAAGATCAGTGCAGTTGAGAAAAAGATCAGAAAATTATGTGATGAGATAAGGACTTTGAATGATGAGAAGAACAAGAAAATTATTAGGATGAACATTTTGAGAGAGCATGTCTCAATCAAGTTGACTATAATAGAAGAGCAGCTAGAAGAATGTCTTACTGCTAAGACATCATTTCAGAAGTTCAACTTTGAGTTGCTTCAAGCTTGTCAGATTGCAGCATACGCATTGAGTACTTTACTCAATGTAGCAGAATCAATTAAGAAGGCATGGGAGAAAGATTTTGAGGCTTGGAAGTTAGATTTTGTAGATTGTGTTGCAAGCCTACCAACTTTGCAATAAGACAGTAAGGTAAAAGTTTTGACACAATTTTGTATATCCCTTTCCACCCTTTATTTTGTCATTGTTGTCAAAGGGGGAGAGATACTTAGAAAATTTTCTATATATGATAAGGAAGGATACTCATAGGGTGAGTTCTATGGAGTATTATGAAGTATTTTAGATTATGTGTATATTTTGAGCAGATATAAGGATAATATTCTATGGCCACAATTTTGATACAAATTTTGAGATTTTTACTTGTACACTTAGCCAATTTTCTCATATGTTGCCACCAATGACAAAGGGGGAGATTATTGGCAATTTGGTTGTGGTATGTACATGGATGTTGTCATTATGGCAACATATGTTCCCTATGAAGATCGCATAAGCTGGAAAGTAAGTATGGAAGATCGTAGACTAAAATTGTCTAAGTAAGAAACAATGTTTTTGACAGAGCACCCGATACAGTTTGTTTTGGTGACGTTCACTAGAGCATGATCAAAGTTTGCGCAGTTGAACATAGACTCTATGGTGTCTAAGGATACCCCATCTTAGTGTGCAAAAGAGTACAGATAGTATGGACAAAGTTATGATTGTTTTACCAATGACAGAGTATAGCTGACAGAGCAGTTTTGAAGGCAGAACTAGTAAATGAATTAAGGGATTATTTTTCTTGTCAAAATAATGACTTAATATTATAAAGAGATGACATCCTAGATGTTTACTCTTGGATAAAGATGTGGAAGCCAACTGAAGAAGATATTATGTTTGTATCTTGTATAAAGATGTACCGAACATACTTGAAATGTAACGTGTGATAGTTGTATATTGTAATAGCGGTGAAAGTTGTTGATGCGAAGTTGTAAGCAGTACCATATTGTAATCAATAAACATTTGTATTACTTGTTTGGGTAGTGAGCTCATCTAGTAATCAGGTTTTGTATCTACAACTCCTAACAGGGTTGAGGCTTCTAACAAGGCCTATAATCCCTTAACCAGGACTGATACACTATATGATTGTAACAGGCTCCTAACAGGGTCAACATCCTTAACAGGATATCTTTTGATTAGTGGATCTTTGTGGGTACCATCCCCACTAAGGTTTTCCCTTGGCCAGGGTTTCCTCGAGAACATATCATGTGTTATGAGTTCTTTACATTTACTGTTATGTATGCTATTTAGTCTCTTATGCTTTAAAGTAATCTGTTATATCCATAAGTGGGCAAAAGAAAAAGTTTGTGAAATACTGATTCACCCCCCCCCCCCCTCTCAGTATTTCCTATTTCTAACAACCTGTGGACTCAATGATGACATCACAAATCCAGGTGAAGGAATCTGATCACTGCCATGACCACTTTGACTCTGGATTTTGATCATAATTTTTTTATTAATTTAGTTATTCATTCATTTTTTAATTAAATATATTTAAGTAAATTAAATTAACATGAAAATAAAGATACCTCAAGGAAAGTGGCATGATGCCCTTCATTTTTTAATGTGAACATTGATCATCCAATAATGAACTAAGGCACATGCACAATAAGTTATGAGACAACCATTTATATAAATTTACTTAATAATCAAATGTATTAATTAAAATGATTCATTAGATACATGATTTTGGAGTTGATGACATAGTGTAAAAGGGGGTCGGGGGATCATTTCCATTGCCATTGACACTCTTGTCTTGACTTTTGATCATAATCAATAGATACTTCATTCATTTATACATGAAATATGATCAAATAAATTTAATGAAATTGCAAATATTTATCTATGTATCAATGTCAAATGTCATATTGAGAAAATCATTGATCATCATGTACCATCATCCTCTTACTCTCTATTAGCAGAGTGGAACACTAAAACACTAATCATTCCTAGTGTGTCCACCTCCACATGTTCCTTCATAATAGAATAAATACTAACATGATCACCTTGTGGCTTTCCAATAGGCACCCTAGGTGCATTAGCGCCACATTGTACCTCCACTCTATCAAATGATGACCCCCCACCTCTACCTTGAGATTCTAGAAAGTCAAAATAATTTGGCACCTCCTTGAGGACAAACTTGCAATAGAGTTTCCTCAAGAAATATATAGGAACCTCATGATTGTTACAAGGAGGGGAATAAAAGACCATCCACCATCTATCCCAAAAGTTTTTTTTTTATGTCTTTATTCAAGCACCAATGATTTGGGAACCTCCTTACTATAGTTCTAAGAGTATAAATTTCCCCTAGCTCTTTAAAGAGTTTACAAATGTCATCTTTTGTGATTTGTTTCTTTTTTATGTCCCCATATGATAATTTATCTGCATAATATCATTTTTGTTCTTCTCTTCTATCATGCCATAAATTAATCTACCCACTAACTGAGCCTACATGGGTCAAGATTGATTCTAATTATTTTGCAAGTGTCGCACTTCCAGGATTTGTATCAATATAATCTTTTAACCTCCTAATTAAAGATTCTAATTCTATTTTCTCTCTTTCTATTTGGTTAATAAAATTTTCTTGTGTTCTAGGAGGAGGTTTCTTGATTGGCAGAGGAGGTTGGGTTCATTTTCTTGGTTATTTTCTTCGTTCATTTGTTCATGAGGAGAAGATGGAGGGTTTAGTTGAGGTTTTTCTTCATGGATATCATTCCTTCCTAACAATCAAAACAAAATATATTTTAAAATCCCAATTAAACTTAAAATTTAATGAAAGAAAATTTAACAAAAAAATTGATTGAAAACTGAAATTAAACTTAAATTTCAATACAAATAAGAGGCACGGGCTATAAAATCACTTTCTTCTTATTCTAATTTAACCTTGACGACATCGTAGATCCATTCTTTGTCCAATTTGATAAAGCAAACAACCAAAATATTATGTGTACACACTTTGCAAACCTTTTCTTTGTTGGAAACATGGGTTTGTGGGGAAAAAATGAGCCTTTATTTTTCTCTAAGACATTTATATAATGTTTTACATAGTATGTGTGTGCTATAGCGTACACCTACTTTAGTGCATACACACTATAATCATTGGGGGGCAAAAAGGAATGTGGCACCTTTTTGGTCTCTCATCTTTGTGCATAATCCCACATATATGTCTTGATAATAATAAACACATGAGTAAAACATCACTAATTTATGTATTATTTAAATATTTAAAACATCATAAACACGTGTATTGCTTGATCTCATCATAAACATGTGTGTAAAATATCTAGATAAACATCATATATGTAGATAAACACATGAAAAATGTATCTAGATAAACACATGTAAATAAGCATCATAAAAAAACATATAGATAAACATGTGTACATGAATATAGATCTAACAATCTAGATAAATCTATCATATCAAATATAAATAATAGATAAATAAGAATATTTTTAGATGTCAAGTATAAACACATAAATCATGTATGTCTAGGTTCAGAGTATATAAATATGTGTCAAATCATAAACACATGTCAAACATATAATAATGATGCATAGGTCTAGTAGCATCAAAGTTGCAAGATCCTAAGCCAGGTCTTTATGACACATACAAATTGAGCGACCCTATGACTAAGTCTCCTTCTCCAAGAGATGTGTTGCAACTAACACCTACAAATTTAGTACAACAACTAGTTATATATAAATGTATAATCATATAAAGTTTGTTAAGTAAAAAGAACATGTATGCATACAACATGTATATAAACATATAAATACATGTAGACATATGTTTAAGTATTTAAAACTCACCTTCCTACTAGAAGGTGTTGCATCGACTGAATCTATCCTATGCACAAGCTTTGACCCTAGGCTGGGGGTAACATGGGCTAATAGTGCATACACACACACACACACACATATTATACACATGACTACAAATAATTGAATTGTGTACAATTTAAACTAAAAATTGAATAAGTATATTCATGTTAAAATAAATCAAACTAAATAATTGGGTGTCAAGTGTAGGATGATCATTTTCTACCATCATATCCTCCACAAAAGCTACATCATGTACACCATCTCTAGTCCTAACCCTATCTAGTAATGGGGAGTGTAGGGGGCTCAATATCTAAGAGGGGAGTGGTGTAAGGTTTTAATATAGTAGCATATCCATAAACCCCATCTAAACCATCTCACTCAATCCCTATAGATGTCTCTCAAATGTCTATAGGCCCTCAAGTGTTATATGGACCTGGTCAACTTGTATCTCCTCCTTTGCTATTGTGCAGTGATATTTGGATGGGTCATGCTATGAAAAGTGATGTGAGTGTTTTGTGTGACCCAACATGGATTGGGTCAATGGAACTATAGGTTGTAAGACTCTAATTAAATATCTAACACCCTATATTGGTATGTAATGGCTTGATGTAATAAATAAATATGCATGTAGAAGGTCCTCAAGCAAATAACATGACATATTGGTTTGACTCTGAGCTCTTGCAAGAGATTGTAGCTCCTATGGTGTGGGGAGGCTAGAAATTCTATATGGCTTATAATTTCTTCCTGCATTAGATGACACCTCTGAAGATTATCTCTCTTGGGGTCTACTCAAAATATATCTATCAAGTGTATCTGATGTAATAGTGGTGGTTATAAATGCAATATCACCAATTGTGCCAATTTATTCCCTTTGGGAAGAAATGAGAACTTTATTTCTAGTACGTGCCATAGATGGTGCTACAACTAGAAATCTCTAGCTGACCAATTGTTTAGCAACTCAATCGACCCTATAATATTGATCACAGTTAGCACCTTGACCAGGGATAACTTGAAGAAACCCCCTTTTAAGAATACTATATAATCAATTTGATAGACAAATAAATTAATAAGGTTAGAGAAAGAATTTATTATTTTCTAATTATAAGGTATGATAATTATATGTGATTATAATTATCAATGTTAAAGTTATAATCAATAAAAAATATCATTTTAACATTAAGTATACTATATAATCAATAAAAAATATTACTTTAACTCATGTTTGGGAGACCTAGCGAGTCAACGACCACTGAAATCTCGTTATCTCTAAACACTAACCTTAACTCTAGCCTCTAAAATTTATTAGAATTTAATATTATTAAAAAAACAATGCATTTTGAATTTGATTGGCTAAAATTATTACTATTCAATTAAATAACTTTAAATGTTATTAACTTATTATCCATTATTAATTAATATTTATAAAGAAAAAAATAACATTATAACATTTAACAATGTCCATTGCAAATAACTACTGTTGGATGAGCACAGATCGATGATGCACGATGGACTTCGGGATGAAAGGGAAAAGAAACCCCACTTTTCAAACCCATTATGGAATCATGACATGTGTCACTAAACACGTAACATGTTCCACTTGCAGTCTTGCATGGTCCTACCAACAATGCCATTTGATGATGATGTGACACATCTGACTTGTAGTTGTGAGGTGAGTCAGTCGTCAGGTGAGTTAATGGGACCCACAGGGGCCTAGGGCCACCATAGGCACATAACGCCATTATGTCCATTGGATTATTGTAGATCAACAGCTGAAGTTGTATTTCAAGATGAAAGGGAAAAGAAACCCCATCTTTTCAAACCTGTTCTAGAATCATGACACATGTCACTAAACACGTAACATGTTCCACTCACAGTCTCACATGGTCCTACCAAAAATGCCATTTGATGATGATGTGACACGTCTGACTCATAGTCGTGAGGTGATTCGACTGTCAGGTGAGTGGTGACTAGGTGAGTTAATGGGACCCATGGGGGCTCGGGGCCACCACAGGCACACAACACCATTATGACCATTGGATTATTGTAGATCAATGATCAAAGTTGTATTTCAGGATGAAAGGGAAAAGAAACCCCATCTTTTCAAACCCATTCTGAAATCATGACACGTGTCACTAAACACGTAACACATTCCACTCGCAGTCTTGCATGGTCCTACCAACAATGCCATTTGATGATGACATGACATGTTTGACTCATAGTCATGAGGTGAGTCAGTTGTCAGATGAGTGGTGACTAGGTGAGTTAATGGGACCCACGGGGGCCTAGGGCCACCACAAGCACACAACGCCATTATGACCATTAGATTATTGTAGATCAACGATCGAAGTTGTATTTTTGGATGAAAGGGAAAAGCAACCCCATCTTTTCAAATCCATTCCAGAATCATGACATGTGTCACTAAACACGTAACACATTCCACTCACAGTCTCACATGGTCCTACCAACAATGCCATTTGATGATGACATGACACGTCTAACTCGTAGTCGTGAGGTGAGTCAACTGTCAGATGAATGGTGACGACTCTAGATTGTATAATTTTGGCACTTTAAGTTTCACTTTCTAGTAGTCTGCGGATTTAGAAAGGGTTTAGAAAGGGTTTACGGATTCTAAATTTCTATGTTGAGGAAAGCAAGTACAAAAAAGTCTCTCAGCTGAAGCTCTGTTTCCAGTAACGGGTAACTACTAAAATCCTAAACACCTAGGTCCCACATTTTAAATTTTTCAAATCTCTTCATTTACAACTTTAATGTTTATATTATAGAAAAAATTTTATCCTATTACTTGTTAGGGTTTAATTTTGAATCACCCCTGTAAATTGTAGGCTTGTATCTATGTATAAATATTTGAATTTTCCTACGAGTAAATAGTGATACCAGTTTAGGTTACCACTTACTAGCTTACCATGATGGGCAAAAAAAATATCAAGAATAAGACTATGAGTAAAAAGACAAGTCAGATAATAGAATTCCACAATCTGCTTAAAACACCAGGTTTCACTAATTTATTCCATGATATTTATGATCCTATTATTTATGGAAATAAGGGAATAATGGAAATTAGATTTGCAATTGAAAACAAGTGGAACAATCCAAATAAGGGTTCAAAATTTTCTTCATTTAACGGTTTTACGGTTCAGTAGTAGAACCCTACAAACTTCCAATACATGTCACAAAGAGGGTATTTGCATTGGAATATGTATAGTAGATGGAGAGCACAGATGTACTCTTTAATGGTCAGCAAAAGAAAATGATATTTCCTTCCTTGCCTTTCTCATTTGGAGGGTTCACATTTGAGAGAAGAGGATTCAAAGTGGCACAAGCCTTTTTTACAATTTTTCATGTTGATGTTGACAGTCACTGGCAGTATGATCCAATCAACATAATTGGAACAAAGCTTAGAGAGAATGGGAACTCTACAAGAAAATGTCAACATGAAAGTATGCCATTGATTGAAAAATTTAAAAATATGGATTCCTGGGAGGAGGTCAAAAAAGAGATGGAGAAATATGCTGCTGAAAATAATATGTCAATTCAAGAATTGTCATCACAAATTATGGCATTGCACAAACATAAAGGAAAAGTGCAAGCCATGACATTGTACAATTTCTACTAGAAAGCTGCTCAACCATCTACAAAATCTATTCCAAATGACCTAATGGATGAATGTATGGATGATAATTGGACTTGAACCAAAATTCAAAATTTTTGGGAAATGACAAAGAATCTCGGTGAGCCAAAGACCTCTAAAGATCTTTATGAGGTGGAAGCGGATAAAAATTTTAATGACTTGTGGAATAAGGACATCTAGCTGAAGCAAATTTCACCGATGATGATGACTATGACTAGGACTCTATGGATCCCACATCCAGTGTGAATCCCACAATTAGTAGAGGACTTGATAAGTCCACAAAAGATAAATAAACCAAAGGGGCAGATATTATACAAAAAATGGGCTACCAAGGTATTGGTGGTCTGGGTCCCAGTAGACAAGGGGTTTGGTCTACACCTAACCCGCTAGCTCCACCAAAACATGGTGAGAAACCAAGCCTTGGGCTTGGAGTTCAATCATCACATTCATCAACTCAGTCAATTCCATTAGTTCCATCTTCAAATACAGTTCCACCTATTGCAAGCACTCGGATTCAATCTCAATCAATTGCCACTCCCACAACTATGGATATCATGGGTACAACTACAACTAGTGGTCTGAAAAGGACATTACAGATAGACATGAAAACAAATGTTCCCAGAGATCAAGGCAGTGTAAAGAAGCAAAAGGTTATGACAACTACAAGTATTAGTATAACAATGCCAATGGTGACTGTGAGTCCAACAATTGCCTTGTTAGAAAGTAAAGATCCCCAAGATAACTGAGAGGGGGGGGGTGAATTAGTTATCAGATAATTTATACATTCAACAGCTTTAAACAATATAATCAATGTATTGATCAACCATAGAAAGATAATCATACACAATTGCACAATAACACAAGATATGTTAACTAGGGAACCTCTTGAAAAGAGTAAACCCCGGTGGGAATGATGCCCACAAAATGATGCACTAATATGAAAGTTCCTTATTAGAGGATGGACCCTGTTAGGAGTCTTATGAAATACATTCAGTACATATAAATCCCTGTTAGGAGATTTTGAATCCCTGTTAAAAGATTCTAACCCGGTTAAGAGTTTATGGAAGACAGAAGGACCCACTACCCAAACAGCTTCAAGGCAAGATCTCTGAACCCACTATCTAAAAGATCTTAGAATTATTCAATAGAATAATATGAAATATATTACCTCCTTCACACTGTGCCAAAATTGCACTCTCTGCTACACAAATCACAATTTCAGATCTTTGTACTCACAAGTCTTCCTTCATCACTGAATTAGCTCTTTTCTTCACTTCATGCATATATTCGCATCTCACTCTTCATGGTACACATTACAATAAGGAAAAAATTCCTTCTTATATACCAAACTCAAATAATTACAAATGAGTCAGTCCTCAATTACAAAATAATAAATTCTACACGCTACACACAGAATTCACATAAAACTGTCAGCTTCCAGATACTGTAACTTTCTCCAAACATATCCTCAAAGTTTACACTATGAACCACATCATCATTATTGAGTCTCCAACATCCCTTTAACTATGCAAAATCAGATTCCATCCCAGCTAAGAGATATCCTCCGATTTCTAAACATCGCTACACAGAAACACTGTCTAAACACTGCTTTCACCAAAATGCTCATAACTCTTACAAATGAATGAATTTATTTTTGTGTTGTTAACCATAGGTTAATAACACACAAAATAACATACCATCAACTACACAAAATCCAATCTGCAATACAACATGTGTACAAAACAAAACTGTACCTACTTTCCTGCTAATATCTAGAATATCACTGTGTTGACATCAATGACAATCCAAGTCATGAATGCAACAACAACTGCTACAGAATGACTGCCAAAACACTTTGCATTCATTCCTAACAATCTCCCCCATTGGCATCGATGGCAACATAGATGAAAAACATCCAATGTTCCAAAAATCCAATACTGCAACATCACTACAAAATATCAGATCAAATCTTGCTTCGTTTTCCTATTCAGCTCTCTCATACAATCCACAATATTTTTCATGTATATCTCTCCCCCATTGACATCAATGATAGAAATTCTATCACTAAGTCAACAAAACTTAATGTCAAAAGACACTTTTCAGAAAAATACAATAACAAGAGTCCTCATGACTCAGCTCATAAACTCCCCCATAGAGGAAGTTCCAACATCCAATCCAGAAGAAAGATAGGGCTCATATACCACTGGACGGATGCAATCATCTGCATCAATTCTCAAAAATAGGTTGGGGTATAACCCCAAGCATACCTCTCAAATACACAAATGTATCCTCAGGTAAAGGCTTTGTAAATATATCTGCTATCTGCTCCTTTGTACTTATATACTCCAATCTTACTTCTTTTTCTGCAACTTTCTCTCTTACAACACGATACTTGATCTCAATATGTTTAGTCTTAGAATGTAAAATAGGATTTTTTGACATACTCACTATACTGGTGTTATCACAATGTATAACAACAGGCTCATCAAACTTTATTCCAATATCTTTCAACATCTACTTCATCCAAATAATTTGATTACAATTATTTGCTACTGCAACATATTATGCTTCTGCTGTGCTTTGTGAAGTACAATCCTGCTTCTTACTTATCCAAGAGACCAATTTGCCTCCAAGAAAAAAGGCTCCACCACTGGTGCTTTTCTTTTCATCAACATTGCCTCCCCAATCTGCATCAGTATAGGCACATAAAGTAAAATCATCAGAATTCTCATACCATAATCCATAATCCATTGTTCCTTTCAGATATCTCAGTATCCTCTTTACTATTGCATAATGTGATTCTCTAGGTTTTGCTTGAAATCTTGCTACAATCCCCACTGAATGTGCTATATTAGGTCTTGTATGTGTCAAGTACTACAATCCTCCAATCATAGATCTGTACTTTTTTTGCTCAACTGCTGGTGTCTCATCTTTGCTAGATAACTTATGTCCGGTTACCATAGGTGTTCCAACAGGTTTAGAATCTTCCATTCCAAATCTTTTCAATAATTCATTTAAATACTTAGTCTGACTTACAAATATACCTTCCTTGCTTTGTGTTATCTGTAATCCCAAAAAATATTTTATTTCTCCAATCATGCTCATCTCAAATTCAGTCTTCATTTCATCTGCAAATTTGTCACTAGCTTCATCTTCTCCTCCAAAGATAATATCATCAACAAATATAACTATAACCAACAAACCATTCTTAATTTCTTTTGTGTATAAGTTACCATCTGCTATTCCTTTTATAAATCCCAATTTCAATAAATACTTATCCAATCTTGCATACCAGGTTCTAGGTGCTTGTTTTAATCCATATAAAGCTTTCTTTAACTTACATACCATATCTCCTTCTTGTGTCAAAGGAAAACCTTTAGGTTTCTCAATGTAGACTTCTTCTTCCAATTCACCATTCAAAAATGCTGACTTCACATCCATCTGATACACTTTGAATTTCTTGTAAGTTGCATATGCTAGAAACATTCTCACTGCTTCAAGTCTGGCCACAGGTGCAAAAGTTTCTTCATAGTCAATTCCTTCTTGTTGTGAATATCCTTTACATACCAATCTTGCTTTGTTTCTTATCACTTCTCCTTGTTCATTCATCTTGTTTCTGAATACCCACTTTGTTCCAATCACATTCTTGTCTTCAGGTCTAGGGACCAATTCCCATGTCTTGTTTTTTTCAATCTGCTCTAGTTCTTCTTTCATAGCATTGATCCAATGTTCATCTTCACAAGCTTCATTAGTAGTCTTAGGTTCAATTTGAGAAATCAAATATAAATGTACCTTATTCTGAGTCAAAACTCCTCTATCTAAACTTCCAATAACTTGCTCAATAGGGTGATGTCTTGAAGTATACCTGTTAGGTGTCATAGTTACTAATCTTGTTCTGACTATAGATTCTTCTCTACTTTCTTCTTTGTTTTCTTCTCTGTTTTCTTCTCTGTTTTCTTCTCTGTCTTCTTCAGTATGACTTTCATTCAGCAAATCACTGTTAGTTTCAAAAAATAATTCTGCATTTTCAATGTTAGGCTGAGGTTGTGCTTCTCCATCAGATTCATAATCAAGCATTCTTTCCTGAATTTTAAACTTCTCATCAACTTTTACATTTGCACTTTCAACAATAGTCTTAGTTCTTTTGTCATAACATCTATATGCTTTGCTTTTTAAAGAATATCCAAGAAATATTCCTTCATCACTTCTAGGATCAAACTTTCCTATATCATCATCTCTCTTTATATAACATTTACTTCCAAAAATTCTAAAATAATTAACTGAGGGTGTATGTCCAAACCATAATTCATAAGGTGTCTTGTTTGTATCTGCTCTAATTTGTACTAAGTTCATAGTGTATACTGTTGTGTTCACTACTTCTCTCCAAAAAGTCTTAGCCAAATCATTTTCAAACAACATAGCTCTTGCTGCTTCAGTTATTGACCCATTTCTTCTTTCTGCAATACCATTTTGTTCTGGTGTTCTAGGGGCTGAAAGTTGTCTCTTAATACCATTCATTTCACAAAAAGTGTTAAACTCTCTAGATGTAAATTCACCACCTCTATCAGATCTTAGACACTTAATCTTCATTCCAGATTCATTCTCAATTTGCTTTTCATGATCTTAAATTTATCAAATGCTTCATATTTTTCTTTCAAAAATTCAATCCACATCATTCTTGTAAAATCATCAACAAGAATCATAAAATACCTTTCACCATAGAATCCTCTAGTCCTAGTAGGACCACTCAAGTCTGTATGAAAAATCTCCAACTTCTCTGCCGATGTGAACTTCTTATTGGGAAATGAACTCCTTTCTGCTTTTCCATCATACATTCTGTGCAAATCATGTTAGTAGGTTTCATAATTCTAGGTAAATCTCTTACCGCAAGTGTAGTGCTCACCTTGACAATATTATCAAAGTTTATATGACAAAAAATTTTATGCCATAACCAACTGTCATCAATCCTAGTTATCAAACATGTCATCTTAGTAGGATTCAACTGAAATACATTACCTCTGGTTCTGGATTCTTTTCCAATAAGATTTCCATCTTTATCTTTTATCACACAAGTTTTCTCAGAAAACCAAACTTGATAACCCTTATCAGCCAATTGTCCAACACTTAGTAGATTATGTCTTAGTCCATCAACAAAGTAAACATCATCAGTGTTAGAATTTCCATCAAGAGTAATAGATCCTATACCCTTAATCAAACAAGGTGCATTGTTACCAACCCTAACAATTCCTCCATCATAATTATCTAACTTAGCAAACTTTCTTTTATCTCCAGTCATATGATGTGAACAACCACTATCTATAATCCAATCAAATTTTTTTTCAACTTGTGAAACTAATGCTTTTTCTTCCCTTTTATCAGATTTAGAACTTTCTTCTTTAATTGCTACAAATCCTATTTCCTCAAAGTTATCATTATCACTGTCACTTAAATGTTTTTCAATTCCTGCTTCAAAATCTTCATCATTTGCATAATAACATTCTTTAGATCTCCTAGGTATAAAGTTGCTTCTATACTTCTTAACTCTTTTAGGACATTTAGATGCAAAATGACCATATTCTTGACAAGTCCAACATTTAAAGATTTTCTTACCATCTGGTTCTCTTTTTACAAGTAATGCAATACCTTCTTCAATCTTCTTATCTTCCTTAGATCTGCTACTGCTGGCATAATCTCCATTCACACTAGTACTTCTTGTAGGTCTAATGCTAAGAGCACTGAATGTTGTTTCCATTCTAGGTAGCTCTCCTAATAATCTCAAGTTTATCTTTGTTGTTTCTAATCTTCCAAGAAGAGTCTCTCTTGAAAAGTTCGATGTACAAGGTATCACTTGTTCAATCATCTACGTTGTCTGCTTGAATACTGGTGTCAAAGTTCTCAGAATTTTCCATATCACTTCATTCTCTATCTTATCACCTCCACAAGACTTTATTCTTGTCACAATCTCAGACATCCTACCAATATAGCTTCTAATAGATTCATCTTCCATCATTCTGATATCTTCAAATGCACAAATCCAATTATGTAATCTAGCCTTCTTTGCATGTTCATCACCTTCAAAAGTAGAATGTAAAGCTTTCCAAATTGCATGAGATGTTTTCAAACATCTTACCTAACTATATTCATTCTCTGGTAGTGCTGATAAAAATGCTTCTCTTGCAAGTATGTTACACATGAATAGATCTAGTTCATCTTTAGTTCCTTCCTCTAGATTGTCTTCCTCAATGATAGTCTTCTCATTCTTTGTAATCAACCAATAACTTGGTCCTAAACACAATAGATGTGTCTTCATCTTTTCTTTCCAGCTGTCAAAATTTACTCCATCAAACTTAGGTTTTTCTTTTCTAAAATTCACCATGGATCTCCTTAAGTTGTTAAACTTTTCTTTCAAGGACCTGCTGCTCTTATACCAATTGTTAGAAAGTAAAGATCCCCAAGATAACTGAGAGGGGGGGGGGGGTGAATCAGTTATCAGATAATTTATCCATTCAACAGCTTTAAACAATATAATCAATGTACTGATCAACCATAGAAAGATAATCATACACAATTGCACAATAACACAAGATATGTTAACTAGGGAACCTCTTGAAAAGAGTAAACCCCGGTGGGAATGATGCCCACAAAATGATGCACTAATATGAAAGTTCCTTGTTAGAGGATGGACCCTGTTAGGAGTCTTATGAAATACATTTAGTACATATAAATCCCTGTTAGGAGATTTTGAATCCCTGTTAAAAGATTCTAACCCGGTTAAGAGTTTATGGAAGACAAAAGGACCCACTACCCAAACAGCTTCAAGGCAAGATCTCTGAACCCACTGTCCAAAAGATCTTAGAATTATTCAATAGAATAATATGAAATATATTACCTCCTTCACACTATGCCAAAACTGCACTTTCTGCTACACAAGATCACAATTTCAGATCTCTGTACTCACAAGTCTTCCTTCATCACTGAATTAGCTATTTTCTTCACTTCATGCATATATTCACATCTCACTCTTCATAGTACACATTAAAATAAGGAAAAAATTCCTTCTTATATACCAAACTCAAATAATTACAAATGAGTCAGTCCTCAATTACAAAATAATAAATTCTACACGCTACAGACAAAATTCACATAAAACTGTCGGCTTCCAGTTACTGTAACTTTCTCCAAACATATCCTCAAAGTTTGTGCTATGAACCACATCATCATTAATGAGTCTCCAACATCCCTTTAACTATGCAAAATTATATTCCATCCCAGCTAAGAGATATCCTCCGATTTCTAAACATCGCTACACAGAAACACTGTCTAAACACTGCTTTCACCAAAATGCTCATAACTCTTACAAATGAATGAATTTATTTTTTCCCTATTAACCATAGGTTAATAACACACCAAAGAACATACCATCAACTACACAAAATCCAATCTGCAATACAACATGTGCGCAAAACAAAACTATACCTGCTTTCCTGCTAATATCTAGAATATCACTGTGTTGACATCAATGACAATCCAAGTCATGAATGCAACAAAAACTGCTATAGAATGACTGCCAAAACACTTTGCATTCATTCCTAACATGCCCAACCTTGAGGACAAAACCCTCAGAACAATCCAAAAACTCCACTTGTAATGGGTCAGGGTGTTGCTAATCCTCATGGTGGAATTAGCAGAACCATAGGAAACATAAGTAGAAGCTAATACATCAGTGCAAGTGCTATTTCACCATTCAAACATTCAGTTGGGTCACAAAACCCTCATTTTTGTTACAATGATTTTGTAAATAACTATGAACAATAAAAAATAGGAATAGAGAAAATAGTAAGAAAATGAAGATGGAAGCAGTTGCTACAGCTCGTGATGTAGAACCTACATCCAATAGGTTATTTCCCACATATGACCCAAATAAAGATATGATGGAATTCATGGTTGTTATGCCCCCAGCTAGAGATAACAATCCACCAGAGAGTCAGTTAGATCCATCTCAATTTCAAGTTAGCACCCTCCAAATGGATTTATCCAAAATTAAAAATGTGGACAAGATAAATGTGTCAAAAATGACTAACCAAGTGGTCTACAGTTTACTGATGAAGTTGGAGAGAGAGAAAGGAAAGCTTCAGGGCACAATAGATAAGTTAAAGGCAGACCTGGCAAATGTAAAGGCAACTGAGAAAGTAGTAGAAAAAAGGTGCAAAGAATTAGAGAGAAGGATTAAAAATTCATCCTCTAAAGAAGCAATTGGACAAAAAGAACATATGGACATAGAACTGAAAACTTTGAGGGAAAAATTGGAACAAAGAAAAAAAAAAATTGAGGATGAAAAAGCCTCTTCATTAAGTTTATACAAAAAATTGGAGAATGAGAGACATGCAACCAATAACTTAAAGAAAGAATTGGAGAATGAGAGGGTAAAAACAAAATAGTGGGAAGAGAAAGCAAAAGAGTGGGAAGAGAAAGTAGAGAAAATAAGACAACATGGTGAACACCAGTTCTCAGAAATGAGAGAAGACCTAAAGAAGGCAAATAATACAATTAAAAATTATGAAAACATCTTGAATGACAATGTAAATAATATAGTCAAGCAAATAAAAAAATTCTTATGCGGGAAAATAAAGATGTCTGGTGATAGGTTGTGTGATTTCTTTGAACTAAATGAAATTGTTACAGATGCTTATGGGAAGCTGAAAGAGCACATTGCGAAGAATAAAAGTTTTTGTCAGAGACAGAAAACTGTAAAGCAGATTATACAAGAAATCAACAGAACCAGTGACAGGCATTTGGCAAGCAAAGGAATTTAGGACTGTGTTGGTACAACAATAAAGGTGATCTCTGTCTTTCAAATATGTTAGAAACTAACACAAGAAAATGAAACTCTTTCCTTATTCGAGCCAAAGCTTGCCAAGATGAATAGTAAAACAACCAAATTGATATCTCTTGGTTTACCGAGTTTTAGACCTGATTACTCATCAATGAATTTCGTTGGAAGAGAAGCTTACAAAAAAAAAGTTGGAGGACACAATGATGTCTAATTTAGGCAACCTTCCTCGGGACAGAACTCATGAAGGCATTGCAAAGTGCATCAAAACATTCAAAATTTTGAATGCAGTAATGGAAGGAACATTTCTTTCAACTCACTCTTCCAAGTATGGATGGCTGATGAAGTTGTAGGTCATTTACTATAACATCAAAAATTTTTCCCTTCCAACCGACGAAGAATGGAGCATACTAAAGAAACTAACAGAATCATTTTGATCTCATCAATCATAGTATGTGAAAGTACTTTCAGTTTCAATCATCTCTATATCTTTAGTATATATCTTTGATATTATCCTAAATACTAGAGTTTAGAATTGAGTTTAAAGTAACAAGTTTGAACTTTGTTTTTTGAATAGGATCAATGTTGCAGTCTTGCAGTTGCAGATGCTATTGCCAATGCTAATTTACTAAACTGGCCTGTCAAATGCATAAATGTACAACTAAAGTTGTAGAGATGTTGTAGGCTTTTAGTTGTCTTACTGATTTAGATTTTGAGACTTTCACTTCACATTAGGCAAATCAACCTGAAGTTGTTGTTGCTCCCTTGTTTCTATAAAAGGGAATTCAGGGTCATTAGCTTAGAGTTAGGGTAATGAAATTGAAATTGGGCAATGTGCCAAATTGCCAATGGGTATTGAGTCATTGACTTTTGTAAACAAAATCACAGAGTTGTATTGAGGCATTGTATCATATTTGTAATTAAATTAATGAGGATCAGTATTTCTAACTCTAAGAATTGTAACATATGAATTGCTATGTTGTCAAAAAGAATAATGAAAAATCTACAAGAATTGTACCATATGAGCTGAATAATGCAAATGAAAACCATTATTAATTGTGGAATTGAATCTTGATGACATTATCAACCACATTCATGTTTTTGACATTGGAATATGTTATTATGCATGATTGATGATGAGATACAAAAACTGACAGTAGACTTCAGGAAAAAGCTTAATAAATACCGAGGACCTGCTACTTCTACAATGGTTCAACTTCAAGCTGCCACATCATATCATCATTGAGATCATTGGATTCAGCGCCATCAACTTCATATCTTCCTTGGTTCTTCGATATGTTTTCTTCACTCTCCATACCACCACTTAACTGATGTTCACTACTAGCAGTACTAGTACCAGTACATGAGTCAATGACATCATTGTCTCTAGCATTCCCACTCCCGGTCCCACTTTGGTTTGAAATGTTTCCCAACCCTCTTCTCTGACATTTCTTTCTCCACAATTTTAGTGCCCTTTCGTAAGGAAAAGTATTGACTTCATACCTAGATGTATAGAGCCTCAAGAAATTTTCTAGATTCTTGTCTAGTTTGTTTCTTAGCTTTGACTTTAGGAATCCCAAAGCACTGAAAACTCTCTCATCCTCCACCGACCCAAATATCATGGTCAGACATAAATCAGCAAGCTTGAAATATTCTGATATTGTATCATTCAACAATTCGCTCTCAGCTAGACTTTTCCAAAGCCTTGATACCGATCCATCTTCGCGAGGGTTTTGCATAATATTATATTGTTTCCTCATTGTCATTGAAAAATGACTTGATTTCTCTCTCAAATTATTTCCATCTAAAATTCCATTTAGAGTTACTCCATTTAACTCTTTGGTTTTGCAGAAATGATCTATCAAAGTTAGTAGCCTAGATTTAAAATCTTTCAGATTGTTCATACTCCAATATTGAGGAAACACAATAGCCATGGATTCAAGTAGTTTGACTAGAGGGAATCTTTCTCTAATCTATGAGGAAAGATCATAGGCAATGTGCTTCATAGAATATGTTACAGACTCAATGATCTTGGTAAAGTCTTCCCTTTTAATACTTGATACTCGCCTCCTGGGGTTCTTCCTTGGTTCCTTGGACTCGATCCTGGCAAAGTAGTGCATTGGTATCTCAACTCCATGAAATTCTGCACATAACTCCCCATTTGAACTGATTTTTAAAAAGTTGATATTGCTATCAGGATTCAACTGTGTAGTTTTTTGAGTCAAACTCATTGACCCATGATTCATGAGTAGTGGTTCACACAAACCCATCTCTCATCAGGATTGTCCAAATCTGTGATTTTCAGCCAGCTAGAAAATTTTACATCATCGACACATAATTGATAGAGATTATCGAGCATCACCCATGTCAACTTACGCAGCATAGCATATTCTACAATACATAGCTCTTTGCTGGGCCTTTTTCATTAAATTTCTCATTTCCTCAAGTATGGGGAGAATACCTGCTAATGTTAATAGTGTCTCTACATTACTTAACATTGCCAGCAGCACAGGAAATTTTGGTTGCCCTGCTTCGTCAAGACTTGAGTTCATTAGACCAAGCAACAATTGATATTTTGAAAAAACTCGATGTGCTGGTCCATCCAAAGAGATCCATCTGGTATCATTATCCTTAAGAAGCTTGTTCCCATCGATTAGTCCTTCAGAAAAGTATTTAAATTCCCTCAATCATTTCAGACTTCGACAAAAGTATTGGTAGAGCTCTTTGATTAAAGCTTCAATTTTTTGTACTGGAGCATGCTTGCTGACAACTCCAAAAGCTAGATCCATTCCGTGGGCCATGCAGTGAATGGGAGTAACGTAGGGTGCATAAGAAGATTGTATCTTTGTGCAAAGACCGCCCCTGTGGCCTTGCAATACTGAAGCTCCATCCGCTCCAACACACACCAGCTTTTTGGCAATGGTCATGTCATTTATACCTCCATATTCAATTAGAGAACTCTTTACTAGTTCAAATAAATTTTTCGCTATCGCATTATCCCTCATTTTAGCAATAGTTAGTAGATGAGGTTGGCGAACAAAATTCTATACAGTATAAACATGCATGCATACCCAGGAAGTATTGTCTACTGCTGTAACCTCATCTAAAGACAATGCAATAAAATTTGACTCTTTAATTTTTGCCTTCAGATCCTCTTTTTCAACCTCAACAAGACAACTTTCCCATTCCCATCCACTATTTACTGACTAGTGACTATTAGGATAGTTACAAACTTTCAAAAAGTGTAATAAAGCACTCAATGATGGGTAGTCTGTCATAGGATGCTCTTTGCTCAAAATATTAAACACAACACTTAACTGAACAACTTTTCCCATTAGTTCTACTTCCAATGCTTTTCCAAAACAAGCTTCAATAGAGCCTTTAACTTCACTAGGCTTCATCTTTATATTATGTTGAAATTCATATAATTATGCATTCCTAACATCCTGAGATTCCTCCTTTGTTTTCCATCTTATCACTAATTTTTGAACTCCATCTATGGTTTTATTTTCATAAACTTTACCCATATGCTTCTCTATGGTGTCAATTTTTAGTTGCAACCTCTTTTCCTTCTTATTTATCTGGTTGCAAATCTTACATCTACATTCTACCGGAGGCTCCCCTTCAATTGGATTATCTGATGGTTCAATGAATGGATACTTTGACTCCCATTCTACTTGAAAATTCCTCGACAGATCCCACATTCTATCATTCTTTGATTTGTATTTTCTTTTCTTCCCTGCACCATCATCTTCTCTGACATTCTCAGTCTCATCCAAGTAGATTATATCATTATGGCTACTTTGAGTATTTAATTGAAAATATTCTTCAAGTTCATCATGATCTGAGATATCAAGTTTTCTGACTTCTTCAATATATCGTGTAGGTTCAGCCTCAGATTGTGAATCTTGAAAATCTTCTTGTGATGAAGTAGCCTCCTGATTTTGGCCAGAAATATTTCCAACACCATGACCAAAGTACGATGATAAGGTTCTGCATTTTGTTGGCCTCTCTTGGCTTTCCCCATATGCTGGAGCCTTACCCTTATTCTTGTTCGACATCTCGATTCTTCAACGAAATAAAGGCTACCAGCCTACCAATGAAAAAAACAATGTAAAAAAAATGTATACTTGTTGAAGAAGTGACAAATGACAATAGAACTATAATATACAATGTTTACATAGTCACAGAATAATAATCACTTACCTTTGCCTCAAATTCAATTGTAGTCGTGACTTGCCAAAGCAGTCAAGACTCAACAGTCTGAACTTCACTATCGATCAAATTGAACCGATCCAAATTGTGTACAATAACACTGATGTATGAATGTATTTATACTAATATTTTTTCACGAATTGGGCAGGAGGTATTAGGTTGATGTCCAAAAATTTGGCAATGCCCGCGTAATTATAACACGTCTTGTGTTATTTCCTAGGTGATGATGGGCCGTCCAATACCTTATAGTATGATTAATAAAGATGGCCAAAACCCATTGGTTTGAGACACACATCTGTAAAATAGCTGGAGAGGTTGGGGCCGCCTAAAAATATAATTATATAACTATTGGCGAATAGAGGCCATCCATTTGGGGCCGCATTGAAATTATAGGTGATTGTTAAAAATATATCATGCCCAAAACATATATGCCATTGGTGATAATGTGAAAGAAATGGACAAAATTTAATAAACTGATGGGCGATGGACCCAGACATTGGACCCAATTTTAATAAATGTGGGGCGATAGGGTCAATCCCAAATGGGCAAAATATTCACCAATTCCTGGGTTACCGATAGGCGACATTCGCCAAATGGCAAATAATCGCCACTAAAGTTTTCACTAAACTTGACTATGTCATTAACCAAAATAACCAGGAATATCAAGGTACTTGACTTTGAGGCCCAAATGGACCTCAACATAAAATTTCTATGAAAAATATAATAGAATCTAGTTGTTATGAGGATAACAATCATGTGTGGAAAGAAAATATGGGAAAATGGGAGTGACTATGTTTGGATCAATGCATTGTGTCACCTGATAGGCCCTTACCTTGGCCTTTCCATCATAAAATCGGAAGACCTCTCGTTTGGTGATATCCTTTCTAATATGGTGTTGGATAATTTTTATGGACACATCACCAGAGATCTCTACTCTCAATATCTAGAAAGTGTCAAAATCAATCTGTCAGGTATACACAGTATGTGTTATCAAGTGATTTCTCAGTCGCTCAAGACTCAACAAAACAATGGTGCATTTATCCTTTTACACCCCATAATATGTACACATATTGAATCTCTCAATCCCCTTATCTCAATATTAGCATACTAAAAAATACTAGTGATGTTAGGTACAACATGCTCATCAGGATGTGCATCATCATGAGAATTGGCAATCTAGTGGTAACATGTTTTGTTACAAATTATGTAAGTTAATTATGTGTGTAACATGAAAAAAATTTGATATAGAACCATGCCATTAACTATAAAATCATATTAAAATCTAACATAAATGTACAATTCTAAATGATGAAAAATAAATATTTATTTAATATTAACATGCACATCACCTAAATTAAATGGAAATAACATCTACATCACCTATACTAGTACATCAACTAAAAAAATATTAGTGATGTTAGGGACAACAAGCTCATTAGGATGAATTTCATCATGAGGATGGGTCATCTAGGAGTAACATGTTTTGTTACAAATTATGTAAGTAGATTACATTGTGTAACATGCAAATAAATTTGATATAGAACCGTGTATTTAATTGTAAACTCGTATTAAAATCTAACATACATGTACAAATTTAAATGATGAAAATAAATATTTATTTAATATTAACATGTACATCACCTAATTTAAATTATAAATAAAATGTACATCACCTATATTGGACTGTAAATTAGGTAAATTATAACATAAATGTATACATCCATAAAGTATTTTTTTTCATGTATTTAAGGATTTATAAAAAGGGGATTGAGAGAGAGATAGAGTTGAGATGATTGATATCTAGTGAGTGTTTGTTAAGGGTTTATAAAAAAGGGGGATTGAGAGAGATGGACGATTGAGATCTAGTCAGTGTGAGTTAAGGGTTTATAAAAAGGGGATTTATAGAGGGGTCGATAGAGATCTAGTGAGTGTGTGTTAAGGATTTATAAAAAAGAGTTGTGTGTGTGTGTGTGTGTGTGTGTGTGTGTGTGTGTGTGAGAGAGAGAGAGAGAGAGAGAGAGAGAGATTTTATTAAGGAAATAAAAATATCAAAGTTTTTTAAAGATTTTATAAAGTTTTTCTAAAAAAATTATTTTTTTCTTCAAGTTTTCCTAAAAAACATATAATACAATAATTAAAAGCTACAAAAATGAAACATATATACCTAAGTAAATAAATTTCAAGTTTTTCTAATGTTTTCTAATCATTTTCTAAATCTTTCCAATGTTTTCTAATAATTTTCTAATATTTTTAATAAAATTAAAAATTATAGAAATAAAAATTATATACTTGCATAACATTAACTTGTAATAACTAACTAAAATATAAAAATATATATAATTTACAAACATAAATAAATAAAAATGAAAGAAATTAGTGCACCTGATATCAAATAGTGTCTATCTCCACACTGAAATAGCTCTAAGATCACTTCCAATAGCCTCCTCCAGCTAGGGTGTTCACTCTCACTCCTATGGTCCCTAGAGAGAATAGTTGAAAGTGATAGAATAGCTATCAAATCTTCCTTCTCCAACATTCCACATCACTCCCCTTGCAAAAATGTATTGGGTTTACAAATTGATCTTCATGAGGGCATGAAACCAATACACTTCTATTCATATACTGATCAAATATTGACAAAGTTAATGCTAGGACAACAAAAGTTGAACCAAAAATATCATATGTAAATCATCTTCTCTTCCTTCTATATCCTACTTCACGCAAACATGATGCATAATTTACTGTCACAGTCAAAATATATCAGTGCAAATCAAGTTGACACTAGGATAAATGACAAAAATTCTCACAAGAGTCTCCCCCTAAGCATGCCAACTCTCTATCACCATCTCCCATGGGCTGGAATGAGTTTAGGTGTTCATGATATAATTGATAGACCCCCCCTAAACTAGTGACCTCTACTTGCATTTAAGTGTTCAACATGAAAGGGACAACTCCTAAATATAGTCTCAGAATTCAAATGCATCTTTAGGCAATGGACTTTCACAACTTTTACAAAAAGGGATTTAGTTGGTTGTAGGGTTTCTAGTGGTAGATTCATTTATGAATCATGGACTAAGACTTCTTTGTAAACATACATTTGAAACTGGCAACTCACATGACCTCCATAATTGAATTAACAAATTTCCATTCCAAATCTAACTTACAAATTAGTTTTCTATCATTTTTAAAAGTTTAACTAGAATTTCTCAATTTATTTTACCCTAATGTTATGATAACACACTAAGACTAAACCTCTTAGGGTAAACCTACCAAAAAAAACCTCAAAAAAGATGGAACGACACAAATAGCTTGGTTTGGGGGATACTTTATTGGGGATGAAGATGTGGATACTAATATGAAATCCACTACTGAAAGAAGGAAGAGGTTGAAACCAGACAAAGGGATTGTTAAGGATGTGATGGGGAAATCACATACAGCCAAGTGAGGAAAGAAAATTTGTTATGTTGGTGAAAATGAGGGGAAAGGAAAATTTAAAGGAACTGATAAGGATGATAGAAAAAATCAGCAAAAGGACCAGCCCGACAATGATTAGGTATCTTAGATTTTCATGAATTGTCGGAGGGCTTCAATTTCAATACTAATATCTTGGAGAAAATCTACTATTTGTTAGCGTTGGCTAGAGATATTGTGAGGAAGGTTGAATTATCCAAGTGGTTCTTTTCTGAGATCAATTAGATAAACGTGAGGCTTCACTCTATATAGAACAAGATGGACACTAAATATGGAAATGAGGATCTTTCGAGAAATAAAGAAGAAAATAAAAGGATGTTGGCCATTTTGGAGGAAGTGACTAAATAAGTCAGCTTGTAAAAAAATGACTATAAGGGTTGTATTAAAGCTTTAGAGGAGAAAAACTACAAGATTCATCATAACCTTGAGAGTGTTGTGCAAGTGAGCTAGATCATGATTAAGAACAATGTTGAAGGTCTCCATGTTTTGAATGAAAAGGTTAATAATTTGAGTGATGATGATTTATCTTTGGTTAAAGGTAAAAATGACATGTATCAAATTGACTAGGGACCGAGTGCTCACACTCTTAGCCTCTCCAAAAAATATGTTGATGTTTCTCATGAAGTGTACATAATGGTCAACTTTCATAACCAAATTTATCAACAGGACCTCGAAGCTGCAAAGTATTTGGAGTTACATTAGTATGCTCAGTCTCTTTTTTGTGTCTTATTTTATATTATTTTGTTCATAATTGACTACCAATTTTCTCTACATTTTTTCCTAAAGACTTTTCTATGTAAAAGATTTCAGATCTCTTCAAAACTTATTATACCTTTAATAAAAACAGACTAATTTATTGTATTTATACACTTAAATATACATATTTGTTAAAAATAAAACGTAGACAATTAAAAATAATAATCTATAAATGCTACTTTTCAAAGATATAAATGAAACAACACTAACTACAAATTAAAAGAATAATCCTCACACACATTCATAGATGATATTTTCTTCCAACCCTCTAAATAACATATGTTGCTGCTAGCAAACCCTCATCAACTTTTCCTCAACTGGTTCCTCTATTTCACCTTCGTCTTTGTCACTGATATTCTATTCCTTGAAAATTTCAAAATAAATGTGGAGAAAAAGGTTGTCTTTATGTTATGAGGTCCAATTATGTATGCAATTTGTGAGCTGCTAGGCAGACATAATAGTAACGCTTTGTGTTTACATTGTTTCATCAATCTGTATTAACATGATCTTTAAAAAAAACAAAAAATTCAATAGCAATCCAGTTCCTCATAAAACCAGTTAAATATAGGCATATTAAACATGATCTTTCTTGATATCAAAATCGGAAACTTACCAGAAAAAAGAATTGCAATTATCTTCCAAGCTATTGATCACAGGTTTCTCATAGATAGCAGGGTTAAGGGACACGGTTTAAATCTATTAGACTCAATTTTTGGATTTACTTTTGTGTGGGCGGAATGTATCTCACGGTGCCAGACGTTACAAATTAAATTTTTCAGATTTACGTCATATGTCATATGTGTGGAGAGTAGATCATGCTGACAAAAGCAATATATTCAATGTTTTAGATTTATCTCTGTATGAATGCAAGGCAGGTCTTGCTAACAGATGGTATCATAGTACGTTTTGTAGATTCCACAAGATATATAATTCCCCCATTTTGTAGACCCCACAAAGATATTCATTATTTTATTAAAAAATATACTAAGAGTCAACAGGAAAACTATATATATTATTTCAGCCGGTAGTCATAATACCCTAATTAATATACAGCTATTAGTCTAATGTTAAACCTGAGAAAGAGCTCTGGTTAGACATCCCCAGTTTCATATACTAGAAATGGCAAGTACCAGTGTAATTTTAGATAGAAAACATGCTTAAATGCAGAGAAAAGAAAATCCTACTCCCCCATTACAGCTCCTAACTTCAATACTTCCAAAGCAGAGGCCCTTGTTCATCATTACTGCAGAAAAAACTGTTGCAGTCCTCCACTCTTCCTTTCTTCAGTACTCTCTCCTCCATTTTTGGCAGGATTTGTGGAGTGCTGTCTGGTTGCTCTGACATTAGCCCATATGCTGAATTTATATATGTATGTGGTTTCACAGAGCTGCCTTCACTTGAGAATCCACCTTGTTCACATGCCTCCCAGCTAGTTATAACCATCTCAGTTGGACAAGTTGAGCTCTGGTGAAATAATGCCGTTGATTTTAGCTGAGAATGGTGGTCCGAATCTCTGCCTTCGAAGTTGCTCTCATCCTTGTTCACCAGTTCTCTCTTCAACCTCTCAGCCTGGTGCCATTAAACAATACTATTAGAACTGACAGAATTCTTTATCAGAATTTCTTGATGTTTGAAGAACAAACAAGGAAATGGGTGGGTTTCATTGTAGACATATGCCCATCTGACATTTGGACAGTGCTGACGAATGGGTAATGTTGATTGAGGAGAATAATCTTGATTCTGCAATTTCATTGCTACAATTGGGTCTTACATGAAGTTGATAAACTTGATACAATACCTATGTAGATCACAGACCATACCGAGAAATTCTTGAAAGTAAAAAGTTAGGAATGTCTTTTTACTCTCAAAGTTCTGATCTTTTAATAGTTGTAGACATCTGATTTTGATGGTGTGAGTTTTTTCTTCCATGTTTTAGATTAAATTCTATAATCCATCAATAAGAAAAGAGTAAGAAAAAGTAAAAATTCTTCAACAGTTTACATCTGATTCCATGATCTATGAAGAATAAAACAAGACAAAATTAGAAAAAGAAAGAAAAATCTCTCTAAATTCATACCTGATCTTTAAACAGGGCGCGCTCTTGAAGGAGAGCGTCATAGTGGGTCTTGAGGGCATTGTACTTCTGCTTGAGAATATTATAATTTTTTTCGAGTTGCTTGGTTTTCCATCTAGCTCGCCTGTTCTGAAACCACACAGCAATTCGTTTGGGTTGTAACCCTAGTGTTTTTGCCAGCTCCATTTTTCTCTCATGATCCAGCTTGTTGCCTCCCTCAAAACTTTTCTCCAATACCTTCGCTTGTTCCAATGTCAACTTTGTCTTCTTATCCGTAGATTCATCTAAAGCACCATCCTCCTCGCATAAGTTATCATCTGAAAGATTTCTGCACACAGTGGCAGCCATTGATCTCTTTCCTGTCTTTTCAGGAGATTCGTAGTCTCCTACAAATGGATGGCCTGCAGTGCACCAAAAATATCAGGTGGGTTATCATGTTAGTATTATTTAAAATGATTTATCTAAACAATGAAGTTTAGAGTGTATTGTTTAAACAAAAAAGTTTAAAATCAATCAGATATGAAATTGATCAACCTTGAACCTCTGAACCTACGTTAATAAAAAGGAGGCAAAAATCATGGTCGATATAGACTGTTCATCCTGACTCATAGAAACGCATTAAAAGGACGGTTTGCAGTGACCAATATCAGTGAGTGAATTTATTTATAAATTATAGTGTTAGTACGATTTAAGATGAACTATCTAAACAAGTTGAAGTTTAGAATGTGTTGTTTAAGTTGAAATCTATAGAGATCTAAAGTCAATCAGACCTTAAATCGACATTGATGAATGTGAAAACAAAATCATGGTAGCTATAGACTGATTATCCTGACTCATAGAAACAAATTGCTAGAAGAAATCATAGTGGGTATGAGTTGGGTATGACTATGAACAGCCTGGGAAGGAAAGACCATGAAGAGGAGCATGGACAGATTGCTCAGGGACTTTCCAGAGGTTTATACAAAACATTGGAAACATGAAATATGTGAACACTTAGAAAGGATAGAAGATTTCTATTTACATGCCAACATAATTATCTTATGCAAGACAACCAAGCATTTCTTCCATTCTTCCCCATAAAGCAATGCGGTGTATCCCTCTTTCAGTCTCATTCTTCCTCTTAAAACAATGGGCAGTGGAAACGACAGTGTAAAATTAGTAACATGGCCTTTCAAACACAATCCTTGTTGGAAATGGCGTCCAGCTATTGTGAAATCCGATGTGGAATTGTGTCAGTGCTTAGGTTGTCAAAATTCCTTGACTGGATGCCATTCATGCATCGTGTTCTCTTTGCACGGTCCATGTGCACTTCAATAATGTGATCCCTTCGTCTAAGACATTGTGAAAATTTCGAGACAGATTTGATGGGCTGCATCTTACCATTTCCTTACATAAACTATACTCCTTACATTTTTGAAATAGTCTATTTCTATACAATTATTCTTGTATTTTTCAATATATAAAAAAGCTGTCATTTGGGATGGATCAATGTATTATCAAAGTTGTCCTCTAAGTGATGTGAAAGTTGTCTTTTCTCAAGATAAAATAATGGTTACATTCTGTGGAAATAAAATAAGGATCAGATTTTGGATAATCTATTTTTTAATTGATATTTGATATTAATGGTTTTGTGTTAAGATCAGGGGTTATGAACAGTAAATAAATTTTTTCTAATTCAATTAATCTAAAATGAATATTTATTTATGATGTATCTTAGGTGATGGGTTTAGTTATATTAAATATTTTTAATTGGGTCTATTTGTAAAATTGTATGTAACATTGGATTACTACTTTATGTGGGCTACACTTAAGAAAAGTATTTAATATTTGAAAAACCTTGTACCAAAAAAGTAAATTTGGGTCAATGATTTTGTTAATTCATGTGGTTTTGAGCCACATGGTGCTATCTTAGCACTTGATTGTATTTGTGTCAAGCTTATGTAGATATAAAAGAAACCATATGTTTAGTAGTTTAATGTTGGCAAGTTAGGGTTTTGGATAAGATGTCATTATATTGAGTTTTCTTTCAAGGAATGCACATGTGAAGCATGTAATAGGATGTCTAGTTATATACTTGGAAACATGGAGGATGCATCAAAGAGGCTTAAAGTTCTAAAGGTTATCATTGATGTTCAATACGTGTATTGTAATATTTTATTGTTAAATAATATGTTAAGCATAAATTCTTTTGGACGTTGAGTTTTTTCCTCTATAAACGTCTTATTGAGTTATATCTTGTGATATATCCTTGATTTTTGCATTTATGTATAATTAGTATACTTTTACGCATGATTTTCCTTCAAGGGGTTATATAGGAAATGGATTGATCACCGTATATGATTTTTTTAACTTTTGGTTTCAAAGCCATGTTTATGGTTGGCGGTATCAAAGATCTCTGTGGTGGTTATGATTTTTTATAGGTGCTTGTTATGAGGACTTTAGAAAGGAGATTTAATAGATGAACTCTTGGAACAAAACATCCCTAATCATTAGATTTAGGAGACTTGAAAACAAAGACTGACATGAAATTTAACCTATTTTGATTATTAAAAATTTACAAATTTCTATAGCACTAATTATATTACCATATGACCTAAGTAAGGCTGTCTATAGTTGAGGAAAATAAATTAAAATATATTTTCTTATTAACACTTACAAAAATTTAGCAATTTTAACCAATACGTAAGGAGACAAGGTCCACATATCTCTTTTGGAGGCTATGTTTTTTTCCTCTATAAAGGTTTTATTGAGGTATATCTTGTGATATATCCTTGATTTTTTGCATTTGTGTATAATTTTTATAATTTTACGCATGATTTTCTTTCAAGGAGCTATATAGGAAATAGATTGATCATCATATATAACTTTTAACATTTGTTATTAGAGCCATGTTTATGGTTGTCAAGTTTTAGAGATCTATGTGATGGTTATAACCCTTGGATAAGTAGATCCTATGCAAAGTTGAAGCCATGAAAATATAAGAGGTTTTCTAAATATTTAACACATGGAAACATGTTTATAGATTGTTATATTGTAGATCTAGGATCTTAAGGTCATAAATTTGTGTCACCTTTTGCAAATCTAGTTTGATGAATTTGGGTTTAAAAAGGGTTTTTATAAGTGCTCAGTATGAGGATTTTAGAAAGGAGATTTCATAGATGATCTCTTAGAGAAAAACATACCTAACCATTAGATTCAAGAGACCTAAAAATAAATATAGACATAAAATTTAACCTATTTTGATTATTAAAATAATATAAATTCCCCCCAGCACTAATTATACTACCATATGACCTAAGTTGGGGTGTCTATAGTTGAGAAAAATAAATTAAAAAATAAATTCTTATTAATACTAATAAAATTTTAATAATTTTAACCAATAAATAAGGAGATAGGGTCCACATATCTCATACTCAATTTATGATTGTGAGGCACCATAGATATCATTTGGATCATTTTTAGACTCATTTGTCCATTATATACCACTTTTAAACAATGTTATATTTCCTCTAATATACCAAGATAAGTTATAAAAGAGTAAAATATTATGGAATGAAAGGAAAATCGATGGGAATAAGATAATTAAGAGTTATTATGAAAGGATATGATGGAAATGCATTAGGAAAAGACATTAAGAGGCTACATAAATTAGGAAAGGTGGGGTAAGAGTGTGGAAATTGTTGGTGTAATTAATTATTCCTAATTACACTTTACTTAATCTTACTTAGGTTAATGCATTGCATAGTAATTTGTGATTGAGACACCTAGGAGTGTGCACATCTATTAAGCACATGGTGTAAGAGAAATTCCACTTTTGGTGTGATAGTTATCTTCACATACCTCGTTGTGTGTGAGATCCACCTTCCGTGCTCTTATCACATTATCATCCTAATCCAATGCACATACTTTATTGCATATTGGAGGATGATCCACATTTGGTGGACATGTGATTACACCTAGCATAGGTGATAGCTTATCAGCTCCTTATCATTCTCTCATATTGCCTTTCCTATATAAGGAGGCCTATTATGTAATCATTTCAACTCATGAGCATTAAGAATTGAGCAATTCATTGGATCTATTCAATCCATCCTTGCATTCATATTTTCTCTCTTGTGCTTTTCTTCAACCTTTAGATCCTTGGTTCAATATTTTCTATTTGCAAATTCTTACATGGTATCAGAGCCATTGGAGTGTTTAGATCAGCTGATTTGAAGAGAGCTTGATGCAAGCTTTGAAGGTCCAAATCTCAAATCTGGCAACCAGCGTGCAATAGAGGCATCTTGGAGCAGATCTGACCTCACCATTGCGTCTGAGAGGCTATTTCGGTTAAAATCGACTATAAACTCACCCATATTTGGTGAAAGTCCAATCCAAGGCAAAAAAAAATTGCAAATCGAGTCGTACAGCCCGATTTGCCTCTACGGTATGATTTTTCAAAAAAAAAAAAAAAAAATTTTATCCCTGTCATTTTTCGGAATTTTTTTTATGCAAAAATATTGGGGTCTGGCAGGTACCCCCTTCATATATTTAACTAGCAACAGAGAATATTCCTATGTCTTTCGACATCTGTAGTGATGTCATCAATCGCATTGTTCAATAGCCCGAAGGCACGATCCACATTCACTGGCCTGCTTGTTTGTTTATTACTGGGCGTTTGTATTAATAAAGGGTTATTAAGCCCGTTCTGCGGTCAATGTGGGATAAATTTCCCACACTGCTGCTCCTCCCAAGTGCCGCTCTGCGGAACCTCCACCGGCCACCCTCCGAAGCAGCGGCTCCCTCTGCGCCACTGCCCACGCGGTGGCTCTTTCAAACTGCCACCTCATGCCTTGTCATCGCTCGACCAGGACACCTCAACACTGCGCACCAGCCCAGTCACCGTGCCTCATCAAACCCAACGCCCAACAAGAAACTGACATATGGCCCCTGCCACCTCACCCAACATGTCATTACACGGAAGTGTACGACCCACTCAGTCACCAGACACGTCAGCGGAGGCTGACATTTTTGCTTACATCATCTGATTAGCTAGCTTAAAATTGACAGCCATTTAGCCATCAAAATAGGCAAAATTGGGTCTTTTGTGATGGCCATCAGACTGTCAAATTTAACCCCATGATCTTCTGACATCATCAAGGTTTGAGATTATTCTACCTTCACCATTTGCATTTTGGTTTTTGTAGTCCAACTTCAGAGGGCCATAACTTGGTCATCCGGGTTCCAAATCGGGTGCAATTTTTTTTGAAATTGGGTAAAATTTCATCAAGAATCCAGTGGTGGTATTATTTTGGTGTTTTGTTGGCCTCATTTGTCAGAAATTACAGTTTTTGGTAACTGTACCTGTCTGTTCCTAATTTCTGCAACTTCCAGGGCTTCGTTTGGGCACATACGGTAACATTTTGAGGTGAATTTTTTTTTGAAAGTGCATGATTTTTCATCTACTTTCTAGATCTGTAATCAGATTTGAGTGATTTTGGGTAGACATATCACTTTCAGAAATAGGTCATTTTGGGGCTATAATTGCACTTGGTTAATCCTTGGATTTTAGTTTTCTAATTTGCATCAGTCATTTGAAGAAGTTATCAGTAGTTATCAGTCTTTATTTGGTGTTAATATGGATAATTCAAAGGTCAAAATCCTCACTCCATATAACTACCATGAATGGAAAGTTTCTTTAAGTGATCATTTGTTGAGTCTTGGATTGCTTAGAATGACTCTTGGGCAGGATCAAGAACCTCAAACAGGTGTTGTAGAAAGGAGAAAATGGTTTGATATAAGAGATAAAGCACTTGGCTCTCTTAGATCATCCATCTCTCGTGACATGCTCTTTCATATTGAATCTTGCACAAATCCTCATGATGCTTGGATCACATTAGAAGGACCCTTTGGTAAACCTGATAGAATGAGAAAATTCAAATTAGAGAATGATCTCATAGGTCTCAATCCTAGGGATTTTGACAATATTCAAGATTTTTTCTCTAAGTTCAATACTATTAGATTGGAGCTTTCTTCATGTGGCATTGTTAAAGGGGATGAAAAATTGATCTTTTCTATTCTTTCCAAGCTTGGTCCTGATTATTCTATCTTTGTTTCTACATTCTATGCTACTATGGATGCTCTTGGTAGTGCATACAAATTGCCCTCTCTTGATGAATTTGCAGCGCAACTCACAAGGGAACAAGCAAAGTTGGCACACATGGGTCAATTGAAGCCTTCCACACATCAAGCATTGATTGCAAGTGAGTCTACTTCAAAGGCTTCTAATGGCAAAGGAAAGAAACACAACAAGGATCCTAAGCCTCGTGACAAAGGTAATGAATCTTCTTCACCAAAAAGTACTGAATCCAAGTCCTCTTCAAGAGAGGATTCATCTAGAAGAAAGAGAGATAAATGTGCATATTGTCAAAAGTTAGGACATGATGAGCATAAGTTTTTTCAAAAGAAGATTGATGAGCTAACTCACATTATTCAGAAACACAACATTAAGTTGCCTTCATCAGTGTCTGCTCCTTCTTCTACACATTTGGCAGCTTCTACATCTACATCATCATCCAAAGATAAAGGTAAAGGACAAGCATTCATGGCTTCCACACATCCTGAGCAAGGTAAATGGCTTCTTGATTCGGGTGCATCACATCATATGGCATCTTCTATGGATATGTTTTCTTCTATTGAGCCTTGTAATTCTCCTAATATTTTGATGGGTAACAACACATTTATGAGAGTTTGTGGGAAAGGTTCTATTCCTATGGGAGAGGGGACATTTAATGATGTTCTTTGTGTACCATCCTTGACCACTAATCTTCTTTCTATTTACCAAATTACACATGGGGCACAAGGTAAAATTGTTGAGTTCACTCCTGATTATGTCTACATTAGGGACATGGAGACTAGAGATGTCATAGCTATGGGAGTTGTTGATCATGCATCATGCTTGTACTCTTTTTCTAATTTTGTTGATAATGATGATGATATTCTTGATGTACTCATCCCTTTGCCAAGGGATAATTATGAGGAGAATTTTGGGCACTTGAATCATTTTGTTGTTGAGACAAGTGTTGATCTTCCTACTCCTCCACCTCCTACTTCTTCAGACATGGGCTCTACCGTTTAGCAGGATGATCATAGTGTTTCAGATCTTGCAAAGTGTGATGACTACTTGGATGCATCTTCAGCATTTGTTGATTCTCATGATGTAGATTTGGAAGACATACATGAGGGGGTTTCTCTTTCCCTTGATGAAAGTTTCATCATAGATGGGGATACTTCTTCACCTTCTTTGGAGATTGGTGTACTTGATTCTTCTCCTTCTTCACTTGATTTGTCACATGAAGTGATAGATTCCTTGAGCTTGGAGATTCCTAATCAGTCTTCAGATATTCATTCATGGAGACCTACATCTTCTTCCTCCTTCCATTTGCACAAGGATTGGCTTCTTCATCATTTGATGTATCTATTTCTTCCTAAGGGGAGACATGTTTCTTGTAAGCATTGGTTGAACTATTGTTTGCAGGTACTCTTCATCAACATGGGAGCTTCTACATTATGGGGGGGATATCATGTCTCCAACTATCCTTCTTATAAGGGGATACTTCTTTGTATATACATGATGTATGTAGTTCTTGGGGGGTCTTGAGAACTCCATCCATCCATGCATCTTGTTTTCTTCTCTCTTTTTGGGGGAGGTTTTTTCCCATGAGGTTTTCCCTCTTTCTCCACTTTATGAGAGTTATGCATTTCATGCATCTTGTACATGGGTACCTAACATGGCCTTGTTGCCGGGACCCATCTTGCATTGTGAGTTTAAGTGCATTCCCCTAAGTTGCACTTAAGGGGGGGTGTTGGTGTAATTAATTATTCCTAATTACACTTTACTTAATCTTACTTAGGTTAATGCATTGCATAGTAATTTTTGATTGAGACACCTAGGAGTGTGAACATCTATTAAGCACATGGTGTAGGAGAAATTCCACTTTTGGTGTGATAGTTATCTTCACATACCTCGTTGTGTGTGAGATCCACCTTTTTTGCTCTTATCACATTATCATCCTAATCTAATGCACATACTTTATTGCATATTGGAGGATGATCCACATTTGGTGGACATGTGATTACACCTAGCATAGGTGATAGCTTATCAGCTCCTTATCATTCTCTCATATCACCTTTCTTATATAAGGAGGCCTATTATGTAATCATTTCAACTCATGAGCATTGAGCATTGAGAAATTCATTGGATCTATTCAATCCATCCTTGCATTCATATTTTCTCTCTTGTGCTTTTCTTCAACCTCTAGATCCTTGGTTCAATATTTGCTATTTGCAAATTCTTACAGAAATTATATGTGTGGAATAATATGTACTTAATATATCTGATAATAATATGTATTTAATATGTACATAATTTTATATAATATATATTATAACTTGGTTTATGCTTATTGCATATATAAGTTACCCTTTTTATTGCATGGCACCAAGGTTTACTATATATAACATAATATTAAACCTTACACTTGGTCAGGGTTTTCTATCAACATCAGTTCCATTACAAGACCTTGGTTGATGTTGTGTTAGGAGGGAGATTATATCAAGGAAAAAAATTGCTATTAAATTCTTGAGACATAAAAAAATTTATTTTTATTTTAAAGTAAATATGAATCAATGAAAAACATTGAAGTAGAAAATGAGGGTTTGAGATGTGTGAGATATATTTTTTAAGAAGTAAAGTTAAAAGGTGTAATTTAGGATAAACGAGTTAGAAAAGGAGAAATATGAATTATTATGTGAAAAGAATAATCCTAAACAAGAATTGAAGGAAGTTGAAAAACACAATGAGAACTAGAAGAAAATACATAATAAAGAACTAGAAGAATATTCAAATTTTCTTATTGAATTGGCTAAATAGAAATAGAAGGTGTGGTGAAGATGATGAACATTATGGAAGAGGGAAAACATCTATAGACGAAATATGTATTAAGAATGAAAGAAGAAAATAATTGATTGGATCAATTTATTACTACATGTCAAAAGGAAAATCAGTGCCTAAGGTAGATAAGTCTATATTATGCAATGTCTAATGTGATACAAATGATTTCTATGATTATTTCAATGAATCATTTGATAAATTTGATGATCTAAAAATTCTTTTGATAAGAGGTGTAAGGTTAAAGATAATGACAACTTTAAATCTACAAGTCTTAGTAGTAATAATGATAATGACAAAATATATTCTCCAAAGAACATTGTTCTTAAAAAAATTGGAAGAATATAATATGTAAGAATAGTTTCTAAGTTTATTGAGCCAAGTGTGAGGACAAATAAAGAGGTACCTTGAAATGGAAAACAAGATGATGTTCAAGTAAACCAAGTTCTAAAAAATTTATTCAACAATGGTAACATCCGCGTTGTCATATAAAAAGGCATATGTAATAAGGAAAGGCGCTAAGATATTCATCCTTGTAACCTTTGTGGACAAAAGAACCATTCTAAAAATATGTATTAGTATAGAGAACTAAAGAAAGAATATTTGGAATATTATATGAAAATGAATTATGGATGGATTGATGGATATAATTAGAATAATATCACATGTTAAAATTTTGTACAAGCATAAATATTTTTATATATAAAAATGATATTAATCATAGAAATTTAAAATATTTGAGTAAATATAGAGTGCACCAAGGCGGGTTCTATTGAAAATAAGAAGTAGAGCCTGGCGGTAGAGACTAAAATGGAAACATTTCACAAAAAAAGAGGGTCACTACTAAGGAAGAAAAGTAATTGTAGAGTCAAAAATTGCATACCTCTTTTGCAATTTTACATACACTTTTATCCACTTTAGTGCTCATTCCCCTAGTATATATGTAGGTCCATTTTAGCCCTCACGTCATTATTTTACCTCTCAAGAATCTCAGGGCCCTTTTCAGAAACCACCTTTCAATGTCACTTTTGCACTAAGTGTTCCTCTTGTCTCCCATCATTTTGATTGTGAATTATCTAAACACTAGCTCACTGCATAGACATTTTTGCATTACACTAGTATCCCATGACATCTTAACGCTAAAATGTTGGTTTCAATTATTTTTTAACTTCTCACCTACCCGATTTGGTGAAAATTGTTTGAAATATTTCAAAATGGCTTAGGGGGGCTCTTTATTTATATAGTGGCATAAATATAACCCTACAAAAAGGGAATGATGTTCCTTTGTAAGCCAAGTAATTTGTATTACATAATTTATTCAAATATGATCTTAATTGTTTTGGTTTATGTTCATGACATAATTTTGGGAGGAAATTATTATTTGTGCAGAAAATTTGTAGAGGAGATGTAGAAGGAATTCAAGATGTCTATGATTAGTGAGTTTAATTTGTTCCTTAGTCTATAGGTAAATCAGAATAGTAAAATAATTTAAATTATTTCTTAGTCAAAGCATATCAAAGAATTATTGAAGAAGTTTTGTTTGGAGAATTCTAAACCAGTATGTAATCCTATTGTTACCGCTTGCAAGTTGACTAAATAATATTATTTACCAAAAGTTGATGCAAGTAAGTATAGATCAATGATTGGAGGACTATTGTATTTGACTGCTACTAGACCAAATATTATGTATGTCATATGCTCAGTAGCCAAATTTCAACAAGAACCAAAAGTGTCACATGTTATGTCAATAAAGAGGATTTTTAGATACTTGAAGGGTACATAAGATTTTGGATTATGGCATACAAAAGATTCATATTTCACTATGAAAAATTATACTAATGTTATTGGTTAGATGTCTTGATAATTGGTAGAGTACTAGTGGTGGAGCTTATTTCCTTGGTGCTAGGTTGGTTGCTTGATCAAGCAAGAAGCGAGATTGTGTGACATTATCTACTATTGAATCATAATACATTGCAATATCCTCATGCTATACTCAAGTATTATGGAAGAAAAAACTTTAAAGGATATAGGTATAACATTTGATGAATTGATCTCAATTATGTGTGATAATACCAGTGCTAATATAAATATTTCAAATAATCTAGTGCGGAATTCCAAGACAAAACATAAATCCATCAGATATCATTTCTTGAGAGATAAAGTGTTGGAAAAGGAGGTTAAACTTTAATATGTACCTACAAAAGAGAAAATTATAGATATCTTTACAAAACCATTGTGCAAGGATACTTTTGAGTATCTTAGGGGGAAGTTGGGTATTCTGCCCCTTTCTAGTGTTTAGTAAATGCACCAATGTGTGCATTGGTCTAGTGCATTTCATGCTTTTTCTTTTCTAGATCAATGCTTGGCAACTTTCTCTCAAGGGGAGAAAATTGAAATAGTAAGGGGGAGGTTTTTACCCTTTGTCATTATTGTCAAAGGGAGAGAAAGAACAAAGTAAAATAGAGGAGAAGAGGACTTTGATGCTAACATCTTTTGATAGAGACTTGCTTTCTTTTTAATTAATGAACGTTTCCATAAAAAAGGGAAAGATTGTTAGAATGTGATGTTGATGCTATCATTTTTTTCATTTAGGGTTTTCATTGATGTTAATATATCCTATGCTTAGATGTAGATTGGATGTTTTGGTGAACTAGTATAGTGTGCTTCAGATGATGTGTTGTAGAGATTTATCTTTAGCCATGTCAATATTGGTCTCAATTATCTTTCAATACAATATGTTTTATTTATTTGGGCTCGATCCTTTCCAAAAAGTGATCATTGTGCTTTGGCTCAAGTATTTGCATTTCAACGTATAAATCCTATCTATTGGTTCTAAAGATCTTAGTGATAGTGTAGCATGTTATTATGGGAGAGGCATATTGTATTGAGTGAGGTGGTCCATGTTCATTCCTTACCACCGCAAGAATGCTTTAGTGTGACCTATTTCAAATTGCATTAGGTCGGCCTAGTTGTTGGCATGGCATGGTATAAGACAATGATGATTCTATTTGATGTGGTATGCTTATATACAAGTAATATGCAAAGTGATTGAAAATATGATAACGGAAGATTTGTGTATTAATATATATGCCAGTTGGTACAACTAGTAGTTGAATGTTATATAATTTCGGTGTTGCTAATTATTGGTGATAGTGAATTAAGTGATAGATTCATTTTCATTTCTTATATTTTGGCAGTGAACCTTACCTACAGTGAGAAAACCAATAGTAAGCCATTGTAAAAATCACCAAGTAACCAGTGTTCTTTTCATCAGAATCAGCTTCTCTATAGTTTTTCCCATCTTGGGTTTCCACGTAAATTTTGGTGTTCATGGTGTTGATGTATTTGTACTTTCATGTTCAAATTTGTTATAAGTTTCTGAATGTTTTAAGTTTCTACCATATTAACATAAGTTTTGGAAATTGTTTGATTATAACTGATTCACTCTCCTCTTAGTTATTAAGCCTCGTTCAATAAAAATATCTAATTATGGATAAAGAAAAGAATGTTTTAGTTTTATAAATAGAAAGTATGGATGATAGGGAGTTCTTAGTCCATCTTCAAATATCTTAACCAATGACACTAGTGTGGTGTGCATATGTTTATGCAATTCACTACAATATTTTATGGACCAAAATAGAAAAGACCCAAAATATGATGAAAATCTGACTTCATTCTTCAAATAACTTGCAAAACCCAAAAGTCAAAAATATAATAAAAGATATCAAATAATATAGATGAGAAATGAAATAAATATAATATAAGAAAACCCTTGCGCATTTGAATGCTTCCAACAAACCTACACATGCATGAGAGAGAAAAAAATATTTGGGGCTATTTGGATACTTTCCTTAGTCAATTCCTTATTTTGGTGTTTCCACCTCCATAATAGTTAGATAGATAGATAGATGGATGGATAGATAGATCAAAGATAAATAGACAAAATGATATGATTTATAGAGGATGTGATAAATCGCAAGACTCTCGAAGATATAAAAGATAATGATATAGCCAGATACGCTTGAGAATGCCAATAGAGATGTATATATTGTTATAAGAGAGTGTTGTAGAAAATTAGATACTTCTATAGAAAATAAGACAACAAGATAGAGGAATTCATAGAACCCAAGAACGTAGAGAGAGAGAGAGAGAGAGAGAGAGAGAGAGAGAGAGAGGTTAAATTATGAATTTAAAATTGAAAAAAGGGGAAAAGTGGTTTTCAAGACATTCTAAAAGATTCCAATCTCTTTTCACCAACCAAGGTAGGTGATAAGTTTCAAAATTCTCATCATCGATATTTGAATGTTAAGATTTCATAGGATAAATGCATAATGTTGATCCTAAATTTTGCAACTCATAAAGGTAACAAGCCTTATGGAAAGTTTGAGTGTTGTGGGACCAAAATGATAACATTCAAAATAATATCTTAGATTGAGGAGATGACTCTCCATGAGCACGGGAAGATGGAAAGAGAAGAATACTGAAAATGAAACTAAAATAAAGGTGATGTACCAAATCATTTCACTATTAACTCATAATCTTTCATAAATGAAAAGAGAGAACCATAACATCAAAATGTAAAGATTGACCCATAAAGTGGCATACTATACCATAATACCTTTATAATTGAGATGAGAACATAGTAACAAGATCCTTGACACAAGTTAAAACAATCATATCATCTCATGGGTGCATCTATAAAAGTTGGGGAACAATAATTGCATTCAAAATCACCTATTCATCTATCTATTTATGATAACATCAGGGATATGGAGTACCTTTACCATTAAACTAATTTCAATTGGAAGAGTTAGTCTCAAACATGGTCCATCACTGAAAGAAATATCATATACAAAACTACTAGTCAGATAATCACTATTTAGATTGACATAGACTTCAGGTATATTTAGTATCAATTAAAACTAAAAAGTCGTAGTCAAACATAATCAAAATTCAATTAACATGAAATTATTTAGAATTAAATTCTAAAAATGTGAAATCCTAGAATTATAATAGAAAAAAACATCCTCTCGTAAACTTATTAGTCTTCCCTATAACTAAAAATCTAACCCAAAATAGGAAAAACTCCCATCTTAAATAAAACCTGCATCCAGAAAATGTGTTCCTAAATAAAAATATCACCTTGTTGGATAGGCCACCACCTAGGAAAATCATTTTTGTGGTCATTAAAGGAGCCACCACTAACACACTGTCAAACAAAAACTGCAATCCATTTAACACGTCTTGGAGAAATAAAAAACTAATAGCTACAAATATTTTCCATTCTTCGAGGTGTAAAAACCTTGTCTGAACAAGGCCTAGGACATGTGTCAACATGGTAGAGTTTATAGAAAGAAAATATTCATACCCTCTCCAAAATCCTGTGGACACAACATGTATCTAGTGTGTCAAAGGCTTACAACCAAGGGAAATAAAGGGTCCCACAAATGAAAGAAAAATTTGACCTGAAATAATCCCACAGAAAACCCTTGTGAACATGGGCAATATGTATAGAGATATACACATATTATGTGGACATTTGTGCAATGTTCTAGTGTCCAAATAAATCACACTAAAAAATTATAGGTGGAAAGAGAAACATGTGGTTAATGAGAAAGCGATCCTAAAATGTAGCTACTAAAAAGGACCTTGAGAATCCTAAGAGGGAAATGGTTGACGCAATGGATGAAATGGATCTACAAAAATACTAGGGGAATGGGCACTAAAGTGGCTATAAAAGTGTAGGTAAAATTACAAAGGGGTATGTCATTTTTTACTCTTAGACCAAGAATGTCAAAGAATTTTTGAATAAATTTGGAATGGAGGATTCTAAACTAGTTGCAACCCCCTTTGGAGCTACTAGTTGTCACTTGAGAAAAGATAATGAATCACTAAGATTTGATCGGAATATTTACATATCTATGATAGGAGGACTATTGAACTTGTCCTCTTCAAGACTAGATATTATGCATGTAGTTTGTTTGGTTGCCAAATATCAAGTTGACCCTAAGAAAACTCATGAATAATAATAAAGAGAATATTCAAATAGTTGAAAGGGACTCCGGACTTTAGATTATGGTACAAAATGGATAATGATCTCTCTAAAAGTTTTCATTGATGTTGATTGGGTTGGGTATGCAGATGAAAAAAGAAGTATAAGTGGTGGTGCATTTTTCTTGGGAGACAAACTAGTCTCTTGGAAAAAAAATAATAACATTCAATTTCTTTAACTATTGTAGCTTGGTAGAATATATTGCAATAGCATCTTTTTGTACTCAAATAACATAGATGAAGAAGACCCTTAAGGATATGAAGATAGTGTGTGATGAAGCTATTACAATGATGTGTGATCACACAAGTGCTATCAATATTTCAAATAATTTGTTGAAATGCACTCAAAGACTAAGAAAATTTCTATTTGATATCACTTCTTGAGAGAGAAATTGGCTTAAAAGGAAGTTAAGTTGGAATATACAGCTACTAAGGAACAAATTCTGGATATTTTTAGTAAGGCATTGACGAAGGATATCTTTGAGTATCTCCAATAGAGGTTAGGATTTATCGTCCCTCCCCTTTCAAACTAGATGAATAAGAGAGGTGCCCCATTCTAGGGGGAGAACTATTGTCTATCTTGTGCATCCTAGAATGATGTGGTTGCTACTCTTAGGGTGAGCAGTGAAAGGTGATATCTCTTGATTAAAATATCATGAAACATCAAAATGTATTCATAAAATATTTTTAAAAAGCTTACACAAATAAAATAAATAACAATTTTTCATTAATTAATTAATTAATTTATATATTCTAAATTATATCTTTCATTAATAAATTTATTATTTCTCTATTACATTTACATAACCTACATATTTATGCAGGATTGTTTTTATTTCCTTCCATCCCCCAAACTAAATAATTCAATGAGCCTTTCATTTGTTAGAGAAATTGAATGGTTTTGGATGCGCCCTCCAAGGATCATATTTGTTGAATACAATGCGCTAGCATCATAAGCGATGAGGTTGGGATCATGGGCAATGCGAGTTTGGACCCCTTGAGTCTTAACCAACGAGGTTTCAGCCTGAAGATTCACACTCCCATATCAAGTTGCTAAAACAACTTTATAGATTATATAATTTTCCTCCATTGTGCCCAGGCAATTGAAAATTTCAATCTAGAGACCCGTACTCTTATATTGAATGTTGAAACATCTTTATAGATGATATACAATCCTCTATGACAAAGAAGTTTCATATCGAATTGCTAAAACATCTTTATAGATATAAAATCCTCTCTGATTGAAAAGGTTTCAGCCTAAAGACACGTACTTTCATATTGAATTGTTAAAACATCTTTGCAGACGATAAAAAATCCTCCATCCAAAAACTAGTTTCCCCGCTGTTCTCATATCAAATACTAAAACGCATCTTTATAGATGATATAAAATCCTCTATGATTAAAGAAGTTTCTGTCTTAAGACTCATACTATCATATCAAATTGTTAAAACATCTTTGTAGATGATAAAAAATCCTCCATCCAAAAACTAGTTTCCCCACTGTTCTCATATCGAATACTAAAACATCTTTATAGATGATATAAAATCCTCTATGATTAAAGAAGTTTCTATCTTAAGACTCGTACTATCATATCAAATTGTTAAAACATATGTATGTGATATAAAATCATCGACAATTGAAAAGATTTCAGTTTAAAGACTTAGTACAAGACATCTTTATAGATGATATAAAACCCTCATCCCAAAACTAATTTTCCAATCCGCCACATAGTGCTTGTATTCTACTACCACTGACTTTGCAGTAGCCGTTCCTTCTAGTGGTGAAATTTGTATACACTGTACTTAAAACGACATATCCATACAAATATCCAATGACAACATGCGACGTAAATATTCTTTATTTCCTATCCCAGCCTAAATTTCTGTGTGCGCTCGACACAAAAAAGGAGGATACTTTTGCTTAATCTTGGCATGCTGAGATGGATGTTTATGTCATTTTGCGTTGAAGTTGATGGCCTACTGAACACTGTAATTCTCATTATTGCGTTTGATACAGGTGTACAATTCAGACGACATTTTTACTTGATCGATGGGAAAGAAAAAACATGAAATTTCAGAAAAGACTCGACAGTAAAGTTTGAGAAGGATGGTTTTTGTCGTTTGTTTCTCCTCCTAAGCACAAAACGAATAATAATGAGGGACACTGACACCTGTCCCATAAAAACCAAAGCTATCGCCATTCCCCGTGCTGGAACTGGGCCTCAATACGACACTGGGAATTCCCTCAATATCAGATTGAGATTTGCATGTACACTTAGAAACATTTGCCACCTGTACCTAAGTCAGTAATCTTTTTAGATTTGAGAAGTTGGGGACATTCATCATCACTTTGTATAAGAAAAGGGTTGAAACATAGAAATCAGTTTGATAAGGTGGTCTGTCTCAAATGTTACTTTTAGCCTTGTGGATATTAAAATGTCTTCAATTTCCTCTTCTTCAATGGTTCTTAGGGTATTTGATACAAGAACACGAGTCTTAGGTTGAAATGTCTTCGATTAAGAGTCAAGGATTGAGGAGAGTTTATTTAATCAAAGTTGCCGAAGGTATGGTTGGGGTTTCATCCCTTGTGATGTTAGAGTTTTGTACTCAATAGAAGATCACTTGATCTCTTCTGGACTCGTCAAAAGCTATTCAACTTCACTAGATATTATTGTAGGTACAATGAAGAATAAACAACACCAAACTATTCAATTTGATATTTTATCCATTGATAGGTTACATATTCATTTACAAATGTAGTTCATCAAACTCACCCAAGGTATGGTCTTGGCTTTATCTCTTATGTCGTTAAAATAGTCCTCTCCAAACTGTTGAGAAGTTGGGGGTGCTTGTATGCATAGGAAAAGTGCCAAGGACATTTGTCTTTGATTGAAATCTCTTTAATGGAGAGTCAAGGATTGAGGAATGTTTATTTCATCAAAGTTGAAATCTCTTTTGATCTTGGAGTATAAGTTTTCATAGTGTTTTTCTCTTTGATCTCATTTTTCTCTTTTATCTATGCTAATTAGATTAGTTGATGTTGAGTGCTAGATTGTTGAGTCCTATAGATTATTATACATAATTATGTAGTCATGGCTAAAGGGTTGAATGAAGGATTATTCAACCATGCAACCAAACTTATAAACTCATAACAATTCAATGGAACATCAAAATAATATGTCTCTTATTCATTATAATCAAAACAACTTTATAATCTTCTAGAATGGGCTTCCAATATGTTAGGCCTCATTTGTATGATTATAATGTGAAACTTATAGAGTTTGAAAGATATTGTAATATAATTCCATAACCAACTCTATTCTTTCCCTTTTAATACTTCTAACGGTCTTCAAGAGTATTATATATTATCTTCCAATCATAGGAATGATCTCCATTGATCACAAAGTGGCATAAGCTCAATGCTTAATGAAACATGTAGATGCATCTTTTGGACCAAATGCACTAGTGAGGGATCAATGGATCTTAGTTCAGAGAAAGCTATACGGTCTCATTGGCTTGATAGAACTTACAATGTTTTCATTAATCATCACAAGCTTTCAAAATCTAGTGAAAACATTGAATAGTAGTACTATATTTGCATCCATTATTTTATTTGACATGTGCATCCATTATCTATAACCTTCCAGTACCATCCTTATCCTTCTTCAAGTCAATTGCATTTGATATTTACACAATTTGAGACGCAATGGAGTCTATTTGATCATTGATATTCTTTGTAGATACCCACCATCAGTGAAAAAGCTATTACATAGAAATGACTTCATCCACACTTTTCTTAAACTCTTTAAGGTTGTCTCATAGCTTTCTATGTGCACTTACAAATCTTTTGATCATGTCCTATAGCCTCTTTTCCTCAAACTTGATTTTTGCATCTTTTGAATGTTATTCTAATGTGAAAGCATGGTCTTTAAATTCATCATGCAATATATGTAGTTGTTGCACACTAGATAGAGAGGAATCAATTTTAATAACTAGACATTGATTACATCTTCAATAAGTTTAGTACTATGCATATGCAATTTAGTAAACTCCTTACAAGAAAAAGTGATGAAGAATATGACCAAGATGTAATTTATGCAATAAGGTAAGCTAGGAAAGGTCCACCTAACCTTGTTGCATGGGAACATATGAATCATATTTCTTTATCATAGGTTAAAACTTCATTTGTAGACCCAAGAGGTCTAAAATTAAATATTTAGAGGGTCTAGAGGATTCATAAAAAAAAACCTCACTCCTCTCTTCTTTTCCCTTGTCAGAGATCTTCTCTTTACTCTTCTCCTTAGTTTTTCTCTCACTAGTCTCCTTCTTCAATCTATTTTCTATATTCTTCTCTTCATCCTAGGCCTTCTTTAGAATCTTCTCAACATTTGGCATATTTCCAACACTTGCATCTCCAATGTGATCTATAACACTTTTCATGATATACACATTCATTGTTACCTTTGAAAGAGAATCATCTTTAGAACCATCATCTACATTATTTTTCTTTGGAGGAGAAGACTTAGCCTTCTTCAAGTCATCAAGGAATTTTTTTGTTCTCTCTTCTATATGCTTGATTAACCTTTGAATATCTTTTGGATATTTTCCCATAGGGGTGTTCACCCTTTCCTTAGTTTTTAATCTCTTCCCTAGAGTTTGGGAAATCTTTTTCTTCAAATGATAGGGAGATACATATTTTGTCCAATGCATCTTTTTGGATCTTGGATTCTATCAACACAACTTCTCTTCTCTCTACACTCAAAGCTTCCAAGAGTCCCTTCAAGAGCTTGTCTAATATATCATCTAAATTTATATCAAAATTTATTATATACATAATTTATTTTTTCTCTTGTTTCCTTATTTACTAGAAGAACACCCTTATACAAATTTGCAGTCATCTAGGTCTAAAGGTTGATGAGTAGTACTTTCTAGATGGGGCATCAAAAAATTTATTTCTCTCCTCCTTTCCCTTCTTATTTTTTGTAGAAGTCTCTAATAGAGAGACTTTGGTCTTATTCTTCCTCACAAAAGGCTCTACATTCTCATCTTCATCTTTGTCTTCCTCTTCTTCATCCTTTGTTATTTTTACTCTTATCTAAATTTTTCCTTTTCCTTTTCCTTATCACTATTGCTAACCCAATCTCAAATTATTATCTATTCTAAAATTGATTTATCCCTTTTTTTCTTTATGTTTAAGCCTTGGGGTTTTCTTCTCAACTGATTTTTCCTTCACAAGGGTTTCAAAGGAACTTATCTCTATAGTAGGTGGAGGAATAAAATTCAACCTAGTATATCTTTGTGCATGTCTGGGACTTCCTTCTTCTAGAGGGGGAAAACCAAAATCTTATGAGGCTCAGTTCAAATTCACCGTTTCGAAAAAATTATCCATCCTCTTTGTATTCACTTTCTCTACTTTATTCTTGATCATTTTTTTAATCAAATCCATTGTAGTCTCGAACCTTTCTTCATTTGGATCCTTAGGTATTTTCAATAATATTTCATTATTTTTCTCCACATCCTCAATAGTATCTATTAGAATTTTATGTGACCCTTATCCTATCTCATATATCTGATCTGAGAAAACTTCAATAGGCTAAAATGCTCTGCACAGTGGTCCTAAGGCTTAAGCCCTAAAATCCTTCATTCTCCATACCTTAGTCATGATCACCATGTTATATTTTTAAGTTGATCAACTGGCCCAGTCAACTCACTTAAGGGATACTAGGTCAAACCCCTTTACTCTATCTTCCAACCATCCCCATCTTCCTAGGACACCAATTTCTCCCAATCACACCTAAACCTTCACAAACTTCCTCCACACCTCTGCAATGATTAGGAAAAATTCAAGAGATAACTTTTAGACATGTGGATAACATAAAATGTCAATTTTTAGCTGAAAAATCCTTCATATGCACCTCCACGAGGGTTGTGACATGTTACAATGTCAGGGCATGGGCTCGCAAAAATATAGCACATTTTTGGTGGGTTCGACTCCTAATTGAGAGATCCTTTGTCTACTCATTCACAAGGGGTATGACATGTTCTTATGTTAGTGTTCCAAGGTGTGTGGCCTTGGTCTCCTTGTGCAATGCAATGCTTGGGTTTGTGACATTGATTAACCACCTCCTGTGGATTCTATAAGTCTAGTGGTTATTTCAGGAATTGACAGGTCAATCTTTTGGTGCAATGACAACGACTCTTGTAACAAGTGGCATTAGAGCTTGGTCATAGGTTAAAACCTCCCGCTTGTGTTAAGGGGGGGATTTTTGCAAGGTTTGTTCCCTTGGTGTCCTTATGCAATGCAACACTCAGGTTTGTGACATGGCTTAACCACCTCCTATGGATTCTATAAATCTATGGGTTATATAAAGCATTGATAGGTAAATCTTTTCGAGCAACAGAAACCACAATTATAATATTCAGTCCATGGAGAGGTGGATACTTGATACATATCTGAATAGAGGATCATTATTTTAAATTAAAGCATAGGGAAGATATACAATTTTCTATGCCTCTATAGGAATATTTGCTAGCATCTTGTCAATGTTCCAAATGCGCACAAACCATCTGACCGACATGGTGGAGTCTTAGCTAGGTCCCCTGTGAACATTTCAATGGATCTATGTATCTATGGTTTTCCACTCTTTCAGGGGAATATTCTCTAACATTATACCAATGCTATGGATGTGCGCAAGTTGTCTAATCTAAAAGTAAATCTGCATCAATGATTTCATTTTAAATTCGCATTATGAGGGATTTCTTGCTACATCTAGCCATCCAATTGTGCACAAAATTTTTATTGATGACCAATATTCAAATTTGTGGGATAATTTCAAAATTCGATGGTTATGGCATCATGCAGATGTTGGAGTTTTCTCATTGAAGATTTTGTTAGTTATGAGAGAAGGATAATGTTTTGCATAATCTATATTGGTCATCATTGATCTAAACATACTCTTATTGACCTATGTTGTTGTATATGATAAAAATTAACAATTAGAAAATGCAAAACAAGAAAAAATAGTTAATCTAACTACTAAATTCAACTCGTGCCTCTAATTGAGAATGAATGGAGGTACCCAACTCCATTGATTTTCTCATTAGATATATAAATGTGGATTGTGAGCTCCAAAAAACAACAATACGTAGATATGGGATGAAATATAATGGATAAATTAATGAACTCAAATGAAAACAAGATGGAAAACTAAGTGATTTGAATGCAAACTAATGTGTTCTAATATGAAAGATAGGATGAAAGTCAACTAAAAATATGGATATGGATATGCAAGATAAAATTATATGTGTACCATCCTAAAACGTTAGCACCCATAATTGGATGCTTTATTAGGACCTATTAGAACCTATTTTGGTAATTTTGAGGTTCTAATTCCTATTATGCTTGATCCTAGAAACTTGTAATTCTACCCCCCACATCTTTTCACCTATTTTGACACCCTTCTATAATTCTATCCCATTCTTCAGGGTATAGAACACCGATGACATTCTATCACTGAGGACTGGAGCCCAAATTTGACCTGGGGCCCTATGTTAGGGTATTAGTGGGAAATTTGATCCCGTGGTCAGCTTGGAGTATTTTTTAATCCTGAAATGATGGATTGAAAACAAAAACCCACTATCTCTCCTTATTTTGGTATCCATTATCAAGTGCAAGCATTTACTATCAAGTTTTCAAGCAATCAAGAGAAATTGAGAAATTGGATTCAAGATTTGAAGGTAAGCATCTAAGATCAAGTTTTTCTAAGTTTCCAATTCGTCAAGATCATTCAAGTCAAAGGTAATTTTCTCCAATTGAAGCAATTTTCTCTTCCATGATTTCCAAGTATAGGAATTCTCAATCAAGAAAGAATATATTTCCTTCCAATCACATTCTCTATCCTTCATTGTGAGTGATTATCAAGCATATCTACATTCAAGTCTAGGAGTGGTATTCATATATCCATACATTTTTTAAGGCATCCTTCATTATACATTACATTCCAAGGTAAAATCCTTTATTTCAAGTACATTCAAGAATCTTCATGGGTATGAGTGATTTCCACATCTGTCCATGAGGGTTTATGGAAGGTGAATAAAATTTTTACCTTTTTATATGCTTTTCTTTATGCAATTTCATTTCATTTTCAAGGTTGATTCCTAAACATGGGTTTAACCATATAAAACCCCTTTAGACAACCTTTTCCCCATTTTTTTTTTGTTGGAATAGGTTACAAAATTCTCGAACAAAATTTAGAAAGATTAGAAACTGCCAAAAGATCCTTGGAAAATTAAGTCAAAAGCACTAGTCACAGACCGTCATTCCCATTTTGTACCTAGGTAAAGGTTACCATTTCTATTGTGTACCCTACATTATGTTCCCAATTTAATCCATGGGTTGGATCTGCATTCTAGTTTTTCTTTCTATACATTTCATCTCTTTGTTAGTCCATATCATTGTATTATTTCCAGTCTTTTAGTAACTTGCCTAAATTATCATTTACATTACATCTTCTTATCATTTATATTGTCATCATTACATATTTAGTGAAGGATCACTATCCCACTTAGTGTTTGAGTTTCCTCTCGAACCTAGTGGGGAACCTTCCTTCTGAAATGTGCCATTCATGAAAAATACAAGTGATCTACCCATTTTTATTACTTACTTTTTCTTTATGTACAATATGAATTAACAAGTATGATCACAAAAGATGATGAAGATCTCTAGAATCAAACTAGCATGATAATTTTTCACAAAATGATGAATGAAATGCAAGGAGGAGAGGCTCCAATTTATAGGATTTTAGAGGGAAATGGACTATTGAAATGAATTTGAAATGGAGGGCTAAGATTTTATAGGATTGATTTCAAAGATGATGATTCATAGAGCTACTGGTTTTCAAGCACAAAGATTGGAATGTACACTGAGAACAGATACAATACGTTTGGTTATTGAGATAACCAAATCCAAACAAGATGGAAGATCCATGACAATAGATGATATTGAAGACATAGCAGTCTAGTTTGCATCAATGGTAATAGGTTATCGGGTATACCTATCTAGCAGAGTTAAAAACATACCCAATGATGCTATACATGCAAGTTATCAGATTGTAAAAGATGTTTCAGTATATGACTTATGTGAGATGATCAAAATTTAGTTCTTGGTGAATATGGAGAGAAAAAAGAAAGACAAGAAGCATTCATTCAAGTATGGTTCTCAAATGGTATGTATGTTTTTCTATATCCAAAAATGTTTCACCGATAGAGGAAATGTTGTTTGGCCAAAGAACAAACCGATAGTTGTGTAGATAAGTGATTTTAACAAGGAATTAGGTGAGAACTTTAACAATGTAATGTGGGGTTACTTCAAAGAATTTCAATCTAAGATGCAAAAGCATGAAATAATTCCTTCCAGCATTGTAGATAAATACAAAGATGATATATGTTTCCTAGTAGATACTGATTCATGTATTATGATGTCGGTTGAACCTAGAACTTATTGGATTACACCTATGAGTTAGTGAACCTTTATGAAATTGAATTACTATCTAAACCCTTAGATAGGAAAGGAAAGATGTTTGGAACTTATGAAGAGGCATTTTCTAAGATCAATATTCAATTAAAGAAACCATCTATTGAAAGGAAAACTAGGAGAATGTTATCTACCCTAGAGAGGAAGTTTGGTAGTGATGAAGTAGGTACATCTAGTACTATTGAAGTTGCAACTAAAGATACATCATAAAGTGTTCCATCCACTTATGCAGAAGTGAAGAGAAAGAAGAGTAAACCTATTGTAAAAGAAGTTGAAACTAAAATGGAACCGGTGAAGCAAACCTACAAAAGGAAGAGGAAATCTATAGAAATGAAGATTGATCAAAAGGAATATATAGAAGTTGAATATGTTCAAACTGAATTAGATAAGGATTCTAAGAATTTAAAATAGATCGGTATGAAGAAATCCCCTAGTGTTGATTATCTTGCTAAAGACATAATGGAAATAGGCAGAATGGGAGGAGTTGGCGGGAGATATGGATTTCTAAATGGTGAAGATAAGAAGAAAATATAAGAAGCAATATTATTTAGCCTCCACAAGTTTTGTATGACTCCAAGTTAGTTATATAAAGTTTTACCTAAAGATATTTATGATCTAATTAATGCCAAATGAGCTGATGCCTTTAGAGTGGACAGATAAATTATGGAAAAAGCACTTATGCAAATGCAACTAAAGTTGAATCTTGAAGATGTAAAGATCATGGTGGAAGCATATAGACAAGATTTAAAAATCATAAATAGAGAAGAACACATATTAGTTGGACATGAATAGAATGTATTCAATGATACATTTGAGATATGGAAGAAAAAGATACAGGAAGGAGAATAAGAATACAAGGAAGAAAAGGAGGTTGATCAGAATAAGAAGGGTAAAGAACCAGTAATTGAGGATATTGATGACTCACCTACTCATGAAGATATCATAGGTGATGTTATAGCTTATATCCATATTCATGTTCAAGACATTGAGGAGAAAGATGCTAAGTTAACACAAACTAGTGAAGAAAAAACTGGTGGAGCAGAAGCACAAGAACAAATCGGTGAAGATGAGGTAACTATTGAAGATATAATAGGTAAAGATAATACTCCCTTACCATCCCTTGTGAGGTATTCAAAATAAATGATTCATGAAAAGGTAAAGGAGATAGCAAGAGGTCGGAAAGAAGTTGAAGTGGAATGTGATGTGAGAAGGAAAATAAGTCTAGGATAGTCTAGTATGAGAAAGAATAAACCGGTGCAAGTAACTGAAAAATAGAAATAAGATGAAGTAGAAGAGGAAGAGATATTTTCCACACTGATAGATATAAAAAATCTAAAACCTAAAGAATTAATGAAATACTTAGAACAATTGATAAAGAAAGATGAAAGAGATAAAATGAGATCAAAGAAGAATAAAACAAGAGTATTGATACAAGCAAGAGATGTCCTAGCTAAGTTGGTTCCTGAGGTTGAGTATAATGAAGAAGAATTTGTGATAGATAAAATGGACATATTGATAAAAGACATTTCAGATCAAGGAAAAGATTTGCAGTCTGAAATGGTAAAAATGGAAGAGGAGAAACAAGAGACTTGAAGATGACATGAAAACTAATGGATAAGATTGCTAAAGATAAAGGAAAATTGGCAGGGTTAGTAAAAGATGTTAAGACTTCATTGGCCAAAGAAGGATATATATTCCCTATAATTTCTAATCACTCAAATTTTGTGAAAGATCTAGACAAAAAGAGAGTTGAATTGCAAAAGGAGTTAGAGAGCTTAACTGGTAAGCTTGATCCCATTTCAAGCTCAATTATTAATTTTAGTAGTGAAGTGAAGGAGTTAATTCAAAAGATGAAGTACAGAAAGACATCATAATGGATTGTATACTAGAGATACAATCATTCTTATCCCCTACATTATATGTCATGCAACAGAATGTGAAGAAGGTTGAAGGAATAATTGTTATATCTGACATGAAAAACTTGGAGAGTATGGAGAAGCTAGTGTCTAATCTATTTGAGCAGATTATTGCATTGGAGCACATGAAGAAGTTATGGGAGACATCGTTAGAGTCAAAAAAGGTAAACTTCAAAGTAATATTTGATAGGATTTAAGTGCACCTTTGGCATTACTGTCAAAGGGGGAGAATATTCTAAGGGAGAATATGTGAAGTACAAGCAAAAAGTATTTTCTAGCAATGGAAAAGAGGGAGTTTTTTGGCATTGCGTTGAGTTGGAAAGGTTACAGTAGTTAGAAGCAACAAGGTTACAATAATTGGAAGCAATTGTTTTGGTTTTCATGGATGGAAACTAAGTCTATTTATTCATACATCATAATCATTAAAGTACAGGATGCAATCAATGTGAAGGATAAGTAATCAGTTATGCAGGAAAATGGTTAAGTCTAGAAGATCGGTAGACAAAGAAGTCAATACTATGATAGAGGTTGTAATAGTTGAAGATTTATGAGGTTTCATCACATATACAATACCAACATGGTGAGATTAAAGTTTGGTTCTAACTTCAACTCATTTTTCTGATTGGTGATAGACATCTTGGTGACATAGTCATTTAGACAAGTAAGAACACTTATTGTTCTTGAGCGTAAGTTGAAAGATATTAAATCAGTAAGAGGTGTAGTGATTGTGATGATACTTAGTGTTATGATGATGTGTAACAATTGTTAATATGATTTAGAACAACAGAGAGGGGGGGTGAATCAGTTTTTCTCAGGTCCAAATGTATAAATTAAAATTTCAAACTCTTCAACAACTTAGATCTAACAACCAATAGCTACTAGGTCATTACAGAATGCATATCAAAAATATATAACAATGCAGTCCACTATCCAACTGTATTTAACTTGAAAAACATAGAAATGTTCAAACCAAAAAATTCACACAAGTATTGACACGAGGATTTATAGTGGAAACCCAATTTGGGAAAAGCCACTTTGTAACATGTTACTGATATTTTCACTCTTCTAAAGTGAGCTCTATGAAAATCCAACTCTATCAAAGGTTTACAAACACACTACTAGGTGTGACCTGATTAAAGGATTTCAACCACCCTGTTAGGAGTGTACCTTGTTAGAGGACTTAAGTACATTCCATTAGAATGAAACCTTGATTATTAAAGGATTTATACAATGACTACTAGGTCAACCTTGATTAAAGGATTTAAACTGATACAATGGTTAGAAACTAACAACAATGTTTGATCTGAAAACATACAACTCACTTTGCAAATAACAAATCCAATTCTTACATATATATGTTGGCTTACTTACTAAGATCCATTTCTATCTCCATCATTGATTTGCTTGAAATTCTCTTCAAGCAATCACAACTCCTTCTCCTTCATCCTTTTCTGCTTATTCAGTCAATAACAACAACAACTCCAGCATATTGTTTCAACCTCACACTTAGGTTTCCTCAATACCTCTTCGATAGGTAGATCCATTTTTTGTCACTTAATCTCCTCCATAGATCTTAGGGTTAGGTTATATTCATCGAATCCTTACAACATTATGTTATTCATCCATCCTTCTAGAAACATCTCTAATATCTTTATGGAATCAAAATAAAATGGTTTACTGTGCATTAAATGCTCCATACATTCAATAAATAAAGTCAACATGATTGACATAATCCAAGAATTCAAACATGTTGTCTAGGAATATGAATTCTTCCTCAAATGTAAATTACTGACGCTCAGTCAATACTGTGTTCAACTCCTCAGTCATCACTATGTAGCTCAGTCACCATTGAAACTGTTTCCTTGACTAATGTTGTCTTCCTCAGCAATAAACTGATGTTCGGTCAACATTGAATTTACTCGGCATATATTGGTTCGGTCAACACTAACATCACTCGGCTTAAACTAGATTTCTTCACTTTTTCTTGGTTAAGCCTACTTGTTTAGTCTTTCTTCTTACTTAGATAAACAATACATTATCTTATCATTGTGCCAAATAATCAAGTACCCATTGAAGTATCAAGATAACTCAACATTTCCTTAGGTGCTATTGTTATCATCCTTTCCCTAATCCTTCTCAACAAACAAATAGATATATTACTTTCTTAGATAGCAATAGTCTTACTAATTAAGGTTTGACATCAATGACAATACAACAATTGCTTCAATTGCAGTTTCCAACAATCTCCCTCTTTGGCATTGATGGCAACACCATATGAATAACACATGATTCACTAAACAATCTAAAACTTGTCTTTGTATCAGAAACATTTGTAATATCCTTAGCTTCATTCTGACTCTGAATCAATTAGCCTCACTTTCTTGACCATCCACACAGTATCTTCCACTGAATCTCTCCCTCTTACTTTATCTTCCATGAAATCTTACCATGTTTTTTCATCTGGCTCATATCTCCCTCTTTGACAATAATGCCAAAGAAACAACTAGAACATGCATCTCTCAGATGTAGATGTCATCTTGTCAGTTCAGTAACAATAGTTCTCCCTCTATCATCTTTGCTTATGATTGATTATCATCTTTTCTATACTTTTCACAACTCTAGACTTCTCCTAAAGTGTGACCTTTTCTGCATCAATTTGTTAGATACTCTTTGCAGCACATTTGATGCAATGCTCCTAGCTTGACTAGGCAGCCTCAGTGAGGGGAAGAACCCCTAATTGGCCTCTCAGGTATTCATGAGCTTCCTTAGGTAAGGCTTTGGTGAATATGCCTACTAGTTGTTCCTTTGTATTCACATATTCCATTTTGACCTCTTTATCTTTTACCAATTCCCTCAAGTAATGATACTTGATGGCAATATGTTTGGTCTTTGTGTGCATCACTGGGTTCTTATATATGTTGCTAGCACTTGTGTTGTCATAGTAGATGACAACTGGTTCAGTGATCTCCTCTTTCATGCCTTTCAACAATTTCTTAATCCATATCAGGTTTGAATAGTTCACTGCAGCAGCTACATACTTGGCTTCAACTGTAGATTTGGAAATGCAATTTTGTTTCTTGCTTGTCCAGGAAACTAATCTATGTCCAAGAAAGAAAGCTCCACCACTAGTACTCTTTCTATCATCCACATTTCCTACCCAATCTGCATCAATATAGACTCTCAGTTCAAATCTTTCATGCTTCTTATAGTACAGTCCATAGTCTGCAGTCCCTTTCATAATATCTCATTATCCTCTTCATAACCATTATATGTGTTTCCTTAGGATTGGCATAGAATCTTGCCACAATCCCAACTGCTAGAGCAATATCTAGTCTGCTATGAATAGCATATTGCAGCTTTCCAATCATGGACCTATACAAAGTTTGGTTTACTTTAGCAGCATCATCATTCTTAGACAATTTTTGTCCAGTGGCCATGGGAGTACTTACTGGCCTTGAATCCTCCATGCCAAAGGTTTTCAGTATCTCTTTAATATATTTAGACTGTGTGATGAAAATACCTTTCTCTATCTGATATACTTGTAAACCAACAAAGAATTTTATCTCCCCAAACATTGACATTTCAAATTCAGTTTGCATCTCATTTGAAAATTTCTTACATAGGGCATCTTGTCCACCAAATATGATATCATCTACAAAAAGCTTAGCTAACAAGATTCCTTTACCTTCTTCATCTTTCATGTACAAATTGTTGGTGTCATTTGTCCTTGAGAATCCAATCTGTATCAAGTAATTGTGCAACCTCTCATACCATGCTCTGGGGGCTTGCTTTAGTCCATACAGCACCTTATTCAGTTTTCAAACCATGTGTCTCTTGTTTGGATCAACAAATCCTTCAGGTTGTTCAATGTACACTTATTCTAATATACCATTTAAAAATGAAGACTTGACATCCATTTGGTATACCTTGGAATCTTTGTAGGCAACATATGCAAGTAGAGTTCTCACTCCTAATCTTGCTACAGGGGAAAATGTCTCCCCATAGTCTATTCCTTCTTGTTGTGCATAGCCCTTGCATACCAACCTTGCTTCTGGTCAGAACTCCAATTTCTTTGTCTCCAATGATTTGTTCAGGCTTGTGATGTCTCCTTACATACTGTGCCAAAATAGGTTCTTCTTTCTTTTCTCCTTGCTCTTCAGGTTCATTAATAAGATTATCAAATTCATCCTCTGAATGCTCGACAACCTCTTCCTAATACTCAATAGCATCCTCCTATCACTTGGTATTTTCTTCATGTCACTCGACATTATTTCCCTGGTGCTCATCATTTCTTACCCAAGACTCTACATCAGGTGCAAGTGTGTCGCTTGCCTCTCCTTCTATATAGACAAAAGATCTATAATCTTTTGGTTCCCTCTTACTTTCCTGTGCATTTTTCTCTGCATATTCATCAACCTTCACATTTACACTTTCCACAATTTTGTTAGTGTTAGAGTTCAAAAACTTGTAAGATTTACTCTTTGTGGAATAACCTAGGATTATGCCCTCATCACTTTTAGCATCAAACTTTTCATTACTATTGTCTTTTAGTATATAGAATTTTCTCCCAAAAATTCTAAATTATTTTACATTAGGTGCATACCCATGCCATAGTTCATAAGGTGTAACATTTGTACCCTTTTTTTATTTGTACTCAGTTTAAGGTATAAATAGTTTTACTTACATCTTCTCTCCAGTACTTTTGTGTAACATTATTCTCAATCATTAATGTCCTTGCACAATCCATGATAGATCCATTCCTTCTCTCTGCTATACCATTCCGTAGAGGTGTTTTGGGTGCAGACATTTGTCTCTTGATTCCTCTATCATTGCAGAATAGATTGAACTCATTTGATATGAATTCTCCACCTCAGTCAGATCTCAGGCACTTCAGGCTCCTACCTATCTCCTTTTCAACCTTAGCCAAATACCACTTAAATAACTAAAATGTATCAAATTTTTCTTTTAAAAACATTACAGTCATCATTCTAGTGTAATCATCAATAAACATAATAAAATATCTAGCACCACAATAGCTTTGTACACCCATAGGTCCACAAAGGTCAGTATGAGCCAAATCTAAAGCATTTTCAGAAGTAAAAGTCTTGCTCTTGAAACTAGACTTTGTCATCTTACCCAACTAACATTGTTTGCACATTACATTATCAGGTTTCTTCAATCTCGGCAGTCCTCTTACTTTCTTCTTTTTACTAATATCTACTAGATTGTCAAAGTTAAGATGACATAGCCTCTTATGCCATAACCATATATCATCAAGTTGTGCAATCAAACATGTCTCCCCAAATAGGTCTAGATAGAACAAATTACCTCTTGTCTATTCTCCACTTCCAATTAGTTCACCAATGGCATCAAATATTTTAGCCTTCTTGTGATGAAATTCCACTCGGTAATCAATGCTATTAAGTTGTGCAACACTTAGCAGATTATAGTCAAGACCTTCAACCCAATAAGCATTTTCACAAGTGATCTTATCAGTCAGCTTAATTAATCCTTTACCCTTTATAGGGCATGGTGCATCATTACCAAACTTAACACTTCTACCTTTGTAATGATCTAGGGTATCAAACTTACTTTTTTCACCAGTCATGTGGTGTGAGAAACCACTATTAATAATCCATTTGTCATTTTTGTTCACATAGGATACAAGTGTTTTCTCATCTTCATCAGAATCATCTTTCATAACAACATAGACTACTTCAATTTCAAAATCATCACTATCAGTGTTAGTTTCTTCTTCAGCAATGTAACATGATTTCTTACCTTTATCTTTTTAGTCCTTGTACCTTCGGTAACCTTTGTTTTCTCTCTTATCTTTTTTCTTGCTATCTCTTTCCTCATTGTTTCCATCCCTGTCAGGACATCTTGTAGCTATATCACCAACTTTTTTACATGAGAAACATATGATAGGGAGTTTACCTCTATACTTTCCTTTTCCTCTTTTCAATCTCCTGGCCATAAGAGCTTCAAGATCCTCTAGTTCTTCATCAGAAGTGTCACTATCACTTTCACTCTCACTGATGCATCTTTATTTTTCTTTCTTAGAATTATTCAAAACCATTTGTGACTTGAATGCATATTCAACATTAGCAATAGTGAAGTTATCATAATTAGAAAGTTCAAAATCAGTAAGCTTACCAACAAGACTTTTCAGTGTTAAAGCATTACCAGGGTTACATCTAGATTCCTAAATTGCTGAAATTTTGATGGCATAGATAGGACGCAAAGTTCTCAATACTTTTCCAATAATATTTTCATCTTCAATAGTTCCATTAGCTCCTCTAATAGCATTTACAACATCTTTTATCCTACCACAATATTTAGCAATATTCTCACCTTCTTGCATTTTCATTTCATCAAATTTACCTCTCAGGCTTTCATCTTTTTCCCTTAGTACATTTATGTCTCCACCATAGATATTTGCAAGAGTGTCCCACATTTTCTTTGCATTTGTGCAATCTTTGATGTCTTCTAATTTAGTATAGCTCAAGGCAGATGCAATCTCCAACATTTCTTGGTTGTGCTCTTGTTTAGCTCTCATCTCCTCGATAGTCAAGGGTGCAATAGGTGTGACATAGTCATGTTCAACATAATACTTCGTTGAGTCACAAATACCAGCTAGATGCAATTTCATCAGACTTTTACATGCAGGGAAGTTCTCCTTATTCAGCTTTGGTACCTCCTTCTTATACATCCTGATCATTTTCTTCAAGTACCTTTAAAATTGTTCTCTGTAAGCACCAACAACTTTGATACCAATTATTAATATGATTTAGAACAACAGAGAGGGGAGGTGAATCAGTTATTCTTAGGTCCAGATGTATAAATTAAAATTTCAAACTCTTTAACAACTCAAATCTAACAACCAAAAGCTACTAGTTCATTACAGAATGCATATCCGAAACATATAACAGTGCAGTCCACTATCTAATAGTATTTAACTTGCAAAACATAGAAATGTTCAAACCAAAACATTCACACAAGTATTGACACTAGGATTTATAGTGGAAACCCAATTTGGGAAAAACCACTTTGGAACATGTTACTGATATTTTCACTCTTCTGAGCTCTATGAAAAGCCAACCCTGTCAAAGGTTTACAAACACACTGCTAGGTGTGACCTGATTAAAGGATTTCAACCACCCTGTTAGGAGTGCACCTTGTTAAAGGACTTAAGTACATTCCATTAGAATGCAACCTTGATTAAGGATTTATACAAAGACTGCTAGTTCAACCTTGATTAAAGGATTTAAATTGATACAATGGTTAGAAAGTAGCAACAATGTTTGATCTAAAAACATACAACTCACTTTGAAAATAACAGATCCAATTCTTACATATATATGCTGGCTTACTGACTGAGATCCATTTCTATCTCCATCATTGATCTGCTCAAAATTTGCTTCAAGCAATCACAACTCCTTCTCCTTCAACCTTTTCTTCTTATTCAGTCAATAACAACAACAACTCCAGCATACTATTTCAACCTCACACTTAGGTTTCCTTAATACCTCTTCGATAAGTAGATCCATCTTTTGCCGCTTAATCTCCTCCGTAAATCTTAGGGTTAGCTTAGATTCATCAAATCCTTCCAACATTATGTTATTCATCCATCCTTCTAGAAACATCTCTAATATCTTTATGGAATCACAATAAAGTGTTTTATTATGCATTAAATGCTCCATACATTCAATAAATAAAGTCAACATGATTTACATAATCCAAGAATTCAAACATGTCGGCTAGGAATCTGAATTATTCCTCAAATGTAAATTACTGACGCTCGGTCAATAATGTGTTCAACTCCTCAATCATCACTGTGTAGCTCAGTCACCACTAAAACTGTTTCCTCAGCTAATGTTGTCTTCCTCGGCAATAAACTGATATTCAGTCAACACTGAATTTACTCAACATGTACTGGCTCAGTCGACACTAACATCACTCAACTTAAACTAGATTTCTTCACTTTTTCTCGGTTAAGCCTACTTGTTTAGTCTTGCTTCTTACTTAGATAAACAATACATTATCTTATCATTGTGCCACATAATCATGTACCCATTGAAGTATCAAGATAACTCAACCTTTTCTTAGGTGCTATTGTTATCATCCTTGCCCTAATCCTTCTCAACAAATAAATAGATATATTACTTTCTTAGATAGCAACAGTCTTACCAGTTAAGGTTTGACATCAAAGACAATATAAAAATTGCTTCAATTGCAGTTTCCAACAACAATGGTGATAGAATCAATGAGGATTTAATTATGGATTCGAGGATATTATTTTGGGAAGATCTAAGGCGATGAATTTGAAAAGTTAAAACATGTTTGATTATTTTGGAGAAATATAATGTAGATCTTATTGTAAGCTAATACAGGCATAGGAAATTGTGTTTTGCATAGAGAATATCACTTTGGAGGGAAAATATTTAATTCTCATGAAGTCAGTGCTAAAAATGTATATTTGGTATGACTCATATTAAAGTTGTTGTTGTGTTGTTATTGTCATGATATTTTGTGAAGGATGTTATGGTTAATTGTGAAATCAATTTGGGTTGTGATTAGAGATTTGATAGAGTCAAATTGGTGAGTAGTTACAAAGAGAAAGAAACATATTGGATTTGTCAATCCTTCAGTTCTATATCAAGATCACTCAACTTGTTCTTCCCTAGAAGTTATAGCAAGCAAATCGCTTAATTGGGTGATCTCTTAACAAAGTTTTAAAATCCTCTAGCAAGTTAGATCTTAGCAGATTTGATTGTACTTATAAAAAGGTACTAATTGTTAGAAAGTAAAGAACCCCAAGATAACTAAGAGGGGGGGGTGAATCAGTTATTTCATAATTTAACCATTCAACTGCTTTAAACAATATAATTATTGTACTAATCAACCATAGAAAGATAACCATAGACAATTGCACAATAACACAAGATATGTTGACTAGGGAACCTCTTGAAAAGAGTAAACCCCGGTGGGAATGATGCCCACAAAATGATGCACTAATATGAAAGTTCCTTGTTAGAGGATGGACCCTATTAGGAGTTTTATGAAATACATTCAGTACATATAAATCCATGTTAGGAGATTTTGAATCCCTGTTAAAAGATTCTAACCCGGTTAAGAATTTATGGAAGACAGAAGGACCCACTACCCAAACAGCTTCAAGGCAAGATCTCTGAACCCACTGTCCAAAAGATCTTAGAATTATTCAATAGAATTATATGAAATATATTACCTCCTTCACACTGTGCCAAAACCGCACTCTCTGCTACATAAGATCACAATTCCAAATCTCTGTACTCAAAAGTCTTCCTTCATCACTGAATTAGCTCTTTTCTTCACTTCATGCATATATTCACATCTCAACCTTCACAGTACATATTGTAACAAGGAAAAAATTCCTTCTTATATACCAAACTCAAATAATTACAAATGAGTCGGTCCTCAATTACAAAATAATAAATTCTACACGATACACACAAAATTTCACATAAAACTGTCGGCTTCCAGATACTGTAACTTTCTCCAAACATATCTTAGAAGTTTTCACTATGAACCACATCATCATTAATGAGTCTCCAAAATCCCTTTAACTGCACAAAATCAGATTCCATCCCAGCTAAGAGATATCCTCCGATTTCTGAAAATTGCTACACAGAAACACTATCTAAACACTGCTTTCACCAAAATGCTCATAACTCTCATAAATGAATGAAATTCTTTTTCCACTATTAAACATAGGTTAATAACACACAAAAGAACATACCATCAACTGTTCAAAATCCAATCTGCAATACAACATGTGTGCAAAACAAAATTGTACCTACTTTCCTGCTGATATCCAGAATATCACTGTGTTGACATCAATGACAATCCAAGTCATGAATGCAACAACAACTGCTACAAAATGACTGGAAAAATACTTTTCATTCATTCCTAACAATCTCCCCCATTGGCATTAATGGCAACATAGATGAAAAACATCCAATGTTCCAAAAATCCAATACTGCAACATCACTGCAAAATATCAAATTAAATCTTGCTTTGTTTTCCTATTCAGCTCTCTCATACAATCCACAATGTTTTTCATGTATATCTCTCCCCCATTGACATCAATGATAGAAATTCCATCACTAAGTCAACAAAAACTTAATGTTAAAAGACACTTTTCAGAAAAATACAATAACAAGAGTCCTCATGACTCAGCTCATAAACTCCCCCATAGAGGAAGTTCCAACATCCAATCCAGAAGAAAGATAGGGCTCATATACCACTGGACAGATGCAATCATCTACATCAATTCTCAAAAATAGGTTGGGGCATAACTCCAAGCATACCTCTCAGATACACAAATGTATCCTTAGGTAAAGGTTTTGTAAATATATCTGCTATATGTTCCTTTGTGCTTATGTACTCCAATCTTACTTCTTTTTCTGCAACTTTCTCTCTTACAACATGATACTTGATCTCAATATGTTTAGTCTTAGAATGTAAAACAAGATTTTTTGACATACTCACTGTACTGGTGTTATCACAATGTATAACAACAGGCTCATCAAACTTTATTCCAATATCCTTCAACATCTGCTTCATCCAAATAATCTGATTACAATTATTTGCTGTTGCAACATATTCTGCTTCTGCTGTACTTTATGAAGTACAATTCTACTTCTTACTTAACCAAGAGACCAATTTTCCTCCAAGGAAAAAGGCTCCACCACTAGTGCTTTTCTTGTCATCAACGCTGCCTCCCCAATCTGCATTAGTATAGGCACATAAAGTAAAATCAATAGAATTCTCATACCATAATCAATAATCCATTGTTCCTTTTAGATATCTCAGTATCCTCTTTACTGCTACATAATGTGATTCTCTACGTTCTACTTGAAATCTTGCTACAATCCCAACTGAATGTGCTATATCAGGTCTTGTATGTGTCAAGTACTACAATCCTCCAATCATAGATCTTTATTTTTTCTGCTCAACTGCTGGTGTCTCATCTTTGCTAGATAACTTATGTCCAGTTGCCATAGGTGTTCCAAAAGGTTTATAATCTTTCATTCCAAATCTTTTCAATAAGTCATTCAAATACTTAGTCTGACTTACAAATATACCTTCCTTGCTTTGTGTTATCTGTACTCCCAAAAAATATTTCATTTCTCCAATCATGCTCATCTCAAATTCAGTCTTCATTTCATCTGCAAATTTGTCACTAGCTTCATCTTCTCCTCCAAAGATAATATCATCAACAAATATAACTATAACCAACAAACCATTCTCAATTTCTTTTGTGTATAAGTTACTATCTGTTGTTCCTTTTATAAATCCCAATTTCAATAAATACTTATCCAATCTTGCATACCAGGTTCTAGGTGCTTGTTTTAATCCATATAAAGCTTTCTTTAACTTACATACCATATCTCCTTCTTGTGTCAAAGGAAAACCTTCAGGCTGCTCAATGTAGACTTCTTCTTCCAATTCACCATTCAAAAATACTGATTTCACATCCATCTGATACACTTTGAATTTCTTGTAAGTTGCATATGCTAGAAACATTCTCACTGCTTCAAGTCTGGCCACAGGTGCAAAAGTTTCTTTATAGTCAATTCCTTCTTGTTGTGAATATCCTTTACATACCAATCTTACTTTTTTTCTTATCACTTCTCCTTGTTCATTCATCTTGTTTCTGAATACCCACTTTTATCCAATCACATTCTTGTCTTCAGGTCTAGGGACCAATTCCCATCTCTTGTTTTTTTCAATCTCCTCCAGTTCTTCTTTCATAGCATTAATCCAATGTTCATCTTCACAAGCTTAATTAGTAGTCTTAGGTTCAATTTGAGAAATCAAACATAAATGTACCTTATTTTGAGTCAAAACTCCTCTGTCTAAACTTCCAATAACTTGCTCAACAGGGTGATGTCTCAAAATATACCTATTAGGTGACATAGTTACTGATCTTGTTCCAACTATAGATTCTTCTCTGCTTTCTTCTTTGTTTTCTTCTCTCTTTTCTTTAGTATGACTTTTATTCAGCAAATCACTGTTAGTTTCAAAAAATAATTCTGCATTTTCAATGCTAGGCTGAGGTTGTGCTTCTCCATCAGATTCATAATCAAGCATTCTTTCTTGAATTTTAAACTTCTCATCAACTTTTACATTTGCACTTTCAACAATAGTCTTAGTTCTTTTGTTATAACATCTATATGCTTTGCGTTTTAAAGAATATCCAAGAAATATTCCTTCATCACTTCTAGGATCAAATTTTCCTATATCATCATCTCTCTTTATATAACATTTACTTCCAAAAATTTTAAAATACTTAACTAAGGGTGCATGTCCAAACCATAATTCATAAGGTGTCTTGTTTGTATTTGCTCTTATTTGTACTCTGTTCATAGTGTATACTATTGTGTTCACTGCTTCTCTCCAAAAAGTTTTAGCCAAATCATTTTCAAACAACATAGCTCTTGATGCTTCAGTTATTGACCCATTCCTTCTTTCTACAATACCATTTTGTTCTGGTGTTTTAGGGGCTGAAAGTTGTCTCTTAATACCATTCATTTCACAAAAGGTGTTAAACTCTCTAGATATAAATTCACCACCTCTATCAGATCTTAGACACTTAATCTTCATTCCAGATTCATTCTCAATTTTTCTTTTCATGATCTTAAATTTATCAAATGCTTTAGATTTTTCTTTCAAAAATGCAATCCACATCATGCTTTTAAAATCATCAACAAGAATCATAAAATACCTTTCTCCATAGAATCCTCTAGTCCTAGTAGGACCACTCAAGTATGTATGAACAATCTCTAGCTTCTCTGTCGATGTGAACTTCTTGTTGGGAAATGAACTCCTTTTCTGCTTTACCATCATACATTCTTTGCAAATCATGTTAGTAGGTTTCATAATTCTAGGTAAATCTCTTACGGCAAGTGTAGTGCTCACCTTGACAATATTATCAAATTTTATATGACAAAACCTTTTATGCCATAACCAACTGTCATCAATCTTAGTTATCAAACATGTCATCTCAGTAGGATTCAACTAAGATACATTACCTCTGGTTTTGAATCCTTTTCCAATCAGATTTCCATCTTTATCTTTTATCATACAAGTTTTCTTAGCAAACCAAACTTGATAACCCTTATCAGCCAATTGTCCAACGCTTAGTAGATTATGTCTCAATCCATAAACAAAGTAAACATCATCAGTGTTAGTCTTTCCATCAAGAGTAATAGATCCTATACCCTTAATCAAACAAGGTGCATTATTACCAACCCTAACAATTCCTCCATCATAATTATCTAACTTAACAAACTTTCTTTTATCTCCAGTCATATGATGTGAACAACCACTGTCTATAATCCAATCAAATTTATTTTCAACTTGAGAAACTAATGCTCTTTCTTCCCTCTTATTAGATTCAGAAATTTCTTCTTTAATTGCTACAAATCCTATTTCCTCAAAGTTATCATTATCACTGTCACTTAAATGTCTTTCAATTCCTGCTTCAAGATCTTCATCATTTGCATAATAACATTCTTTAGATCTCCTAGGTTTAAAGTTGCTTCTATCCTTCTTAACTCTTTTAGGACATTTAGATGCAAAATGACCATATTCTTGACAAGTCCAACTTTTAATGATTTTCTTACCAGCTGGTTCTCTTTTTACAAGTAATGCAATACCTTCTTCAATCTTCTTATCTTTCTCAGATTTAGATCTACTACTGCTGGCATAATCTCCATTCACACTAGTACTTCTTGTAGGTCTAATGTTAAGAGCACTGAATGCTATTTCCATTCTAGGTAGCTCTCCTGATAATCTCAAGTTCATCTCTGCTGTTTCTAATCTTCCAAGAAGAGTCTCTCTTGAAAAGTTCAATGTACAAGGTATCACTTGTTCAATCATCTGTGTTGTCTGCTTGAATACTACTGTCAAAGTTCTTAGAATTTTCCATATCACTTCATTCTCTCTCTTATCACCTCCACAAGACTTTATTCCTATTAAAATCTTAGACATCCTACCAATATAGCTTCTAATAGATTCATCTTCCATCATTCTGATATCTTCAAATGCACAAATCCAATTATGTAATCTAGCCTTCTTTGCATGTTCATCACCTTCAAAAGTAGAATGTAAAGCTTTCCAAATTGCATGAGATGTTTTCAAACATCTTACCTGACTATATTCATTCTCCATTAGTGCTAACAAAAGTGCTTCTCTTGCAAGTATGTTACACATGAATAGATCTAGTTCATCTTTAGTTCCTGCCTCTAGATTGTCTTCCTCAATGATAGTCTTCTCATTCTTTTTAATCAACCAATAACTTGGTCCTAAACACAATAGATGAGTCTTCATATTTTCTTTCCAACTATCAAAATTTACTCCATCAAACTTAGGGCTTTCTTTTCTAAAATTCACCATGGATCTCCTTAAGTTGTTAAACTTTTCTTTCAAGGACCTGCTGCTCTGATACCAATTATTAGAAGGTAAAGATCCCCAAGATAACTAAGAGGGGGGGGGGGGGGGGGGTTAATCAGTTATTTCATAATTTAACCATTCAACTGCTTTAAACAATATAATTAATGTACTAATCAACCATAGAAAGATAACCATACACAATCGCACAATAACAGAAGATATGTTGACTAGGGAACCTCTTGAAAAGAGTAAACCCTAGTGGGAATGATGCCCACAAAATGATGCACTAATATGAAAGTTCCTTGTTAGAGGATGGACCATGTTAGGAGTCTTATGAAATACATTCAATACATATAAATCCCTATTAGGAGATTTTGAATCCCTGTTAAAAGATTCTAACCCAGTTAAGAGTTTATGGAAGACAGAAGGACCCACTACCCAAACAACTTCAAGGCAAGATCTCTGAACCCACTGTCCAAAAGATCTTATTATTATTCAATAGAATAATATGAAATATATTACCTCCTTCACACTATGCCAAAACTGCACTCTCTGCTACACAAGATCACAGTTCCAGATCTCTGTACTCAAAAGTCTTCCTTCATCACTGAATTAGCTCTTTTCTTCACTGCATGCATATATTAACATCTCAACCTTCACAGTACATATTGTAACAAGGAAAAAATTCCTTCTTATATGCCAAACTCAAATAATTAAAAATGAGTCGGTCCTCAATTACAAAATAATAAATTCTACACCCTACACACAAAATTTCACATAAAACTGTTGGCTTCCAGATACTGTAACTTTCTCCAAACATATCTTTGAAGTTTGCGCTATGAACCACATCATCATTAATGAGTCTCCAAAATCCCTTTAACTGCACAAAATCAGATTCCATCCCAGCTAAGAGATATCCTCCGATTTCTGAAAATCACTTCATAGAAACACTGTCTAAACACTGCTTTCACCAAAATGCTCATAACTCTCATAAATGAATGAATTTTTTTTTGCACTATTAACCATAGGTTAATAACACACCAAAGAAAATACCATCAATTGTGCAAAAGCTAATCTACAATACAACATGTGCGCAAAATAAAACTGTACCTACTTTCCTGCTGATATCCAGAATATCACTGTGTTGACATCAATGACAATCCAAGTCATGAATGCAACAACAACTGCTACAGAATGACTGCCAAAATACTTTGCATTCATTCCTAACACTAATCACTCCTAATAGGTTGAACCCTCAGAAAAGGGTAATTGTAAGCTCCTAATAGGGAAAATTCAACTACTACAGTAGTGGGCTTGTGGGTGTCATCTCCGCCATGGTTTTTCCCTCTAACCAAGGGTTTCCACGCAAAAATCATTGTGGCATGTGTGATGATTTTGTGGATGTCTGATATTTCTATCTTTTATTTGTTTACTTCAATTATATGCTTTACTCTTTGGAAGGTATTAGTAAGGCTAATTATATTGGTGGTTGAATTAGTTTTAGATTTTTTTGCACTGATTCATTCCCCCCCTCTCAGTGCCTAAGAACTCTAACAAAAAGTATTGAGCATACTTGTTATCCAATATTAAACTTTTTATAGTCCAACTAGAGGTTTGAACACCCTTTAGGATGTTGAAGATTTTTAAAAACAATATCTTTTAATCTAGATCCTCCTAAATCCATTGGAAATAGCCATTTTAAGACCAATATAGGCTGCATATGCCTCTGTTAGAAATAGGGAATACTGAGGGGGTGGGGGGGGGGTGAATCAGTATTCTACAAACTTTTACTTTTGCCCAATTATGGATATAAAAAATTAACTTGATGCTTTCAAAACAAAGTAAACTAAATAGCATGCATAGCAATAAAGAAAATGAACTCATAACACATTATTTGTTCTTAAGGAAACCCTGTCCAAGGGAAAACCCCGGTGGTAATGATACCCACAATGATCCACTAATAAAAATTATCATGTTAGGGATGTTGACTCTATTAGGAGCCTAAATTACATACATATAGTGTCTCATTCCTGATTAAGGGACTCTAAGCCTTGTTAGAAGCCTCAACCCTGCTAAGAGTTGGTAGTACAAAATAGAAATGATTACAAGATGAGCCCACTGTCCAAATAAGTAATGTACAATGATTTCTAATTACAAAAAGGGCAAGGTGTATAACCTTTTACTACTTCACTTGCATATACAAAGTCTACTTGCTTGACTTTCACAATTTACAACTTCGCATCAATATCTTTCACATACATATGTCACACTTCTATCTTCGCATTACATATGTCTTACATTTATACAAGTTATTAAGAATAATAACTTTTACAGTCGGCTTTACAAAACATAAAGCACTTTAAAAAATACATATTAACTTTTTCTGCCTAAGGGTTAACATCTAGGATGTCGTCCCTTTATGTGATTAAGTTATTATTTTGATAAACAAAATAATCCCTTAACTATTTACTTATTTTGTCTTCTTTCTCTGTCTAGTCAGCTTCAACTCTGTCTCTGTTCATATTGCAATAACTTCTTTCGTACATGCCATACAGACTTGCACTCTTAGGTGAGTCTTCAATATACATCATAGTATCCATGTTCAAGTGCGCAAGCACTGAACTTACTTCTATCAACATCACCAATCAAAACTATCTCTGGTTATACTGGGAAAATGCTACTTACACTTAGACAATTTTATTCTGTGCTCTGTCATAACTGCTTACTATCATATGCGGTCTTCATATAGATCATATGTTTCCATAATGATAAAAACTAGATATCTAACTTAGACAAATTTCCAACAATCTCCCCCTTTGTCATTGGTGGCAACATATGAGAAAATTGGCTAAGTTATACAAAACTTCAAAATTGTGGCCATCGCAAAAAAAATATCTTCACTATCCTTATATCTCCAAATATCTTATATATCATATATACTCCCCCTAGGAATATGCTCCATATTATATATCTATATTATATCATATTCAATTTTATGCTATCACTCCCCCTTTGACAACAATGACGAAAAGGGTGCCAAAAATGTGTACTCAAAATTTTACCTCTGATTCAAGTTTGCAAAGTCGGTAGGCTTGCAACACAATCTAGAAAATTTACTTTGATGTTCTCTATCTCCTTCTCCCATGCCTTCTTAACGGTGTGTGAAACACTGAGTAGTGTACATAAACCATAAGATGCGATCTCACATGCATGAAGGGTTGCAAAGTTGAATTTCTCATAAGATGTCTTGGATGAAAGACAGTCTTACAATTGTCCTTCAATGATGTTTATCTTAACTTAAATGTGCTCTCTTAGAAGAGAAAATCTTCTCAATTTCCTTTCTCTTTCATCACTAAGAATTCTTATATCATCATTCAATTTACTGATTCTCTTTTCAAAATCTAATATCTTTGCATTTGGGTTGGATAAATGATTTACCTCTATTTGAATTTCTGCCTCTTTTGCTCTTATCTTCTTAGTTACTTCTAATACATAATTTTCTATTTCTGTATACTGAATATACAAAGCTTTTCCTCTGTCCAAATTTCTTCTTAATTCCTTGATACACACATCCATATTATTAATATCATTTCTGATATTCTGACTTATATCTAGAAATATTTTGGCCTCATAGGCTACCTGAGCCTTTACTATAGCTATGTCTGACAAGTTAGTGAATTCATTGTCAAATGCCTTCATAACTTCTTTAGCTTTTACTTGTGGATCTGCCTCAGTTATTTGACTGGTCACAACACTCTGCAACTTCTCTATCACTTCTAGCAATGATCCTTCAAGGCTTTTTACCTTCTTTTTTTTACCAATAATTTTGTTTAGGGATGAGATCAACTCCATTTGATCATCATCATCAACTTCTTTCCCAAAATTAGCAAAAATGGATTCTATATGTGGTTTCTTTGTTGCAATCTCAGGGATAGGACTGATTTCTACTTTACTCTGTGCTCCTTTATGTCCTTCAACCTCTGTATTTACTTGAATCTCTGCTTGTTTTTCTTCTTCTTTCCTTGTTTCCTTCCTTTCTTCCTCAACTAATATGTCTTGTTCCTCCAAAGCCAAATTGTCAACAATGTTCTCAAGGTTTCTAAATGGATTGTCATCACTGTCTAGTATAATATTTGTTCCTTCTACATTCATTGTTTCATCTTCAATGTTGATTGATGGTGGTGGAGAGGGACTTTTCTAGTACCCAACTTCCTATTGAACTACAATTGATTTGGAATCTGATTGAAGAATCTGTGATTAAAGATCAATGAGGAGTTGCTGATTAGATATGTAATATGATTAAATTAGTATTATGTTGTCATTGATGTCAACTAGCTTGACAACACTTATCTTGTAAGTTACTATACCGAGACATCTATAGAAAGGTGAAAGAGATGAAGAAAAAAGAAATCTACATGGGGAAAGATGTACATGATAGATGAGGATAAGGAACACATTGAGTAACTTGTTGATGAGTCTATGACTTGATGATATTGACTTTATTATGTTGCATTCATCTATGATGAAGTATAGAGCTGAAAGACACAAAGCAGTGTTGTCAATAAATGAAGCATTTCTAGTATACACCGACGGAGTGTAGTGTATATCGATTGTAGTATTAACTAAGCAGTGTTCATTGATGCATTTCTTTGTTAACCAAGTGAAACAGAATGAACTAAATGATTAGTTTAGCCGATAAGATTGATGAGCTATAAAGTACCTAGATTTTAGTGATAGCAGATAATGTTTGTTATGAAGATTGACAGCTAACAAAATTAAAGGAAGATCCAATGGAGCAGATTGAAACATGTTATTGATACATCAGCCGAGAAATTTTGAAGCAACAAAATCTATGAATGTGGTTAAGCGGAAAAACCTGATGGAGGAGAAGAAAACAATTTACTCGTCTATATAAGAGATTTGAATTTCATTATGGAGGATGTCAGAAGAAGTAGAAACTATAAGAATATCACGTGAACAAGGTTTTCATGCATTCTGATCATACCAGTTAAGTAAGAACCGAACTGTAGAACAATTACCGAGCTACAAAGAGCAATTACCGATGGACAGTAAGTTGATACAGTATTGAATCTGAAGTGAAATATTGATCAGAAGGATTTGTATGGACTGAATATTGATCTGTAATTTGAAATTGAAGTTGTATTAAGGCAAATCATTTACTGTTACATATTTAACCATTATATATAGTCAAAATCTCTTAACTGAGTGGACTCTGAAATTCTTATGATGTATCATTCATAGAATGAACATTGTTATCCTGTCAACCCCATAGTGAATGTTGGTTGGATGATAACTTCTAGTCTAAAATCCTCTAACAAGGTCACACCTGACAGTGTGTTTGTAAACCTTTAACAAGGTTGGGTCTTAACCGACCTAACTTCAGAAGAGTGAACAATTTTGGGTTGTCGGTCCCAGGTGGTTTTTCCCTTTACAGGGTTTCCACGTTAAATCTCTTATGTTATGTGTTGATTGTGATATTTGTTTTCTATCCTACTTTGCATGTTACATGTTAGATTTGATTGGTAACTATTATAGTATTAGACTGGTAATCGATAAAAGCACAGAAAGTGAAAGTATTTATTGTTTACCGAGGAGCAGAAATTGTAGAAGTTATTTTGAATTATACATTTTGTTTTGGGACACTAGATAACTGATTCACCCCACTCTTAGTTATTCTAACAATTGGTATCAGAGCTGTGGTTGCTTAGAATAGAGTTTTAAGGACTTAAGCACAAAGGTCTCAAGATGTATAAGAGGGAAGTACCGAAGCTAAACAAAGAGAACTTCATAGTATGGAAAAGCTGGATGAAGCTACACATATCTAGAATTGGGAATTCTACATTAGATCTGATGGAGAATGGCTACATACAACCGCCCACTAGTCCCTTAACTCTTGATCAACTGAAGGATAGGCATGAACACAATGTCACTATGATGGAACTTGTTGCTACCTATAGCAATGCCAAATTTGAAGACATCAAGGGTTGTGATACTACTAAGAAGATGTGGGACAAGTTAAATCTGATATATAGTGGAGATCTGAATGTCAAAAGAGCACAAGCTGAAAGCCTAAGAGGTAGATTTGATGATATGAGAATGAAAGAAGGTGAGAACATTGTACAATACTCAAATAGACTAAAAGAGGTGGTACATGCTATTAGAGCATCTAATGGAGTGATTGATAATGAAACAGTGATAAGCAAGATTCTCAGAACTTTGCTATCGATTTATGCAATCAAGATCTCTACAATTCATGAAACAAGAGCTACATCCAACCTTACTCTTGATACTCTGATTGGTAAACTTACAACCTTTGAATTAAAAAAAATTTGATAACAGTGTTTTTCCTTCTGTTGAATCTTCTTTCATGTCTTCTTTGAAGATTGGAAAGTCTAGCAGGAATAGTAAGAATTATGATAGTGATGATAATACCGATGATGAACTTGATGAGCTTGAAGCTCTTATGGCTAGAAGATTTCCCAAAGGAAAAGGAAGGTATAGAGGTAAGATACCCTTGGCATGTTTTAACTGTAAAGAAGTCAGTCACATCACTGCTAGATGTCCTCAGAAGAAAGATGATGATAGATCCAAAGACTGATCTGAAGGAAGCTATGGGAGAAGAGTCAACAGAGGCTGCCGACACAACAATAGAGACAACTAAGACAATAAAGGCAAAAAGGTATGTTACATAGCCAAAGATATTGAAATTGAATCTGATTTTGATGATGATATAGAAGTTGTATTTGTTGCTATGAAAGATGACTCAGAGGAAGAAGAGAAACATGAAGAGACAACACTGATCTCTAAAGTAAGTAGAAATGATACATGGATCATAGATAGTGGTTGTACACATCATATGACCGGTGATGTAGAGAAGTTTGATCATCTTGTTGAATATAATGGAGGATCTATGAGAATGGGAAATGATGCACCTTGTATGGTAAGAGGTAAAGGTTCACTGATGATCAATGACAGAATACAATGTGAAAATGCATACTAGGTAGATGGATTGAATTATAATTTGTTAAGTGTGGCTCAGCTGAACAATTCAGGCCACCGACTGGCTTTTGAGAGCAAAAAGGTGAAGATCTATGATGATGAAGGAAGACTTGTCGGAACTAGTACACAATCCAGAGGTAATCTATTCTATCTTGATATGGATCAGTCTTCTTATTTATTAATAAAGGATGAAGATGCTTGGTTGTGGCACAAAAGGTTATGCCATGTGAACTTTGACAACATGATCAAGATTAGCAAAAATAAAAGAGTTAGAGGATTGCCTAACTTGACAAAACCTGATCATGCCATGTGCAATGAATGTCAAAAAGGTAAGATGACTAAGTCTAGTTTGAAAATTAAAGACTACTCAACAAAGATGATACTTGAGTTGGTTCATACTGACCTATGTGGTCCTATGAGAACTCAGAGTTGTTCTGGTGATAGATATTTTATTTTTTTTGTTGATGACTATACTAAACTGATGACTGTTATGCTCCTGAAAGAGAAATCTGAAGCCTTTAAAATGTTTAAGTGGTATAAAACTAACGTAGAGAAAGAGATTGGAAAAGAAATAAAATGCTTAAGATCTTATAGAGGAGGTGAATTTATCTCTGATGAATTTACTAATTTTTGTAATGAGCATGGAATTAAAAGATAGGTCTCTGCACCGAGGACACCTCAACAAAATGGCATTGCTGAAAGGAGGAATAGGTCTATAATTGACTGTGCTAGAACTTTGATGATACAGAAGAATGTTTCTCAAAAATATTGGAGGGAAGTTATCAGCACAGCTGTGTATGTTCTTAACTGAGTACAACTGAAGAAGGACACCAACCGAACACCTTATGAGCTATGGTTTGGACACAAACCTATTGTAAGTTATTTCAAGATTTTTTGGAAGTAAATGCTTTATTTTGAAAGATGAAAGAAATGGAAAATTTGATTCTAAAGGAGATGAAGGGATATTTCTGGGATATTCCACTACAAGTAAAGCATATAAATGTTTGAATAAGGTTACAAATAAGATAGTTGAAAGTAATAATGTTCATCTTGATGAGTTTGATGACAACAACATAGAGGAAAGTACAAAGAAACTGAAAGACTACGGTAGATTCACTTACATTGAACATCTAGAGTATCTACTGACACCGCAAGCTATGACAACCAGTCAACAGGGAAACAATACAGGACAACATGCAACAAAAACTGATGAACAAGATGGAGCTACTGAGCAAGGAAATGACCCTAAGCAGGATGAGAAATAAATGAGAAATCAAGTTCTAGCTAGTTTTGTCAGAAGACATCATCCTGAGACACAAATCATTGGAGACAGACATGCTGGAATGCAAACTAGAAGCAAAACAAGACAAGGTATATGTCTATTTTGTGAATTTGAACCTAAAAATGTAAAGGTTGCATTAGAGAAAGAAGAATGGATTAATGCAATGAAGGAGGAAATAGAGAAAATAGAGAAGAACAAAACCTAGTTCTTAGTACCCTGACCTAAAGATAAGAATGTTATCGGTACTAAGTGGATATTCAGGAATAAATTGAATGAAAATGGTGAAGTCACAAGAAATAAAGCTAGATTGGTATGCAAGGGATATGCACAGGAAGAAGGCATTGACTATGGTTAAACATTTGCACCTGTTGCTAGATTGGAAGGAGTCAGAATGCTACTTGCATATGCTACACACAAGAAATTCAAAGTCTATCAAATGGATGTGAAGTCAGCATTTTTGAATGGTATACTTGAAGAAGAGGTCTACATCGAACAACCTAAAGGATTTTTTGATCCTGACAATAAAGACATGGTATGTAGATTACATAAAGCTTTATATGGTTTGAAACAAGCACCTAGAGCATTAAATGAAAGACTGCATACTTACTTGTTAAGTATTGGATTTGTTAGAACAAGTGAAAATGACAATCTGTATATGAAAGGTGACACTGATGATACTATTATTATTTCTAAAATATTTGTTGATGATATTATTTTTGGAGGTCAAGATCTTGTATGCAAGACATTTGCTAATGAAATGCAAAAGGAATTTGAAATGTCTATGTTCGGAGAGATTAAGTTCTTTCTTGGACTACAAGTGATTCAACAGAGTGATGGAATATTCATCACACAATCTAAATACATAAAGGAACTACTGAAGACATTTGGCATGGAAGATGCTAAACCTGTGGGAACACCAATGGCTACTGGATTCAAATTGACAAAGGAGGATGAAACTACAGAGGTAAATCAGACACTTTACCGATCCATGATTGGTAAGTTAATGTACGTAGTTCACAGTAGACCAGATATAGCACATGTTGTGGGTATTGTTGCAAGATTTTCTACTAATCCTAGAGAATCACACATGATAGCTACAAAAAGGATCTTAAGATACCTAAAGAAAATAGAGAATTATGGATTATGGTATCCTAAGGAAGGGAAGTTTGAACTGAAAGTTTACACCGATGTTGATTGGGCTGGAAATGTGGATGATAGAAAAAGCACCACCGGAGGAGCATTTTTCTTTGGTGAAAGACTTGTAACCTGGACAAGTAAAAAGTAGGCTTGTATTTCTTATTCTACAGCTGAATAAGAGTATGTTGTTGTTGCTACTAACTATTCAAGCATTGCATATATCAAGCAAGTGTTGGAAGGGATGAATGAGGTAATCATTGACCCAGTGATTATATATTGTGACAACACTAGTGCTATTAATATTTCAAAGAATCTTGTGATGCACTCTAAGACAAAGCATATATCTATTAAGTATCATTACTTAAGAGAATAAGTGCAAGAGAAGCAAGTGAAGTTAAAATTTGTCACATCTAAAGAACAACTTGTAGATATTTTTACAAAGCCTCTACCGAAGGACACATTTGAATACTTGAGGACTAGACTTGGGGTCTGTCCCCTATCTATTGGTCATTAAGGTGATCCGATTATTGCATCAGCCTACTTTTATCAGATCATTCATGTTGATGTAGCATAGTTCACACTTTGAATCATGTTCAAGGTTGTGATTAAGTTTGAGAACCTTAACCGATTGGAATATCAGTAAACAGAGATACAGAGGATGATAGAATTGATTGTTTATTTGTTTCTTTGGCATTGCTGTCAAAGGGAGAGATAAATAATATGAAAAGGGACAAGCACCAATGAGAATTATCTAAGGGAGAGACAAAAAGAATGAGACAAACATGATATTGAAGATCAGTTACAGAGAATAGAAGCAAGAACATGAGAACTGAAAAGATCACAACTACAGAATGGTAAAGCTATATTATATAATGCAATTTAGTAACGTAGTGATTAAACATATTAAGTCTATTCGAATTACAACATTTTGTTCAAAAAGTTGTAGAATATATGTTTGGTATGTGTATGGTACATTTCATATTACTTGAGTTGCCATCAATGCCAAAGGGAGAGATTGTTGAATTACAACTGATTTTGAATATGATTGAAGAATTTGTGATTAAAGATCAATGAGGATTTTTTGATTAGATATGTAATATAATTAAATCAGTATTATGTTTTCATTCATGTCAACTAGCTTGACAACACTTATCTTGTAAGTTACTATACCGAGACATCTGTAGAAAGGTGAAAGAGATGAAGAATAGAGAAATCTACATGGGGAAAGATGTACATGATGTTAGAAAGTAAATATCCCCAAGATAACTGAGAGGCGGGGGGGTGAATTAGTTATTTGATAATTTAACCATTCAACTACTTTAAACAATATAATCAATGTAGTAATCAACCATAGAAATATAACCATACACAATTGCACAATATAAACAAGATATGTTGACTAGGGAACCTCTTGAAAAGAGTAAACCCCGGTGGGAATGATGCCCACAAAATGATGCACTAAAATGAAAGTTCCTTGTTAGAGGATGGACCCTGTTAGGAGTCTTATGAAATACATTCAGTACATATAAATCCCTGTTAGGAGATTTTGAACCCCTATTAAAAGATTCTAACCCAGTTAAGAGTTTATGAAAGATAGAAGGACCCACTGCCCAAACAACTTCAAGGCAAGATCTCTGAACCCACTATCCAAAAGATCTTAGAATTATTCAATAGAATAATATGAAATATATTACCTCCTTCATACTGTGCCAAAATTGCACTCTCTGCTACACAAGATCACAATTCTAGATCTCTGTACTCACAAGTCTTCCTTCATCACTGAATTAGCTCTTTTCTTCACTTCATTCATATATTCACATCTCAACTTTCACAATTCAATCCTCTCTACTCAATTCTCTTTTTTACAATTCTCTTTTTCTCAATTCTCTTTTTCTCAATTCTTTTTTTCTCAATTCTTTTTTTTCAATTCTCTTTTTCTCAATTCTTTTTTTTCAATTCTCTTTTTCTCAATTCTCTTTACAACAAAGAAAACATTCCTTCTTATATACCAAACTCAAATAATTACAAATGATTCGGTCCTCAATTACAAAATAATAATTTCTACACACTACACACAAAATTCACATAGAACTGTCGGCTTCCAGACACTGTAACTTTCTCCAAACATATCCTCGAAGTTTAAAAATATGAAACACATCATCATTAATGAGTCTCCAACATCCCTTTAACTACACAAAATTAGATTCCATCCCAGCTAAGAGATATCCTCCGATTTCCAAAAATTGCTACACAGAAACATTGTCTAAACACTGCTTTCACCAAAATGTTCATAACTCTCATGAATGAATAAATTTCTTTTTGCACTATTAACCATAGGTTAATAACACACCAAAGAAAATACCATCAACTACAAAAAATCCAATCTTTAATACAACATGTGCGCAAAACAAAACTGTACCTACTTTCCTGCTGATATCCAGAATATCACTGTGTTGACATCAATGACAATCCAAGTCATGAATGCAACAACAACTGCTACAGAATGACTACCAAAATACTTTTCATTCATTCCTAACAATCTCCCCCATTGGCATTGATGACAACATAGATGAAAAACATCTAATGTTCCAAAAATCCAATACTGCAACATCACTGCAAAATATCAAATTAAATCTTGCTTCGTTCTCCCATTCAGCTCTCTCATACAATCCACAATGTTTTTCATGTATAGCTCTCCCCCATTGACATCAATGATAAAAATTCCATCACTAAGTCAACAAAAACTTAATGTCAAAAGACACTATTCAGAAAAATACAATAACAAGAGTCCTCATGACTCAGCTCATAAACTCCCCCACAAAGGAAGTTCCAACATTCAATCCAAAAGAAAGATAGGACTCATATACCACTAGATGGATGCAATCATCTGCATCAATTCTCAAAAATAGGTTGGGGCATAACCCCAAGCATACCTCTTAGATACACAAATGTATCCTTAGGTAAAGGTTTTGTAAATATATCTGCTATCTGTTCCTTTGTGCTTATGTACTCCAATCTTACTTCTTTTTCTACAACTTTCTCTCTTACAACATGATACTTGATCTCAATATGTTTAGTCTTAGAATGTAAAATAGGATTTTTTGACATACTCACTATACTATTGTTATCACAATGTATAACAATAGGCTCATCAAACTTTATTCCAATATCCTTCAACAACTGCTTCATCCAAATAATCTGATTAAAATTGTTTGCTGCTACAACATATTCTGCTTCTATTGTACTTTGTGAAATACAATTCTGCTTCTTACTTAACCAAGAGACCAATTTTCCTCCAAGAAAAAAGGCTCCACCACTAGTTCTTTTCTTGTCATCAACGTTGCCTCCCTAATCTACATCAGTATAGGCACATAAAGTAAAATCAGCAGAATTCTCATACCATAATCCATAATCCATTGTTCCTTTCAGATATCTCAGTATCCTCTTTACTACTGCATAATGTGATTCTCTAGATTCTGCTTGAAATCTTGCTACAATCCCAACTAAATGTGCTATATCAGGTCTTGTATGTGTCAAGTACTACAATCCTCCAATCATAGATCTATATTTTTTCTACTCAATTGCTGGTGTCTCATCTTTGCTAGATAACTTATGTCCAGTTACCATAGGTGTTCCAACAGGTTTAGAATCTTCCATTCCAAATCTTTTCAATAAGTCATTAAAATACTTAGTCTGACTTACAAATATACCTTCCTTGCTTTGTGTTATCTTTAATCTCAAAAAATATTTCATTTCCCCAATCATGCTCATTTCAAATTCAGTCTTTATTTCATCTACAAATTTGTCACTGGCTTCATCTTCTCCTCCAAAGATAATATCATCAACAAATATAACTATAACCAACAAACCATTCTTAATTTCTTTTTTGTATAAGTTGCTATCTTCTGTTCCTTTTATAAATCCCAATTTCAATAAATACTTATCCAATCTTGCATACTAGGTTCTAGGTGCTTGTTTTAATCCATATAAAGCTTTCTTTAACTTACATACCATATCTCCTTCTTGTGTCAAAGGAAAACCTTCAGGCTGCTCAATGTAGACTTCTTCGAATTCATCATTCAAAAATGCTGACTTCACATCTATCTGATACACTTTGAATTTCTTGTAAGCTACATATACTAGAAACATTCTCACTGCTTCAAGTCTAGCCACAGGTGCAAAAGTTTCTTCATAGTCAATTCCTTCTTGTTGTGAATATCCTTTACATACCAATCTTGCTTTGTTTCTTATCACTTCTCCTTGTTCATTCATCTTTTTTCTGAATACCCATTTTGTTCCAATCACATTCTTGTCTTTAGGTCTAGGGACCAATTCCCATGTCTTGTTTTTTTTAATCTGCTCCAGTTCTTCTTTCATAGCATTAATCCAAAATTCATCTTCACAAGCTTCATTAGTAGTCTTAGGTTCAATTTGATCAATCAAACATAAATGTACCTTATTTCAAGTCAAAACTCCTCTGTCTAAACTTCCAATAACTTGCTCAACAAGGTGATGTCTTGAAATATACCTCTTAGGTGTCATAGTTACTGGTCTTGTTCCAACTGTAGATTCTTCTCTGCTTTCTTCCATGTTTTCTTCTCTATTTTCTTCAGTATGACTTTCATTCAGAAAATCACTGTTAGTTTCAAAAAATAATTTTGTATTTTCAATGTTAGGCTGAGGTTGTGCTTCTCTATCAGATTCATAATCAAGTATTCTTTCCTGAATTTTAAACTTCTCATGAACTTTGACATTTGCACTTTCAACAATAGTCTTAGTTCTTTTGTTATAACATCTATAGGCTTTGCTTTTCAAAGAATATCCAAGAAATATTCCTTCATCACTTCTAGGATCAAACTTTCCTATATCATCATCTCTCTTTATATAACATTTACTTCCAAAAATTTTAAAATACTTAACTGAGGGTGCATGTCCAAACCATAATTCATAAGGTGTCTTGTTTTTATCTGCTCTGATTTGTACTATGTTCATAGTGTATATTGTTGTGTTCACTGCTTCTCTCCAAAAAGTCTTAGCCAAATCATTCTCAAACAACATAGCTCTTGCTGCTTTAGTTATTGACCTGTTCCTTCTTTCTGCAATACCATTTTGTTCTGGTGTTCTAGGGGATGAAAGTTGTCTCTTAATACCATTCATTTCACAAAAAGTATTAAACTCTCTAGATTTAAATTCACCACCTCTATCAGATCTTAGACACTTAATCTTCATTCCAGATTCATTCTCAATTTTGCTTTTCATGATCTTAAATTTATCAAATGCTTCAGATTTTTCTTTCAAAAATTTAATCCACATCATTCTTGTAAAATCATCAACAAGAATCATAAAATACCTTTCTCCATAGAATCCTCTAGTCCTAGTAGGACCACTCAAGTCTGTATGAACAATCTCCAACTTCTCTACCGATGTGAACTTCTTGCTGGGAAATGAACTCCTTTTCTGCTTTGCCATCATACATTCTTTGCAAATAATGTTAGTAGGTTTCATAATTCTAGGTAAATCTCTTACCGCAAGTGTAGTACTCACTTTGACAATATTATCAAAGTTTATATGACAAAACTTTTTATGCCATAACCAACTATCATCAATCTTAGTTAACAAACATGTCATCTCAGTATGATTCAATTGAAATACATTACCTCTAGTTCTGGATCCTTTTCCAACTAGATTTCCATCTTTATCTTTTATCACACAGGTTTTCTCAGCAAACCAAACTTGATAACCCTTATCAACCAATTGTCCAATGCTTAGTAGATTATGTGTCAATCCATCAACAAAGTAAACATCATCAGTGTTAGTCTTTCCATCAAGAGTAATAGATCCTATACCCTTAATAAAACAAGGTGCATTATTACCAACTCTAACAATTCCTCCATCATAATTATCTAACTTAACAAACTTTCTTTTATCTCCAGTCATATGATGTGAACAACCACTATCTATAATCCAATCAGATTTCTTTTCAACTTGAGAAACTAATTCTTTTTCTTCCCTTTCATCAGATTCAGAACTTTCTTGTTTAATTGCTACAAATCCTATTTCCTCAAAGTTATCATTATCACAGTCACTAAAATGTCTTTCAATTCCTACTTCAAGATCTTCATCATTTGCATAATAACATTCTTTAGATCTCCTAGGTTTAAAGTTGCTTCTATACTTCTTAACTCTTTTAGGACATTTAGATGCAAAATGACCATATTCTTGACAAGTCCAACATTTAAAGATTTTCTTACCTTCTGGTTCTCTTTTTACAAGTAATGCAATACCTTCTTCAATCTTCTTATCTTCCTTAGATTTAGATCTACTACTACTAGCATAATCTCAATTCACACTAGTACTTCTTGATAATGTAGGTCTAATGTTAAGAGCACTAAATTCTATCTCCATTCTAGGTAGCTCTTCTAATAATCTCAAGTTCATCTCTGTTGTTTCTAATCTTCCAAGAAGAGTCTCTCTTGAAAATTTCAGTGAACAAGGTATCACTTGTTCAGTCATCTACGCTGTCTACTTGAATACTGGTGTCAAAGTTCTCATAATTTTCCATATCACTTCATTCTCTATCTTATCACCTCCACAAGACTTTATTCATGTTACAATCTTAGACATCCTACCAATATAGCTTCTAATAGATTCATCTTCCATCATTCTGATATCTTCAAATGCACAAATCCAATTATGTAATCTAGCCTTCTTTGCATGTTCATCACCTTCAAAAGTAGAATGTAAAGCTTTCCAAATTGCATGAGATGTTTTCAAACATCTTACCTGACTGTATTCATTCTCCGATTGTGCTAACAAAAGTGCTTCTCTTGCAAGTATGTTACACATGAATAGATCTAGCTCATCTTTAGTTCCTGCCTCTAGATTGTCTTCCTCAATGATAGTCTTCTCATTCTTTGTAATCAACCAATAACTTGGTCCTAAACACAATAAATGTGTCTTCATCTTTTCTTTCCAACTATCAAAATTTACTCCATCAAACTTAGGGCTTTCTTTCCTAAAATTCACCATGGATCTCCTTAAGTTGTTAAACTTTTCTTTCAAGGACCTACTGCTCTGATACCAATTGTTAGAAAGTAAAGATCCCCAAGATAACTGAGAGGGGGGGTGAATTAGTTATCTAATAATTTAACCATTCAACTACTTTAAACAATATAATCAATGTAGTAATCAACCATAGAAAGATAACCATACACAATTGCACAATAACACAAGATATGGTGACTAGGGAACCTCTTGAAAAGAGTAAACCATGATGGGAATGATGCCCACAAAATGATGCACTAAAATGAAAGTTCCTTGTTAGAGGATGGACCCTGTTAAGAGTCTTATGAAATACATTCAGTACATATAAATCCCTGTTAGGAGATTTTGAATCCTTGTTAAAAGATTCTAACCCAGTTAAGAGTTTATGGAAGATAGAAGGACCCACTACCCAAACAGCTTCAAGGCAAGATCTCTGAACGCACTGTCCAAAAGATCTTAGAATTATTCAATAGAATAATATGAAATATATTACTTCCTTCATACTGTGCCAAAACTACACTCTCTGCTACACAAGATCACAATTCTAGATCTTTGTACTCACAAGTCTTCCTTCATCACTGAATTAGCTTTTTTCTTCACTTCATGCATATATTCGCATCTCAACTTTCACAATTCAATCCTCTCTACTCAATTCTCTTTTTTACAATTCTCTTTTTCTCAATTCTCTTTTTCTCAATTCTTTTTTTCTCAATTCTTTTTTTTCAATTCTCTTTTTCTCAATTCTTTTTTTTCTCAATTCTTTTTTTTCAATTCTCTTTTTTTCAATTCTCTTTACAATAAGGAATAAATTCCTTCTTATATACCAAACTCAAATAATTACAAATGAGTCTATCCTCAACTACAAAATAATAATTTCTACACGCTACACACAAAATTCACATAAAACTGTCGGCTTCCAGATACTGTAACTTTCTCCAAACATATCCTCGAAGTGTTCACTATGAACCATGTCATCATTAATGAGTCTCCAACATGCCTTTAACTGTGTGAAATCATATTCCATCCCAGCTAAGATATTCTCCAATTTCTTAAAATCGCTACACAGAAACACTGTCTAAACACTATTTTCACCAAAATGCTCATAACTCTCATGAATGAATGAATTTCTTTTTGTGCTGTTAACCATAGGTTAATAACACATCAAAGAACATACCATCAACTATGCAAAAGCTAATCTACAATACAAAATGTGTGCAAAACAAAATTGTACCTACTTTCTTGCTGATATCCAGAATATCACTGTGTTGACATCAATGACAATCCACGTCATGAATGCAACAACAACTGCTACAGACTGACTACTAAAATATTTTGCATTCATTCCTAACACATGAAAGATGAGGATAAGGAACACATTGAGTAACTTGTTGATGATTCTATGACTTGATGATATTGACTTTATTATGTTGCATTCATCTATGATGAAGTATAGAGCTAAAAGACACAAAGCAGTGTTGTCAGTAAATGAAGCATTTCTAGTATACACCGATGGAGTGTAGTGTATACCAATCATAGTATTAACTGAGCAGTGTTCACCGACATATTTCTTTGTTAACCAAGTGAAACAGAATGAACTAAATGATTAGTTTAGCTGATAAGATTGATGATCTGTAAAGTACCTAGATTTCAGTGATAACAGATAATGTTTGTTATGAAGATCGATGGCTAACAAAATTAAAGGAAGATCTAATGGAGAAGATTGAAACATTTTATTGATACGTCAGCCGAGAAAGTTTGAAGTGGCAAAATCTATGAATGTGGTTAAGTGGAAAAATCTGATGGAGGAGAAGAAAATGATTTACTCATCTATATAAGAGATTTGAATTTCATTATGGAGGATGCCGAAAGAAGTAGAAACTATAGGAATATTGTGTGAACAAGGTTTTCATGCATTTTGATCATACTGGTTACGTAAGAACTAAGCTGCAGAACAATTACCAAGCTAAAAAGAGCAATTACCGATGGATAGTAAGTTGATACAGTATTGAATCTGAAGTGAAATATTGATCAAAAGGATTTCTATGGACTGAATATTGATCTGTAATCTACAATTGAAGTTGTATTAAGGCAGATCATTTACTGTTACATAGTTAACCATTGTATACAGTCAAAAACTCTCAACCGAGTGGACTCTAAAAGTCTTATGATGTATCATTCATAGAATGAACATTGTTATCCTGTCAACCCCATAGTGAATGTTGGTTGGATGATAACTTCTAGTATAAAATCCTCTAACAAGGTCACACCTGACAGTGTGTTTGTAAACCTTTAATAGGGTTGGGTCTTAACCGACCTCACTTCAGAAGAGTGAACAATTTTGGGTTGTCGGTCCCAGGTGGTTTTTCCCTTTACATGGTTTCCACATTAAATCTCTTGTGTTATGTGTTGATTGTGATATTTTTTTGCTATCATACTTTGCATGTTACATGTTAGATTTGATCGATAACTATTATAGTATTAGACTGGTAATCAGTAAAAGCATAGACAAAGAAAGTATTTATTATTTATTGAGGAGCAGAAATTGTAGAAGTTGTTTTGAATTATACATTTTGTTTTGGGACACTAGATAATTGATTCACCCCCCTCTCAGTTATTCTAACACTTCCAAAGTTTGATCTGCTACACTTGAGTGCTTACCAACACCTATAGTCATTACCTTTATAACTACTTGTTCAGTTTCCTTATTAATTTCTTCATAATTTCCTCCCATTATCTAAATTGTTCTTCTTTTTGTTCTTAGATGAATACCAAGATCTTTCATGATTTCCTTGAAGTGGTCTTCATTTCTAATATCACAGTGCTTTCTCACAAAGTTTTCTCTAATCTTATTGTCTTCTTCAACTACTCTCTTCTTCCTGTTTACTAATTTCTCAAACAGTTCAGGTATCTTCCCTAGAATAGTATCAAATTTATTATCTACTAAGATCACATGTCTGATAACTGCATTCTCCAAGTTTAATCTTTCTGAAAAATTGTATAGCTCATAATATTTTTTCATCTTGGAAAAGTCTCCATCATTAATAATTTGATCATTTACCTTTTCTATCTTTGGTTTCCATTTCTTCTTCTTAACTTTAGTATCTTCATCATCTTTAATTTCTAATACTTTCCTTTGTACTGGGGCAACTATTTTTTTCTATCTTTTACCTGGTCCACTAGCCATTTCCTTTACTCTTTTACCTAGTGGAGTGGTGGAAGATCTTGTATATTTTCTAGTTTCCTATTCCTTTTCTACTTTCTCCACTTTCACTACATTCTGAATATTTCTAGTTTGATCTACAACTGATGATAGGGGTGGAATAGACAAAACTTATTTCTGTCCAATGTCTCTTATTGCTGCTATGGTCTTCTTAGCAATTAGGAATTCTTGTTCTGACATTCCTGTATCCTTAAGTATTTTCTTAATGGTGTTTTCCACTCTTTTCTTTGATAACTTTTCTTCTTGTATAGACTTTGCGAAGTTGAAGTTCTCCTCAAAAGTCCCAAATCTAGTACTGTTCACATCCAACTTTCTCTTAGTCAATCTATTCACATACTCTTCTGCTTCAACTTCTAAAATTTCATATCCAAGAGGGTCTATGAATTCTACTCTAGGTTCAAATGCTTCAATAAAGGTAAAGTCAGTGTCAACCATAAAGCATATTTCATCTTTGTACTTCTTAACTATAGCCTATGGGATTCTTGATCTTTTCTTCATCAAGTTCTGAAATGATTTGATTACCAAGGTTACACTCTCATTAACCTTGTCTATAGGGTATCTCAGATACACCTTGATTCTATCCATGGTGGTTTTGTTATCATTCCAATATTCTCCAATAGTGAATGGAAATCTTCTTAGCAAATGGAAAAACATTTATTTAATTAAGGATGAGAATCTAAACTGTGATTTTTTAGTCTTCTTAATCTTCTCAAGGCTCTCAAATAACTGAATTCTCAAAATTTCACACATATCCATTTGAACTTTATCAATGCACATTAGATAGGCTGCATGAATCATTCTAGCTACCATGTCATCTTCTATAGAGTTAGCACAAAACTTGGATGTTAAGATCTTGCATAAGTATCTAACATCATCTTGTTGTATCTTGTTGATTAATATTCCTCTACCATTGTAGGATGACTTAGTATTGTCCTGTACTATTTTCTTCACATTCTTCTCATTAAATGGTATAACTCTAGATTTTGATAAACCAGTTACTTCATGAATTAGATCTACTGTTATATCAATTACTATGTCATCTAACCAAAAATTCCCATTATGAATTCTGCTCAAAATGATTTTGGTGTATTCATCATCATAAAATTCATGTTGTAGTGAATACCTTACGATTTCATTTTCATTCAGATGTTCAAACCCTACTTTCAATGACATATCCTAATTGTATAGTTTCTCATATTCCTTAGTAAAATCACTTTCACTGAGGGTTTAAAGTTTTCATCCCAAATAACCTCTAACATTCTCTAAATGCAAAACTCCATCTGGTATGGATGATAATGCTAGTCTAGGGTCTTCTTCCAAGGGTTCTACTAGTTTGCTTTTGACTCTAGGTCTAATAGTATGTCTTATGTTGTGAGCAAATGAAACATCCATATCTCCTACAAATTCTCTAACTGACTGATAGATTTTCTCAGTAAAATACCTCAATTTCATGATTTAGGGCTTTGCGTAGATTCGGCACGAAGTTCTTTCACCAAATCTTGCAAACTACTCTCAATCATTGATATATTGGTCTCCTTATCACTTGTAGTCACTCCAGTGATCAAATAATACTAATCATAAGCTTTTAACCTTTCAATCTTACAAGATTCTGACATCACATTTAATTATTTTTCTACTTCTTTACAAAAAGTTGTTCCTACTTTCCTGCAAAACTTCAAACTTCTTGCAAACTCGCATACATTCATATTAGCTCATGTGCTCTTAACCATAGCATCATTACATCATATACTACCTTACATTAACTGCGCAAGACTCAATTCCTCCTACACTAACTTTTACACTATCCTAAGTTCCTATTCTAATACATTCTTTATGAATTACGTACTGTGAGATGGGTTAGGAAGAGATTCACTCTTACCATTAGATACTTCACCTTTTTGATTACCTTCTATGCTGGATGTGTCTCCTTGATCTGTGGCTTTAAAAAATTTCACTTCTTCTGAATTACTACAGCATCCTCTTTGATTGTTGCTTGCATTCTCATTTCTCCTTGTATAACTTCTAGGATTAGGGTTTCACATGTTATTCATTCTACAAAACCTTGTTGTATGATCAAACTTGTTGCATATCTATCAGACTATTCCATTGTTTCCATATCTCAGTCCAGTCTGGTTGATTTGTGATCTGTAATTACTGGCAATGTGTCCAACCTTCTTGCATCTATAACATACTACTCCATTTCTTCTGTTCATGTCTTCATTGGGTCTCTTATCTACATGGTTAGTATCTCTAAACATTCTACTACTATTGTTATCATTAGGTCTAGGATTTTTACATTCAATAGCTCTATGTCCAAAACCATGACAATTATAACAATAACCATTTAGAGGTTTGAATTGCTTACCTGTACAATCTTTCTTCATATGACCAAAATTATTACATGCAAAACATTTACCTTTAAATTCTCTTTGCGTACCTTTAGGTGATTCTTCTTGTTTAGGTGGTTCTTCTTCTTTAGGTAAATCCTTAGATTTGCTAGCTTCATCAAATTTCTTTTCATCTATGGTTTCAATAACTTTTAGATTTGGTTCCTTGCTTTCTTCACTTACCTTAGATGAGTTAAATCCAAGACTAGTTTTATCATAAAATGGCTTTTGATAAGACATTTGTTCATCAATCTTCTCACTGGTGGAATATAGTCTCTCAAGTTGTTGCTTAGACTGTGTTAATTCACCTTTCACAATTGTATTGTACTTTTCAAGTTTAGCATACTGCAATTTTGTTTTCTCAAGTTCAGATGTCACTTTACAAAGTTTAGATTTCAGATCTTCATTCTCATATTTCAGATTTGCTTCATTCTTGTTGTTTCCATCTTTCAGACTCAACTTCAAATTTACTATCTTTAATTCATGTTTAAGGATCTCATTTTCTTTTTCCAAATTTTCATCACAAACTTCAATTTGAATTGTAGATTCTATCTCTGATTTCAGTTCTTCCAACTTCTTTTTCAACTTCTCAATGAGGTTCTTTGCATCATCATATTTTCCTTTTAGAGTATCTCTTTCTTCAATAAGTATATCAATCTGTTTAAGAACTTCTTCAAGATTCTTCTATAGCTGATCCATATCCATAGAGATCTTACTCAAGCTGCTAGGTTTTCTCTGAATGATTCTTTTCTGAGTAACAAAGCTCTGATACCAATTGTTAGAAATAGGGAATACTGAGAGGGGGGGTGAATCAGTATTCTACAAAATTTTACTTTTTCCCAATTATGGATATAACAGATTAACTTCATGCTTGCAAAACAAAGTAAACTAAATAGCATGCATAACAATAAAGAAAATGAACTCATAACACATTATTTGTTCTCGAGGAAACCCTGTCCAAGGGAAAACCCTGGTGGGGATGATACCCACAATGATCCACTAATCAAAAGTATCATGTTAGGGATGTTGACTCTATTAGGAGCCTATTACATACATATAGTGTCTCTCTCCTGATTAAGGGACTCTAGGCCTTGTTAGAAGCCTCAACCCTGCTAAGAGTTGGTAGTACAAAATAGAAATGATTACAAGATGAGCCCACTATCCAAACAAGTAATGTACAATGATTTATGATTACAAAAAGGGCAAGGTGTATAGCCTTTTACTACTTCACTTGCATATAAAAAGTCTTCTTGCTTGACTTTCACAATTTACAACTTTGCATCAATATCTTTTGCATACATATCTCACACTTCTATCTTTGCATTACATATGTCTTACATTTATACAAGTTATTAAGAATAATAACTTTTATTGTCTTCTTTACAAAACATAAAACACTTTACAAAATACATATTAACTTGTTTTGCCCAAGGGTTAACATCTAGGATTTCATCCCTTTATGTGATTAAGTTATTATTTTGATAAACAAAATAATCCCTTAACTATTTACTTATTATGTCTTCTTTCTCTATCTAGTTGGCTTCAACTCTATCTCTGTTCATACTGTAATAACTTCTTCAATACATGCCATACAGACTTGCACTCTTAGGTGAGTCTTCAATATACATCATAGTATCCATGTTGAAGTGTGCAAGCACTGAACTTACTTCTATCAACATCGCCAATCAAAATTATCTTTGGTTATACTGGGAATATGTTGCTTACACTTAGACAATTTTATTCTATGCTTTGTCATAACTGCTTACTATCATATGCGGTCTTCATATAGATCATATGTTGCCATAATAACAACAACTAGATATCTAACTAAGCCAAATTGCCAACAGCCTTGACATAGTGGCTGGTTTGTTTGAGTTCCTATTAGGAATGAATGCAAAGTGTTTTGGCAGTCATTCTGTAGTAGTTGTTGTTGCATTCATGACTTGGATTGTCTTTGATGTCAACACAGTGATATTTTGGATATTAGCAGGAAAGCAGGTACAATTTTTTTTTGCGCACATGTTGTATTGCAGATTGGCTTTTGCACAATTGATGGTATGTTCTTTAGTGTGTTATTAACGTATGGTTAATAGTGCAAAAATAAATTCATTCATTTGTAAGAGTTATGAGCATTTTGGTGAAAGCAGTGTTTAGACAGTGTTTCTGTGTAGCGATGTTCAGAAATTGGAGGATGTCTCTTAGCTGGGATGAAATCTAATTTTGCATAGTTAAAGGAATGTTGGAGACTGATTAATGATGATGTGGTTCATAGCACAAACTTTGAGGATATGTTTGGAGAAAGTTATAGTAACTGGAAGCCGATAGTTTTATGTGAATTCTGTGTGTAGCGTGTAGAATTTATTATTTTGTAATTGAGGACCGACTCATTTGTAATTATTTGAGTTTGGTATATAAGAAGGAATTTTTTCCTTATGGTAATGTGTACTATGAAGAGTGAGATGCGAATATATGCATGAAGTGAAGAAAAGAGATAATTCAGTGATGAAGAAAGACTTGTGAGTACAGAGATCTGGAATTATGATCTTGTGTAGCAGAGAGTGTAGTTTTGGCATAGTGTGAAGGAGGTAATATATTTCATATTGTTCTATTGAATAATTCTAAGAAATTTTGGATAGTGGGTTTAGAGATCTTGCCTTGAAGCTGTTTGGGCAGTGGGTCCTTCTGTCTTCCATAAACACTTAACCGGGTTACAATCTTTTAGTAGGGATTCAAAATATCATAGCAGGGATTTATATGTACTGAATGTATTTCATAAGACTCCTAACAGGGTCCATCCTCTAACAAGGAACTTTCATATTAGTGCATCATTTTGTGGGCATCATTCCCATTGGGGTTTACTCTTTTCAAGAGGTTCCCTAGTTAACATATCTTGTGTTATTGTGCAATTGTGTATGATTATCTTTCTATGGTTGATCAGTACATTGATTATATTGTTTAAAGTTGTTGAATGGATAAATTATCTGATAACTAATTCACCCCCCCCTCTCAGTTATCTTGGCGATCTTTACTTTCTAACAATTGGTATCAAAGTACCAGGTCCTTGAAAGAAAAGTTTAACAACTTAAGAAGATCCATGGCGAATTTCAAAAAAGAAAGCCCTAAGTTTGATGGAGTAAATTTTGACAGCTAGAAAGAAAAGATGAAGACACATCTATTGTGTTTAGGACCAATTTATTGGTTGATTACAAAGAATGAGAAGACTATCATTGAGGAAGACAATCTAGAGCCAGGAACTAAAGATGAACTAGATCTATTCATGTGTAACATACTTGCAAGAGAAGCACTTTTATCACCACTACCGAAGAATGAATATAGTCAGGTAAGATGTTTGAAAACATCTCATCCAATTTGGAAAGCTTTACATTCTACTTTTGAAGGTGATGAACATGCAAAGAAGGCTAGATTACATAATTGGATTTGTGCATTTGAAGATATCAGAATGACGGAATATGAATCTATTAGAAGCTATATTTGTAGGATGTCTGAGATTGTGACAGGAATAAAGTCTTGTGGAGGTGATAAGATAGAGAATGAAGTGATATGGAAAATTCTAAGAACTTTGACACCAGTATTCAAGAAGACAACGTAGATGATTGAACAAGTGATACCTTGTACATCGAACTTTTCAAGAGAGACTCTTCTTGGAAGATTAGAAACAGTAGAGATGAACTTGAGATTATCAGGAGAGCTACCTAGAATGGAAACATCATTTAGTGCTCTTAGCATTAGACCTACAAGAAGTACTAGTGTGAATGGAGATTATGCCAGCAGTAGCAGATCTGAGGAAGATAAGAAGATTGAAGAAGGTATTGCATTACTTGTAAAAAGAGAACCAGATGGTAAGAAAATCTTTAAATGTTGGACTTGTCAAGAATATGGTCATTTTGCATCTAAATGTCCTAAAAGAGTTAAGAAGTATAGAAGCAACTTTAAACCTAGGAGATCTAAAGAATGTTATTATGCAAATGATGAAGTTTTTGAAGCAGGAATTGAAAAACATTTAAGTGACAGTGATAATGATAACTTTGAGGAAATTGGATTTGTAGCAATTAAAGAAGAAAGTTATGAATTTGATAAAAGGGAAGAAAAAGCATTAGTTTCACAAATTGAAAAGAGATCTGATTGGATTATAGATAGTGGTCGTTCACATCATATGACTGGAGATAAAAGAAAGTTTGTTAAGTTAGATAATTATGATGGAGGAATTGTTAGGGTTGGTAACAATGCACCTTGTTTGATTAAGGGTATAGGATCTATTACTGTTGATGGAAAGACTAACACTAATGATGTTTACTTTGTTGATGGACTAAGACATAATCTACTAAGCGTTGGACAATTAGCTGATAAGGGTTATCAAGTTTGGTTTTCTGAGAAAACCTGTGTGATAAAAGATAAAGATGGAAATCTGATTGGAAAAGGATCCAGAACTAGAGGTAATGTATTTCAATTGAATCCTACTAAGATGACATGTTTGATAACTAGGATTGATGACAGTTGGTTATGGCATAAAAGGTTTTGTCATATAAACTTTGATAATATTGTCAAGGTGAGCACTACACATGCGGTAAGAGATTTACCTAGAATTATGAAACCTACTAACATGATTTGCAAAGAATGTATGATGGAAAAGTAGAAAAGAAGTTCATTTCCCAATAAGAAGTTCACATTGGCAGATAAGTTGGAGATTGTTCATACAGACTTGAGTGGTCCTACTAGGACTAGAGGATTCTATGGTGAAAGGTATTTTATGATTCTTATTGATGATTTTACAAGAATGATGTGGATTGCATTTTTGAAAGAAAAATTTGAATCATTTCATAAATTTAAGATCATGAAAAGCAAAATTGAGAATGAATCTGGAATGAAGATTAAGTTTCTAAGATCTGATAGAGGTGGTGAATTTACATCTAGAGAATTTAACACTTTTTGTGAAATGAATGGCATTAAGAGACAACTTTCAGCCCCTAGAACACTAGAACAAAATGGTATTGCAGAAAGAAGGAACAGGTCAATAACTGAAGCAGCAAGAGCTATGTTGTTTGAAAATGATTTGGCTAAGACTTTTTGGAGAGAAGCAGTGAACACATCAGTATACACTATGAACAGAGTACAAATCAGAGTAGATACAAACAAGACACCTTATGAATTATGGTTTGGACATACACCCTCAGTTAAGTATTTTAGAATTTTTTGAAGTAAATGTTATATAAAGAGAGATGATGATATAGGAAAGTTTGATCCTAGAAGTGATGAAGGAATATTTCTTGGATATTCTTTAAAAAGAAAAGTATATAGATGTTATAAGAAAAGAACTAAGACTATTGTTGAAAGTGCAAATGTAAAAGTTGATGAGAAGTTTAAAATTCAGGAAAGAATGCTTGATTATGAATCTGATGGAGAAGGACAACCTCAGCCTAACATTGAAAATGCAGAATTATTTTTTGAAACTAACAGTGATTTGCTGAATGAAAGTCATACTAAAGAAGATAGAGAAGAAAACAAAGAAGAAAATAGAGAAGAAAATAGAGAAGAAAGGAGAGAATAATCTATAGTCAGAACAAGATCAGTAACTATGACACCTAACAGGTATACTTCAAGACATCACCCTATTGAGCAAGTTATTGGAAGTTTAGATAGAGGAGTTTTGACTCGGAATAAGGTACATTTATGTTTGATTTCTCAAATTGAACCTAAGACTACTAATGAAGCTTGTGAAGATGAACATTAGATCAATGCTATGAAAGAAGAACTTGAGCAGATTGAAAAAAACAAGACATGGGAATTGGTCCCTAGACCTGAAGACAAGAATGTGATTGGAACAAAGTGGGTATTCAGAAACAAGATGAATGAACAAGGAGAAGTGATAAGAAACAAAGCAAGATTGGTATGTAAAGGATATTCACAACAAGAAGGAATTGACTATGAAGAAACTTTTGCACCTGTGGCTAGACTTGAAGCAGTGAGAATGTTTCTAGCATATGTAACTTACAAGAAATTCAGAGTGTATCAGATGGATGTGAAGTCAGCATTTTTTAATTGTGAATTGGAAGAAGAAGTCTACATTGAGTAGCCTAAAGTTTTTCCTTTGACACAAGAAGGAGATATGGTATGTAAGTTAAACAAAGCTTTATATGGATTAAAACAAGTACCTAGAACCTGGTATGCAAGATTGTATAAGTATTTATTGAAATTGGGATTTATAAAAGGAACAACAGATAGTAACTTATACACAAAAGAAATTGAGAATGGTTTGTTGGTTATAGTTATATTTGTTGATGATATTATCTTTGGAGGAGAAGATGAAGCTAGTGACAAATTTGTAGATGAAATGAAGACTGAATTTGAGATGAGCATGATTGGAGAAATGAAATAATTTTTGGGATTATAGATAACACAAAGAAAGGAAGGTATATTTGTAAGTCAGACTAAGTATTTGAATGACTTATTGAAAATATTTGGAATGGAAGATTCTAAACCTATTGGAACACCTATGGTAACCGGACATAAGTTATCTAGCAAAGATGAGACACCAGCAGTTGAGCAGAAAAAGTACAGATCTATGATTAGAGGATTGCAGTACTTGACACATACAAGACCTGATATAGCACATTCAGTGGGGATTGTAGCAAGATTTCAATTAGAACCTAGAGAATCACATTATGCAGTAGTAAAGAGGATACGGAGATATCTGAAAGGAACAATGGATTATGGATTATGGTATGAGAATTCTGATGATTTTACTTTATGTGCCTATACTGATGCAGATTGGGGAGGCAACGTTGATGACAAGAAAGGCACCAGTGGTGGAGCATTTTTTCTTGGAGGTAAATTGGTCTCTTGGCTAAGTAAGAAGCAGAATTGTACTTCACAAAGAATAGTAGAAGCAGAATATGTTGCAGCAGCAAATAATTGTAATTAGATTATTTGGATGAAGTAGATGTTGAAAGATATTGGAATAAAGTTTGATGAGCTTGTTTTTATACATTGTGATAACACCAGTAAGTGAGTATGTCAAAAAATCATGTTTTACATTCTAAGACTAAACATATTGAGATCAAGTATCATGTTGTAAGAGAGAAAGTTGTAGAAAAAGAAGTAAGATTGGAGTACATAAGTACAAAGGAGTAGATAGCAAATATATTTACAAAGCCTTTACCTAAGGATACATTTGTGTATCTGAGAGGTATGCTTGGGGTTATGCCCCAACCTATTTTTGAGAATTGATGCAGATGATTGCATTCATCCAGTGGTATATGAGCCCTATCTTTCTTCTGGATTGGATGTTGGAACTTCCTCTATGGGGGAGTTTATGAGCTGAGTCATGAGGACTCTTATTATTGTATTTTTCTGAAAAGTGTCTTTTGACATTAAGTTTTTGTTGACTTAGTGATGGAATTTCTATCATTGATGTCAATGGGGGAGAGATATACATGAAAAACATTGTGGATTATATGAGAGAGCTGAATAGGAAAATGAAGCAAGATTTGATTTGATATTTTGCAGTGATGTTGCAGTATTGGATTTTTGGAACATTGGATGTTTTTCATCTATGTTTCCATCAATGCCAATGGGAGAGATTGTTAGGAATGAATGCAAAGTGTTTTGGTAGTCATTCTGTAGCAGTTGTTGTTGCATTCATGACTTGGATTGTCATTGATGTCAACACAGTGATATTCTAGATATTAGTAGGAAAGCAGGTACAATTTTGTTTTGCGCACATGTTGTATTGTAGATTTGATTTTTCACAATTGATGGTATTTTCTTTTGTGTGTTATTAACCTATGGTTAATAGTGCAAAAAGAAATTCATTCATTTGTAAGAGTTATGAGCATTTTGGTGAAAGCAGTGTTTAGACAGTGTTTCTATGTAGCGATGTTCAGAAATCGGAGGATATCTCTTAGCTTGGATGGAATATGATTTTGCATAGTTAAAAGGATGTTGGAGACTCATTAATGATGATTTTATTCATAGCGCAAACTTTGAGGATATGTTTGGAGAAAGTTACAGTAACTGGAAGCTGACAGTTTTATGTGAATTCTGTGTGTAGCGTGTAGAATTTATTATTTTGTAATTGAGGATTGACTCATTTGTAATTATTTGAGTTTGGTATATAAGAAGGAATTTTTTCCTTATTTTAATGTGTACTATGAAGAGTGAGATGTGAATATATGCATGAAGTGAAGAAAAGAGCTAATTCAATGATGAAGGAAGACTTGTGAGTACAGAGATCTGGAATTGTGATCTTGTGTAGTAGAGAGTGTAGTTTTGGTATAGTGTGAAGGAGGTAATATATTTCATATTATTCTATTGAATAATTCTAAGATCTTTTGGACATTGGGTTTAGAGATCTTGCCTTGAAGCTGTTTGGGCAGTGGGTCCTTCTGTCTTCCATAAACTCTTAACCAGGTTAGAATCTTTTAACAGGGATTCAAAATCTCCTAACAGGGATTTATATGTACTGAATGTATTTCATAAGACTCCTAACAGGGTCCATCCTCTAACAAGGAACTTTCATATTAGTGCATCATTTTGTGGGCATCATTCCCACCGGGGTTTACTCTTTTCAAGAGGTTCCCTAGTTAACATATCTTGTGTTATTGTGCAATTGTGTATGATTATCTTTCTATGGTTGATCAGTACATTGATTATATTATTTAAATCTATTGAATGGATAAATTATCTAATAACTGATTCACCCCCCCCCCCCCTCTCAGTTATCTTGGGGATCTTTACTTTCTAACTGTTCCAAGATGGAGAGTTATTTTGTATCTATTGTTGGGTACATAACTAAAATGTAAAATTATTCTGATAAATTATAGGAGATGGAATTTAATATTAACCATATTTATATCCATTTGAATAGAAACAAACTATTACTTGGACCTATTATAGATCTAAAATTTGGTATTTTTAATATTCTAGTGATAAGTCTTAAAATTTAACGACATAAATTTTATGGTAAATCTTTTAAATATCTCCCTCAAATTGCATATGCCCAACATTTACACTACAATTTTCCATTTCAAAATTGAACTTTTTATAACCATTGTTCTTGAAATGGTAGAAAATTTTGTACTCTTGACCTTCTATCTTCTAAAATACTCTAATCATTTGGACCCAAGCTAATGCAATGCAAATCTAAGGTAGTCAATTCTATGCTTTGATACTCATAATTACAAAGTAGGATGGATATGGTTATAGATGAGAGGTACTTCAGAGAGGAATCATGGATTTTAGTCGATTTATTTATGTAATTGATTAAATAAACCTTAATAATTTGCATGTCACACAATATAAGTTTGACAAATACTTTGCACTTCTCTCTAGAAACCTAAAAATGGTTATGAAATTTCTAGTCTTGGAAATAAAAACACTTAATTGTGCGTCTTCTTGTTTAAAGAATAATAAGAAATAAACACAATCTACATATTTTTCAATGTAGGAAGAGTTATAAATTTTGATATCAAAACAAAGTTCTGTGTAATCGTCATCTCATTCTTGAGAGAACTTTACAATTACTTAGATAAAGAATAAAGAATCAACAACTAATTTCATTGATTTGATTGAGAGATTATATTATAAAACTTCAAGTAAAATCTAGCAGATATCTACAAATACTCAATAATTAATGATACTTATTTCATATTGATCAATATAATCATAAATTTTTGTGACATCTATATATTTATTTATCAATATATTTACAAAGATAAATGGAATAACATTCTTAAATCCATTTCACCATTGTCTTAATCATTCAGATATCAAAGCAAATTGGAACCATAGTCTTCATTGCCTATTCATAGAATTCCATTGAGAAAAGCCTGCTAGGGAGCCACATTTCTTGCACAATACATAGCCATTGCATATGAAATCAATCACATTTAGAAGCTCACTAAATATACTTCAAAATATACCAAGATTCATAATTTTCCAATGGTTAATATTGAAGATACATTCCAACCCTTCTTCACATGTTTGTCACTCAAGGTTTAAAACCAGTTTTATGAAAAGTGATTGGATCTTCCTTTATGTTTCATGGCTGAACTCTTAAATTTTTTAAAACAAATTAAACTCAATATACTTCATTTCCAAATATGTTTTGATAGTTATTCAATCCATTCATACACATTAAAATGCATAGAACCAGTAAATACATGGGTCTGAACATAGACAATTAAGATTATTAAATGAAAGTCTTTCTTTCTTTCTTTGAAACTCAAATTAATACATACCAAAGTGACTTGTGGTAGGATTAACACCCTCCTTACTCTACTCACAAAAGTAAAGAGTAATTATATTTACATTATGTCCCAAATTCTTGACTATCCTCAAATAAACTATAGATTTAGAGTGAAATCATGATGTTTATACCTGATTAAAACCCTTAAAACTTGATATTGATCCACAAAATGTTTCCATTGCTCTTCTAAAAGTCACTTCTATTTCTCCCACGTATAATATGTTGGATACTGATTCAATAGATTTTGAATAACCAAGAGACAAAAAAAAAAATACACCTAAGGATCAGCTATTTCCAATGTTCAAAGTACCTTATCTGACCTTGGGCCAACTAACAAGGAAACAATAAATTCCTTCTACACTTCTGGCTATGTAGAACCAAGGTGGGTACACCTTGGATTTGACACTTTTCCTTACAACTTCTTATTTACAAACCCCATTAAAGAAGATTTAGTCATATAACACTTCCTTTACTGAATGACACAAAATAGATCATGGAGTAGCCAACAATGTACCTATTTCATCACAGTTTTAAGAGATGACCATTCTTTAAGCCTTTCTTTCTTTCTTTTAATGATTTAAATTTGATTTTGGTTTTGATTTTTACCATGAATAGTATTAGAACATTGGCCTGATTGCTTAAATATTGACAAGTGCCTTATCCATTAGTTATTATCATAGAGTCACAAAGATATAATGAGGATTATGACCTATGTTCTCTCTTTGTAAGTAAATATATTAGTTGTTATCAGAAAATCCTATACTTATTGATATCCTTTACTATATTTTGTGATCCTATTAAATCATAGAAGCATTTTACTCAGTTCCTTGAACTAATAGCAGCAATGAAATGGCATACAACCTAAAAGAGTTACAAATTAAATTTAAGACTTGATCAAATATTCATAAAATCAACAAAATAGTAATAAAAGGAGACATGATTTTTGACACATATATTCTTGCAATGCTCTTTGTATTAATCTCTTTGAGAAAGATACATTCACTATAATTTTCTATAAAACTTTTCAAAATAACTCAAAGATAAAGACTAAAAACTTTCTTCATTAAAGCTTGGATTCAAAATATACAGACATCAATATTCTGTCACTGTACACTGTATGGACCGACCTACTAAGATACAAAAGTATTTTCAAAAATGAAAATTTGGACCCTTCTTTCCAGTCTTGGAAACCCTTTATAGAATAGGGTTGCAACAAGCTTCAGAACATGGGAAGGTACACATGTCACATTACAATTGGTTATACATTACTTTTTCACAATATAACAAAAGGTTACTTTTAAAAATTCTCTTATAATAGAAAAGTAAGCAGTCGTAGAAATAGGAGCATCATTCTTGTGTTGATTTTGGTCCCACCTAGACACCTTTCACCTCCCAACTAAACCTTGAAACCCACTCGCTGAAGATAGCATCATCTGGCCACCCAAATTGAAGAACCTTCTGTTCTTCTTCAATTAGGTGCTTACACCTGGCTCTAAGTTATTTGGCTCTCTTCTCTAAGGAATAAAAATACATCCTTGTAGTCATAATCTCCTCAATTACTTTACCAAACAAGTAATTGTCATCGTTGACAATAATATTATTTATCTTTGATGTGAGGGCTGAATCCAACTCTTCCATCCATTCTTCTTAGTCTTTGATCTTTCTGAGTCTTTTCAAAATGCAAGGAAATAAATCAAAATTCTTACTAGAATATTCCAAGAGAAGGAATCTAGACTCACTTTTCACTAGCACCCTAGCAATAGCTAACTCTAATAGACCTGTAGTGTGATCATAGATCTTCTCCATTATAGTATCTACCTATTCATGATCCTTAGACATTGAATACATTTACTCTATTTTACTTTCTCTACTAGTCCAAATACTAAGGATCTCCTATAATTTATTCTTATCTTCATTAAAAGAATTCAAACTATTAAAAATCTTTGAGATTCTATAATAAACAAACCTAGTGTCAATAGTGATGAGAAGATGCAAAACTGTACCATTAATACTCACTTCATATCTCCTCACTACCTCTACCTCTAAGGCTTTAAGTTTTTCCTTCTCATTATGTAGTGCTACCTCTAAGGCTTTAAGTTTTTCCTTCTCATTATGTAGTGCTTCCTCAAACTAGGCACCAGGAACCATGGGAGATGAGGGAATAGATATTATGGGGCTTGTGCTAGGAGGTTGTGTAGGGGATGATGTAATCATCTCTATAGAAGTCTCACCTATTTCAAATTGCAAAGGTGTTGTGTCTCCCATCTGTGTAAACCATCCCATTAATTCATTGTTTCTCCTCTTCTCAACATCATAGGCCTCCATTATCTTTTCACATTTGAGCCTAAGATCATCCATAACCTATTTATCTTTCAATGTTGTGGCCTTGTCAAAGCTTTCCTCCTGTACAGTTATATCAATGGCCTCCACTGTTGAGGTCTCACTCACCCTCCTAACCATCAAGCCACCAACCAGACTAGTTCATGTCCCCTCATCTCTCTTTGTCTTATTTTTCTTTTGCAGTGACCACATTACCAGAGAAGCATGGTCATAACTAAAGACCACCCCTTTTGATGCTACCACAACTTCTTCCTTTGTGTTGTAAGAAGTATTAGTTCTTTTTCTTTTTCTATCTGCATCAAATAAAACATCTTTTATATCCCGTTCTAGTAGTATCAAAATACCAACATCCAGAATCATCTTTCTTCCCTCTTCAAGAGTGATCTTGCCAAAATTATCTAGAATTTCTCTCTTTATTTCCTCTTTAATAGAAAAGTCATCTTTTTCAGGTTGTTCTACTCTTATCTTTTCACACTTTCTCTCAAAATCTGCAATGCTCATTCTCCAAGAAAATTGTACAAAAGCTCTAGATTTAACAAAATTATCATCTAACAAAAATCTTCTACAGGACTCCTTAATCATAGGATCAAGTTCCTTACCTTTGAATTATGATATTTTTAGATCCGTAGGAGGGGTATCTAGTTCCTCTAGCATTCCCTCTTGTAACTCAGCCTCTGTTAGTACAATGTCAACCACACTGCCTAGTTGAACCAATTGTTCAACTACCTCTTCCTCATTTACAAACTATAATGGGGACTGAGATGGTGAATGAGCCTCTTCACTTGATTGGGAAGTCTCCTTAGTTCTTGGCCTTTTAGGGGAAGGGTCATCCTAATATTCTATTGTAGTCCTTTTGTATATCTTGTGCACCTTAGGTGGTGAGGGCCTTTCTTTTAATTTATTTCCCTTGTCATCTACCTCTTGTCTAAACTTTACCACACTATACCCTGCTCTTTGTTGCACAATGTAAGATCCTAGGTCTATAATTGGGATAGGTGAAATCCTCTTCATCACAATAGTGGCATGATCAGGATTGGTGTCAACTACTCTAGACTTCTTCTCATTTAGAACACCCATTATTTCTTCAAAATGTATCATTATCTTATTTATCTTTTCTCCAAAAGGTCTTATATCCCCTAGAGGGTTGTACATACTATCAAAATGTTTTAAAAAATATAAGGTCCTTTTATATTCTAACCACTTCTCCTTTTTGATCTCCTACTCCTAAAGAGAAAATTCATTTCTGATGATGCCTTCTAGGAAGTGGAACTGATAGGCCATTTCCCCGGCCTTTACCCTCAATCTGAACAATTGGTAAAATCCCTCTGGATCTAAAAATATCTCCACTGATGTCCTCATCCCAAAAGGCTTTAAAATCTTTCCTAAGTGCACCCAGCCTCCTTTTACAATGACAAAATGGTTGGCCATAGTGAAGTCTTGGAAAATAGTACCTCTCCCCCTTCTTGTCAATTCTCTTTCTTGTAGATAGTCAATCTTCCACACTATTTATGTGAGGCCAATCCTAAGGGGAACCTAATATGGAAATATATTTAGTGTCCCCCTAAAACCATAAACTCTAAAGACTATGGAGATAGGTTATATAATGATATCACCCCAGTTATGTACAATTTTAAGCTCAGGAGTAAATTCCTTGGGTATGATAAAATCTAGCAAGGCCTTTGGGATCCTAGGTTTTTTATGTGAAAGAAGTGACCTCATCCCTGAAGCAAACAGCTTGTCAAATCTCATGAAACTAGCCTTAGCTCTATCCCAAGAAAAATCCATGCTCCACAACTATACTAGAAGCTCCTCCCCATCCTTTTGTTTAATCAAATTCATTTCTTTCTCAAAGAAAGATTCTCCTTTAGATAAGAACATGTGCATTAATAAGGAGTACCATCCAAAGGGCTAGTCCACCTTAGTCTTTTCAATGCCAATTAGCTTGTTGTGAATACACTCAACCAAATAAGGTGAAAATCAAAATTTAATCCTACCACAAGATGCAAGATTTGAACCATCATGAACATAAAGTGGATGGGCATAGGCTCAGTCTCATCCTCACAAAAAATCTTACACAGGGACATGTACACTCCTATAACATGATAATTAAAGTATTTCTTTAGAAAGGGCTCTGGGGTCTTGATTCCTACATGCATTAGACCCCCAATTAATACAAAGTGTTCCCTCAATGGACTACTCTTGATAAAAACCTTTTGAGCCTCATATGTCTCCTTCAACTTATCGAAATCAATTGGCTCATGAAAATCGTTAGGTGTACTCAATTTGAAAACTGGCATGACTTCTTTTGTAGTAATTGACACAAGAGGTGTCACAGCCTTACTCTTGACAACCCTAACCATTGGGTCATAAGATTTTTCTATCAGAAACAATAGGTCCACATCCATAAAAACTATTGGGACAATCAATTTTCCCATGTCCAGCTCCCACACATTACAATGTGGAGCATACAAATTTCTTTGACTGGAACATATCTTAATGATGCTCAAACCACTTACATTTGTATGGACATCCCTCAATTAGTTACTTTTGGCATACAACCCCTCATCAACCTTCAACCGTGGTGCAACTGGAATCAATTTCTTGTTGGCAACCACATCATTTTAGGAGTGGTCTAATTGTACCATAAAATCATCATATATTTCCCTATCCTTGTATTCAATTTTACCCATGAAATCCATTCATGGTGCCATGATTTCTACAACTAGGGTTTTTGATCTTAATTATACTTCACACAATCTACGTAAAACCCTCATAGCAACACAATCGTAGAGAGAAACTTATTTTTTTTGCACTACAACCATAATTCTAAAACCCTTGAAGCTCCATCTCACTATAAATTCTCGGCTTTAATTGTGCTCAAGAAGACAATTTCACTCTATGATCGATGAAAACTTTGTGAAAATACAATCTCATCAATCAACTATTTACCCAATAGCTACAATTCTTGCACACTTCACAATAAGTTTCTCAAAAATTGAATTGAATGTTTCCAATGGTCAAAATGTTCCTTTTGAAAATTTTGAATTCTGGTCGTTGATGAAACTTTCATGCAAACGAATCCAGTGGCTCAAATTAAACCTTTTAAAACTAGGTCCACTCTTAAAATCCACCTGGAAATTCGACCAATGAGAAAGCATGACATGGTAGCCACTTGGCAAGGAAACATCAGTGCCCTTTTTAATTTTCTTCCGTGGCCACGTGTTGATCAGTCATGAAGCTGCAATGGTTAAAGATCTTGCAACTTCCCATCATGGGCTTGTGACCACCATCAGATCTTCCTTGATCTGACACTTCTTTAACTTCCTTGAGAACCAAGAAACATGACATCATCAATGACATGCATCACATTATCGTGAAGCCGCAATGAATAAAAACCTTTTAACTTGCTATCATGGTTTCACGATAACTGTCAAATCTTCCTTAATCTGACCATCCTTAACTCTTCCATCTTTGAACACGTGGTACCTTGTCATGAAGCTATGATAATTAAAGGTCATGCATTTTTTTGGAGTGATTTTTAGGTTTTTTCTGAGAATTCTCATTTCTAATATTGCTAGCTTCCAAGTCATGTATATGTGTCAAACTTTTCAAAAATCTACAACAAATTGTCTTTTCAAAAATCTGAATGTCAAGTTCACCAAATGCAGAAATGTCCACACATCCTTGCCCTAGGTCTTTTGGCCCTCAATAGGGTTTCTATTTTTGAAAATACCCTAAGTGTGCCCTAGATCTTTATATTTCTGCGTTACTTTTTGCGACACTTAAGGGGTCACATATGCACATGGTCTTTATATTACTTAGTGTTCATTGAATCTCACAACAAATTTTTTAAGTGTTCAAATATTTGGCAATTCAATGAAAAATCCCTGGTTCTTTGTTATAAATACTCAGTCGCTTAATCTCCAGTTTTCAATTAACATTTAGTGATTTGATCTGGTGATCTGACGATAATGCAATCTCAGATTCTCATAATTTCTAGCGATTTCCTCTAAACATTTGGTGACCCAGTGCATCGGTTATCTCCCGTTCGCTAGATGTAATGGTGAATTGATAAAGTGTTCAGTGATTAAGCGAGATTCATAGATGAAAGTCAAGATCAACAGTTAGTATTATATCTCAGTATTTACTTTGCAGTGAATAATAGATTCAGCAAACAAAGTGTTCGATCAATCTCCAAGACTCAGTGATTAAGTAGAATATATTAAGTGATTCAGTGATCAAAGGTGAAATAGTCTTTAGTCGCTTACTCTCCAAATACTTGAGATAGTAGTCAAGATAAGATATTCAATGATTCAGCGAACACAGTGTTCGCTTAATCTCATAAAGGTAAGACTTAGAGGTTTTTTATCTAGTGATCTAGCGACAAAGGGAAAAGATGATAGGATAATGTTTTTCCATTCAACGAATGAGCGACTAAAGACTATCATTGAATCTCAAGATAAATTGGTTGAGTTATTAAACATCTAGTGATTCAGTGATAACCATTGATGAAGATGAAGATCAATGGTCAGCATGTGATCTTGGAAAAGAACTAAGGTTAAGGATTTCATTCAGCAATTTAGAGATAATGGTGCTCACTGAGTCTCCCAATATAAAAAAGGTTAGTATAATCTTTCAAAGATCATGAGAACAAAGCAATCCCTAGATCTCAAGGTTAAATTTGTGTTAAGGTTTTCATTCAAAGATTGCGCGAATAGCTTTCAGTCTCTAAATCTAATGATATAACCAAAGTTAATGAAATAATCTAAAGTTTGCGTGAAATCTTTCAATTGCTGAATCTCAAGATAAATAATTAGTTAAGAGATGGGTTATGAGATTATGAGAATCCTTCAGTTGCCTATTCTCAAAAAGTAACCATAGTTTAGTATGAATATCTAGCAATTCAGCAAATATCTTTCAGTCTCCAAATCTCATAATCTAACTAAAGTTAAGAAAATATTAAGAGATTATGAGAATACACTCAATCACTAAATCTCTAAGAAAGAGTAAGGTTAAGTTAAATATCTAGAGATTGTACAAGGACCATAGATTCAAATCAAATCTGATGGTGGTTGCCAGATCTCCAAATAAAACCATGGGTCAAGAAGTTATTACAAGATCACGCGAATCCTTTAGTCGCTTGATCTCCAAATTAACTCAGAGTTAAGAAAATCATTTCGAGAATAAGAGAAGTATTTTAGTTGCTTAATCTCTAAAAGATGTGAGTTAAGTTTGCATTAATGAAAAAGGAAAAAGAGTTGTTGATTACATAGAAAGGTACTCTGCCAAGATGGATAAAGTATACAAGCTAGCCAATCAGATCATGATCAAGGTTTGTGTCAGTACTCGAGGGTTTTTTGATGATGACACAGTAATCATTGTTTTTCTCTCTCTACAATTTTTAAATATAAGTTTTCAACATCTTACATTACTACTAGCCATTTTTTCAAATTTGGTGTTACATAGAGTTGAATGCTGAGATGACTGAAACAAGATTGCATTGAATGATCAAGGTTATATTAACAAGACAATCTTGCATTTACACTTAACAATCTTCAGAAGAGAAATTGAGATTTCTAAGTTGCAGAGCCAAGTGATCAAAGAAGAATTGCAAAGATGAGCCAACCTAAAGCAAGCAGAGCCTCTTCTAGTGGGGAAGAAAAAGAGGATGGAGATGAGCAAAAAGGAAAGCTCAATTTCTCTAATGAATTCATAGAATTTCTGTCAGGATCAAATCAGAATAGGAAGGCTGTTAGAAATAGGAAATACTGAGAGGGGGGGGGGGGGGGGGTGAATTAGTATTTCACAAACTTTTTCTTTTGCCCACTTATGGATATAACAGATTACTTTAGTGCATACAAAGATTATCAAGCTGATTAACAAACATAGCAGTAAATAGAAAGAACTCATAACACATCATATGTTCTCAAGGAAACCCTGGCCAAGGGAAAACCCCAGTGGGGATGGTACCCACAAAGATCACTAATCAAAAGTATCATGTTAGGGATATTGGACCTTGTTAGGAGTCAATTTACAATATATAGTAGATCTGTCCTGGTTAAAGGACTTTAGGCCTTGTTAGAAGCCTTAACCCTGTTAGGAGTTAGATTACAAAACCTGATCACCAGCTGAGCTCACTGCCCAAAAAGGTAATACAAAATGTTTCTGACTATAATATGGTACTGCTTACAACTTTGCATCAATAGCCTTTTCTGCTATCACAATATACAACTATCGCAAGTTATCTTTTCTTTCTTTTTACATATCACACTTCTCTATTTCATTACATTTCAAGTATACCTAATATATGAGTTATTAAAGCTAATAACTTTACATGGTTGGCTTCCAAAATATTTATCCAAGAGTAAACATCTAGGATGTCATCCCTTCATAATGTTAAGTCATTATTTTGACAAGCAAAAATAATCCCTTAACTCTTTCGCTAAACTGTCTCCAAAAATTGTTCTGTCTACAAAAACTATCTTTGGTAAACTTTGAATAACTTTGTCCGTACTACTCCAAAATTTATGCACACTGAGATGGGGTTTCCTCATACTCTATAGAATCTTTAGCTAACTACATAAACAAAAATATTGCTCCAGTGGATGTCACCAACTAAATCTTCATCGAGTGCTCTGTTAGGATCACTGTATTCATACTTAGACAATTTCTTCCTTCAACTTGCCATACTTGCATTCCAGATTCTACGCTCTCAATAGAGATCATATGTTTCCATAATGACAACATCTATGCATCCACATTAGCCAAATTTCCAACAATCTCCCCCTTTGTCATTGGTGGCAACATATGGGAAAATTGGCTAAGTGTGCAAACAAAATTTCAAAAACTTCAAAAACACTTATACAAAATTGTGGCCAAAAGTTATACAATATCATACTCCATAGAATAGATCCCCCTATGAGTATCCTTCCTCAACATATATTCAATTTTTTGCTATCTCTCCCCCTTTGACAACAATGACAAAGATAGGGTGTACAAAAATTTCAAAAACTTTATACCTTATTATCAGTTATTGCAAAGCCGGTAGGCTTGCAACACAATCACCAAATTCTAATTTCCAAGATTCAAAATCTTTCTCCCATATCTTCCTGATGGATTCAACAAAATTGAGTAGAGTACTCAATCTGTATGTTGTTGTCTGACAAGCTTGCAGGGAATTGAAGCTAAACTTTTGAAATGACGTCTTTGCTGAAAGACACTACTCAATTTGATCTTCAACAATTGATATCTTGATTGAGACATGCTCTCTCAAGATGTTAACCCTGATCATCTTTCTATTCTTCTCCTCTGCTAACATTCTAATTTCATCTTTCAATTTCCTTATGTTCTTCTCTATAGAACTTATCTTGACATTAGGGCTTGTCAAGGTGTTTGTCTCAGTTGTAATAGCATCTAACTTCTCTCTGATCTTCTTATCCTCTTCAACATTTTAGCTTTTTCAAGTGGATCTGATTCAGATACCTTAGTGCTGATCACACTCTCAAGTTTCTCTGTCAAAACTCTAACTTTGCCTTCAAGGTCTTTCACCTTCTTATTCTTTCCAATAATTTTATTCAGAGATGTGATGAACTCAAGCTGATCATCATCTTCAACTTCTTTTCCAAGGTCTTCAAACATTGAACCAATATGCCTCTTCTTACTGTTAGGTGCACTAATGTCTTCAATTGGTATAGAAGGTGCACTAGAGGTAGTGGCCTCTATCAAAATTTGTTTGCCTTTGACTGTCTGCTCTGCTAGAACTGATTCTGATACTGCAGGTGCTTCCTCTGCCTCTATATTGTTCTCTGATTCTGTGACCTTCTCTTGCTCTCCCAAAGCCAAATTGTCAACAATGTTTCCTAGATCATGAAATACTGCATCATCTGATTCTAGAGTCACTTTGGTGCCTTCAATATCCATTGATTCTTTTCCAATATTGATATGTGAAGAAGATGGAACTTCTTCAATACCAACTTCCTCTGCATGCGGTTCCTCTAATTGATTTTACTGAGGGTCTAATTCAACATGCTTTTCTGCAACTATATCTGCAAGAACTTGCATTACTGCTTTCTCTATCTCTCTCTGTACTTCCTCCTTTTTGCCTCCCATTATAAGGATTGTTCTTCTCTTAGTTCTCAATAAAATTCCAAGAGACTTCAAGAATCTCTTCAAATGATCTTCATCCTTAACTTCATAGAACTGTCTAATTACATGTTCTCTCATCTTTATGTCCTCTTCTTATGCTCTCTATTTTCTATTCACAAGTTTGTTATACAAATCTTCTGGGATCTTACCATGAATAGTGCTAAGTTTCTTATCTACCACAATCATGTGTGTAACCATTGTATTTTCAAAGTTCAATCTGTCAAATGATCCATATAGATCATAGAATTTATTCAACTTAGTGAAGTCTCCATGCTTCAATATATCTTCATTAACTCTTTCAATTCTTGGTTTCCAAGTTTTCTTCTTGAATGAAACTACATCATCATCTTTAATTACTGCTACATTTCTAGGTATAGGTGGTACAACCACTTTCTGTTGCTTGCCAGGTCCTTTTGCACTCACTTTTACTCTTTTGCTAGGAATAGGAGAAAAAGATTTATCTCCTTCATCTTTTTTAGGTACTTCAACTTTTACCTTTACTGCAATAGGATCAACAGGATCTGCACTTGATGTCTCAGGTGAAATTACAAGATTTTCACTTTTCTTTAAGGCTTCTGCAGTCTTCTTAGCTATGTCAAACTCATGACTTAACTTACCAGATTCTTTCAATATTTTATTTATAGTAGATTCAAATCTCTTACTAGATTGCTTCTTTTCTCTCAAACTTATTGCAGAGTTGAAATTCTCTTCATAGGTTCCAAACCTATTTGCATGACCATCCAATTCACACTTTAACAATCTATTCACATATCCTACTATTTTTGCTTCAGATATTTCATAGCCAAGAGGGGCTATGAATTCCATTCTAGGCTCAACTACTTCAATGTAGGTGAAATCGGTGTCAACCATAAAACAAATGTCATCTCTATGCTTTTCAACTAAGGATTGAGGAATCCTTGATTTGTTCTTAACAATATTCTGAAAAGTCTTCAATACAAGCTTCACACTATCATTAACTTTATCAAAAAGGTGCTTCATGTAGACTGAGTTTATTCTTTCCATTGTGTTCACATTGTCACTCCAATCAACTGTGTAAGGAAATCTTCTCAAAATATGGAAAAACATATAGGTTATCAAAGATGAAAACCTAAACTGTGTGTACTTAGCCTTCTTAATCTTTTCTAAGTTCTCAAATAACTAAATTTTCAAAATTTCACATAGGTCTATTGGTTTCTTCTCAATACACATAAGATAAGCTACATGAATCATTCCTATAGCCATGTCATCTTCCCTTGAACTACCATAGAATTTATTTGTTAGGATCTTGCAAAGGTACCTAACATCATCTTGCTTATTCTTACTTATCACAATTCCTCTACCATTATAACTAGATCCAGTGTTGTCTAAAACAATCTTTCTCATGTTCTTTTCATTCAGTGGAATCTCTCCAACTTTTGATAATCCAGTAACTTCATGAATTAGGTCGGTAGTTATATCAATAACTCTATCCTCCATCCAAAATTTCCCATTGTGGATTCTACTTAAAATGATCTTGGTACATTCCTCATCATTGAATTCATACTTCATGGAATATTTGATAATTTCATTGTTCTCTAGGTGCCCATAAGCTGGTTTAACTAACATGTCTTGATTGTACAATTTCCTATAATCATCACTAAAATTTGCATCTCCCAAAATTTCAAACTTGCAACCTAAATATCCTTTAACATTCTCAATGTGCAATACTCTGTCTGGTACAGATGATAATGCTAGACTGTCATCAATTTTAGTTGGTTCTAATGGTTCTTTCTTAATCTTTGGTCTATTCTTATCCTTAACATTATGAACCATAGAAATATCCATCTTATCAACTGATTAAAGATCAAAAAATACCTCAACTTTGCAAATCTAGGGTTTCGGTATGATCGTCGCTGCAAACTGCTTCCAAAATTCGACCTCAACTTGCTTTTTCTTCTTTCAAATCTCTTTTCAATCACTTTGTAATCATAATAACTTCAATTTCAACCTTATAACACTTCACATTAACTCGATCTGACATCGCATTCATTCATTTTGCCACTAAAACCTCAAAAAGTTGATTCTGCAAACCTGCAACCATAAAACTTTCTGTGACCTCGCAAAACACAATATTTTCTTTTGTGCACTTAACCATAGCATTAGTACAACATAATAAACCTATATCTAACTGTGCAAAACTTAACTCATTCAAATTCCTAATCTACTCTAATCCTAAGTCCTAAACTACAGAAACTTACATAATTTAAGTACTTAAAGAAGGGTCTGGTAAAGATTCATCCTTACCATTGGTTACATTACCTTCCTGACTACTTTTAGTGTTGACTATACCTCCTTGATCTATGCCTTTATCAAATTTTACTTCATCTTTATTGCTATAGCAACCTTTCTCTTTGTTTCCTGCATTTTCATTCCTTCTTGCATTGTTCCTAGGGTTAGGGTTAGGATGATAACCTCCATTGTTCATTCTGCAAAATCTTGCTGAGTGTCCAAACTTTTTGCATATCTGACAAATGATTCCATTGTTTCCAAATCTCTATCCTTGCTGGTTAATCTGTGACCTGCAATTTCTAGCAATGTGTCCTACTTTGTTGCATCTAAAACATACTACCACTTTTCTTTGATTCATTTCTTCAATAGATTTCTTATCTACATTGTTAGTATTCCTAATCATTCTATCATAATTATTCAAAATTACTTTAGGTCTTCTACATTCGTTAGCTCTATGTCCAAAACTATGACAATTATAACAATGTCCATTAAAAGGTTTAAATTGCTCACCTGTGCAATCTCTCTTCATGTGCCCAATAGTATTACAAGCAAAACATCTACCTTTGAATTCTCTTTGCATACCTTTAGATGATTCTTCCTATTTTGATTCTTCTTGCTTTGATTCTTCTTTCTCTCTAGGTGGTTCTTCTTTAGGTGGATCTTCCAATGTGTTCTCATCTAGCTTTATTTCCTCCACACTTTTAGATGTCTTCAGATCTGGCTTCTTACTTTCATGGTTTGTTCTAAACATACTATATCCAAATCCAGTCCTATCAAAGAATGGTTCTTCAAAAGAAATTTGCTTTCCAGTCTTATCACTTTTTGAATATATCCTTTCAAGTTGTTATTTAGATTGAGTTAATTCACCTTTCACAATTTTATTATACTTCTCAAGTTCCACATACTGCACTTTTACTTTTTCAGATTCGGATGTTTCCTTTTCAAGTCTTGACCTCAGATCTTCATTCTCAATTTTCAATTTTTCATTATCAGATCTCAAATTTCCATCTTTCATACTAAGCTTCAAATATACTATCTTCAACTCATGCTTAAGGATCTCATTTTCTTTTTCTAATTCATCACAATCTTCAACAAGCATATCAGATTTCTTTTCAAATTTTAGATCTTCAATCTTACCTTTTAATTTGTCAATAGCATTCTTTGCATCTTCATATTTTCTTCTTAAGGAGTTTCTTTCATCAGTAAGCATATCAATCTATTCAAGAGCTTCTTCAAGATTCTTCTGAAGTTGATCCATATCCATAGAGATCTTACTCAAGCTGCTAAGCTTTCCTTGAAAATTCCTTCTCTGAGTAACTGTGCTCTGATACCAATTGTTAGAAATAGGAAATACTGAGAGGGGGGGGTGAATCAGTATTTCACAAAATTTTTCTTTTGCCCACTTATGGATATAACAAATTACTTTAGTGCATACAAAGATTATCAAGCTGATTAACAAACATAGCAGTAAATAGAAAGAACTCATAACACATCATATGTTCTCAAGGAAACCCTGGCCAAGGGAAAACCCTAGTGGGGATGGTACCCAGAAAGATCACTAATCAAAAGTATCATGTTAGGGATATTGGACCCTGTTAGGAGTCAATTTACAATATATAGTAGATCTATCCTGGTTAAAGGACTTTAGGCCTTGTTAGAAGCCTTAACCCTGTTAGGAGTTAGATTACAAAACTTGATCACCAGCTGAGCTCACTACCCAAATAGGTAATACAAAATGTTTCTAACTATAATATGGTACTGCTTACAACTTCACATCAATAGCCTTTTCTGCTATCACAATATTCAACTATCGCAAGTTATCTTTTCTTTCTTTTTACATATCACACTTCTCTATTTCATTACATTTGAAGTATGCCTAATATATGAGTTATTAAAGCTAATAAATTTACATGGTCAGCTTCCAAAATATTTATCCAAGAGGAAACATCTAGGATGTCATCCCTTCATACTATTAAGTCATTATTTTGACAAGAAAAAATAATCCCTTAACTCTTTTGCTAAACTGTCTCCAAAAACTGTTCTGTCTGCAAAAACTATCTTCGATAAACTTTGAATAACTTTGTCTGTACTGCTCCAAACTTTATGTGCACTGAGATGGGGTATCCTCATACTCTATAGAAGCTTTAGTTAACTACACAAACAAAAATATTTCTCCAGTGGATGTCGCCAACTAAATCTTCATCGGGTTCTCTATCAGGATCACTGTATTCATACTTAGACAATTTCTTCCTTCAACTTGCCATACTTGCATTCCAGATTCTGCGCTCTCAATAGAGATCATATGTTTCCATAATGACAACATCTATGCATCCACATTATCCAAATTTCCAACAAAGGCAAATGATAAAGCTTTCATTAATGAAATGGAAAACTATAGGGATCCCGATACCCTTTCTTGCTCTGGTTTTATGCTTTTTAATTACTTCTATATGAATCGTGATAGGCCCATCCCCATCTGTAATGCATGGGTTCTAGGCATGGAAAAATTTATAGTTCTAGATTTTTTTATAGATGTTGACCTCATGTATGAGCTAGCCATAAACTATGATCCCATATCCAAGACCATTAGGAAAGGTGATCATTCTCCCTTAGTCACTCTTGATAGGGGATCATTCATGAAACCTTTTGATATTTATGCTTCATCATCCACAGAGATTGATTTGAAGAAAGAAAAAGAAAAATATGCAGGCCAATTAGGGCTTTTAAGGAGCCAAATGGCCAGACATCTCCCCAGGAATGGTAAATATGTAGTCCCTCTCCCACCCCACATGAATGCCCCATATGAGTACAAAGCCCTAAATTTTTACATGAAGTATCTGGCATATGGGTTTTGTCAAGTCTTAGGGATAGATGGAGATGCTGAAAGGTTTCTAGCTGATTTACTAATGATAATCCTAGATATTAAGAATTCACATGCAAACACAGACTATGATTACATCCAATATGTAATTGACAAGATACATGAGGGTTTTTCATGTATCAAGGCAAAGAAGAAGCCAATTAAATTCATGCATTATTCTTTGTTCATGCATTTAATTATGTTTTTAAATATTGATAGTTTCAATGTGCAAATGTTGAGACCAAGGAAAACATTTGAGGGGCAGCCAAACCCTGTGCAGTTCTAGTTGAGGGTTTGGAATTATACTTCCAATGAGAACAATTTTTGTGCTTTTCAAGATTGGATAGTTCACCCACTTTTGAACCTGATGGGAATAAACATTGTGAGACTTCCTATTTTGGTGCTTAAACTATTAAGGTCTAAACAATTCATTAGCACATGGGATAAAGGCCATAATTGGGGAGATTTCTATTTAGGCCAGAATTTTACTTTTATTGGGGTCTATGGTTGCCCACAACCCCCTCACATGTTACCAATATATGTACCACCAAGGCTAGCCCATTTGGATTTTTTGTGGTAGTTAATGTGGACTGATAAAGAACTTTTGGCACCAAATAGAAAAGGAACTTTTACCCCTCGACAGTTCAGGATAGGGAACTTTTTGATAGGAAAAAGGGCACTACCATAGGTTAGTTTGTGGTTAAATCATTACAAGATGGCTACTACTTTTTGTAGGTATGTAGACCCAAAGGATTTCATTAAAAATGCCAGAATGCTTCTTATCCCAAATATTGGTGTAATAAGAAGCCATGAGGGATGTGATGAAGAAGATGTGATTAGAAACATGATGGATCAGGATGAGATAGGAAGAAAGCTTACCAAATTCTATGAATTAATGAATTTCAAAGCTCAGCTTAAGGAGAAATAAATTTTAATTGGAGGATCCTTCCCAAACCTCCCATACTTAGCTAGGATTAACAAAATGGTAGAGATTCATGGCACTCTATCTAGCCAGTTGGAGGGACAACTTGAAGAGAAGCTGGAAGTGAAAAGATATTATTCTTCTTCTGATTATGAGGAGTAAACTGATGAATCTCAAGAAGGGAATAGTCCACCCCAATGCAATGAGCCCCTATCATTGATATAACTTAGGATACTTCTGAAGTAGGAGATGTATATAAACCACCTCTTAAGAGGCAACGACTTGAGGAAGGAGAAACCTCTCAAAGAAAGAGACAAAAGAAAGAAGTTGACAGGATCAAAGCTTTAGTGCCTGGTGATAGATCATATCATCACCATTTGAGAAAGAATATCAGAGAAGGAAAGAAGATAGCCACACAAGAAGAAGTGGAATTACCCTTGTTTCTTGGTCAAGATGAAAGGGAAATGTACCAGGAGGAATTACTCAATGATGATCAATTCATCAAGAGTGATGAATTCAATAATTTCCTTATATGGAAGAAATAATAGGAAATTGCAAAACTAGTACCTGAGAGTAGTACTCCAAATGATGAGGTGCTAAAGGCCCTAGCATCATATATTCCAGAATCTGAAAACTTTACTGTGGAAGAAGCTAGGTAATTGGTTAATTCTAGTGGGATTCTCCTAGTGCCAGGTTGGGACCTTACATTAGCTTTCATAATAGATAAAATTAGAGAGAAACCTAAGGGCAATTTGTCTTATGAGGCCCAAATAGGAGACATGGTAAGAGGAAGTGGATATGATCCTTGATGGGGAGACTAGGATAGACTAGCTTGTCTATGCTCTTGATCCTCAGCTAGGATCTCAGTGTTCTTCAAACACCTATGATGATTTATAGGGTTCCTAATCTTTTCAAGGACTCCCCCTGACCTACCTAACCTACCCACTAAGTTCAACAATCTCATTCATCCACATACTATGCTTTGCATTCTAGTTACTATCCCTTACTAGGCTAAATAAGGGCTTTTTGGCTTAGGCTTCTATTCCTCACTCCAACAGTGACTTTTTATAGGTTCCAAGTAGTTTACAAGGCTTTAGGAACCTAATCATATCACTGGTTTAGTTGGGTCATGCCTTGATTTAGGACTTGCTTTGGAAAGTAGGGCTACTAGGAAGTGCCAATTAGGCCTCCTTCCGGATTTGTAGGGCCTGTTACTCTTTCCCCGTACACAATTGAAATTCATAGCCTTAAGGAATTCTTCTAAAATTTCCTCATTCTCAAATATTCTTGAGGTCTTAGGTGCCTATTTTTCCGTACAAGGTTTATGTCAAGTTTGAAGGTTTCAAGGGTTTAATGACCCCTTCACTATCTAGGTCTTCAACAGGACCCTTCTATAACTCTTCAAGCCTCCTCCTTCATAAAAACTAACCTTCCCTCATCCATCTAGCATACCTCCAAAGGGCTAGGCCTAGAACTCTTTCCTCTGACTACTGGAGTTCTTTTAGTGTTGTTGCAACCTAGTCAGGCTATGCATTAGCTCACCTAGGGCTTTGTCAAACAGCTGTTTACCTTGCTTTTCAAGGGCCCTACATTTGGGTACAAATACAATAGGGTCTGTAACTTTAGTATCCTTGAATCCATGGCAATCCCATGGTGGACAAGAAAGTTACAGGCCCATTTACAATAAGCCCTCCAAACTGGCAGAGCACTGGCAAAACAGAGATATGTACAAAAAATGCTAATAAAATGTAAAAGAACCTAGTCTATTTCACACATAAGAAAGCCTAAATACACATAAACATTTAATCCTTACAAGATTCAAAAAAACTCCACTGTATTCACAAAAGCTCAGTCATAACAGGAACTGTTACACATAAAACTTCACCAGACTCTTCCTCCGTACTGTAGCTTTCTCAGTCTAACAACCAACCCGTACATTAGGGTTACCAAAGTATTAAATAGACATGCCTAGGAGTGTGTTTTAGGTTTTTAGGGTGTATTAAGCCTCTTAGCTTAGGTTCATTACAAAGTAAAAAGTTTCTTAGCAACTTTTAGAAGTTGCTTGCAACTTTTTAGCAACTTTTAGTTACTTGAACAATTTTGCTCTCACATATTAATAGACCATTGTTAGGCCTTCCAAAGCACTCATGTGCATCAAATAAATACTAACCACTAACTCCTATACCACAACTCAAGAAGAACCCAAAATCCTCAAGTTGACACTTTGCTTGAGTTAATGGGCATAGTAAACTATAAAGACTAGCAAACCTCTAGGACTTAACACAAAGCCTAGACACAACCAAGATTGAGTCAAACACCATAATGAATCGTATTCCAAATGAAAGAATAAACACATCAAAATAAGAAGGTGAGGGCTCTCATAAAGGTTCTCTTGCACCATACTCCCCCTCAGCACAAGCTAAGGCACCTTGGGGTCTAGAAGAGCTAGATCAATCCTGAACTTCTTGAACTATCCTTCTTCAACCCAGGTGGCTTCAAATTCAAGCTTTCCCTTCCACTTTATCAAATGCTCCATGTAGACTTGATGTCTAGTTGTTTTCTTTACCCTAGATTCAAGGATCTTCTCTACTTGGGCTGGTTCCTTCTTACGCATGACATTGGTATCCACATCTTGTAGCACCTTTGGTGGAGCTGTACCTTGCTGACTAATATCACCCTTGAAGCTGATCAGGTCTGCAACATTGAACACCAGTGAGATGGCTAAATCTGAAGGTAAGTCCACCTTGTAGGCATTCTCTCCATATTTGGCTAAAATCTTGCATGGACCTACTCTCCTCATTTGTAGCTTAGTAGGAATGCCCTTCTACATTCTTGATTTGCTAAGATGGACCATGACATAGTCCCCAATCTGAAACTCTTCTTCTTTCCTCTTCTCATCCACTTTAGCCTTGAGTCTTTGAGTAGACTCCATAATGGTTTTCTTCACTTTCTCTTGAACCTCCTTGATTGTTTGAGTGAAATCTTCAGCTTGTCCACTCTTCAACTCCATGGCACCTAAATCTCTCAACTCACACACTCCTCTGGGGTGTCTTCCATACACTATCTCAAAAGGACTTCTTCCTATGGTCCTATTCACACTATCATTATATGCATATTCAGCCTGAGAAATAACAAGATCCCAAGTCTACCCATACCCCTTTTTCAAACACCTTAGTAAGTTACCAATCACCCTATTGATGACCTTAGTTTGACCATTAGTCTAAGGATGGTATACTGAACTAAAAGAGAGATTAGTTCCCAGCCTTTTCCATAAGGTTTGCCAAAAATGGCCCATGAACTTGCTATCCCTATCTAACACAATGCTCAAAGGAAGTCCATGGATTCTAACTATCTCTTTAAAGAAGAGATGTGCTACATAACTTGCATCATGAGTAGTTCTACATGGAATGAAATGACTCATCTTAGAGAACCTATCAACAACAACATAGATGCTATCCATACCTGACTTGGTCTTAGGGAGTCCAACCACAAAGTCCATACTTACACACTCCCAAGACCTATTTGGAACTAGTAGAGGTTGATAGAGTCCTACATTGCTTGAGCCTCCTTTAGCTCTCTGGCATACTCCACATTGCTCAGCATACCTTCTGACATCCCTTGCTAACTTAGGCTAAAAGTAGTATCTCTGTACTAACTCCAAAGTCTTTTTTATGCCAAAATGACCACTTAGGCTGCCATTATGCTTCTCTTGGATCAGATTTTCCCTCATGGATCCTCTAGGTACACAAAGTTGATTACCTTTAAACAAGAGTCCATTCTGAAGGGTGTAATCTACAAATTCACCATGAAAATGGTTCTCAAACTCTAGGCATACCTTGTAGGCTTGTGAGAAGTCTTCATCCTCCTCATATAAGTCTTTAAAACTTGCTATTCTAATGCCTTGCAGCTGTACCTCTTGGACAGTCAATAACTTCCTACTCAAGGCATCTACTACCTTGTTGAGCTACCCTTTCTTATGTTTGATTATGAAGGTAAAGGACTGGAGATACTCCATCCACTTCAAGTGCCTATTACTGAGCTTATCCTAAGTGTTTATATAGCTTAAAGCTTGATTATCAGTAAAGACAACAAATTCTTTTGGCAAAAGGTAATGCCTCCACTTCTTGAGAGATTGTACTAATGCATACAACTCTAAGTCATAAGCTGAATACTTCTTCTTTAATTCATTGAGTTTCTCATTGAAGAATGCCATAGGCCTTCCTTCCTGACTCAATACACCACCTACTACTACACCACTTGCATCACATTCAATGGTGAACAACTTATCAAAAGTTGGCAAGAGTAAAATAGGTTTTGTGGCTACCTCTTGTTTCAAGGTTTGAAATGCTTTCTCAACTACCTCAGTCCACTTGAACTTTGTTTTCAGCCCTCCTTTGATGGTGTCTAATAATGGTGCACATATCCCACTAAATTTCCTCACAAACTTCCTATAAAATTGTGCCAAACCATGAAAACTTCTAACTTCAGTCCTTGTTTTTGGGGTAGGCCAACTCAAGATTGCCTCTACCTTGCTTGGGTCCATTTTCAGAGTACCCTTGGACACTACAAAGCCCAAATAAATCACCTCTTTCTGCATGAACTCACACTTTTCTAGATTGATGGCTAGCTGCTCTTCATGTAGCTTCTTCATAACCAACCTTAAGTGTTCTAGGTGTTCTTCTTTTGTCTTGTTGTAGATGAGTATATCATCAAGATATACCACCACAAATCTACCTGTGAAGTCCTTCAAGACCTCATTCATCAATCTCATGAAGGTGTTGGGGGAATTGGTAAGCCCAAATGGCATCACAAGCCACTCATATAAACCATTAGTGGTTTTGAAAGTGGTCTTCCACACATCACCCTCCTTAATTCTGATTTGGTGATAACCACTCTTCAAATCTAGCTTTGTAAAATACACAGCACCTCCCAAGAAATCCATCAAATCTTCAATCCTTGGAATTGGGAACTTGTACCTAATAGTGATCCTATTAATAGCCCTTGAATCTATGCAAAGTCTCCATTTTCCACCTTTCTTAGATGCTAAGACAAATGGTACTACACATGGACTAATGCTCTTCTTGATCAGCCCTTGATCCAATAATTCTTGCACTTGCCTTGCCACTTCCTTGTTCTGATCTGGGGTAAGCTTATATGTTGCTTTATTAGGCAAGGATGCACTAGGTACAAATTCAATTTGATGAATTATAGTTCTTCTTGGAGCTAAAGTGGTAGGGGTTCCATCACTCACTATGTCTTTGTATTCCTTTAGCATTTTCTGCACTTCCAATGGTAAATATGCCTTCAACTGCTTGTCTTCCTCCTTTGCTTTCACCATTATAGCACATCCTATGGTCTCCTCATCCTAAAGTGCATGTAGAAACTCCTTACCACTGCTTAGCAACACATTAGGAGTTCTAGAAGTACCCTCTTCATTCTCAGTTATGGACTAAATTTTGAATGTTCTTCCATCTTTCTTGAAAAAAATGGAGTTCTCTTCTCCATCATAAATCACTTTCCTGTCAAATTGCCAGGGTCTTCCCAATAGAACATGACCTGCATCCATGGGCAAGACATCACAAAGCACTCTATCTTTATAGCCTCCAATTGAAAACTCTACCCATGTCTTCTCATTAACTAGCACACTCTGTTCCTTGTTCAACCAAGTTACCTTGTAGGGGTTAGCATGTGGAATCTTTTTGAGTTTCAGCTTCTTTGTTGCTTCCTTTGCTATGATGTCATCTGTAGACCCTGAATCCACAATCACCTTGCAAACTTTGCCTTTTATCTTGCACCTGATTCTAAAAAGAGCCCTTCTTTGCTTGGGTTCACCTTGATTAGGCTGCCTGATAAGTACCCTTCTGAACATTAGGTTCTCACCCATTTCTGATTCCAATTTGCTGACCTCATTAGTGCATGAGCTACTACTATCCTCTTGGGTATAGGCTACCCTCTTCTCATTATGTGAGGTTGCTGGTTTATTAGGACACCTTTAAGCAGGGTGACCAAGTTGTCCACACTGATAGCACTTCATGGTGGCAAAGTAGGAGCTGCTTCTTCCTGCCCCTCTTCCTCTATTTCCTTGAGAACCTCTTACTCTTCCATAAGATCCTCTTGTACTAATTTCTAAACTTTGTTCCAAGAGTTTTCTCTCACCTTGGTTTCTTGATTCACCACCTCTACTAGAACCTCCTCTTTGACCCCCTCTAGAGTCTCTACCTCTTCCTCTATTCTTGGAATTAGGTTCTTTCTTTCTCCTCTATTTGTCTTCAAGCTTTTGTGCCATATGCTGACAACCAAGTAAGGTGGTAGGAGTGAAAAAACTCATCTCTTCTTCTATGCTCCATTTCAAGCCACTGAGGTACCTTGCTACTTTAATGCTCTCATCTTCTTGGATCCTAGATCTCAAACTCAACTTGTGGAACTCTTCAGTATAAGTAGCTACATCCATCTCCTTCTATCTAAGTGTCAACCTTTTCTTATGCTATTGTATTTCATAATCAGTTGGTAGGTATGCTTCCTTGACTTTATTGACCATAGCTTTCCAATTAGAGATTGGATTCTTTCCCTCTTTCTCTCTTTCACCTTGCAGGTAGTTCCACCAGGTTAAAGCTTGTCCTCTCAACCTAGATTTGGCCACTTTGACCTTCTATGCCTCTGAGATCTCTTCACATTCAAAGTGATTCTCCATGCCTTCAATCCACTACATCACAAGCTTAGTATCCATTCTACCAGTCAGTAATGGGACACCTTCAAGTGCCTTTCCTGTGATAGCCTTTAGAGCTTTGAGAAACTACTCATCTTGTCTTGGAGGATTAGGTGTACGTACATCATCATCAAGAGTCTTATCTTTTCCCTTAGCATCCTACTCCTCCATCTTCACATTCACCTTATCTACTTTTGCTTGGACATCATCCAAGAGTTGTTCCATCTGTAACAATCTTTCCTACAAGAGTCTGTTAGCTTCCTCTTGATCTTCTACTATCTTGGCTAGCTCTACATTGGTCACCATCTTCTATTTTTGAGATGATTCGCTTGACTCTTCTGGTGGTTGAAACATCCACCTTCACTTCCCAAGCCTTAAGAGGCTCTGATACCAATCTGATGGGGAGCCTAGGATAGACTAGCTTGTCTATGCTCTTGATCCTCAGCTAGGATCTCAGTGTTCTTCAAACACCTATGATGATCTATAGGGTTCCTAATCTTTTCAAGGGCTCCCCCTGACCTACCTAACCTACCCACCAAGTTCAACAATCTCATTCATCCACATACTATGCTTTGCATTCTAGTTACTATCCCTTACTAGGCTAAATAAGGGCTTTTTGGCTTAGGCTTCTATTCCTCACTCCAACAGTGACTTTTTATAGGTTCCAAGTAGTTTACAAGGCTTTAGGCACTTGATCATATCACTAGTTTAGTTGGGTCACCACCTGATTTAGGACTTGCTTTGGAAAGTAGGGCTACTAGGAAGTGCCAATTAGGCCTCCTTTCGAATTTTTAGGGTCTATTACTCTTTCCCCGTACACAATTGAAATTCCTAGCCTTAAGGAATTCTTCTACAATTTCCTCATTCTCAAAGATTCTTGAGGTCTTAGGTGCCTATTTGTCCGTACAAGGTTTATGTCAAGTTTGAGGGTTTCAAGGGTTTAATGACCCCTTCACTGTCTAGGTCTTCAATAGGACCCTTCTGTAACTCTTCAAGCCTCCTCCTTCACACAAACTAACCTTCCCTCATCCATCTAGCATCCCTCCAAAGGGCTAGGCCTGGAACTCTTTCCTCAGACTACTGGAGATCTTTTAGTGCTACTGCAACCTAGTCGGGCTATGCATTAGCTTGCCTAGGGCTTTGTCAAATAGCTATTTACCTTGCTTTTCAAGGGCCCTACATTTGGGTGAAAATACAATAGGGTCTATGCCTTCAGTATCCATGAATCCATAGAAATCCCATGGTGGACAAGAAATTTACAGGCCCATTTACAATAAGCCCTCCAAACTGGCAGAGCACTGGCAAAACAAAGATATGTACAAAAAATGCTAATAAAATGTAAAAGAACCTAGTCTATTTCACACATAAGAAAGCCTAAATACACATAAACATTTAATCCTTCCAAGATTCAACAAAACTCCACTGTATTCACAAAAGCTCAGTCATAATAGGGACTGTTACACATAAAACTTCACCAGACTCTTCCTCTGTACTATAGCTTTCTCAATCTGACAACCAACCCGTACATTAGGGTTACCAAAGTATTAAATAGACTTTCCTAGGAGTTTGTGTTAGGTGTTTAGGGTGTATTAAGCCTCTTAGCTTAGGTTCATTACAAAGTAAAAAGTTTCTTAGTAACTTTTAGAAGCTGCTTGCAACTTTTTTGCAACTTTTTAGCAACTTTTAGTTGCTTGAACAATTTTGCTCTCACATATTAAGAGACCATTGTTAGGCCTTCCAAAGCACTCATGTGCATCAAATAAATAATAACCACTAACTCCTATACCACTACTCAAGAAGAACCCAAAAACCTCAAGTTGACACTTCTTGAGTTAATGGGCATAGTAAACTATAAAGACTAGCAAACCTCTAGGACTTAACACAAAGCCTAGACACAACCAAAATTGAGTGAAACACCATAATGACTCTTATTCCAAATGAAAGCATAAACACATCAAAATAAGAAGGTGAGGGCCCTCTTAGAGGTGCTCCTACACCAATCCTAAATCCCAAGCCTTAGCAATGTGGTCCCTAGCACCACGAACCCAAAAGCCATCTATACTCAGCATAGAGGAAAAAATGGAAGGGGACAAGATCATCTAGACTATTCAAAACACCAGTGATCTAGAAGTATCTAAGGTAGTGACTCACTTTGCACATCTAAATGAGGCTAAAACAACTCAATTATCAAATAGATATGCAATCTTATTTGAGAGTACAGTGACTATAGCAAAAGACAGAGATCAAGGACTGATAAAAATAAAAGTCCTAGAAAATGAATTTGAAGGATTAAAGGTAAAGCTTGAGGAACTTTCTAAAGAAACTCCTCCTCCAACCCCAGAGATTGAAGCTATAGTTCAAATAGTGGTAGAAGTTATAGTTGAATTGGTAGAAACTTCAGAAATGGACAAGCTTGATGTAGCCCTCAAGGCACTGAATGATGTGTTGCAACATAGTTATGAGGAAATTAAAGGAAAAATGGATTCAGTCAATAAATCATACTCTATGTTGCAAGAAACAAATGACAGCATTAAATATGCAAAGGCTAATCTAGAGCCACTTTTCAACATCTGGTCTAGTAGAGCAGCTTTTTAAAAAAAATTTGAAGCACTGCAACCTCATAGGACATGTTGGGTATGTTTCTAGTTTTTCTGAGAATTTTTCTCCAGGTTTTGCTTTATGTCTCTGCAAATGTTGTTATTTGGTCTAGGGTTCCAAGTTTCATCAAACTCTACCTTGATCATGCTTGTAAACTTGTGCCTTAGGTCTTTTTTCCCTTGGAAGGTTTCCATTTTCATGCAATCCTTAATTCTTCCCTAATCCTTATGTTTCTATGTTACTTTTTGGCCACGTAAGTGTCATATTCATGCACGTGATCATTTTTTCCTCTTTGTGTTCGGTGAATCACCTAATAATGTTTTATGTATCTTTTTTATTCAGCAAACTTGTGAATGTGTAGAACCCTTGTTAAGTTGTAGTGTTGGTTGCTTAATCTCTAAGTCAGATCACAGTTAAGTCTTTCTTTTGGTGACTTAGTGAATGTGTGGTCTCTTATTCGCTTGATTCCTGGTGGTTTCATCTTAACATCTAGCAACTTGGCGTGGCAGTTATCTCCTACTCTCTGAATCGGGAGGCCAAGTCTTAAATCTTTCAGCAACTCAGCAAAGATCGTAGATCATCTCTAGATCAACGATGATGTTTTAATCTCAGAAAGAATGGGACCTACAACAAGCTATTTGGTGATTCAGCGACTGAGTCTTAATCTCATATTCACTAAGTTTGGCAGCCCCGATCAAATAGTTTGGAAAAAGATAAAGTTCTCTTCATTCATTGGATCTCAGGAATAGATGGCTAAGTTATAAACCATTTGGTGATTCAGTGAATCAAGTGTTCACATGATCTCGTGGTCAATTGGTGAAGTCCCAAGTCTTTCGGCGATTTGGCAAACAAAGAAATGATAAAGGTGTGTTTCCATCAGTCGCTTGTTCTTGGAATGATAAAGTTAATGTTTCAAATATTTGGAGATTCAACAAACACTATATTCACTGAATCTCATGATTAAAAGATAGAGGTTTAAAAGGATTCAGCAATTTAGCGTCAGCCTTTGATTTCTTAAGAGATCTATGATTAGCATTTAATCTCAGAATGTAACCTGTGTTAAGAAAAGTATTTAGCGATTAAGAGAATAAGGTTGTTCACCTATTCTCTAAATAAGACCATGGTTAATTATTTCTTTTGGAAAACATGAGAACCTTTGTTCGCTGAATTGTGGGACAAGCCAAGAGTTAAGCTAGAAATTCAAAGATTTAGAGATAGTATTGGTCACTAAATCTCCAGATGCTGACTATGGTCAAGGTATAATGTGCTTATGTTTGAAAATATCTTTTATTCACTAAATTGCCAGAAGGATGTTGAGTTAAGAAAAGGATTGTGAGAATGTGAGAATGCCTATGGTCGCTTATTCTCTGAATAGTGGCGAGTTATCATAATGATCAAAGATAGTATGAGGAATGTTGATCATCTTTGGGATCAATGGTGGTCACTGAATCTCTAAAATAGACCTTGAGTTAGTATTTCATTCTGAGAAGACACGAATTGCTTTGTCATTGATTCTCCAAAAAAAAGAAAAGGTTAAGTTTTCATCCTACGAACATGAGATCCTCTGGTCTCTAAATCACTGAACCAAGCCCAGTTAACTACTCAATAAGGAAATAGAGTTAAAGGTCATTTCTATGTGGATAAAGTACATCGCCAAGCTGGAAAAAAAGTGAAAAGCCATCAAATCCAATTTAAATAAGGGTTTTTATTAGTAAATTGGGGTTTTAAAGATAAAACTATAATCATTGCTTTTCTACTTTGTTTCTGAGTTTTTAATATACTTGTCAACATCCAAGCATCGGCTAGCCTTGATTTGAAATTGGCAATATGTGAAATTGAATGTAGAAATGATTGAAGCTAGATTTGCAATGATTTTGGCAACTGTATGCATTCAATTTTCAATGATAAATAGGCAAAATCTTATTGTTTTCTTTGTTCGAAATCATTTGAGAAGAATTGTGATTTCCTGAGCAATTGCAGAAGTGTGAAGTGAGTACAGTTTGCAGAACTGAGAGACAATCATACAGTAAATATGAGTCAACCAGAATTGAGCATGGCTTCTTCCAATAGTGAGGCAAAGGTAAAAGGTGGTGAGGATAAAGGAAAGCGGAACTATTCAAATGAATTTCTTAAGCTGCTTCCAGGCTCGAACTAGAATAAGAAAGCTTCTGATGAGGCTTTCAAAGATAGTATGGAGCAATGTAGGGATCATATCACTCCATCATGCATAGGTTACACTCTTTTTACTTACTTTTACAACAATAGAAGTAAGGTCATACCAATTTTTAATGGTTGGGTTTTGGGACTAGGAAAGCTAGTCATGCTTGATGTCTTCCTATATATAGATTTGATTATTGGACTCGCTAGCTTGTATGACCCTATTTAAAAGACAATTAGGAAAGAGGACCAGTCTGTATTGGTTACTCTTGATAGGGGCTTGATCATGAAATATTTTGTTTTTAATGCATTCTCCTCAACTGAAATAGACCTAAAAAAGGAAAGAGAAAAATATACAAGTCATCTAGGGTCAGTGAAAAGCCAGATGGTTAGGCACATACCTAAACAAGATAAATACATAGCCCCTCTCCCTGAAAATATGAATGCTCCTTATCAATTCAAATCCCTCCATTTTTACATGAAGCAGACATGCCAGGGGTTGTGTAGAGTTTTAGGAATAGATGGGAATGAAGAAAAAATTCTTGTTGATCTATTAATGATGATTTTGGATATTCAAAAACCCCTAGTTAACACTGATTATGATTACATTCAGTATTTAATTGATAGGATGCATGAGGGTTTGATGGCCATTAAAGAAAACAAGAGACCTATTAGGTTCATGCATTATTCCCTCTTAATGCATTTGATTTTATATTACAATGTCAATAGTCTTGATCAAAGTATGCTGAAGCGTAGGATCACTTTTCAAGGCCATTACAATCTAGTGCAATTGTAGTTAAGAGTGTGGAATTATACTTCTAATGAACGTGATTTCTGTGTATTCTAAAACTATTTTGTGTTCCCAATTCTGAGGTTGCTAGGAATCAATGTGACAAGATTACCAACCAGGGTTATGAGGCTTCTAAGACCAGTGCCATATGAGGATAAGTTGGATAGGAACCACAATTGGGGTGATTATTACCTAGGGAAAATTTCACAGTTATTAGAGTGTATGGTTTCCCACAACCCCCACATCTACTACCAAGATTTGTTCCACCAAGGGTTGCTTATTTAAAGTTTATTTGGTAGTTAATCTGGACAGACAAGGAACATCTAGCTCCTCATAAAAAGGGCACATTCACACCGAGGTAGTTTAGGATAGGCGGTTTCCTAATTGGAAAGAGATATTTCCCACAGCTCAATACCTAGCTTAACCATTTCAAAATGATCTCTGGTATTTGTAGATACATTGACCCTAAGGATTTCATCAGAATTGCCAGAATGACTTTGATTCCCAACATTGGTGTCATAAGGGAACATGAGGGCTTAGATGAAGAGGATGTAATGAGAAATATCTTGGAGAAGGATGAGGCAAGCAAAAGGTGGAACAAGTACTCTAACTTGTTAGACTTGGAGGCCCAATTAAAAAGGGCCAAAATTGCTTTTGAGGGATTCTTTCCTGATCTCCCTTATCTGAAGAGAATGGAAAAGATGATTGAGATGCATGATACACTGTCCAATCAATTGGACGGGATGCTAGAGGAAAAACAACCTAAAAAGAAGAGTTATTCCTCTTCAAATTATGAGGAATTCTCTGATGAATCACTGGAGGGTGATAGTCCACCCCAGGCTATGGATTCACCAATTGTTGATTTGACTCAAGATCAGCCAGAAGTAGAAGGCACCTCAGAGCCACCATTGAAAAGGTAGAGACTTGAGGTAGGTGAGCCTTCAAAAGAAAGGAAATAGAAAAAGATAATTGATAGAGCTTCTACTCTTGTACCCAGTGATCGGGCCTATCATTAGCAACTCAGAAAAAAAAAAAAAAAAGGGAAAGAAGATGGCATCTAATGAGGTAGATGAGGAAATGACTCTGTGGTTAGGGTAGGATGTCAAAGAATTGTATCAAGAAGAATTTAAGTGATGAACAGTTCATCAAAAGTGATGAATTCAAGAGCTTTCTTATCTAGAGAAAATAGCAAGAGGTTATGAAGGCTATGCCTAAGGGCATGGAACCAAGTGAAGAGACTATAAGGGCTTGCTCTTCTTATAACCCTAGCCTTGAAAACATAATTTTTGATGAAGCTAGGGAGATGGTAAAATCAAATGGGATGCTCTTGACTCTTGGATGGGATTTAACCTCAGCCTTCATTATACACCAGATCGGGAAATAGCTAGAGGGAAGCCTATCATATGAGGTGCATATTGGTGACATGATAAGGGGCAGTTGATATGACCCCAAGTCTCAAGTAGTTGCAATGTGGTATCTTTCTCCTAGAACCTAGAATCCCACCTTATTGAGCATACAAGACAAGATGGAAGGAGATAAAATTATATGGACTATACAAAATATAATTGATCTTGAGGTGTCTAAGGCTGTAACCCATTTTTCTCACCTAAATGAGGCAAAGACAGCCCAATTATTAGAGAGGTATGCAAAGTTATTTGAACATTCATCTAGGGTAGCTAAAGATAGGGATTTGAAGTTGGTAAAGATCAAGAAAATGGAGGATGAATTAAATGATTTGAAATCTAATCTTGAAGAAGCCCCAAAGGTAATCCCTCCTCCTATATTGCAAATTAAAGCCCCTCCTAAACAAGTGGCAGAGATTCCTGATAAGCCCTCTGAAGATTTGGAGAAGATAAGGCTTGATGCAGCTTTGAAAACCATGATAGATGTCATTGCACATAGGTTTGATAAGATAAAGGATAAGATGGACTCAGTCCATCAATTAGTGTGCACGTTGCCAAAGATAAATGAAAAGGTAAATGAAGCATTGGCTACTTTAGAGCCACTTTACAAGATATGGTCTGGGATAAGTTCACTATTTGAGAAGCTTGATACCTTGTAGCCTCATAGGCCTGATATCCTAGAGGAATTTATTGAGGTATTTGAAAAGATAGGATCTGTTAGTACTACCTCTAATTTTTTCAAAGGGAAGTCTAATCAGGTAAAGGCCAAGTTGGCCATGTTTGGGAAAGATTATAGAAAATATTTTCCCTCAGTTTATAATGATGATGGAAGTACTATAAGTATATATGAGTGGAAATCAGGCATGGGCTAGCTAATGATTTGGCAATAGGTTTTCCTTGGTGAAGATGGTTCATTGGACCTAGATGGATGCAATAACATAATTGATAACTTGATAAAAGTTGAAAATGAATGTGTCAAGTTTATTGTAGATGCTAGGGGTATCACAAGTTCCCAGTGGGATATGCAAATCAAGTTGTTAAAAGACTTGCAGAGGTACACTTGGCCCTCAGATGATGATGTGGTAGAATGGGACAAAATCACAAAGCCTGAGAAGAAGAAGTCAGCTACCATGTAATTAGAGGTAGAAGAAGAATAAAGTACCATGTGGCACCTCATCCAAAAATCTAGGAAAATCATGTATCAAACAAAGAATGATGTAAGTTAGCCTATATTGGTAGTCATAATTCACACAAAAAAATCCAGTAACTACTCTGAAATATCCTTAGACAAAGGTGCCAGCTGTGAAGATTCCATTTGTTAGGAACTGCTTTCTATTCTCAAATCTTTACCATCATATTTTGTACTTTTTTCTATAGTGAAAGTCACTTTCCTGGCCATCTGAAGCTTGTTGCATCCTTTCTTTGAGGATTCCAAGATGGCCAGTGATATAAGTAGAAATTTTGCTTCTTTTGTAAGGGTGGTTGATATACTTTGTAAAGAAAGTTTTGAATATAGGATCTTATTTTCTTACAAGTCTCTGTTTAAAATGTACTGATACAGTTAATATATTAATACAAAATACTAGAACTTCTTTTCTATTTCTAGTTGTCTTTGTGTATGGACATTTTAGTTCTCTTATGTATTAAATTGTAAGGCTCTTTAATGTATTGTTTACAAGGTAAATATAGGGGTTGAGCTTAAGTTCTTTCAAGGAAAGAATAAATCTTAAGGGAGGTCTTTGGGAATTAACTATCCATGTATGAATTTCATAGCAGGGTTAGCAATTGGGAGAATGGAGTGTAAGGCATTTCATTTAAGTTTTAGTTCTTTTTCTTTAATAGGATTTTGTTGATGTAGGGTTTGACTATGATGCCCAATGAATAAAGCATTGGTTATTACTTGATTTGCATGTATTCACCATCATAAAACCAATTAATTTTTTCAATTTACATTTACTGTATATTTTTGAATTGTATCCTCTATGTCAAGCACATAGATCACTATTTTAATTCTTTGTAGAAGCTGTTAAAGAAGGTAAACCTACCTAAGTTTCATACTTGAAGTGAAGAAGGTTTTCTAACCTTAATACCTTAGCATTTGAATTGTGCTAGATGCATTTTTTGGGAGTACATGAGTTTTGATTTTAGAAGTTTTTTGAATCTTTTAAATCATCTACATGTTTAAGTGCTAACAAAACTAGCAACCCTGTTGGGGATCGAATGAGAATACGCAGTGGATTTGTGTTGTTCATACTAAACCATCTGTTGTGTTTGTTGCAGACCAAATTTATAATTTCTATTCCCATTTGTTTGTGGATGGTGACTTTGAGTTCTGTGTTTACCAAGTCCTGGTGTTCATCAAAAGATCTATTGTATTTTGTTGTAACACGCCATGAGTCGACTGAGATTTACTAGGTCTTACTTTAGAGATCACCCAGAGAGTAATGTGGGTGATGAACTCCACATGCCTAGTAGGAAACAATGGTCTAGGAGAGGTCATTTCACTACTAATTCTCCTAGAACCTCTAGAAATTAATTCCCTACACCCATTCCTCAAGAAGCCTCTTCCTCTTCTAATGACCCAAAATTTGTTAGGAAAACCAAGTCTAGTGCCAATGTCCCTTCTCAGGAAGAAGAATTCATAGAGATAGGTTTTTTTCCTGCAAGAGAAACCCTAGATCATCTGGGGGAAACTTCTATTGTAGAAACTGCCTCTTATGACTCAAAGAAGTTGAGAGAGGAGTTTATAGCTTTAAGAAAGAAAGAGCATGAGCAATTGTCTGAAATTGCCAATAGAATGAAGGTGTGGGAACAAAAAATTTACAAGTTACTTATGGAGAGACAAGATCTTATAAGGAAGACAAAGAACAATGATATCCAGGCTAGAATTTTAGATCAAGATGTCAAGGTTTGGACCATGAATTGTTTAGTGATATGGGAGATTTAAGAAAACAAGCTGATGTTAGTAAACCTAACCCGGAGAAGGATGAATTTGAAGGGACAGGTCATGTTCTTAGACAATTGCATCCATCAGAAACTAAAAGGATTGAAGAGCCTAGAGGTGCTACCAAGGGTGTCACTGATAAAGGGAAGTAGAAGGTATTTTGTGTAGGCATTAATGAACCTAAGAAGAATGTTGTTGTATCTAATAATGTCTCCCAAGTAGGCTTGGAATTGGAAAAGGCAAGAAATGCTAAGGAGGATTTGACTCTCTAACTTGAGAAGTTAGAATTGGAAGTTGTCACTGATGAAATGAAAAGAAAGATAGCCTTCTTGCATGCCAATATGAATACATCTTCTAGTAGCTCAGTCCTTGTGACTTCAGGAACCATCCCATCAAGTCAGCCTTGTAATACCATTCCCAATCCCCAAGCCTCAAATCCCAAACAAAATGTACCTAGACCAATTTTAAATATCAATCCAATAGCCCCTATGACTAGTAGTCCAATTGAAAATGTGCCTTGTCAAAATGTTGGAGCAGTTCCCCAACCCCAGCCAAATTTGCAAAGGAGACTAGTTCACCTGGATAGATATAGGCCTTTGTTTTTTGATGGTATCCCCAGTCAACCTAGTGTCATCCCAAATGAGATCAGAGAAAAAATCCCTAAATTCACCAGAAATAATGTGATCACATGTAAAGAGCATCTGAATTTATTCACAGACAAAATCAATGACTATGAAATTGAGCATGAGGATGTTGTAATGAAGCTCTTTATTCAGTCATTAATTGAAGATGTCAGGGATTGGTATAGAGGTTTACTAGAGAACATCATTGCATCATGGGATGAGTTCATTAGATGCTTTAAAGAACAATATTCAGAACATGTCAATTCAAGTTACATACTCAATGAATTTAACAACATCAAAAAGAATCAAAATGAGAGCATGTCACAGTTCAATGTCAGGTTCAAAAAGGCCATGTACAAATTGTTCCAAGTGTTGAGGCTAGATTATGTTGTTTTCTTGAATACCTATTTCAATGCCTTGGATGGTAAGATGTCATATCTTCTGAGAGATAAGAATCCTCACACTCTGAGAGATGCCTTTAAATTGGCTATAAATATTGAGAGAAATAGAAAGGCATCTGGTCAGATGTATAAAAGGGATGAGGGAAGATTGTGGAAGGAAACAAAGCCACAACCTACAAGGCCAACTAAGAATGAAGACAAAATTGATAAACTAGCCAGTGTAGTCAAGGATCTCTCAAAAAAATTTGAAAAGGGTGGGAGAAACTATCAAGATGCTAGACCACCATATCAGAGGTAGGAGAGACTCCCTAATCTACATGATATGCCTTATAAGACAAACTGGAAGGATGGGAAGCCAATCTTTGATAATAGTGAGCCTCAAAAGGGGAGAGATACACCAAACCCTTTAAAGAAAAATATAGCACACAATGTGGAGAGCATTCCTTGGTGTGTGGCTTGTAACATGCCTCATTCACCTTTCCAATGTGTTGTGGCTCAGGCTTTAGGGGAAGAAGTTGATCACTCACATGCAAGAGATTATGAAGAATCTGAAAAGCCTGCTATTAACATTTTTACCACTGAAAAGGTGGAAGATATTTTATCTTCAGATGATGAAGGAATTTGTCCTGATGTTAATCATAAGAGAAGGATTCTCCCTATTTATGAGCAATAGGTTTTTACTCACTCTGATCATTATAAGTCTGATTATGACACATATAAAACTAATATGGTTGGATCAGAGTCAGATGGGAAACAATGGATAAAGCCCAATGAAGAGGAAATTAGAACTTTGACTGTGGCTGCTATAACACAAGCTAAGTCCTCATACAATTTGAGGAACAGAAGGGTGGATGTTGATCAAGGAGTACCAAGATCAGTGTTTATTAAAGATGATCTTCAAAGTAAAGAGCCTTCTAAGAAAAGTGTTACCAAGGGTAAAAATGGAAAAAATAGGAGAGAGGAACCTATTACTGACAACAACAAGAACGAGGAAATTGTTTTTGACAAGGCTAAGAGGAGGGTTGGTAGACAAAAATATTCTCTTGATATTTCTACTGATCCCCCTACTTTTGATATGAGACATGCCCTATCTCAAATGAAGGTTTCTATTCATTTATTAGAAATGATAAAAATCAAAGAGCACAAGACAGCAGCCCTGGCTCTCATAAGTGAACAAGGAGTGGGTCCTATTGTGCAAGAAAAGGGAAATGCAATAGATATACCAGAGATAGCCAAAGACATTTCTAATGTGTGTGTTGGAAACATTGTGACACAAGAGCCTTCTTATATTGATCCCTTCTATGTTACATTAATTGTGAACAATTTTTTGCTCAAAAATTGTATGATTGATTCTGGTGTTGTTGCCACTGTAATGCCATATCATGTGATGAAGGAGCTAGGGTTTCAAGTTGACACATCTAATGGTAGATGTTATGCCATGGATAATAGGGCAGTTCCTATTGTGGGAACCCTAGTTGGGTTCGAAGTGAATATTTTTGCATTCCTAGAGACCACATACAAGATGGATGTGGTTGTTGTTGATACAAAACCCCATTATGTCATGCTTCTGTCAAGACAGTGGGATACTGTAGTAGGAGGAAATTTGCAATTGGATCTATCATATACCACTATTCTAGTCAATGGAACTGAAGTAAAGCTGTATAGGGAGACCCGTTCTTCAGTAATGGTTGAAAAGGTTGCACTAGAGGATTTAAATTGTTTGGTGGAGATTGACATGGATAATTTTATGGTTGAAGAGATAGTACCTCAAATGAAAAACACTGATCCAATAGTGGATGAGCTAATACTATAGCAAGATGGGCTCTAGAAAATTTATTTTGATGGTGGATGCTCCAAGGAAGGATTAGGAGCTGGTGTTGTGTTTATTTCCCCATTAGGTGCTACATTCAAGTACTCATTTCTATTAACCTTTGAATGCACTAATAATACTACTGAGTATGAGGCTTTAATATTGGGTTTAGATGTTGCTATAAAACATGGTATCAAATGCTTGAAAGTCCATGGTGATTCCCAATTAATTATAGCCCAAGTTAGATCTAAATATGCTGCTAAAGATGACAAACTGAAATTGTATAAGCATGTTGTCTAGGATAGATTAGAATTATTTGAGGCTTTTAATATCCTTTTGGTAGAAAGGTCAAATAATATCATGGCTGATTTCCTTGCCAATGTAGCCCTAAAAAACAATGATATTACTTTGACTGGTGTGTCCATATTAGAAATCAAAAGTAGGCCTGCAGTACCTAATAATGTGTATAATTGTCAAGTCTTTAAAGATGACTTTCATATCCTTAGGTTTCTTCAAGGTTTAGATCAATACAATGGGCAGCAAATAGATTTTAGTGCTTTGCAGCAAATTGTTGATGGAAAAGAATGTATTATGGGAAATGAGATAGTTCAGTTACCCTCAAATCACATACCTAAGGGATTAGTGGAATTAGAAGGCATGTTTAAGATAAATGATGGGTACATGTCTCAAAAGGCTAATACCAAAATGGAGGACCTAGAGGAAATAAACTTAGGTTCAGAAACATCCCCTCAAATGGTATACATTGGCAAAAAAATGAGTAGAGAGGTTAGGGGAAATTTGATAAGATTGTTGAAGAGGTACAAGCATGTCTTTGCCTAGTCTTATGATGACCTCAAAGCTTACAGAGAAGATTTGTTTCAACATGAGATCCCTCTAAAGGAAGAGACCAAGCCATTTAGACAAAAATAGAGGCCTATCAATCCCTTATTAGCTACAAAGATGCAAGCTGAATTGACAAAATTAAGAGATGGTGGTATTATTGAGCCTATTAGACATTCCTCTTGGGTCTCTAATCTTGTGCTAGTAAGAAAAAAGAATGGTGATATCAAACTCTATGTTGACTTCAAGAATTTAAATGTTGCCTCACTTAAAGACAATTATGGGCTTCCAAACATGGAAGCTATGTTGCATAGAGTAATTGGTTGTGAATTGTTGTCTATGATGGATGGTTTTTTAGGGTACAACCAAGTTTTGGTCAAAGAATTTGAACAATTTAAGACAGCCTTCAACACCCCATGGGGAACCTATGTATATGTCTGTATGCCATTTGGTTTGAAAAATGTTGGGGCAACCTTTCAGAGGGAAATGGAAGTGTCTTTCAAATATTTGATTAATATTCTTATGGTTGTATATCAGGATGATTTAATTGCATATTCTAAGAAAGATCAGGATCATTGTAACCATTTGGAGAGGGTCATTGTCAAGGCTTTGGAGTTTGGTATCTCACTGAATCCCAAAAAATGTCAATTTGTTGTGACTGAAGGAAAATTGCTTAGTCATATAGTATCAAAGGAGGGAGTTGGAATTGATCCTAAAAGAGTAGATGCAATCAAAAAGGTCCTTCCTCCAAAGAATATCAAAGGTGTGCAGTCCTTTTTAGGATAGATTAATTTTGTTAGGAGATTTATTGCTAATTTTGCAGAGCTAGTCAACCGCATAGTAAAGCTCTTGAAAAAGGATGTAAAGTTTGATTGGAACTATGAAGCTCATCAAGATTTTGAAAAGATCAAACAAGCAATCCAAGAAGCCCCTGTCTTGATAGCTCCTAACTATTCCAAGGCTTTCTCTTTATTTTCCTTTGCATCTTTTCACACAATTGTTTCTTTTATGTTACAAAAGGATGAAGAAGGATTTGAACATCCTATTGCCTTCTTTAGTAAATCATTGCAATCTGCTAAATTAAATTATGAACTAATGAAAAAATAGGCATATGCACTAGTAAAGGCATTTAAGGCCTTTAAACCTTATCTTGTTTGTGCTAAGGTTAATGTGTATGTACCCCATGCAATAGTAAAAGACATTTTGAGTCAGAGTGAGGTCACAGGGAAAAGATATAAGTGGATTAATAGGATCCAAGAATTTGATATAGAGCTCCATGTTACCAAGCTTGTAAGAGGTTTGGGACTTGCAAAGTTGATGACAGGGGAGAATATGGATCTTGTACAAGTAAACAATGTGGCCAGTGGTGGAGGAGATGTCACTAGTATTTAAATGCAGCCATGGTACACAAACATTGTTTATTTTCTCAAAAATGCCAGTTGCCCACAGGAGTTTAATGACAATCAATGAAGGAGTTTAAGGTTACAAGCTCAGAGGTATGTGTTGATACAAGGTGACTTGTTTTGGAAGGACAATGATGGAATTTTTCTTTTTTGTTTAGATAAACACCAATCTGAAAAGGTCTTGCAAGAGATGCATTATGGGTTATGTGGAGGGCATCATTCAGCTAGGTCTACAACTCACAAGATTTTGAGAGCTGGGTATTATTGGCCTGTATTGTTTAAGGACACCCATTCATATGTTAGGAAATGTGAATCATGTCAAATATTTTCAAAGAAATTAAAATTCTCAGGTGCTTTGATATTAAATCATGTGGTTGTGGAAGCCCCTTTTGCTATGTGGGGCATGGATTTTATTGGGGAATTCTCAAAGAAGTCTAGTGGAGGGCATAGTCACATTTTGGTGGCCACTAATTATTTTACTAAATGGATTGAAGCCATTCCAACCAAGAAGGCAACCAGTGCAGTAGTAATTGAATTTCTGATGGACAACATAATTACTAGGTTTGGTGTACCCATGAAATTGGTAATGGACAATGCTATGAGCTTTAGGTCACAAGAATTCACTAAATTTTGTTCTAAAATGGGAATAGTTCCATCATATTCATCCCCATACCATCCACAGGCTAATGGGCAGGCAGAATCTAGAAACAAAAGTATTCTGCAGATTTTAAAGAAGACCTTGGAAAAGAACAAAAGAAGTTGGCATGCAAAACTGAAATTGCCTTTATGGGCTGATAGGATTATTGAGAAAAAGGCAACAAGAAAATCCCCTTTTGAGATGGTTTATGGTGTAAAGTCCAGACTTCATGTTAATAATTTGTTGCCTATCTACCAGTTCATAAGAGAAGAAGATATGGAAGTCAATGACCCATTACATGATAGGATGATTCAGTTAGTTGAATTGGATGAAATCAGAAGGGAAGGTCAGAAAGAAAATGTAAAGTTGCACCAGAAAATGAAATATCTTTTTGATAAGAGAGCAACTGTTAGAAGGTTCTAGCCTGATGATATGGTGCTTCAATGGAATGCTAGGGCTGAGGACAAAGGAAAGCATAAAAAATTTGAATCCCTGTGGTTAGGACCTTTCATTATTCATCAAACTCATGGCAAGGATTCTTATTTTTTAAGAAACTTGGATGGTGAGGAACAGGAATTGCCAGTGCATGGACAATTCCTAAAATATTTCTTCAATTAATTCTCAATCTTTTCCATGCACATTAGCTTTGTATATATGTATAGGTGTGTTTGTTTCTATTGTTTGTTTGTTTCTTTCTTTAGGTTAGGGTTTTGTGGTCTGCCACCCAGAGATTCTTGGTTTCTTACTATGACCTTGCATTCAAGCATCCTCAGATAGAGCCACTATTGGGTATGTTTCTAGTTTTCTAAGAATTTTGCTCCAAGTTTTGTTTTATGTCTCTGCAAATGTCGTTATTTTGTCTAGGGTTCCAAGTTTCATCAAAATCTACCTTGATCATGCTTGTAAACCTGTGCCTCAGGTCTTTTTTCCCTTGGAAGGTTTAAATTTTCATGCAATCCTTAATTTTACCCTAATCCTTATGTTTTTATGTTACTTTTTGGCCACTTAAGTGTCATATTTGTGCACGTGATCATTTTTTCCTCTCATTGTTCACTGAATCACCTAATAATGTTTTATGTATCTTGTTTATTCAATGAATTAGTGAATGTGTAGAACCCTTGTTAAGCTGTAGTGTTGGTCGCTCAATCTCTAAGTCAAATCATGGTTAAGTCTTTCTTTTGGTGACTCGGTGAATGTGTGGTCTCTTATTCACTTGATTCCTAGCGGTTTCATCTTAACATCTAGTGACTTGGCATGGCAATTATCTCTTATTCTCTAAATCAGGCGGCCAAGTCTTAAATCTTTCAACGACTCAGCGAAGATCGTAGATCATCTCTGGATCAACGATGATGTTTTAATCTCAAAAATAATGGGCCCTACAACAAGATATTTGGTGATTTAGCAACTGAGTCTTAATCTCATATTCACTAAGTTTGGCGGCCCCGATAAAATAGTTTGGAAAAAGATAAAGTTCTCTTCATTCGCTAGATCTCAGGAAAAGATGGCTAAGTTCCAAACCATTTGGCAATTTAGTGAATCAAGTGTTCATGAAATCTTGTGGTCATTTGGTGAAGTCCCAAGTCTTTCAGTGATTCGGCAAAAAAAGAAAGGATAAAGGTGTGTTTCATTCAGTTGCTTGTTCTTGGAATGATAAAGTTAATGTTTCAAACATTTGGAGATTCTATGAATGCTGTATTCGTTGAATCTCATGATTAAAAGATAGAGATATAAAAGGATTCAATGATTCAACGTCAACCTTTGATTTCTTAAGAGATCTACTATCAGTGTTTAATCTCAGAATGTAACCTATGTTAAGAAAAGTATTCAGTGATTAAGAGAATAAGGTTGTTCACCTATTCTCTAAATAAGACTATGGTTAATTATTTATTTTGGTGAACACGAGAACCTTTTTCTCTAAATCACAGGACAAGCCAAGAGTTAAGCTGGACATTCAGAGATTTAGAGATAATATTGGTCACTAAATCTCCAGATGGTGACTATGGTCAAGGTATAATGTGGTCAGGTTTAAAAATATCTTTTATTTGCTAAATCGCCAGAAGGATGTTGAGTTAAGAAAAGGATTGTGAGAATGTGAGAATTCCTATGGTCTCTTATTCTCTAAATAGTGGCGAGTTATCATAATGATCAAAGAGAGTATGAGGACCGTTGATCATATTTGGGATCAACGGTGGTTGTTGAATCTCTAACAAAGACCTTGAGTTAGTATTTCATTATGAGAACGCACAAATTTCCTTGTCTCTAATTCTCCAAACAAAAGCCAAGGTTAAGTTTTCATCCTACGAACATGAGATCCTTTGGTCACTAAAGCTCTGAACCAAGCCTAGTTAGCTAATCAATAAGGAAATAGAGTTAAAGGTCATTGCTACATGGATAAAGTACATCACCAAGGTGGAAAAAAGTGAAAAGCCATCAAATCAGATTTAAATAAGGGTTTTTATCAGTAAATTGGGGTTTTAAAGATAAAACTGTAATCATTTCTTTTCTACTTTGTTTCCAAGTTTTTTAATCTACCTATCAATGTCCAAGCATTAGCTAGCCTTGATTTGAAATTGGTGATATTTGAAATTGAGTGTAGAAGAGATTAAAGCTAGATTTGCAATGATTTTGGCAATTCTACGCATTCAAATTTTAGTGATAAATAGGCAGAACCTCATTGTTTTCTATGTCTGAAATCATTTGAGAAGAATTCTGATGTCCTAAGCAATTGTAGAAGTGTGAAGTGAGTAGAGTTTGTAGAACTGAGAGACAATCATACAATAAATATGAGTCAACCAGAATTGAGCATGGCTTCTTCCAGTGGTGAGGCAAAGGTAAAAGTTGGCAAGGATAAAGGCAAGCCAAACTATTGAGATGAATTTCTTAAGCTACTTCCAAGCTCAAACCAGAATAAGAAAGCTTCTGATGAGGCTTTCAAAGATAGTATGGAGCATTGCAGGGATCCTATCACTCCATCATGCACAGGTTACACTCTTTTTACTTACTTTTACAACAATAGAAGTACGGTCATACCGATTTGTAATGGTTGGGTTTTGGGAATAGGAAAGCTAGTCGTGCCTGATGTCTTCCTAGATGTAGATTTGATTATTAGACTCGCTAGGTTGTATATGACCCTATTTCAAAGACAATTAGGAAAGAGGACCAGTCTGCTTTGGTTACTCTTGATAGTGGATCTTTCATGAAAGCTTTTGATTTTTATGCTTCCTCCTCAACTGAAATAGACCTGAAAAAGGAAAGAGAAAAATATATAGGTCATCTAGGGTTAGTGAAAAGCCAGATAGTTAGGCACATACCTAAACTAGATAAATACATAGCCCCTCTCCCTTCAAATATGAATTCTCCTTATCAATTCAAATCCCTCCATTTTTACATGAAGTAGACATCCTATGGGTTGTGTAGAGTTTTAGGGATAGATGGGGATGAAGAAAAACTATCTGCTGATCTATTAATGATGATTTTGGATATTTAGAACCCCTAGTTAACACTGATTATGATTACATTCAGTATCTAATTGATAGGATGCATGAGGGTCTGATGGCCATTAAAGAAAACAAGAGAGCTATTAGGTTCATGCATTATTCCCTCTTAATGCATTTGATTTTATATTACAATGTCAATAGTCTGGATCAAAGTATGTTGAAGCCTAGGATCACTTTTCAAGGCCATTAGAATCTAGTACAATTGTGGTTAAGAGTGTACAATTATAATTCTAATGAATGTGATTTATGTGTATTCGAAAACTATTTTGTGTTTCCAATTGTAAGGTTGCTAGGAATCAATGTCACAAGATTACCAACTAGCGTTTTGAGGCTTCTAAGACCTGTGCCACATGAGGATAAGTGGGATGGGAACCACAATTGGGGTGATTTTTACCTAGGGGAAAATTTCACAGTTATCGGAGTGTACGATTTCCCACAGCCTGCACATCTACTACCGATATTTTTTCTACCCAGGGTTTCTTATTTAGTGTTTATTTTGTAGTTAATCTGGACAAACAAGGAACATCTGGCTCCTCATAGAAAGGGCACATTCACACTGAGGTAGTTCAGGATACATCATTTCCTGACTGGAAAGAGAGCTTTCCCATAGCTTAGTACCTAGCTTAACCATTTCAAAATGATCTTTGATACTTGCAGATACATTGATCCTAAGGATTTTATCAGAACTGCCAGAATGACTTTGATTCCCAGCATTGGTGTCATAGGGGAACATGAGTGCTTAGATGAAGAGAATTTAATCATAAATATCTTGGAGAAGGAGGAGGCAAGAAAAAGGTGGAACAAGTACTTTGACTTGTTAGACTTGGAGGCCCAATTAAAAATGTCCAACATTTCTTTTGAGGGATTATTTCCTAATCTTCCTTATCTGAAGAGAATGGAAAAGATGATTGAGATGTATGATACATTGTCCAATCAATTGGAGGGGATGCTATAGGAAAAATAGCCTAAAAAGAAGAGTTATTCCTCTTCAGATTATGAGGAATTCTCTGATGAACACAAGAGGGTGATAGTCCACCCCAGGCTAGGGATTAACCAATTATTGATTTGACTCAAGATCAGCTAGAAGTAGAAGGCACCTCAGAGCCACCATAAAAAAGGTAGAGACTTGAGGTAGGTGAGCCTTCAAAATAAAGGAAATAGAAAAAGATAATTGATCAAGCTTCTGCTCTTGTACCTGGTGACCAGGCCTATCATCACCAACTGATAAAAATAATAAGGAATGGCAAGAAGATGGCATCTAATGAGGTAGATGAGGAAATGTCTATGTGGTTAGGGCAGGATGTCAGAGAATTATATCAGGAAGAATTTTTAAGTGATGACCCATTCATCAAAAGTGATGAATTCAAGAGCTTTCTTATCTGGAGAAAACAACAAGAGGTTGCTAAGGCTATGTTAGAGGGTATGGAACCAAGTGAATAGACTGTAAGTGTTGGCATTAAGCAGAATTGCCACTAGTGACAACACTTATTTGCATTCTGGATACAAACCGAGAAGACAGTGCAAATCGAGCAGACAGTGCAAACCGAGCAGACAGTGCAAATCGAGCAAACAGTGCAAACCGAGCAGATAGTGCAAACCGAGTAGATAGTGCAAACCAAGCAGACAGTGCAAACCGAGTAGACAGTGCAAACTGAGCAGACAGTGCAAACTAAGCAGACAGTGCAAACCGAGCAAATCGAACAGGATAGTGTAAACCGAGTAACATCATGTCTACCGAGTCACCAGTACTTACCAAGTTCAAAACCTACCGAGTGATCAGTATGAACCGTGCCTTCACTTCTACCAAGTGCATGACGATGCCGAGTAATGCAGTGGACGCCGAGTATCAGAAAGTCACCGAGTCAGTTTGCAGGAACCGTGTAACCATACTTGGGCCTACTTAGTAGCACTTATGTTTACTTGTCAAGCCGACTGTGTAATTATAATTGTAGTTAATTGTTTAAGACTTGTATATAAACAATGTTGTAAAAATAATAAGATGTAATGAAATATATGAATGAAAACATATGTGAAAGAGAAAGAAAGGAAGAGATAAGCAAATTAGTGAAGACTTCAGAAGTATAAGGTACAGCAAAGACAAATTCATCACAGAAGGTGATCAGTACATCAGCGAATCTCAAATCAACAATCCAGTTGCAAAGCAGAGATCTACTGTTTCATTCTAACAGGTGAATCAGTACTAAATCCTTTAACCGGGTAGACCTAACAGTCTTTGTAAAATCTCTTTACCGAGTGCATACTTCATTGTATGTTTGTAAATCCTTTAACAGGGTGGATTTAGCAATCCTTATTGCTCCTAACAGGGTAGATCATCAGAAGTGATCAAATTGTAAGCCTTAACCGGCCAACTTTATTCTGCAGTATTAAAGCTTTGTGGGTTTCATCCCCACCCCAGTTTTACTTTCTTTTGGAAGGTTTCTGGGTAACCAAATCTATGTGTCATTATTGTGAATGTTTTTAAGTTTCATGCTTTCTATATGCAAAGGTTAAAAAGTAAATTACATGTTAAAATTGTAAGAAAATTTGGAGTTACTGATTCACCCCTCCCCTCTCAGTAACTCGGTTAACTCCTGAATATTTCCAATAATTGGTATCAGAGCAGCATTGGTTCTCAAGACAAAGCTTAACTAGCTTGAGCAAAGATCCAGGACAATGGAGGTATTCAAACTGAACAAGGTGATTGAAAATGAAAAGCTAGATCTGGAAATGGCCATAGCTAAAATCAAAGAAGCAAAAGAACATCTTTCCCAATCCCTAAGAAGAAGGAAGGAACTTGCAAATCAGATGAATGATCAGAATTACATTGAAGAAAAGATTGAAGATCTTCTTCCCTCAAATAACTCAGATGAAGCAAACAATGCTGTCAAAGAACTCCTAGAAAAGAATGGGTCTCTGCAGGAAGAAGTGAGAAAATTGAAAAGAGAACAAGAGCTACACTCTACAAGATTCTGTGAGATCTTGGAACAGAGAAACAAGTTGAAAGATGAATTAGATGGAAGAAACATTGAAGTCCAAAACAAAACCCTTCAGCTAGAAAACCTAATTGATCAGATCTCTCATACAAATGAAGAAATTCTAAATCTAAGATCAGAAATAGAAAACACAAGAGAAGAACTAAGATCTGAAAAGGAAATCAATCTAAGATTGGTGGATGACCTAAACGCTGAAAAACAAATCAATGAAGGAATGCTGAAAAGTCAAGAAGACTTGAATCAGCTGTATGAGAGAAATCTTCATAGGCAAAAAGGAAAAGCAGGACTTGGATACAAAGAAGAAGGCGAATCCTCTAAGCAAGGTACTCAAAGAAATCAAAAACCTACTTGTAATCATTGTGGTAAAATAGGACATACTTCAAATAAATGTTGGAACAATGAAAAAGTAGAATTCAATGGAAAATGTTATAGTTGCAATCAACCTGGTCACAAAGCAAATGAATGCAGGGAAAAACCTAGATTCAGAGGTAATTGTCACAAGTGCAACAAACAAGGTCACAAGGCATCCGAGTGCAGATCCAAGACATTTAATCCAGCAGAACAAATTGTGAAAGCAATGTTTGGATGGGACTACAACACCTGGTGTAGATGTCATTACTGTGGAGAATATGGACACATTGGCATGAATTGCATAAAACATCATCTAAGGAAAAGAGATACTACCATAAGATGTTTCAAATGCACTAAACTCGGTCACATAGCCAGAAACTACATGAATGCTAATGGAATTGAAGAAGGAAAGAAGAATGAAGCAACTAAGGTCAGGAAACGGGTGAGACAAAAATGGATTCCTAAAGCTACCGAGCAATCCACTCCAAGTAATGGAATGGATGGCTCTACCGACTCAAACTAAATTTCCAAGGAAGCACTGGAACTGTATTCTCATAGATCAATCTCAAGCAGTTCCAGAACCGAAATTAAAAGAAAGATCTAAATCAGCATGCAAGATGCAGTGAGATCACAGGGAGGTCGGTATCAGTCTTCACCGAGCAAGGTCGGTACCTGTCTTTACCAAGCGAGGTCGGAGCATTATGAATTCTCGAGTTCACCGAGTTGAGAAGTCTTTTTCGAGCAATTAATTCTTAGTGGGTGACAGTCTGTCAGAACTCATACCCTAATTTGAAATGAGCATTAATGACAGAGTTGTAAACAAAAAAGAAAGTAATAGAACTCATTCTTCACTGTGAATCTTTAGCACTTTGGGAGCAGAAAATTTCAAGAGCAACCCGGTGATTTAATACTTTTGTGAAAGGAATTTTCTGTGAGCTACCATGGCATCATCCAGCACTTCAGCAAAGAAAGGATCTGATATGTTAGTCCAAGGGGAGTGGAAAGCACCAGATTTTAAGATCGTGCCTGCAATTGCAGTAGCCCTAGATCCGAACGGAGCTCAATCTCAGATTCCTCCTAAGGTACTGCTTATTAACGATATCCGCAATCATTTTAACTGTTCAATTCATGAAATGGGAAACCTAGAACTAGACATTGTGCATGAGGAACTATGTGTGGATGGTATTCTAAAACCCGAGCACAAACATCTGGAAGATAAAGGTTTAGTTCACATTGCACATCTACCTCGAAACTTTCGAGATAAATGGGTTAGATATATTCTCAGCCGTGTACATGATGGCAAGATTTGGCTTGAGCAACCTATTGAGATCACAAAGAAAATGATTCAACAAGTCACCGGTCTTCCCATGTTGAACAAAGCTAAAACTACCAAAACCCTAGGTCAGACAGAACTAGAGAAGAAAACCCTAGCCGAGTGGGACGGTAGAGGCATGAAAGTTAGCAGCATTACCGACGCTGAACTAAAGTTTGGTACACACATCATTGCCCATAAGATTTACAGTTCTAGTCGACAGAACAGTGTCTCCTGTGAAGCTATTGACCTAGCATACAAAGTGGTCAAGAATAACTTGACATTTGACCTAGCAGACTTATTGTTGAAACAGTTTAACAAAAACATGGAAAGCATTAAAACTTCCAAAAACAATCCATGTAAGTTTGGATCCTTGTTGGTCTGTTTATTCTTCTATGTTCAGAAATTCTTCCCTTCTAAAGGAAAAGTTGTATGGAGAAAAGATGTGCCAGTCCTCTATGAAATAAATGAATACATTTCAGAAATGGGTGAAAACTTTGAAAGCATCATGGATAATTATTTCGAGTCTTTCAAAGAGAAAATGAATGACAGATTCCGGATTCCACAGAAGTTGGTGGAAGATTACAAAGATGACATCTATTTTATGGTAGATTGTGATAATGTGTATATTCAAGCAGTTAAACCAAGAACTGTATATGTAAAACCTCTTCCTTATGAGGTAAATATTGATGAAACCAAGAATATCATTGAAGCTCTTCTAAATCAGCCTATCAATCCCAAAGCTCCATATTTTGGAACATATGATGAAGCTAAGGTGAGAATTGAACTAAGCATAAAGCTTCCACAGGCGGTAAACAAAGGAAAGAAGAGGATAGCCAAAATGCAAATGATAACCGAGGACAAAGAAGAAATAGATGAAAAAGAAGAGGAAAAGGATGAGAAAATAGAGGAACCAGAACCTGCAAAGAAGAAAGGAAAAGTTTTCATCACTAAGGCACCTGTGCCTCCCACTACTGTGTTTACAAGGAGAAATACAAGAGGCAAGGTAGACAAGGCAGAAAAGGCAGATAAAGACATAGTATTCAAAAGGCCTCCTCTAAACCTTCAAGAAAAGCTCAAACTCTTTAGAGATGGATCAGGATCTAGAGTAAGTAACATAAAATCCTTGAGATATGAAACCAGATTGGAAACAGAATAGAAGGAAATAGAAGATGCTGTTGTTGAGAAGATGGGATAGTGGAAATACTCTCCTGAAGAAATTGCCCCACAGGTTCCAGCAGTTCTATTGAATCCAATAAAAATGAGATGGAGCAATGCAAGGCAAACTATGATAGACATATTTGATCAAAACCTGAGACAGTTGATGCCGAGCTTGAATAATGATGAAGTAAAGAAGGCATTAAAAGAAAATGAAAATAAGATGACATTGAAATTCAATACTTGTTTGATTTTGATCAACAATATTGAATCAGTTGTGAAGGCTGCAAATGCCACATGGAAGAACATATACCACCTTCACCAACCGAGCATTGAAACTGTAATAATAAAAGATATTGAAGATGACAGTGATGAACAAGAAGAAGACACTGAGGTAGATGATATTGTAAGGATAGCAGCAGAAGTCATTGCATCCCTTCCTACCTCTCCAGTGAAAGTCTCTACATCTAGCCCGGAGACACCTTCAAGCATGGTTGTGACAACTTCCACATTTGTCCAATCATCCCTAGCAACATCAGAAGCAGCTACCATTTCTTCTACCAAGCTGCAGTCTCCTGCACCATCAAGTTTTCCAGCAGTAAGTTTTCCAGCTTTTGAATCTTCAAGTGTAAATATTTTAAGTTCTCCAGTAGAAAGTATGCCAGTATCTATAGCCAGCCCTACTTTATCGACTGTCACTACTACCAAAGCATTAAGTACAGATAAGCCTAAGGCTCTACCGAGTATAAAATTTTTGGGTAAAAATATAGTAGAGGATATAGACCTAGATGAAGAGATAGAGATTCCTACATTAGATTTTGTAAATCTCTCAGTGGACCAAATGCAGAATATAGGTGAGATCCTCCAAAGGAAAGCAAAACAAAAGAAGCTTAAAGAGGAGAGAGACAAGGAGTATCAAATCATCAAGGATGCTAAGGACATTTTGTCTGATGCATTAGGCATTAAAGTAGACTCCTCCCAGCATGTTTTGTTACAATTAGCAGAAGCAGTTGAGAAATACAATGAGGACTTATCCGGGACAGAAAAGTTAGTTGAAAGAGCCGAGAAGAGATTCAACAATAAAGTGCTTGAGCACATTGCTCAGCACATAGCTATTAACCAAGTAGAATTGTCTTCAGTTTTGTCTAACATAGAATCTATCTATTCGAATGCTACCTCTCTTTTGGCCAGACTGTGCAATATTGCCGAGTTCACAAAGGATGTTAAAGATAAAATGAATAAAATGGATGAGGATATGAAGATTAGCATACAGAAGCTGCAACTTGAACCAAGTTCAAGCTCTGCTCATCACATGAAAATTTCACACCTATCTAATATGCAGTCTGATCTACTGAAAGAAGACTCAAGGATCTGGTCCACACTGCTAGACATCCAACACATGATCCTTCCCATCATGAATACAATGTATAAGCACATTGAACATTCCAAAACATTGATTCATGACAATCAGTTCTCTATAGCAGATCACATGATTGAACTCTCTGCAGAAGTCCAAATTGCTATACAAACATGTAAGATTCTGCAAGAAAGTTGGGACAGAACCCTGGCACTAATAATGAAGGTACATTCTGATTTCTTATCAAATTTTGGATTCTCTCTGTAAATAACTTGTATATGCACCTTTGGCATTATCGTCAAAAAGGGGGAGATATGTATAGAAGGAGAGATATGTATACTGTATAGATTTGTATAAGAAATAGTTAGCACATTGAAAGGGGGAGACAATGTATAAAGCCCTATAACAAAGACAAATTTTGAAAAATCAAAATAAAACTCAGCATGATTCATGTATATAAATTTTGGCCAATAAGTGTTTTTGTCACTAATGCCAAAGGGGGAGATTGTTGACATTAAGTAGAATTGCCACTAGTGACAACACTTATTTGCATTTTGGATACAAACCGAGTAGACAGTGCAAACCGAGTAGACAGTGCAAACCGAGCAGACAGTACAAACCGAGCAGACAGTGCAAACCGAGCAAACTGAACAGGACAGTGTAAACCGAGTAACATCATGTCTACCGAGTCACCAGTACTTACCAAGTTCAAAACCTACCGAGTGATCAGTATGAACCGTGCCTTCACTTCTACCGAGTGCATGACGATGCCAAGTAATGCAGTGGACGCCGAGTATCAAAAAGTCACCGAGTCAGTTTGCAGGAACTGTGTAACCATACTTGGGCTGACTTAGTAGCACTTATGTTTACTTGTCAAGCCGACTGTGTAATTATAATTGTAGTTAATTGTTTAAGACTTGTATATAAACAATGTTGTAAAAATAATAAGATGTAATGAAATATATGAATGAAAACATATGTGAAAGAGAAAGAAAGGAAGAGATAAGAGAATTACAGAAGACTTCAGAAGTATAAGGTACAGCAAAGACAAATTCATCACAGAAGGTGATCAGTACATCAGCGAATCTCAAATCAGCAATCCAGTTGCAAAGCAGAGATCTACTATTTCATTCTAACAGGTGAATCAGTACTAAATCCTTTAACCGGGTAGACCTAACAGTCTTTGTAAAATCTCTTTACCGAGTGCATACTTCATTGTATGTTTGTAAATCCTTTAACAGGGTGGATTTAGCAATCCTTATTGCTCCTAACAGGGCAGATCATCAGAAGTGATCAAATTGTAAGCCTTAACCGGCCAACTTTATTCTGCAGTATTAAAGCTTTGTGGGTTTCATCCCCACCCCAGTTTTACTTTCTTTTGGAAGGTTTCTAGGTAACCAAATCTATGTGTCATTATTGTGAATGTTTTTAAGTTTCATGCTTTCTGTATGCAAAGGTTAAAAAGTAAATTACATGTTAAAATTGTAAGAAAATTTGGAGTTACTGATTCACCCCTCCCCTCTCAGTAACTCGGTTAACTCCTGAATATTTCCAACAGTAAGGGCTCATACTTCTTATAACCCCAGCCTTGAAAACATAACTGTTGATGAAGCCAGGGAGATGGTAAAATCAAATGGGATGCTCTTGACTCTTGGAGGGTATTTAACCTCAGCCTTCATTATAGAATAGATCAGTAAATAGCTAGAGGGAAGCCGTCATATGAGGTGCACATTGGTGACATGATAAGGGGGAGTGGATATGACCCCAAGTCTCAAGCAGTTGCAATGTGGTCTCTTGCTCCTAGAACCCAGAAGCATACCTTATTAAGCATACAAGGAAAGATGGAAGGAGATAAAATTATATGGACTGTATGAAATACAATTGATCTTGAGGTGTCTAAGGCTGTAACCCATTTTTCTCACCCAAATGAGGCAAAGACTACCCAATTATTAGAGAGGTATGCAAAGTTATTTGAAAATTTAGACAAGGTAGCTAAAGACAAGGATTTGAAGCTGGTAAAGATCAAGAAAATGGAGGATGAATTAAATGATTTGAAATCTAAGCTTGAAGAAGCCTCAAAGGTAATCCCTCCTATATTGCAAATTGAAGCCCCTCCTAAACAAGTGGCAGAGGTTCCTGATAAGCCCTCTGAAGATTTGGAGAAGATAAGGCTTGATGTAGCTTTGAAAACCATGATAGATGTTGTTGCACATAGGTTTGATAAGATAAAGGAGAAGATGGACTTAGTCCATCAATTAGTGTACACATTTCCAAAGATAAATGAAAACGTAAATGAAGCATTGGCTACTTTAGAGCCACTTTACAAGATATGGTCTGGGATAAGTTCACTATTTGAGAAGCTTGATGCCCTGCAGCCTCATAGGCTTGATATCCCGAAGGCAGTTACTGAGGTATTTGAAAAAATAGGATCTGTTAGTACTACCTCTAAGTTTTTCAAAGGGAAGTCTAATCAGGTAAAGGCCAGTTGGCCATGTTTGGAAAAGATTATAGAAAATATTTTCCCTCAATTTATAATGATGATGGAAGTACTGTAAGTATAGATGAATGGAAATCAAGCATGGGCTAGCTAATGATTTGGAAAGAGGTTTTCCTTGGTGAAGATGGTTCATTGGACCTGGATCGATGCAACAACATAATTGATAACTTGATAAAAGTTGAAAATGAATGTTTCAAGTTTGTTGCAGATGTTAGGGGTATCACAAGTTCCCAGTGGGATATGCAAATCAAGCTGTTACAAGACTTGTAGAGGTACACTTGGCCCTCAGATGATGATGTGGTAGAATGGGACAAAATCACAAAGCTCAAAAAGAATAAGCCAGCTTCCATGTAACTAGAGGCAGAAGAAGAATAAAGCACCACGTGTCACCTAATCTAGAAATATAGGAAGATCATGTATCAAACAAATAATGATGTAAGTTATCTTGTATTGGTGGTCATCATTCACTCAACAAACTCCAGTAATTGCTCTGAAATATCCTCAGAAAAAGGTGCCAGCTGTAAAGATTTCATTTGTTAGGAACTGCTTTCTGTTCTCAAATCTTTCTCATCATGTTTTGTACTTTTTGTCTATGGTGCAAGTCACTTTCCTGGCCATCTGAAGCTTGTTGCATCTTTTCTTTGAGGATTCCAAGATGGCCAATGATATAAGTAGAAATTTTTCTTCTTTTGCAAGGGTGGTCGATATACTTTGTAAAGAAAGTTCTAAATATAGGATCTTATTTTCTTACAAGTCTCTATTTAAAATGTACTGATACAGTTGATATATTAATACAAAATACTAGAACTTCTTTGCTATTTCTAGTTGTCTTTGTTTATGGACATTTTAGTTCTCTTATGTATTAAATTTAAAGGCTCTTTAATGCATTGTTTACAAGGTAAATATAGAGGTTGAGCTTAAGTTCTTTCAAGGAAAGAATAAATCTTAAGGGAGGTCTCTGGGAATTAACTATCCATGTATGAGTTTGATAGTAGGGTTAGCAATTGGGAGAATGGAGTGTAAGGCATTTCATTTAAGTTTTTGTACTTTTTCTTTGATAGGATTCTATTGATGTAGGGTTTGACTCTGATGCCCAATGAATAAAGAACTAGTTATTACTTGATTTGCATGTATTCACCATCATAAAAACAAATAATCTATTCAATTTACATTTACTATATATTTATGAGTTGTATCATCTATGTCAAGCACATAGATCTTTATTGTAATGCTTTGTAGAAGCTTTTAAAGAAGGTAAACCCGCCTGAGTTTCATAATCGAAGTGAAGAAGGTTTTCTAACCTTAATACCTTAGCATTTGAATTGTGCTAGATGCATCTATTGGGAGTACATGAGTTTTGATTTTAGAAGTTTTCTAAATCTTTTAAATCATCTACAAGTTTAAGTGCTAACAAGATAGATATTCCAGAATCAGTCATTGAGGTGGGAGAAAAGATAGAACAAATTCCCACAAATTGGGGATTCTTCAAAGGCAAGGCCAACCAGGTAAGAACCAAAATGAATATGTTTGGCCCAGGTTTTAACAAGTTCATCCCTCCAATTTGCACAAATGATGGTAATATCATAGGAATTAATGAGTGGAAATCAAATATGAGTCAAATGATGATTAAGCAGGAGGCCTTTTTGAATAATGATGGGTCCTTAGATATTGATAGGTTCAACAACATTTTGGATGACATGTTCAAAATAGAAAATGAATGTACCAAGTTTGTTGTTGACACAAAGGTCAACATTGACTCAAGATGGGATAAGTAGGTCAAGCAGTTATAGAGCTTGAAAATGTACACCTAGCCATCAGAAGAAGTTGTTGCATGGGACAAGAATACTAAGCCTAAGAAGAAGAAGCCATCAAAAATTTATATAGAAGAACTAGAGGAAGAGTGAATTCCAGCATTGCACCCAATCTATGAGCACAGTGAGAGAAATTACTATAAAGAGAATGATGTAGGTTAGCTAGATGGTGGTCATCATTCACGCAACTTTGGTAGTTTCTCTAAATACCAACTGACAAAGGTGCAACCCAAAGGGAACTCACCATGAGAAGAAACAACTCCTGGCACCATTTTCCTTCATTTATGTTGTAATTTAAATATGTTTTGTATTTTAGTACAAGTCACTATCAAAGCCATCTGAAGCTTGTTGCATCCTTTTCTCAAGGATTCTGAGATGGATTTTCTATATATAGTAAGTTCTAAGTGATTGTAAGGGTGGTGAATTATTCAGTGTAATGGGATTTTTTACATTAGTATTTTGATTCTAAGGAATCTTAGTTTATGAATGTATTGATATAGAAGATTTGTTAATGAAAATATACTAAAATTCCTTGTATATTTTTTTTTGTCTTCATGTATGAATTTGATTTATTTGTGCATTTAATCTGTAAGGCAATTTTAAATACATCATTCTACAAGGTAGATAGTGGGGTTGAATCTCAAGTTTCTTTCAAGGGAAGGGTAAAATATTGAGTGAGGTCTCAGAGATTTCAATATCTATGCATGAATTTGATGATGTAGTATATACATGAGAGGTTAATTTGTAAGGCATCTTATCTAGGTTTTGGGGTTGTTTGAATTGCATAGTTTTATGTAGATGTATATTTTTTGACTCTAATGCCCTAGGATTTGGCACTGGTCATTACTTAGGTTTCACTATTTCACCATCAATCAAAATGAATAATGATTTACTTTAAAGTTTTGCTAAAAGTTATGTGTTTACATATGTATCAAGCATACAGATAACTATTGTGATATTTGAAGAATTAAATCTGATAGGTATACCCACCTATAGTTGAAAGCTCAAAGTGAAGAAGGACTCGGACCCTTAATACCTTAGTGTCTATTATTGACAGATGCATCTATTGGGACTACAAGAGTTAAGAATCAAAGGTTTTCTAATTAATTTTGATCATCTACAGTTTTAAACACTAACAAAATTGGTGACTCTTCTGGGGATATTAAAAATATATTTGCAATAAAGCTTGTTACAGTTTTTTGTTGACTATTTATTGTTGTATTTGAAGACCAGTTTATAAATCTATCCTAACTAGTGTGTGGGTGGTGACTTTGAAATCTATGTTTACCAGTTGCTAGTTAAGCATAAAGAAATTTTTTTAGATATCTTGTCAAAGTTACTATGAGTAGACAAAGGAGTACTAGGTCATACTATAGGGATCACCCAAAAAGAAATATGGGTGATGAACTGCATACACCTAGTAGAAAGCAATAGTCTAAAAGAGAAGTATTGAACCATAACTCTCCTAGGCCAGCTTAAGAGCATGTTCCAACACCCATCCCAAAGGAAGTCCTATCTTTTTCTGAAAATGCTGAATTCCTTAGAAGAATGAATCTCGAGTCAGTTAGTCCTCCTCAAGAGGATGAATTCATAGATATAGGATTTTTTACTATGAGTGAAAATTTAGACCAAATTGAAGAGACCTCCGCTGCTGAAAATACTTCATGTGATTTTGAGAAGTTATGAGATGAAGTCATAGCTTTGAGAAGAAAAGACCAGGAACAATTGATAGACATTGTTAAATGGAGAAAAGAGTGGGAACAGAAAATTTATGATTTTATCATGGAAATACATAAGCTCATAAGAAAGATAAAGAAAAATGAACTTGAGGCTAAAAGTCTGAATCAAAGATTTAAGGGTTTAGACTATGAGCTATTTGGTGACATGGAAGCTCTTAGAAAAAAGGCTAATATGAATGGGCCTAATCCTAATAAGGATGAGTTTGAGGGTGAAGGCCCTGTCCTGAGACAATTGCATCCATTAGAGATCAAAAGAAATGAAGATCTCAGAAATAATGTGAAAATGCATCTGACAAGAGAAAGAAAAAGATAACTGGGATCAGCATAAATGAACCCAAAATGAATGATGCTATTCCTAATACAATATCTCAGAATAGCTTAGAATTAGAAAAGGCTAGAAAGGCCAAAGAAGATCTAGCTATCCAATTAGAGAATTTGGAATTATAAGCTACTGCAGATGAGATGAAAAGGAGAATTGCTTTCCTTCATGCTAACATGAATACAACTACTAGCAGCTCAATCCCTGTTATTATTGGGACACTACCACAAAATCAATTGTGTGGTCCTATGCTAAATCTCCAAGCCACGGGCTCCAATAAAATGGACCAAGGACTAGTCCAAAATATCAATCCAATAATCCCATTAGCTTGTGGTCTTGCTGGAAATATGTCATGTCAAAATACTGGAGGAGTGGGAGCATAAGTTATACCAAACTTTCAAAGGAGACCATTTCACTTGGACAGATACCCACCATTGTTCTTTGATGGTATCACTAGTTAGCCAAATGCTATCCCTAATGAGGTAATAGACAAGATCCCTAAATTCACTGGAAATAATGTAGTTACATGTGAAGAGGATCTTAAATATTTTTTAGATAAGATAAATGACTATGAAATTGAGAATGAAGATGTGGTAATGAAACTCTTTGTTTAGTCATTAGAAGAAGATGCTAGGGATTGGTATAGAGGTTTTCCTCAAAACAGTATTACTTCATGGGAAGAATTTGTAAAAGGTTTTAAAGAATAGTATGTCCAACATGTAAATTCTAGTTATATGCTTAATGAGTTCAATAACATTAAGAATCATTTAAATGAGAACATGTTAGAATTCAATGCTAGATTTCAAAAGGCTATGTACAAATTATTCCAAGTTTTGAGACTAGATGATGAGGTTTGTTTGACCACATACTTCAATGTTGTAGAGGGAAAAATGTCTTACCTTTTGAGAGACAAAAGCCCATGTACTTTGAGAGATGATTTCAAGTTAGACATAAATATCAAAAGTGATAGAAAAGCATCTGGTTAAATGTACAAAAGGGATGAAGGGAGGTTGTGGAAAGAAACTAGACCACATGTTGTGAAACCTACTAAAGAAGATGACAAGGTTGACAAATTGGCAAATATTGTCAGAGATCTTTCTACTAGATTTGATAAGAGTGGGAAAAATTTTCAAGATAATAGACCACCATATCAAAGGCAGGAAAAATTTCCTAGGCTACATGATCAACCATACAAAACAAATTGGAAGGATGGGAAGCCTATTTTTGACACCCATGAGCCACAAAAGGGAAGGGATACTCTTGATCCTTTGAAGAAAAATACAACACATAATGTAGAAAATATTCCATGGTGTGTGGCCTATAACATGCCTCACTCACCTTACCAATGTGTTCTAGCCCAAGCTCTAGGAGATGAACTAGAAGACCCACTTGTAGGAAACCATGAAGGATCTGAAAAGCCTACAGTAAATATGTTTACCACTGAAAAGGTGGAAGAACCTTCCTCTTTAGAAGATGAAGAGATTTTAGTTGATGTTGATCATAAAAGGAAAATTCTCTCGGTTTATGAGCAACAAATATTTTTCCATTCTGATCCCGAGGAATCTGATGATGACACTTGTCAAAAAAATTTGATCAGACTAGAGATGGATAGTACTCACTAGAGAAAGCCCAGTAAAGAAGAAATCATGACTTTGACTATGGCTGCAATTTCTCAAGCTAGATCCTCATATAACTTGAGAAATAGAAAATTTGATGCTGATCAAGGAGTACCAAGGTCAGTCTTTGTTAAGGAAGATTCTCAAAATAAGGTTTCCCCTTAACCAAATGCTTTCCCAAGCAAAGGTAACAACAATAAATAGGAATATGTTGTGGTTCAAAGTGCTAAGAAGAATGAGGAAAGTACTATAGAAAAGAGAAACAAAAAGGTTGGTGGAAGAAAAGACTTATCTGATCTTTCTATTGAGGCCCCAACTTTTGACATGAGACATGATTTGTCTCAAATGAAGGTGTCAATCCCTTTATTAGAAATGTTGAAAATAAAAGAGCATAAGGCAGCATCTTTGGCTCTAATAAATGAACAAGAAGACATTCCTATTGTGTCAAAAAAGGCAAAGCCAGTGGTAGGACCTGAGATAGCCAAAGAGATTTCCAACTTTTTTGTTGTAAATATTGTGACCCAAGAGCCATCTTCCATTGACCCATTTTATGTCACTTTGGTTGTAAATAACTTATTGCTAAAGTGCAGAAAGCTACAACTAGACCTGTCATATGCTACCATACCTATAAATGGTACTGAGGTAAAGTTGTACAGAGAGCCTCACTCTTTAGTCATGATTGAGATTGTAGCACCTGAGGATCTGAATTGTTATGTTGGCATTGACATGGAAAACTTCTCGATTGAAGAAATAGTACCACAACTCAAAAATACTGATCCAATTGTTGATGAACTATTATTGCAACAAGATGGACTATGATAGTTGTACTTTGACGGAGGATTCTCTAAGGAAGGCTCAGGAGCTGGTGTTTTACTTATATCCCCATCAGGTACTAATTTTAAGTACTCTTTTCTTTTAACCTTCCAATGCACAAATAACACTGCTAAATATGAGGCTTTGATACTAGGATTAGATATTGCAATAAAGCATGGTATAAAATCTTTAAAATTTTATGGATATTCCCAGTTAATCATTACTCAGATTAGATCACAATATGTTGCAAAGGATGACCGACTTAAATTATATAAATATGTTGTCTGGGATAAGATTTAATTCTTTGATGCTTTCAATATTCTTTAGTGGAAAGATCAAAAAATATCATGGAAGATTTCCTTGCAAATGTTACATTGAAAAACAATGATGCTACTCATACTAGTGTATCAAAATTAGAAATAAAAAGTAGACTTGTTGTCCCTGATAATGTTTGCAATTAGCAGGTCTTTGAGGATGACAATGACATCTTAAGGTTCATTCAAGGGTTTGATCAATATGATGGACAACAAATTGATTTTCATGCTTATCAAGAAGTTGTTGATGAAAAGGATTGTGTCATGGGAAATGAATTTTTTCAGCTACCTTCCAACCATATCCCCAAAGGTTTAGTTGAGCTAGAAGGCATGTTCAAAATAAATGACAATCATATGTCCCAAAAATCCAATTCTAAGGTGGATATGTTAGAAATTTGGCTGAGTTAGATATCTAGATGTTGTCAGTATGGCAACATATAATCTACATGAAGACCGCATATGACAGAGAAATTATGACAGAGCGCAAAGCAAAATTATCTAAGTATGTGCAATATTTTCCCAGTGTAACCTGAGATATTTTTGATTGGCAATCTTGATTGGAGTAAGTTCAGTGCTTGTGCACTTGAACATGGATACTATGATGACTATTGAAGACTCACCTAAGAACACAAGTCTGTACGACATGTATGGAAGAAGTTATGGCAGTTTTACCAAAGACAGTGTTAAAGCCGACATGACAAAGAAGAAGACAAAATTGGTAAAGAATTAAGGGATTATTTTGTTTATCAAAATAATGTCTTAATAATATAAAGGGATGACATCATAGATGTTAACCCTTGGATAAATATTTATTTTGTTTAAAGCTTTATGTTATGTAAAGCCGACTGTAAAAGTTATTATTCCTAATAACTTCTATAAATGTAAGGCATATGAAATGTGAAGATATAGATGATGATGTATTGTAATGAGATAGATGTAATAGTGAAAGATATTGATGCAAAGTTGTGAAAGACAAGAAAGAAGTGTAAGGTTATGTACCTTACCCTATTTTGTAATCAACAATCATTGTACATTACTTGTTTGGGTAGTGGGCTCATCTTGTAATCATTTTTAATCAGTACTACCAACTCTTAGCAGGGTTGAGGCTTCTAACAAGGCCTATAGTCCCTTAATCAGGACTAAGACACTATATGCATATAACAAGATCCTAACAAGGTCAACGTCCTTAATAGGATGCTTTTGATTAGTGGATCTTTGTGGGTATCATCCCCACCGGGGTTTTCCCTTGGCCAGGGTTTCCTCAAGAACAAATAATGTGTTATGAGTTCATTTTTTTTATTGGTATGCATGTTATTTAGTTTACTATGTTATGCATGTATTAAGATAATCTATTATATCCATAATTGGGTGAAAGAAAAAGTTTTTAGAATACTAATTCACCCCCCCCTCTTAGTATTCCCTAATTCTAACAATTGGTATCAGAGCTTAGTTACTCAGAAAAGAATTATTCAGAGAAAGCCTAGCAGCTTGAGTAAGATCTCTATGGATATGGATCAACTACAGAATAATCTTGAAGAATCTCTTGAATAGATTGATATACTTACTGAAGAAAGAGATACTCTGAAAGGAAAATATGATGATGCAAAGAACCTCATTGAAAAGTTGAAGAATAAGCTGGATGAACTAAAATCAGAAAAAGAATCTACAATTCAAGTTGAAGATTGTGATGATAATCTGGAAAAAGAAAATGAGATCCTTAAACATGAACTAAAGATAGTAAATCTGAAGTTGAGTTTGAAAGATGGAAATAGCAAGAATGAAGCAAATCTAAAATCTAAGAATGAAAATCTGAAATCTGAGAAAGAAGATCTGAAATCTAAACTTTGTAAAGTGACATTTGAACTTGAGAAAACCAAATTGTAGTATGATGAACTTGAAAAGTACAATACTATTGTGAAAGGTGAATTGATTTAGTCTAAGAAACAACTTGAGAAGCTATATTCTACTAGTGAGAAGATTGATTAACAAATGTCTTATCAAAATTCATTCTATGATAAAACTGGTCTTGGATTTAACTCATCTAAAGTGAGTGAAGAAAGCAAGGAACCAGATCTGAAAGTATCTAAAAACATAGAAGAAAATAAATCTGATGAAGATACACCTAAACAAGAAGAACCACCTAAACAAGAAGAATCACCTAAAGGTATGCAGAGAGAATTTAAAGGTAGATGTTTTCCATGTAATACTTTTGGTCATATGAAGAAAGATTGTACAGGTAAGCAATTTAAACCTCTTAATGGTTATTTTTATAATTGTCATGGTTTTGGACATAGAGCTATTGAATGTTGGAAGCCTAAATTTAATGAGAATAATAATAGTAGTAGAATGTTTAGAGATACTAACCATCTAGATAAGAAACCTACTGAAGATATGAATAGAAGAAATATAGTAGTATGTTATAGATACAACAAGGTTGGACACATTGCCAAGAATTGCAAATCACAAACCAACTAGACTAGACCGAGATATGGAAACAATGGAGTAGTTTGTCAGATATGAAACAAATTTGGTCATACAACAAGGTTTTGCAGGATGAATAACATGAGAAACCCTAATCCTAGAAGTCATGCAAGGAGAAATGAAAATGCAAGCAAAAGTCATGGAGGTTGTTGTAGTAATTCAAAAGAAGTGAAGTTTATTAAAGCCACAGATCAAGGAGACACATTCAGCACTAAAGGTAATTAGAAAGGTGAAGTATTTAATGGTAAGAGTGAATCTCTACCTAACCCATCTCAAAGTACTTAATTCATGAAAAATGTAGTAGAATAAGAACTTAGGATAGTGTAGAAGTTAGTATAGGATGAATTGAGTCTTGCACAATTGATGCAAGGTAGTATATGATGTATATATACTATGGTTAAGAGAACATTAGATAATATGATGTTATGCAAGATTGTAAGAAGTTTTAAGTTTTGCAGGTAAGCAGGAACAACTTTTTGGAAAGAAGCAGAAAAAGAATTGAATGCGATGTCAGAATCTTATGAGATTGAAAGGTCAAAAGGTTATGATCAGTATTATTTGATCATTAAAGTGAATACAAGTGTTAAGGAGATTAAAGGAGTAGTGATTGGAAGTCGTTTGCAAGGATTTGGTGAAGGAATTTCGTGTCGGATCTATGCAAACCCTAAATCATAGAATTGAGGTATTTTACTAAGAAAATCTATCAGTCAGTTAGAGAATTTGCAGAAGATATGGATGTTTCATTGATTCACAATGTAAGAGATAAGATCAGACCTAAGACTAAAAGGGAACTAGTAGAACCCTTGGAAGAAGACCCTAAATTGGCTTTATCATCCATACCAGACAGAGTTCTGCATTTAGAGAATGTTAGAAGCTATTTGGGATGTAAACTTGAAACCCTCAATGATAGTGATTTTACTAAAGAATATGGGAAGCTTTACTATTAGGATATGTCATTAAGAGTAGGGTTTAAACATTTGAAGGATAATGAAATTATAAGGTACTCTTTACAGTATGAATTTGATGATGAAGAATGCACTAAGATAATTATGAGCAGAATACATAATGGAAAGTTTTGGTTAGATGATAGAGTGATAGACATTATAGCAAACCTAATTCATGAAGTAACTGGTTTGTCTAAAACTAGATTCATACCGTTTAATGAAAATAATGTGAATAAAATTGTATTAGACAACACTAAATCATCTTACAATGGTAGAGATATAGTGATTAGCAAGATACAACATGATGATGTTAGGTATTTGTGCAAGATCCTTATAGCTAAATTTTGTGTTAATTCAAGAGAAGATGATATGGTAGCTGGAATGATTCATGCAACCTATTTGATGTGTGTTGACAAGATACAAGTAGACATGTGTGAAATCTTGAGAATTCGGTTATTTGAGAAATTGGAGAAGATAAAGAAGACTAAGAACTCCCAATTTAGATTCTCATCATTGATCACTTATATGTTTTTCCATTTGTTAAGAAGATTTCCATTTACAATTGGAGATGAGTGGAATGATGGTAAGACCACAATGGAAAGGATAAACCAAGTATTTAGGAGACATCTTATTGACAAGGTTAATGAGAGTGTAGTTTTAGTGATTAAAACATTTCAAAATTTGATGAAGAACAAATCAAGAATCCCTTAGTCAATTGTTGAAAAGTATAAGAATGAAATATGTTTTATGGTTGACATTAACTTTACATTCATTGAAGTAGTTGAACCTATAGTAGAGTTCATAGACCCTCATGGCTATGAAATTTCTGAAACTGAAGCAGAAGAATATGTGAATAGATTGCTTAAGAGAAATTTGGATATACATAGCAATAGATTTGGGACTTTTGAAGAGAACTTCAACTCCGCAAAGTCTATTCAGGAAGAAAAATAGTCAAAGAAAAGAGTAGAAAGTACAATTAAAAAGATTCTAAAGCACATAGGATTGACAGAATAGGAGTCTATGATTGCAAAGAATATAGTAGCAGCACTTAGAGACATTGGACAAAAGGAAGTTTTGTCTTTTCCACCCCTATCAGCGGTTGAAATAGAAAATTTGCAGCATAAAGTGAAAGTAGAGGAAGAAGAACAAGAAGTTAGTGTTAGAAAGTAAAGTCCACCAAGATAACTGAGAGGGGGGGGCTGAATCAGTTATTAGATAATTATAACTTTTATCATCTTCAACAACATTTAACCATATAATAAATATAATTACCAACCATAGAAAGATATTCATACACAATTACACAATAACACAAGATATGTTGACTGGGGAACCTCTTGATCAAAGAGTAAACCCCAGTGGGAATGATGCCCACAAAAGATGCACTAATATGAATATTCCTTATGAAAGGATGGACTCTATTAGGAGTCTTATGAAATACATTCAGTACATATAAATCCCTGTTAGGATATTTTGAATCCCTGTTAAAAGATTCTAACCTTGTTAAGAGTTATGGAAGACAGAAGGACCCACTGCCCAAACAGCTTCAGGGTAAGATCACTGAACTCGCTATCCAAATAACCTTAATATTATTTAGTAGAATAATATGAAATATTTTACCTCCTTAATATGCCAAACCACACTCACTGCTACACCAGATCTCAATTCCAAATCTTTGAACTTCGCATGTCTTCCTTTACAATTTCGCTCTCATACTTAGCTCTTTTCTTCACTTCATGCATACTGCATCACACATCATCACTACAAAAAGGAAAAACATTCCTTCCTTTATACCACACTCAAATAATTACAAATGAGTCGACACACAATTACAAAAATAAAAGATTCCACACGCTACACCAAAATTACATAAAACTGTCAGCTTCCAAATATAATAAATCTTCACTTGTGTGACTTCAAAGTTTGTGCTATCATCCATGTCACTATCAATGTGTCTCTAACTTCCCTTTAAATATGCAAGGCTAGATTCCATCCCGATTAGGAGATATCATCTAATTTCCAAAAACCACTACTCAGGAACACTGCATGAATACTGCTTCCACCAAAATGATCATAACTTTCATGAATAAAAGAATTACTATCTACACTCTTAACCATAGACATATAACATATCAAAGAGTATATCCTTAATGTCACATATCTCCAAATGCAATATACCATGTGCACTAATCAAAACATTGTCTTCTTCTCTGTAAGTCTTCGGTAAAACACTGTGTTCACATCAATGACAATCATAGTCATGAATGCAACAACAACTACTATAGAATGGGTGCAAACACTTTAGCATTCATTCCCAACAATCTCCCCCATTGGCATTGATGGAAACATAGATGAAAAACATCCAATGTTCCAAAAATCCAATACTGCAACACTGCTTCTTCAAATCCTCTTCATCAATCAAATCTTGCTTCGTTATCCTGTTCAGTTCTCTCATATTGTTTTTCATGCATATTTCTCCCCCATTGACATCAATGATAGAAATTTCATCACTATGTCAACAACAACTTAATGTCAAAAGACACTATTGAGAAGAAAAAATACATTTACTAGAGTCCTCATGACTCAGCTCAGATACACATACTCCCCCATAGAGGAAGTACCAACATCTAGTCTAGAAGAAAGATAGGGCTCATATATTACTAGATGGATGCAACCAACTACATCACTACTCAAAAGTAGGCTGGGCCATAACCCCAAGCATACCTCTTAGATACTCAAATGTATCCTTAGGCAAAGGCTTTATAAATATGTCTGCTATATGTTCCTTTGTGCTTATGTACTCCAATTTGACTTCTTTCTTAGCAACTTTCTCTCTTACAACATGATACTTGATCTCTATATGTTTTGTCTTAGAATGTAGTACAGGATTCTTAGACATACTAACTGTACTGGTGTTGTCACAATGTATAACAACAAGTTCAAAAAATTTAATTCCAATATCCTTTAGCATCTGCTTCATCCAAATTATCCGGTTACAATTGTTTGCTGTTGCTACATACTCTGCTTCTACTGTGCTCTATGAAATATAACTCTTCTTCTTGCTTAGCCAAGAAACTAATCTTCCTCCAAGGAAAAATGCTCCTCCACTGGTGCATTTCTTATCATCAACACTACCTCCTCAATCAACATCTGTATATGCACATAGGGTAAAATCATTAGATTTTTCATACCACAATCCATAGTCCATTGTGCATCTTAAATATCTTAGTATCCTCTTTACTACTACATAATGTGATTCTCTAGGTTCAGCTTGAAATCTTGCTAGAATTACAACTTAATGTGCTATATCCGGTCTTGTGTGTGTCAAATACTACAATCCTCCAATCATTGATCTGTATTTCTTCTGCTCAACTTTCAGTGTTTCATCTATCCTAGATAACTTATGTCTGGTTACCATAGGTGTTCCAACTGGTTTACAGTCCTCCATTCCAAATCTTTTCAGCAAATCATTCAAGTACTTTGTTTGACTTACAAAGATATCATCATTATTTTGTGTTATCTGTAATCCCAAAAAGTATTTCATCTCACCAATCATACTCATTTCAAATTCAATCTTCATTTCATCAGCAAATTTGTCACTAGCCTCATCTTCTCCTCCAAAAATAATGTCATCAACAAAAATAACTATAATCAACAAACCATTTTCAATTTCTTTTTTGTACAAATTTCTATCAGCTATTCCTTTAGCAAATCCCAACTTTAACAAATACTTATCCATTCTTGCATACCAAGTTCTAGGTTCTTGCTTTAGTCCATATAATGCTTTCTTCAATTTACATACCATGTCTCCTTCTTGAGTCAAAGGAAAACCTTCAGGCTACTTAATGTAGACTTCTTCCAATTCTCCATTCAGAAATGTTGACTTCACATCCATTTGATATAATTTGAATTTCTTAAAAGCTGCATAGGCCAAAAACATTCTTACTGCTTCAATTCTTGCTACTGGTGCAAAAGTTTCATCATAGTCAATTCCTTCTTGCTGTGAGTATCCCTTACATACCAATCTTGCTTTGTTTCTTACAACTTCTTGTTCATTCATCTTGTTTCTGAATACCCATTTAGTTCCAATCACATTCTTGTCTTTAGGTCTAGGGACCAATTCCAATGTCTTGTTCTTTTCTATCTGATCTAGTTCTTCTCTCATAGCATTAATCCAATGTTCATCTTTACAAGCTTCACTAGTAGATTTAGGTTCAATTTGAGAAATCAAACATAAATGTACCTTATTACAAGACAGAACTCCTCTGTCCAAACTTCCAATTACTTGTTCAATAGGATGATGTCTTGATAAATACCTATTCAGTGTCATAGTCTTAGATCTTGCTTCAACTATAGATTCTTCTCTAGATTCCTCTCTAGTCTCTTTAGCATGACTCTCATTCAACAATTCACTATCATTCTCATAGAATAATTCAATAGTTTCAGTGTTAGGTTTAGGATGAGCTTCTTCATCAGATTCATAATCAAGCATTCTTTCCTGAATTTTGAACATTTCATCAACTTTAACATTTGCACTCTCAACAATAGTGTTAGTTCTCTTATTGTAACATCTATATGCTTTGCTCTTCAAATAATATCTAGGAAAAATACCTTCATCACTTCTATGATCAAAATTTCCAATATCATCATCTCTCTTTATATAACATTTGCTTCCAAAAATTCTAAAATACTTAACTAAGGGTGTATGTCCAAACCATAATTCATAAGGTGTCTTGTCTGTGTCTGCTCTGATTTGTACTTTGTTCATTGTATATACTATTGTATTCACTGCTTCTCTCCAAAATGTTTTCACTAAATCATTCTCAAATAACATAGCTCTTGCTGCTTCAGTCACTAATTTTTTTCTTCTTTCTGAAATACCATTTTGTTCAGGTGTTATAGGGGCTGAAAACTATCTCTTAATACCATTCACTTCATAAAAAGTGTTAAACTCTCTAGAAGTAAATTCACCACCTGTATCAGATCTCAAACATTTAATCTTCATTCCAGATTCATTCTCAACTTTGTTCTTAATGATCTTAAACTTATCAAATGCTTCAAATTTTTCTTTCAAAAATGCAATCCACATCATTCTTGTAAAATTATCAACAATAATCATAAATACCTTTCTCCATAGAATCCTCTAGTCCCGGTAGGACCGCTCAAGTCTGTATGAACAATCTCCAACTTCTCTACTGATGTGAACTTCTTACTAGGAAATGAACTTCTCTTCTACTTAGCCATCACACATTCTTCGCAAATCATGTTAGTAGGCTTCATAATTTTAGGCAAATCCCTTACTGCAAGTGTAGTACTCACTTTCACAATATTATCAAAGTTTATATGACAAAAACTTCTATGCCATAACCAACTATCATCAATCTTAGTAATCAAACATGTCATCTCAGTGGGTTTCAACTAAAATACATTACCTCTGGTTCTAAATCCTATTCCAATTAGATTTCCATCTTTATCCTTTATCACACAAGTTTTCTCAGTAAACCAAACTTGATATCCCTTATCAACTAACTATCCAACACTCAAAAGATTATGTTTCAATCCATCCACAAAGTAAACATCATCAATATTAGTCTTTCCATCAAGAGTAATAGATCCTATACCTTTAATCAAACAAGGAGAATTGTTACTAGCTCTAATAACTCCTCCATCATAATTGTTAAACTTTATGAACTTCTTCATATCTCTAGTCATATGATGTGAACAACTACTATCTCTAATCCAATCAGATTTCTTTTCAACTTGGGAAACTAAGGCTTTTTCTTCCTTAACATTAGTTTTAGAATTTTCTTCTTTAATTGCTACAAATCTTATTTCATCATTATTCTCAATATCACTTTCACTTAAATTTCTTTCAATACTAGCTTCAAGGTCTTCATCATTAGCATAATAACATTCCTTAGATCTTCTAGGCTTGAAATTATTTCTGTACTTCTTGACTCTCTTAGGACATTTAGATGCAAAATGACCATATTCTTGACAAGTCCAACATTTAAAAATTTTCTTACCGTCTAGTTCTCTTTTCACAAGCAAGGCAATACCTTCTTCAATCTTCTTGTCTTCTTCATTTCTAGATTTGTTGCTGCCAGCATAATCTCCACTCACACTGATGCTTCTTGACAATGTAGGGTGAACACTAAGAGCACTGAATGTTGTCTCCATTCTAGGTAAGTCTCCTGATAACCTTAGGTTCATCTCTGCTGCTTCCAATCTTCCAAGAAGAGTCTCTCTTGTAAAGTTTGTAGTTATTCAATCATCTGTGTTGTCTACTTAAATACAAGAGTCAATGTCCTCAAAATTTTCCATATCACTTCATTCTCTGTCTTTGTTCCTCCACAAGATTTTATCCCTACAATAATTTCTGACATTCTACCAATATAGATTCTAATAGATTCATCTTCCAACATTCTCATATCTTCAAATGTACATATCTGATTATGTAATCTAACTCTTTTTGCATGTTCATCACCTTCAAAAGTAGAGTGCAAAGCTTTCCAAATTTCATGAGACTTTTTCAAACATTTTACCTGAGTATATTCATTCTTCGGAAGTGCTGTCAAAACTGCTTCTCTTGCAAGTATGTTACACATGAATAGATCTCTCTCATCATTAGAGCATGTCTCAAGATCATCTTCTTCAATGATAGTCTTATCATTCTTTGTAGTCAACCAATAACTTGGTCCTAAACATAATAAATGTGTCTTCATCTTGTCTTTCCAACTGTCAAAATTTACTCCATCAAACTTAGGGCTTTCTTTCTTGAAATTCACCATGGATCTCCTTAACCTGTTAAACTTCTCTTTCAAGGACCTACTACTCTAATACCAATTGTTAGAAAGTAAAGTCCACCAAGATAACTAAGAGGGGGGGGTGAATCAGTTATCAAATAATTATAACTTTTATCATCTTCAAAAGCATTAAACCATATAAGCAATATAATTACCAACCATAGAAAGATATTCATACACAATTACACAATAACACAAGATATGTTGACTAGGGAACCTCTTGATCAAAGAGTAAACCCCGGTGGGAATGATGCCCACAAAAGATGCACTAATATGAATATTCCTTATGAAAGGATGGACTCTGTTAGGAGTCTTATGAAATACATTCAGTACATATAAATCCCTATTAGGAGATTTTGAATCCCTGTTAAAAGATTCTAACCCTGTTAAGAGTTATGGAACACAAAAGGACCCACTACCCAAATAGCTTCAAGGTAAGATCTCTGAACTCACCGTCCAAATAATCTTTTCATTATTCAAAAAATAATATGTTACCTCTTCTATGACTATGCTAAACCACACTCACTACTACAAAGATCTCAATTTCAGATCTTTGTACTTCATATGTCTTCCTTCACAATTTCACTCTCATACTTAGCTCTTTTCTTCACTTCATGCATACTGCATCACACATCATCACTACAACAAGGAAAAAAAATCCTTCCTTTATACCACACTCAAATAATTACAAATGAGTCGACACATGATTACAAAAATAAAAGATTCCACACGCTACACCAAAATTACATAAAACTGTTAGCTTCCAAATACAATAAATCTTCACTCGTGTGACTTCAAAGTTTGCACTATCATCCATGTCACTATCAATGTGTCTCTAACTTCCCTTTAACTGCACAAAGCCAAATTCCATCTTGATTAGGAGATATCATCTGATTTCCAAAAACTGCTACTTAGGAACACTGCCTGAATACTGCTTCCACCAAAATGATCATAACTTTCATGAATAAAAGAATTAATATATGAAATCTTAACCATAGATATATAACATATCAAAGAGTATATCCTCAATGTCACATAGCTCCAATTACAATATACCACATGCGCTAATCAAAACATTGTCTGCTTCTCTGCAAGTCTTTGGTAAAACACTGTGTTAACATCAATGACAATCATATTCATGAATGCAACAACAACTACTATAGAATGGGTGCCAAACACTTTATCTTTCATTCCTAATAGTTAGGAAGTCTAAAAGATCATCTTCAACTCCACCAGGGAAAAGAGTGAAAGAAATAGCTACTGGACTAGGTAAGAGACAGAAGACAATAGTGCCACCAATACAAAGGAAAATAATAGAGATAAAAGATGATGAAGATATTCAGGTGAAAAAGAAGACATCAAAACCAAAGATTAAGAAGGTAAATGAACATATTATTCATGATGGAGATTTTTCTAAGATGAACAAGTACTATGACCTTTATAGCTATTCAGAAAGATTGAATTTGGAGAATTTAGTTGTGAGACATATGATCCTAGTAGATAAGAAGTTTGACTCAATTCAAGGTAAGATACCTAATGATTTGTTTGAGAAGATAGTTAACAGGAAAAAGAGAGCAACTAAAGAAGACAATAAAATCAGAGAAAATCTTGTGAGAAAATTATGTGATGTCAGAGGTGAAGATCACTTTAAAGAAATAATGAAAGAACTTGGAACCCATCTAAGAACAAAGAAAAGAACCATTTAGATAATGGGAGGAAACTATGAAGACATAAACAAAGAAATAGAGCAAGCAATAGTAAAGGTAATGGCATCTAGTGTTGAAAAACACTCTAGTGCAACAGAGCTAGCAGAACAGGCAGAAGAAGCTGAGCATCAAAAGAGTCCCTGTCCACCATCAATTAACATTGAAGATGAGTCAATGCATGTGGAAGGAACTAAGATCACATTGGACATTGATGATAATCCTTTTCAAAATCTTGAAAACATTGTTGACAATTTGGCTCTAGAAGAATAGGACAGATCTAGTGAAGAAGGAAAGAAAGAAACAAGGAAAGAGGAAGAAAAGCGAATAGAGAATCAAGCAAGCACAGAAATTCAAGGACAAAGAGAAGTCCCTAACAAAGAGGAAATTAGTCTTACACCTGAGATTGCAAAGAAATCATAGATTGGATCAATATTTGAAAGTTTTGGAAAGAGGTTGATGATGATGATCAAATGGAATTGATCACATCCCTGAACAAAATAATTGGAAATAACAAGAAGGTGAAAAGCCTTGAAGGATATTTGTTGGAAATAATAGAGAAGTTACAAAGTGTTGTGACTAACCAAATAGTAGAAGAAGACCCACTAGAAAGAGCTAAGAAAGTTATGAATACATTTGATAATGAGTTTACTAAACTATCAGATATGGCTAAAGTGAAGGTTCAGGCAGCCTATAAGGCCAAAATATTTTATGATATAAGTCAGAATATCAAAAATGATATTAAAAATTTTGATGTTTGTATAAAAGACTTGAGAAGGAATTTGGACAGAGGTAAAACTTTGTACATTCAATGTACAAAATCTGAAAACCATGTATCTGAAGTAGTTGAGAAGATTAAGGCTAAAGAAGCAAAAATTCAGTCAGAAAAAAATCTTTTAGCCAGCCCTAATGTGAAGATATTGGATATTGAGAAAAGAATCAGCAAATTAAATGATGAAATAAGGATTCTCAATGATGAAAAGGATAGGAAATTGAAAATATTCACTCTTCTAAGAGAGCACATTTCAATAAAGATAAGCATTGTTGAAGGATAGTTGGAAGAATGTCTTGCATCTAAGACATCTTTTGAGAAGTTTAGTTTTGCAAACCTTCAAGCATGTGAGATCGCATCTTATGGATTGTGTGCACTACTTAGTGTTGAAGATTCCATTAAGAAGGCATGGGAGAAGGAGATAGAGAGCATTAAAGTAAATTTTGTAGATTGTGTTGCAAGCCTACCGGCTTTGCAATACTAAATCAAGGTATATAACTTTTTTGAACATAGTTTTTGGCACCCTTTTTGGTCATTGTTGTCAAAGGGGGAGATATATATAGTAGAAAATTGATGTATGTATGATAAGGAAGTATATTCTTAGGGGGATTATAGAATATAGATAAGATTTATGGAGTTATAAGGACAACAAATATTTTTTTTGTTATGGCCACAATTTTGAGTTTTGAAGTTTTGAGACTTAGCCAATTTTCTCATATGTTGCCACCAATGACAAAGGGGGAGATTTTTGGAAATTTGGCTGAGTTATATATCTAGATGTTTTCATTATGGCAACATATAATCTACATGAAGACCGCATATGACAGAGCGCAAAGCAAAATTGTCTAAGTATGTGCAGTATTTTCCCAGTGTAACCCAAAATAGTTTTGATTGGAAATGTCAATTGGAGTAATTTCAATGCTTGTGCACTTGAACATAGATACTATGATGACTATTGAAGACTCACCTAAGAATGCAAGTCTGTACGACATGTACAAAAGAAGTTATGGCAGTTTTACCAAAGACAGTGTTAAATCCAATGGGATAGAGAAGAAGATAGAATTGGTAAAGAGTTAAGGGATTATTTTGTTTATCAAAATAATGTCTTAATAATATAAAGGTAGGACATCCTAGATGTTAACCCTTGGGTAAATATGTATTTTTTGTAAAGCTTTATGTTATGTAAATCTGACTGTAAAAGTTATTATTCCTAATAACTTGTATAAATGTAAGGCATATGAAATGTGAAGATATAGAGGATGATGTATTGTAATGACATAGATGTAACAGAGAAATATATTGATGTGAAGTTGTGAAAGACAAGCAAGAAGTATAAGGTTATGTACCTTACCCTATTTTGTAATCAGAAATCATTTTAGATTACTTGTTTAGGTAGTGGGCTCATCTTGTAATCATTTGTAATAAGTACTACCAACTCTTAGCAGGGTTGAGGCTTCTAACAAGGCCTATAGTCCCTTAATCAAGATTGAGACACTATATGCATGTAACAGGCTCCTAACAGGGTCAACATCCTTAACATGATACTTTTGATTAGTGGATCTTTGTGGGTATCATCCCCACTGGGGTTTTCCCTTGGCCAGGGTTTCCTCAAGAACAAATAATGTGTTATGTGTTCATTTTCTTTATTGTTATGCATGTTCTTTAGTTTACTATGTTATGCATGTATTAAGATAATCTATTATATCCATAATTGGGTGAAAGCAAAAGTTTGCAGAATACTGATTCGCCCCCCCCTCTCAGTATTCCCTATTTCTAACAAGATGATCTAGAAGAAATAAACCTAGGGTCAGAAACATCCCCTCAACTAGTATACATTGAAAAAGGACTCGATAGGGAGGTAAGAATAACTTTAATAAGGTTTTTAAAGATGTATAAACATGTTTTTTCTTGGTCATATGATGATCTCAAAGCCTATAGGGCAGACATGTTTCAACATGAAATCCCTCTGAAAGAAGATGCCAAACCTTTCAGACAAAAGCAAAGGCCTATTAATCCCCTGCTAGCTACCAAAATGAAAATAGAGCTAACCAAATTAAGGGATGTAGGTATTATTGAGCTCATAAGACATTCATCTTGGGTTTCAAACCTAGTACCAGTTAGAAAGAAAAATGGTGACATAAGATTGTGTGTAGACTTTAGGAACCTAAATGTTGCTTCACTAAAGGACAACTATGGATTGCCGAATATGGAGGCTATGCTTCATAAAGTGACTGGTTGTGAGTTATTGTCCATGATGGATGGTTTCTCAGGATATAACCAGGTAGTGGTCAAAGAATCAGAATAATTCAAGACATCATTTACTACTCCTTGGGGAACATATGTATATGTCTGGATGCCTTTCGGTTTAAAAAATGCAGGAGAAACTTTTCAAAGGGAAATGGATGTAGCATTTAAAGACCTTATTGATGTTCTCATGGTATTATATCAAGATGACCTAACTTCATATTCTAAGAGGGTTGAGGATCATTGCAATCACCTAGAGAAAGTTTTAATCAAAGCTTTTGAGTTTGGCATATCTTTAAATCCTAAGAAATGCCATTTTGCTGTCACTAAAGGAAATCTACTAGGGCATATAGTGTCCAAAGAAGGAGTGAGGATTTATCCTGAAAGAGTTGAAGCTGTTAAGAAAGTCCCTGCTCCTAAAAACATCAAAGGTGTCTAGTCTTTCCTTGGACAGATTAATTTTGTCAGAAGATTCATTGCCAACTTTGTAGATTTGGTCAAGCCTATTGTCAAGTTTCTAAAAAAGGATGTGAAGTTTTATTGGAGTAAAGAAGAAGAAGAGGCCTTTGAGAAAATTAAACAAAATATCCAAGAAGCACCAATCTTGGTATCCCCTCATTACTCTAAACCCTTTTCTATGTTCTCTTTTGCATCTTTTCACACCATTGCAGCAGTTTTGTTACAAAAGGATGGGGAAGGATTTGAGTATCCCATTGCTTTCTTTAGCAAATCATTACAGTCAGCTGAGCTAAACTATGAGCTGATGGAAAAATAGGCCTATTCTTTGGTAAAAGTAGTCAAAGCATTCAGACCTTATTTGGTTTTTGAAAAGGTAAATGCATATGTTCCTCATTCTGTAGTCAAAGATATTCTAGTGCAAAGTGAGGTCATAGGTAAAATATGCAAGTGGATTAATAGAATCCAAGAGTTTGATTTGGAGCTTCACATTACTAAACTTTTTAGAGGTATAGGATTTGTAAAGTTAATGACAGAAGAAAATATGGACCTGATTCAACTAAATAATGTTGACATGAAAGAAGGAACTGTTACTAGCATTGAAATGCAACCTTGGTATACAATTTTTTTCTCAAAAATGCTAGTTACCCAAAAGGCCTGAGTGACAATCAAAGGAGAAGCCTTAAATTGTAGACCCAAAGGTATATATTGTTACAAAGTGACTTGTATTGGAAAGATAATGATGGAATTTTTCTCTTATATCTGGATAAAGGGAAATCTGAGAGAGTTTTAAGAGAAATGCATTCTGGACTATGTGGAGTACATCATTCAGCCAAGGCAACTGCTCACAAAATTTTAAGAGCTGGTTATTATTGGCCTTTATTATTCAAAGATACTCATTCATTTGTCAAGAAGTGTGAACCATGCCAGAGGTTCTCAAATAAGCTTAAGTTTTCATGAGAATTGATGTTAAACCCTATGGTTGTAGAGGCTCCTTTTTGTATGTGGGGTATTGATTTTATTGGGGAGTTTACTAAAAAATCCAGTGGAGAACATAGTTGGATACTTGTGGCCACTAATTACTTCACTAAGTGGATTGAAGAAATCCCAATGAAAAGGCTACAAGTACAGTAGTTACTAAATGTTTGATGGACAATATAATAACAAATTTTGGTGTTCCTATCAAACTAGTAATGGATAATGCCATGTATTTCAGATCATAAGAATTCACTGATTTTTGCTCAGAGATGGGCATAATTATGTCCTATTCATCCCCATATCATCTGTAGGCTAATGGACAAGTAGAATCAAGCAATAAGAGCATTCTACAAATTATGAAGAAAACTTTGGAAAATAAAAAAATAACCTGGCATGCACAGTTGAAATTAGCTCTATGGATAGATAAAATCACATAAAAAAGAGCTACAGGAAAGTCTCCTTTTGAGCTAGTTTATGGTGTAAAATCTAGACTACCTGTAAATAATTTGCTGCCTATTTACAAGTTAATGCAAGATGAAGAATTAGATGTGTGTTATCCTTTACAAAATAAAATGATCCAGCTAGCTGAATTGGATGAAATGAGAAGAGAGGGTCAAAGAGAAAATATAAGATTGCAGAAAAAGATGAAGGATCTTTTTGACAAGAGAGCTACTGTCAGGAAGTTTCAGTTTGAAAATCTAGTTCTTCAGTGGAATGCAAGGAGTGAAGATAAGGGAAAGCACAAAAAATTTGAATCCTTATGGTTGTGTCCTTATGTTATCTATCAAATTCATGGAAAAGATTCATATTATCTGAAGAATATGGAGGGTGAAGAGCAAGAATTTCCAGTGCATGGAAATTTTCTAAAAATTTTCTTCAATTAATATCAAATATGTTCCATGCACAGTAGTTTTGTAATGTATAGGTGTGTTTTGTTTCAAAGTTGGTGTTTATTTCTTGGAGTAGGTTAGTGCTTTGTTTGGTCTGCCACCCAGAGATTCTAGTTTCTTTCTATGAACTAACATTCAAGCATCCTCAGATAGAGCCACTGTTGGAGTGATTTTTAGGGTTTTTTTGAGAATTATCATTTCAAATATTGCTAGCTTCCAAGTCCTATATATGTGTCAAACTTTTTAGAAATCTATAAGAAATTATCTTTTAAATATTCTAAATGTCAAGTTCATCAGATGCAAAAATGTCCACACATCCTTGCCCTAGGTCTTTTGGCCCTCAATAGGGTTTCTATTTTTTAAAATACCCTAAGTGTGCCCTAGATCTTTATATTTCTAAATTAATTTTTGAGACACTTAAGGGGTCACATATGCTCGTGGTCTTTATATTACTTAGTGTTCATTGAATCTCACAACAAATATGTTAAGTCTTCAAACATTCAGTGATTCAGTGACAAAGCGTTGGTTCTTTGTTACAAATAATCAGTCGCTTAATCTCCAATTTTCAATTGATAGTTAGTGATTTGATCTGGCGATTCGACGAAAATGCAATCTCAAATTCTCATAATTTCTAGCAGTTTCCTCTAAACATCTGGTGACCCAGCACAATGGTTATCTCCTATTCACTAGATGTAATAGTGAATTGATAGATGAAAGTCAAGATCAATGGTTAATATTTCATCTTGGTATTTACTCTGTAGTGAATAATGGATTCAACGATTTAGCAAACAAAGTGATCACTCAATCTCCAAGACTCAGTGATTAAGTAGAAGATATTAAGTGATTCAACGATCAAAGATGAAATAGTCTTTAGTTGCTTAATCTCCAAATACTTGAGATAGTAGTCAAGATAAGATATTCAATGATTTAGCGAACACAGTGTTCTCTTAATCTCATAAAGGTAAGACTTAGAGGTTTTTTATCTAGTGATCTAGCAACAAAGGGAAAAGATGATAGGATAATGGTTTTTCCATTCAGTGAATGAGCGACTAAAGACTATCATTGAATCTCAAGATAAATTGGTTGAGTTATTAAACATCTAGTGATTCAACGATACCCATTGATGAAGATGAAGATCAATGGTCAGTGTGTGATCTCATAAAAGAACTAAGGTTAAGGATTTCATTCAGTGATTCAGAGATAATGGTGTTCATTGAGTCTCCCAATATAACTAAGGTTAGTATAATCTTTTAGAGATCATGAGAACATAACAGTCACTAGATCTCGAGGCTAAAGTTGAGTTAAGGTTTTCATTCAGAGATTGCACGAATAGATTTCAGTCTCCAAATCTTGTGATATAACCAAAGTTAATGAAATAATCTAGAGATTGCATGAAGTATTTCAATCGCTAAATCTCTAGATAAGAAATCAGTTAAGAGATGGGTTATGAGATTACATGAATCCTTCAATCACATGTTCTTAGAAAGTAACCACAGTTTAGTATGAACATCTAGCGATTCAGCAAGTAGCTTTCAGTCTCCAAACCTCGTAATCTAACTTAAGTTAATAAAATATTAAGAGATTATGAAAATACACTCAATCATTGAATCTTTGAGAAAGAGTAAGGTTAAGTTAAAGATCTGGAGATTCAAAGAAAGCTCTTAGTCACTGGATTGTGGAATCAAGTGAAGTTAGAGTTAAAGACTTGGAGATTATACAAGGACCATAGATGCAAATCAAATATGACAGTGGTTGCCAGATCTCCAAATAAAACCATGGTTCAAGAAGATATTATGAGATAATGCGAATCCTTTAGCCGCTTGATCTCCAAATTAGCTCGAAGTTAAGAAAATCATTTCAAGAACAAGAGAAGTCTTTCAGTTGCTTGATCTCTGAAATATGTGAGTTAAGTTCACATTAATGAAAATGAAAAAAGAGATGTTGATTATGTGGAAAGGTACTCTACCAGAATGGACAAAGTATACAAGATAGCCAATTAGATCATGATCAAGGTTTTTTTTAGTACTCGAGGGTTTTTTGATGTTGACACAGTAATCATTCTTTTTCTCTCTCTGCAATTTTTTAAATATAAGTTGTCAATGTCTTACATTACTACTAGCTATTTTTCAAATTTGGTGTTATGTAGAGAAGAATGCTAAGATGACTAAAAAAATAATGTAGTGATCCTAATAACTCCTATGCATTAAATGATCAAGGTTATATTAATGAGACATTCTTGCATTTACACTTAACAATCTTCAAAAGAGCAATTGAGATTTCTAAGTAAGTTGTAGAAAGTGAGTTGCAGAGCTAAGTGATCAGAGGAGAATTACAAAGATGAGCCAACCTGAAGCAAGTAGAGCCTCTTCCAGTGGGGAAGAAAAAGAGTAGGGATCCTGATACCCCTTCTATTAATATGATTTAGAACAATAGAGACGGGGGGTGAATCAGTTGTCTGCAGGTCCAAATGTATAAAAACAAACTTTAAACTCTTCAAAAAATCAGATCTAATAACCAACACCTACTTGGTAATTATAGATTGCATAACAGAAACATATAACAGTGCAGTCCACTTATCCAACATCATCTAACTTGTAAAACACAAAAATGTTCAAACCCAAACATTCACACAAGTATCAACACTAGGATTTATAGTGGAAACCCAATTAGGGAAATCCCACTTTGTAACATGTTACTATTATGTTCACTCTTCTGAAGTGAGCTCGGTGAAAAGCCAACCCTGTCAAAGGTTACAAACACACTGTCAGGTGTGACCCAGTTAAAGGATTTAAACCACTCTGTTAAAAGTACGCCTTGTTATAGGACTTACATACACTCTATTAGAATGCAACCTTGTTCAAAGGATTTATACCTATGACTATTAGTTCAACCTCTTTTAAAAGGATTTTGACAGTTACAATGGTTAGAAAGTAGCAGTAGTATTGATCTAAAAAACATACAACTCACTTTGCAAATATCAAATCCAATTCCGTACACATATACTGGCTTACTGACTGTGAACCTTTTCCATCTCCATCACTGATCTTCTTGGAACCCTCTTCATAAATCACAACACTTCTTCTTCAGCCTTCTCTGCTTAGACAGTCAATAACATCAACAATACTTCCAACATCTACTCCTTACAACAACCTCTCGCTTAGGTTTCCTTAATACTACCTCTTTTAGGTCAATACATCTTTTGCCGCTTAATCTCCTTCGTAGATCTTAGGGTTAGGTCAAATTCATTGAATCCATCCTACATTATGTTCTTCAACTATCCTTCTAGAAATATCTTGAATCTCTTAAAGATTTATAATAAAACATTTTACAGTGCATTAAATGCTTTCATACAATCAATAAATAGAGTCAACACGTTTTACATAATCTAAGAATTCAATGATGTCAGCTGGAAATCTGAATTCTTCCTCAAATGCAAAATACTGACACTCGGTCAATACTATGTTCAACTTCTTGGTCTTCTTTGGAAAGCTTGGTCACCACATAAACTGTTTCCTTGCCTAACACTGTCTTCCTCAGCAATTAACTAGTGTTCGGTCAACACTAATTTTACTCGGCATATACTAGCTCGGTCAACACAAACAATACTTGGCTTAAACTAGATTTCTTCACTTTTTCTTGGTTAAGCCTACCAGTTTAGTCTTCTTTCTTACTTAGATAAACAATACATTGTCTTATCATTGTGCCACATAATCAAGTACTCATTGAAGTATCAAGATAACTCAATCTTTCCTTAGGTGTTGTTGTTACCAACCTTGCCTATCCCCTTAGCAACACTTAAATAGATATAGTACTTTCTTAAATAGAAGTATTCTTGCCAGTTAAGGTTTGACATCAATGAAAATACAGTAATTTCTTCAATTGCAGTTTCCAGCAATCTCCCTCTTTGGAATTGATGGCAACACCATATGAATATCACATGAATTACCAACCAATCCAAAAACTTATCTGTCCATCAGAAATATTTATAATATCCTTAGCTTCATTCTGATACAAAATTAATTAGCCATGCTTGACCGTCCATTGAATTTCTCCCACTGTCTTGATCTTCTCATTCGGTATATTCATTTGATCATCTCCCTCTTTGACAAAAATGCCAAAGAAACAACAAAAACATACATCTTGTAGATGTAGATATCATCCTTTCAATTCAATAACAATATTTCTCCCTCTGTCATCTTGCTTATGACTGATTCTTTACTTTGCTATTCTTTTCACAACTCTAGGCTGCTCCAAAAGTGTGACCTTTCTCTGTATCAATTTGTTAGATGTTCTTTGCAGCACATTTGATGCAGTGCTCCTATCTTGACTAGGCAGTCGCAGTTAGGGAAGGACCCCTAATTGACTTCTCAAGTATTCATGAGCTTCTTTAGGTAAAGCCTTAGTGAATATGTCTGCTATTGTTCCTTTGTATTCACATATTCCATCTAGACCTATTTATCTTGTACCAGTTCTCTCAAGTAATGATACTTGATGGAAATGTGTTTGGTATTTGTGTGCATCACTGGATTTTTAGAGATGTTGATAGCACTTGTGTTGTCACAGAAGATGATAACTAGTTCAGTGATTTCTTCTTTTATGCCTACCAACAATTGCTTTATCCATATCAAATTTGAACAATTCACAGTTGTAGCCACATACTTAGCTTCAACAATATATTGGGAAATGCAATTTTGTTTCTTGCTTGTCTAGGAAACTAATCTCTATCCAAGAAAGAAAGCTCCACCACTAGTGCTCTTTCTATCATCTACATTTCCTACCCAATCAACATCAATATACACTCTCAGTTCAAATTTGTCATGCTTCTTATAGTACAGTCCATAGTCAGTAGTTCCCTTCAAATATCTCATGATTATTTTAACCACCATCATGTGAGTTTCCTTAGGATTGGTAGAGAATTTTTCCACAATCCCAATAGCTAATGCAATATCTGGTCTGTTATGTACAGCATACTATAGTTTTCTAATCATAGATCTATACAAAGTCTGGTTAACTTCTACCACATCATCATTTTTAGACAACTTCTATCCAGTAGCCATGGGAGTACTTACTGGTCTTGAATCTTCCATACCAAAGGTTTTCAGTATCTCATGAACATATTTAGACTGGGTGATGAAAATTCCTTTCTCCATCTGATATACTTGCAAACCAACAAAAAATTTGATCTCCCAAAACAGACTCATTTCAAATTTAGTTTGCATTTCATTTGAAAATTTCTTACACAAGGCATCTTGTCCACCAAATATAATATCATCTACAAAGATCTTAGCCAACAAGATTCCTTTACCTTCTTCATCTTTCATGTACAGATTGCTTGTGTCATTTTTCCTTGAGAATCCAATCTATATTAAGTACTTGTGCAATCTCTCATACCATGCTCTGGGAGCTTTCTTCAGTCTATATAGTTCTTTATTCAATTTTCAAACCATGTGTCTTCTGTTTGGATCAACAAATCCTTCTAGTTGTTCAATATATACTTCTTCTTCTAATATACCATTTAAAAATGTAGACTTGACATCCATTTGGTATACCTTGAAACTTTTATAGGCAGCATATGCAAGCAGAGTTCTGACTCCTTCCAATATTTCTATAGGGGAAAATGTCTCCCCATAATCTATTCCTTCTTCTTGTGTGTAGCCTTTGCATACCAACCTAGGCTTGTTTCTTTTGATTTGACCATGTTGATTCAACTTATTACGAAATACCCACTTTGTCCCAATGACATTGTTATCTTCTGGTCTCGGCACCAAAGTCCAGGTATCATTCTTCTCTATTTGGTCTATCTCTTCATTCATTGCTTCTATCTAGTCTTCATTTTCTAATGCCTCCTTTGTTTTCTTAGGCTCAAATTCACATAATAAACATGTTGGATCTCTTGCCTTGCTTCTGGTCTGAATTCTAGTATCTTTATCTCCAATGATCTGTTCAAGCTTGTGATGTCTCCTTACATATTGTGCTAGAATAGGTTCTACTCTTCTTTCAAATTTGTTCATCAGGTTCACCAACAAGATTGTTAGATTAAGCTTCTGAATGCTCGACAACCTCTTCCTGATACTTAGCAGCTTCTTCCTATCACTCGGCATGTTCTTCTTCTCTCTCAGCATTATTATCCTGATGCTCAACATTGCTTACTTGAGACTCAGCATCAGGTGCAGGTCTATCACTTGCCTCTTCTTCCTCTATATACACAAAAGATCTATAATCTTCTAGTTCTCTATTACTGTCAACTTCATTTTTCTCTACATACTCATCAACTTTGACATTCACACTTTCCACAATTTTGTTAGTCTTAGAATTCAAACACTTATAAGCTTTACTCATAAGGTGTCATATTTGTACCTTTTTTTATCTGTACTCAGTTAAGAGTATAAACAGCTATACTTACAACTTCTTTCCAATACTTCTATGCAACATTCTTTTCAATCATTAATGTCCTTGCATAGTCCAAGATAGATCTATTCCTTCTCTCTGCTATACCATTCTATGGAGGAGTTCTAGGTGTAGACATATGTCTTTTGATCCCTCTATCATTGCAAAATAGATTAAATTCATTTGATGTAAATTCTCCACCTCGGTTAGATCTCAGACACTTTAGTTTCTTACCTATCTCTTTTTCAACCTTAGCCACATACCACTTAAAAAATTGAAAAGCATCATATTTTTCCTTTAAGAACATTACATGCATCATTCTGGTAAAATCATCAACAAACAAGATAAAATATCTAGCACCACAATAGCTTTGTACACCCATCGGTCCACAAAGGTCAGTATGAACCAAATCTAAGATATTCTCAGAAGTAAAGGTTTTTCTCTTGAAACTAGATTTAGTCATCTTACCCAACTGACATTCTTTGCACATTACATTCTTAGGTTTCTTCAATCTAGGTAGACCTCTCACTTTCTTTTTCTTGCTAATTTCTACCAGATTACCAAAGTTAACATGACATAGTCACTTATGCCATAACCAAATATCATCAATTTGTGCAATCATACATGTTTCTTTAGATGGGTCTAGATAGAACAAATTACCTCTTTTCTATTCTCTACTTCGGATCAGTTCACCAGTGGCATCAAATATTTTGGCCTTCCTATGATGAAATTCCACTTGATAGCCAATGTTATTAAGTTGTGCAACACTTAGCAGATTATAGTTAAGACCCTCAACCCAATAAACATTTTCACAAGTGATCGTATCAGTCAACTTAATCAATCCTTTTCCTCTAACAGGACATGGTGCATCATTACCAAATTTCACACTCCTACCTTTATAATGATCTAAGGCATCAAACTTACTCTTATCTCTAGTCATATGATGTGAACAACCACTGTTAATGATCCATTTATCATTTTTGTTCACATAAGATATCAATGCAATTTTCTCATCCTCATCAAATTCATCTTTCATTGCAACATAAACAACCTCAATTTCAAAATCATCACTATCAGTGTCATTCTCTTCTTCAGCAATGTAGCAGGATTTATTACCTTTCCCTTTTTAGTCCTTGTGTCTTCGGTAAACTCTATCTTGTCTTTTGTCTTTATGTTTGTTGTCTCTTTCTTCATCCTTATTATCCATGTCAAGACATCTAGCAGCTATATGACCAAATTTATTACATGAAAAACATATAATAGGGAGTTTACCTTTGTACCTTCCTTTTCCCCTTTTCAGTCTTCTAGCCATAAGAGCTTCTAGATCCTCAAGTTCTTCATCAGATGTGCCACTATCACTATCACTTTCACTTTCACTTTCACTGATGCATCTTTCTTTTTCCTTCTTTGACTTATTCAAAACCATTTGTGACTTAAAAGAAAATTCAATACTACCAACAGTGAAGTTATCATAGTTAGGAAGTTCGAAAGTAGTAAGCTTACTAACCAAAATTTCTAAAGTAAGAGTGTTAGGAGAGTTACATCTAGATTCCTGAATTGCAGAAATTTTGATTACATAGATAGGACGCAGAGTTCTCAATACTTTTCCTATTATAGTTTCATCTTCAATAGTTCCATTTTCTCCTCTAATAGCATTTACAACTTCTTTTATTCTACCACAATATTGTGCAATATTCTCACCTTTTTGCATTCTCATTTCATCAAATTTACCTCTTAGGCTCTCGGCTTTTTCTCTCAACACATTTATGTCACCACCATAAATGTTTGCAAGGGTGTCCCACATTTTCTTTGCAGTACTGTAGTCTTTGATGTCTTCAAATTCTAGATAACTTAGGGTAGACGCAATCTCCAACATTGCTTGGTTGTGCTCTTGTTTAGCTTTCATTTCCTTAATAGTCAGAGGTGCAACAGGTGTGACATAGTCATGCTCAATGTAATACTTTGTAAAATCACCAATACCGGCCAAATGTAGCTTCATCAAGCTTTTCCATGCAGGAAATTTTTCCTTATTCAGCTTTGGTACCTCCTTCTTATACATCTTGATCATTTTCTTCAAGTACCTTCAAACTTGTTCTCTATAAGCACCAACAGCTCTGATACCAATTCTTAATATAATTTAGAATAAGAGAGAGGGGGGGTGAATCAATTGTTCTCAGGTCTAGATGTATAAAAAAAAACTTTAAACTCTTCAACAAATCAGATCTAATAACCAACACCTACTCGATCATTACTGATTGCATAATAGAAACATATAATAGTGTAGTCCACTTATCCAACAACATCTAACTTGTAAAACATAGAAATGTTCAAACCAAAACATTCACACAAGTATCAACACTAGGATTTATAGTGGAAACCCAATTAGGGAAAAACCACTTTGTAACATGTTACTATTATGTTCACTCTTCTGAAGTGAGCTCGGTGAAAAGCCAACCCTGTCAAAGGTTACAAACACACTGTCAGGTGTGACCTGGTTAAAGGATTTAAACCACTCTGTTAAAAGTGTGCCTTGTTATAGGACTTACATACACTCCATTAGAATGTAACCTTGTTCAAAGGATTTATACCTATGACTGTTAGGTCAACCTCTATTAAAAGGATTTTGACTATTATAATGGTTAGAAAGTAGCAGTAGTATTGATTTAAAAAACATACAACTCACTTTGCAAATATTAGATCTAATTCCGTACACATATGTTGGCTTACTGACTGTGAACCTTTTCCATTTCCATCACTGATCTACTTGAAACCCTCTTCAAGCAATCACAACACTTCTTCTTCAGCCTTCTCTGCTTAGACATTCAATAACATCAACAATACTTCCAGCATCTACTCCTTACAACAACCTCTCGCTTAGGTTTCCTTAATACTACCCCTTTAGGTCAATACATCTTTTGCCGCTTAATCTCCTTCATAGATCTTACGGTTAGGTTAGATTCATTGAATCCATCCTACATTATGTTCTTTGGCTATCCTTCTAGAAATATCTCTAATCTCTTAAAGATTTATAATAAAATGTTTTATAGTGCATTAAATGCTTTCATACAATCAATAAATAGAGTCAACACTTTTTACATAATCCAAGAATTCAACAATGTTGGCTGGAAATCTGAATTCTTCGTCAAATGCAAAATACCGACTCTCAGTCAATATTGTGTTCAACTTCTCAGTCTTCTCTAGAAAGCTCAGTCACCACATAAACTATTTCCTTAGCTAACACTATCTTCCTCAAAAATTAACTGGTGTTCGGTCAACACTAATTTTACTCAGCATATACTAGCTTGGTCGACACAAACAACACTCGGCTTAAACTAGATTTCTTCACTTTTGCTCAGTTAAGCCTACCAGTTTAGTCTTCATTCTTACTTAGATAAATAATACATTGTCTTATCATTGTGCCACATAATCAAGATAACTCAATCTTTCCTTAGGTGTTGTTGTTACCAACCTTGCCTATCCCCTTAGCTACACTCAAATAGATATAGTACTTTCTTAAATAGCAATAGTCTTACCAGTTAAGGTTTGACATCAATGACAATACAACAATTGCTTCAATTTCATTTTCCAACACCTTCTTGCTCTGGTTTTATGATTTTTAATTACTTATATATGAATTGTGATAGGCCCATCTCCATCTGTAATGCATGGGTTCTAGGCATGGAAAAATTGATAGTTCTAGATGATTTTATAGATGTTGACCTCATGTATGAGCTAGCTAGAAACTATGATCCCATATCCAAGACCATTAGGAAAGGTGATCAGTCTCCCTTAGTCACTCTTGATAGGGGATCCTTCATGAAAGCTTTTGATATGTATGCTTCATCATCCATAGAGATTGATTTGAAGAAGGAAAAAGAAAAAGATGCAGGCCAATTAGGGCTTGTAAGGAGCCAAATGGCCAGACATCACCCCAAAACTAGTAAATATGTAGTCCCTCCCCCACCCCACATGAATGCCCCATATGAGTACAAAGCCCTAAATTTTTACATGAAGTATCTAGCATATGGGTTGTGTTGAGTCTTAGGGATAGACAAAGATGCCAAAAGGTTTCCAGCTGATTTACTAATGATAATTCTAGATATTCATAATTCACATGCAAACATAGACTATGATTACATCCAATATATAATCAACAAGATACATGAGGGTTTTTCATGTATCAAGGCAAAGAAGAATCCTATTAAATTTGTGCATTATTCTATGTTGATGTATTTAATTATGTTTTTCAATATTGATAGTTTCAATGTGCAAATGCTGAGACCAAGGAAAATTAATGATATCAGATTTCCACAATCCATTTTAATTACATATGCATTTCTGGATTTGATTGTGTGTAGTTTTTGGATCAAGGCCAAAAACTACACACAATCAAATCCAGAAATGCAAACGTAACCAAGGAAAATGTTAGAGGGACAGCGAAACCCTGTGCAATTTTGGTTGAGGGTTTGGAATTATACTTCCAATGAGAACATTTTTTGTGCTTTTCAGAATTCGATAGTTCACCCACTTTTGAACCTAATGGGAACAAACATTGTGAGACTTCTAGTTTTGGTGCTTAAACTCTTAAGGCCTAAACAATTCATCAGCATGTGGGATAAAGGCCATAATTGGTGAGATTTCTATTTAGGCCATAATTTTACTTTGATAAGGGTCTATGGTTTCCCACAACCCCCTCACATGTTACCAGCATATGTACCACCAAGGCTAGCCCATTTAGAGTTTTTGTGGTAGTTAATGTGGACTGATAAAGAACTTTTGGCACCACATAGGAAGGGAACTTTTAACCCTTGATAGTTCAGGATAGGGAACTTTTTCATAGGGAAAAGGGCACTACCATAGGTTAGTTTGTGGTTAAATCATTACAAGATGGCTACTTCTTTGTGTAGGTATGTAGACCCAGAGGATTTTATTAGAAATTCTAGAATGCTTCTTATCCCGAATATTGGTGTAATAAGAAGCCATGAGGGATGTGATGAAGAAGATGTGATTAGAAATATGATGGATGAGGATGAGATCAGAAGAAAGCTTACCAAATTCTATGACTTAGTGAATTTGGAAGCTCAGCTTAAGGAGAAAGGAATTTCTTTTGGAGGATTCTTCCCAGACCTCCCATACTTAGCCAGGATTAAAAAAATGGTAGATATGTGTGGCACTCTATCTAGCTAGTTAGAGGGACAACTTGAAGAGAAGTTGGATGTGAAAAGGGATTATTCTTCTTCTAACTATGAGGAGTACATTGATAAATCTCAAGAAGGGAATAGTCCACCCCAAGGCAATGAGCCCCCTATCATTGATATAACTCAGGATACTTTTGAAGCAAGAGATGTATTTGAACAACCTCTTAAGAGGCAGAGACTTGAGGAAGGAGAACCCTTTCAAAGAAAGAGACAAAAGAAAGAAGTTGACAAGATCAAAGCTTTAGTGCCTTGTGATAGATCATATCATCACCATTTGAGAAAGAATATCAGAGAAGGAAAGAAGATAGACACACAAGAAGAAGTGGAATTACCCCTGTTTCTTGGTCAAGATGAAAGGGAAATGTACTAGGAGGAATTACTCAATGATGATCAATTCATTAAGAGTGATGAATTCAAGAATTTCCTTATATGGAAGAAACAATAGGAAATTGCAAAAATAGTACTTGAGGGCAGTACTCCAGATGATGAGGCACTAAAGTCCCTAGCAGCATATAATCCAAAATCTAAAAAATTTACTGTGGAAGAAGCTAGGGAATTGGTTAAGTCCAGTGGGATGCTCCTAGTGCCAGGTTGGGACCTTACATTAGCTTTCATAATAGATCAAATCAGAAAGAAACCTAAGGGAAATCTATCTTATGAGGCCCAAATAGGAGACATGATAAGAGGAATTGGATATGATCCTAAATCCCAAGCCTTAGCAATGTGGTCCCTAGTACCAAGAACCCAAAAGCCATCTCTACTTAGCATATAGGACAAAATGGAAGGGGACAAGATCATCTGGACTGTTCAAAATGCTAGTGATCTAGAAGTATCTAAGGGAGTGACTCATTTTGCACATTTGAATGAGGCTAAAATAGATCAATTATCAAATAGATATGCAAGGTTATTTGAGATACAATGACTATAGAAAAAGACATAGATCAAGGACTGATGAAAATCAAAGTCCTAGAAAATGAATGGGAAGAATTAAAGGTAAAGCTTGAGGAAATTTCTAAAGAAACTCCTCCTCCAGCCCCACAAATTGAAGCTATAGTTCAAACAATGGCAAAAGTTCCAGTTGAATTTGCAAAAACTTCATAAAAGGACACACTTGATGTAGCCCTCAAGGAACTCAATGATGTGTTGTAACATAGATATGAGGAAATTAAAGGAAGAATGGATTCAGTCAATAAATCATACTCTATGTTGTAAGAAACAAGTGACAGCATTAAAGATGCAATGGCTACTCTAGAGCCACTTTTCAACATCTAGTCTGGTAGTGCAGCTTTGTTTGAAAAACTTGAAGCACTACAACCTCATAGGACATATATTCCAAAATCAGTCATTGAGGTGGGAGAAAAGATAGAACAAATTGCCACAACTTGGGGTTTCTTCAAAGGCAAGGCCAACCAAGTAAGAACCAAAATGAATATGTTTGGCCCATGTGTTAACAAGTTCATCCCTCCAATTTGCACAAATGATGGTAACATCATAGGAATTGATGAGTGGAAATCAAATATGAGTCAAATGATGATTAACTAGGAGGCCTTTTTGAATAATGATGGGTCCTTAGATATTGATAGGTTCAACAACATTTTGGATGACATGTTCAAAACAGAAAATGAATGTACCAAGTTTTTTGTTGACACAAAGGCCATCACTAACTCAAGATGGGATAAGTAGGTCAAGTAGTTATAGAACTTGAAAATGTACACCCGGCCATCAAAAGAAGAATTTTTTGCATGGGACAAGAATACTAAGCCTAAGAAGAAGAGGCCAACAACAATTGATATAGAAGAACTACATGAAGAGTGAATTCTAGTAATGCACCTAATCTATGAGCACAGGGAGAGAAATTACTATAAAGAGAATGATGTAGGTTAGCCAGATGGCAGTCATCATTCACACAACAACTTTTGCATTTTCTCTAAATACTAATAGACAAAGGTGCAACCCAAAGGGAACTCACCATGAGAAGAAACAACTTATGTCACCATTTTCCTTCATTTCTGTTGTAATTTAAATATATTTTGTATTTTAGTTCAAGTCACTCTCAAAGCCATCTGAAGCTTGTTGCATCCTTTTCTCAAGGATTCCAAAATGTATTTTCTATATATGGTAAGTTCTAAGTGATTATAAGGGTGGTGAATTATTCAGTGTAATAGGAGTTTTTGCATTAGTATTTTGATTCTAAGGAATCTCATTTTTTGAATGTATTGATACATAAGATTTGTTAATGAAAATATACTGAAATTCCTTGTATATGTTTTTTTGTCTTCATGTATGAATTTTATTTGTTTGTGCATTTAATCTGTAAGGCAGTTTTAAATACATCATTCTACAAGGTAGATAGTGGGGTTGAATCTCAAGTTTCTTTCAAGGGAAGGGAGAGATTTCAATATCTATGCATGAATTTGATGATATAGTATATACATGAGAGGGTAATTTGTAAGGCATCTTATCTGGGTTTTTGGGTTATTTGAATTGCATAGTTTTCTATAGATGTATATTTGTTGACTCTGATGCCCTAGGATTTGGCACTGGTCATTACTTAGGTTGCACTGTTTCACCATCAATCAAAATGAATAATGATTTACTTTAAAGTTTTGCTAAAATTTATATGTTTACATTTGTATCAAGCATACAGATAACTATTGTGATATTTGAATAATTAAATCTGATAGGTATACCCACCTGTAGATGAAAGCTCAAAGTGAAGGACTCAGATCCTTAATACCTTAGTGTTTATTATTGACAGATGCATCTATTGGGACTACAAGATTTAAGAATCAAAGGTTTTATGATTAGTTTTGATCATCTACAATTTTAAACACTAACACATCTTTTGATCATGAGCTTGCGACAACCATTGGATTGTTTGTCTTTGAACTTTATTCACAATTGTGATGTGACATCGCCAAGGATACATGTCACAAGGTCGCAATGTCATGAAGTATAAAGTCCTAACATCTTTTAATAGTGGTAATATGATAGTCATTAGATCATCCTTGATTTGACCAATGCTTATCTTTGACTTGAGCTCCACCTTGGGTCCACCATCTGTCAGGTGTCACACTATCACGATGCCACAAAGGATAAAGGTTTTACCTATTCTCATAGAGGGATCACAACAATCATTAGATTTAAAAGAGATCATACATAGTTTAATGCATGACAAGACTTAGGGAAATTTATTCTATCAGGAACTATAGACTTAGGAAATATTAAAGAGGGACCCGTTAGGCTTAATAACTTAAAAAGAACCTGGCCCCGTCGGACAACTTAACACACAAGACTTAACTTAAAACAAAAAAGGTAATGGATAAAAAGGAATAAGGTAGGGTTTTTCTAATTTAAAAAAAAAATTTAGAACCCTTAGCAAATAAATAAATCATATTTCTAAACTAGGTCATTTTCACAAAATATTGCATTGAAACATGAAAAATGACCAAGAGTGACTCTTTCTGGGGATGATGGGTAACTTGTGCACATGCAAGAACTTAGAATCACTAGTAGAGAAGACCACAAACTTGAAGGCATGACAACTGGAGTGAGCGCTGAGAAAAAACCTATTTACAAGGGCAAACCAGATGAAAAAAAACACACCACACTATTTACAAAGATACAAAATGTACAAAACCTAACTATTGTTCATGGAGAAAAATACCTTGAGCAGAAGTATTTCTTCAGGAACTGTCCATGAACAAGCAATTCCTAAATATCACCAGAGAGCCCTTTGATGATGTATGAGTCTAGGCTCCATTTATCATGAATCAAATATAGTCCTAACTAGATTGGATCAAATTTTCCATGTTTTCCTTTGTCTTCCAACCTAGCATTCCATAGAAACACCAAATCATTTAATTCAAATTTTCTTTCTATAGCTCTCTTTTCATACAATTGCTTCACTTGTAATCACATCTTTGCATTTTTCAAAGATGATTCTCTTATGGTTTCATCCAATTGAATTAAATCTTTGATCCTTAGTTGCATCTCATCTTCTAGATCCTTATCATACAATTGGACAAATTTGTACATCTCCAACAAGTTTTTCTAAGGAATTTGTGTATTTATCCCATACACAAAATCAAAAGGTGCACACCCAATTGCCTTCTTAACAATCACTCTATGGGCCCACATAGCCAGTGGAAATTTTGAGTTCCATGCTTTCTTATTCCTCTCAAGGATCCTTTTAAGAATTTTTATCAAAATCATATTTCTAGATTGTTCTTTCCCATTTCCTTGTAGATGGTATGGGGATGAGTATGACATTTGAATTCACAAACCTCCACATAATTCCTTGTATTTACTAGATCTAAAACACTTTTCATTTTCACACACAATCCTCTCAGGGAAACCAAACCTAGTAACAATGTTATTCAACAAGAAGTTAGTTACCACTTTGCTAGTTGTGTTCCTTATGGGAACAACTTCTACCCACTTTGTAAAATATTCAGTGGAAACTAAGATCCAAGAGTGACCTCCACTTGATTTGTTTATTATTTCTCATATGAAGTCCATTCCCCATTGTTGGAAAGGAGCTTTCACCTCAACTAGTTTTAATGGTACTTTTCCTGAGAATTTTAACTTGCCAGAGAGTCTTTGACGAGAATCACAATGTCTTACCAGCTTCTCAGCACCCTTGAAGGTTGTAGGCCACCAAAATCCTACTCTCAAAATCTTTTGAGCAATATTTTTACCCATGTAATTTCTGCCACAAATTCCTTCATGCATTTCCCTCAGCAAGTTATCAGCTTGATCTTCACTAACACATTTCAACAAAATGCAATCTAGATTCCTTCTCCACAATTTAGATCTGATGATAACATATTTGATTTCTTGTAATTTCAAAGTCATTTTATTGTCATCTAGTCTTGGTAGACATTTCATGTTCTTCAAGTAATAAATGATATCTTGATACCAGATGCATCCATCCATATCACAAGTGCAATCAACTTCCATTTGATTGATCTAATTAGCATCCAAATTAGATTGGGTCATCAATTTTTCTAATCCCTGATCTCTGACCAACTTGATGATCTGAATATCAATGTTAAATTCTTGGATCCTATTTATCCATCTACCTCTTCTTCTAGCTACTTCCTATTGTGAGAAGATGTCTTTGACTGTAGCACTTGGTACAAAAGAAATTACTATTACTCCCATGAGATAGAATCTAAAAGCCTTAATAGCCTTTATAAGTGCATATACCTTCTTTTCATTTATGTCATAATTAAGTTCAACATCTTGTAATGACTTGCTAAAAAATGCAATGGGTTGTTCAAAACCCTCAATATTTTTTTGCAATAACACTACAACAACAATGTGAAAAGAAGCAAAAGAAAATATATGCATTGGAATATTATAATTTGGTGCCTTGATCACAGGTGCATCTTTGATAACCTTCTTAATGTTCTTGAAAGATTCATCAATTTCACCATCCCATTTGATCTTTGACCCTTTCTTGAACATTTTTGAGATAGGTCTACTGATTTTAGAAAAATTTGTAACAAACCTTCTCAAGAAGTTTACCTGGTCGAAGAATGATTAAATTTATTTCACATTTTTTTGCCTTTGAATCTTGTCAATGGTAACTACTCTTTCAAGATCAATTATTACTCCATGCTTTCCAACTAGATGCCCCAATTGTTTTCCCTTAGTCACACCAAATGCACATTTCCTTGAGTTCAAAGAGATACCATATTCTAAGACCCTAACAAATATTTTCTCTAGATGCAGGCAATAGTCTTCTTCCTTCTTAGAGTATGCAGTCAAATCATAATGATATACTACAATAAAATCATTAATGAATTTAGGAAAATGCAACATCCATTGCTCTTTGAAAAGTAGCACCAGCATTTGTCAAGCCAAATGGCATCCTAACATACACACATGTTCCCCAAGGTGTTGTGAAGGTGGTTTTGAACTATTCTAATTCCTTTGCAATCACCTTATTTTAACCAGAGAAACCATCCATCATGCACATCAGATCATAATCATTCACTCTTTGCAGCATGACCTCCATATTAGGCAAGCATTAGTTGTCTTTCAAAGAAGAGATATTCAAATTTCTGAAATCTACACATAACCTGATATATCCATTATTCTTCTTGATAGGCACTAAGTTTGATACCCAAGAAGAATGTCTGATAGGCTTTATAATCCCATCATCTCTCAGCTTCATCAATTCTTCTTGCATCTTAGGTGCCAGGGTAGGATTGATTGGCCTTTGTTTTTTCCTAAAAGGTTTAGCATCTATTTTCAAGGAATAATATGTTGAAATAGATCTTCTCTATAAACCTTTAAATAGTCATAGGACCATGCAAAAACATGCCTATATTTTCTCAATAGCTCAATCAAATCTTTTCTCACCTTTGGAGACATTTATTTTCCAATCTATACCTTCTTAGGTGTTTCCTTTGTACCAAGGTTGATTTCTTCTAAGTCCGTCTAATCTCTCTTTTTTGTATCCATTGGGACTCTATCATTATTATCAAAAATAGTTTCTAAAACAAGCCCCTTAGGAACCTTGTTTGTCTTGAGCTGCAAGACTTCATTTCCAAGGATAGTTTCATTTCCTTCAATGATCTCGACCAAGGCTTCACAATCCAACTCTTGGCCACAATATTGATCTTCACAATTCATATATGTTAGAATATCTTGGTCATCCTCAAAGACCTGTTAGTTTTCAACATTATTCAGTATACTTGGTCTAGTTTGAATTTCAAACTTAGAAATTCCTGCAAAAGTTACATCACTGGGATTGATAGAAATATTAGATAACAAGTCAGCCATTTTATTGTTACTTCTATCCTTCCATACAATATTGAATGCATCAAAGTTTTCAATCATATCCCAAATAGCATTCCTATATTACTTCAATCTTTTATTTTTAGAAGCATAGACTAACCTTACTTTGGATACCACCAATTTAGAGTCACCCACCACATTTAGGCACTTGATTCCATGCTTGTAAGACAATATTAATCCTATCAATAATGCCTCATACTTTGCTATATTATTGGTGCAAGGGAAATTTAATGTGAAGGATAATTTGTAAGTATTCCCATCAGGAGAAATAAATACAATACCTTCTCCTGAACCATCTTGCAATTTTCACTGTCAAAGTACATTATCCATAGGTCACCCTTCTCCAACTTGGCATTAATTTATATAGTGATAAGAGGTAAGACAGGTTCCTTCTCAACTACAGTGACTTCTTCCCTGAAAGCATTAATGTCAGTATCCACAAAACAAGTAGTCTCATTATCAATCTTGTTCAATCATATGGGTAACTCTTGGCTCTCTTTCAACCTTGACATATTTGCCATCAATTTTGAAGCTTGCATAGGATAGATCACATTGCAAACTTCCACCCATAGCAGCACTCCATTTTTCTATACAATAGCATCCCATAATGAGGTGGTATGCTAGGACACTCATAGTCAGTTCCTTATCATGATAAGTTGCAAGTCTATAGGATAGTGCATTAATAGTACCAATAATTGGTACCTCTCTTTCATCCATTGCACAAAATCTACCCTGAATAGTTTCAACCTTTAGACCCAACCTCTCTATGATTTTAAATGGCATTATAGTGTTTTATGCTCTAGAATCTTTCATACAATTTTTCACTGTTCTTCCATTTATTATGATGTTCAAAAAGAATGGATCTATGTTCTCAAGGTAGGAATTTATAGAACTATCCAAATACATTGGTGGTATCTGAGATACCACTCCTTGAACTTCCATTATTTTCTTTGTCTCAACTAGGGGCTCACTTGTGTTACAAACAATATTATTTTTGTCTTGGACATTATCAACCCCTGCTAGGGCTCTATCTTTGCATTTTGGGATCCTCAAAAATTTTGACAAAGGAAATTTAACAGTTATTTGAGACAACATTGATAGCATGTCAATAGGGGTAGAAGAAGGAATTTCAATTTTCATACCTTTAGCATATTTCTTCTTCTCAGATGTAAATGTTGTAGTCATAATTTTTTGTTTTTCATTTTTATCCATTGTATTAACCGGCTTCTCAAATTCCTTTTGGTTATCATTATTTTATACAATAGACATCTTTGCAACTTCAACCCTTTTTGGCTCCCACTTCTTTCCTTTGACATTCTTGACTTTCACAATGTAATCACCCTTTGGTTTATTTCCAATGGGCTCTTTGGAATTTGTATTTTTTATGAACATATCGGCAACCTTACCAATATTATCATTTGATGTCATGCTTTTGGTTTTCACTTGTTCAACCATTTCTACAGTGACCCTGGCAATCTCCTCCTTTGAGGGTCTTCTGAAATTCACTCCCTCTGAGATAGATGTCATGTTACATGCCCCGTCATCAACATTTTCATCATCATAAAAAAATTCTTGATGGAACAATGTTTTATTTTGTCTCTTCAGACATACATCAGTCTCCTCATCATAAATTGCAGAATCTTCTTGATTGATTACACCCAATGTCATCATTTTTTTCTTCCTAATCTAACTTCTCAAGATCTTCATCTTGGTAGGAAGCTATAGATTATGAAACTACACAATGTTTTGAAGATTGGGGTGACTTACAAGCCATACACCAGGGTGTATCTTCCACAACATGCACAAAGGATTTTTGCAGTGGATCATGGATGTTCTTGTCATTATTTCCTTTTGCAGGAGGGGCAATAGGTTTACCATCTTTCGACTAGGTGTTATAAGGTAAATTTTGCAGTCTATTATGCCTATTGAAATTATTGTTAAATGTGGGCTTTTCTATCATAGAAATCTTGTCATTTCTACTATTGGGTGGTTTCAAGTCCTTTAGTGCATTCAAAACCTTATCCAACTTGTCCTCCTCTTATCTCTTGTTCCCCACAATTCTCTGTCTATCCCTCTTATTTCCCCTATTCCCAAATAATTTAGGGTCATCTCTTTTCCCACCCAGTTTTCAAGATATTTTCATGTTGTTTTCAATATTCACAGTAATCCTGAAATCATTCCTGAGAGTTCTTGGTTCTTTATCTCTTAGAAGATATCCAACCTTTCCATCAAAGGCATTAAAGTATATTGTTAGACAAACATTATCATCTAACCTCATAGCTTGAAATAATTTATGCATACCTTTATGGAATCTCATGTTGAATTCAACTGCAAACTCATTCTGATTTTTTTTTATGTTGTTAAATTCATTCAACATGAAACTAGCATTTGGTTTATCACCATACTATTCCTTAAAACATTTTTCAAATGCATCCCATGAATCAATATTGTGATTAGGAAGTCTCTTAAACCAATCCCTAGAATCTTCTACTAAGGATTGAACATACAAATTCACAACCACGTCTTCATGTCACACTTCATACTCATTTAAGATATCTATGAACAATCTGAGATGTTCTTTGTAGTTGATAGTGTTGTTCATAGAAAACTTACTTTCCTTATCTCTTAATTCAATTGGAATAACATTAGGATAACCAGGTATCCCATCAAAACAAATTTTCCTATATCCCTCTAATTGTATAGGTCTTCTTTGAAATCCTAATCCAATGTTTCCACTTGGACCAGAACTAGTTATTATACCCCCACCCATATGTACATTTTACTGTTGTTTAAGGTCATCATTTATTTTAGTGGATGAAGAAGAAAGAATATTATGAACATCATGTTGGAGATTTTCCAGCAAGCCAGTGTTGACTGTATGTTTGTCATTGATGATAGCATATGGTAAGTAGAGTGTGTTGAAGTCTTATGTATAGATCCTTGAGAATATGTTTCCTAGATATGTTATCACCATGATATCATAAGTGTAGAGGTTGATTCTAAGTATAGACAGTTGTGCAATTGTTTGTATCAGTAGTGTTCCTGACAGTGTTACAGACAGAGTTCTATATGTGATTATCAATATGGTTATAATGGAGACTTGCACATTTATATTTGTGTTGTAGACATGTTTGTAAAGATATGTTCATGGACGTAGAGTTGCAGTACAAGTTGAGTTATGATGTTTCTATTTGACAGTCACAGTTTCCTGAGTTTATCTGATGGAGTCGACATTGTTTATATTATTTTAGTACTTGCACCTTTAATTTTGATATGCATGTTTGGTTTCATGTTTGGTGATGAGTTAACAATGTTTGGTTAAGAGTGCATAATACATTTTAGTATGAGAAGAAATTTTTAGTTAATTTGGTGGAGCCAATAGTGTGAAGCAACGCGTCTACTCATATTGTGTTGTGTGCTTGGTTTAGCCATTGGAGATGTTATTCGAGAGTTGTATTGTTTCTCTATTATGATTTCAAGAAGGTTATGATAGCCTAACTTGATTATATCAATTGAAGAAAGCTTATAGCTGGTTAGTTGTGATTGTTGAGCATCGCAAAGAGTTGAAAGAAAAGAGAAGAGCAGAAGGTGTGAAGTAATGAGCCATCAATAGAAGGTCTATGTGACAAAGAAGAGAGTGTATGATATTCATTGGAACTAATCAAGATAGCTGGTCTAATTCACATTTCATCAAATCCAAATATAGTGTGTATCTGTTGTGCAGAAGGTTGCAGCATTCACCATTGGAGCAGTGAGCTCTTGGACAGTGAGTCGTCATCCCTAAAAGGGTTATTTGTAAAAGACTCCTAATAGGGTCTAACCTTTGACCAGGTAATTGTACTTCATGCATTATAAAGATAAACTCCTAATAGGGTTGTAAGATCTTCTAACAAAGATCATTATACTCTAGTGCAGTTTATAGTGGGTGCTAATTCCCATTAGAGTTTTTACCTATTTGGGTTTCCCCATAACAAAAATTGTGGTGTTGTGTTAAGTGTTATCTTATTGTGTATGTGCTCAATGTTCTTCTATACTTAATTGGATAAATAATTGAATCTTATAGATAACTGGTTCACCCCCCCTCCCTCTCATTTATCTCTTGGGGATATTCCTAACAATTGTTATCAGAGCCAAGTGCCTCGAAGAGAAGTTTAACAGCTTGAGGTTGATTAGATGGAATTCTTTAGAAAATAAAGTCCTAAGTTTGATGGAGAGAATTATCTAGACTTGAAGAACAAAATGATGACACATTTACAGTGCATTGGTTTTGAGATTTTTGAAGTAGCTACTCAAGATGTTGTTATTACCTCCCTATCAGATCTTGCAAAAGATGATGCAACTTTGAAGCAAAAGGAATAGTTCACTCAAAATACAATTTCCAAAGAAGCCCTTATCAGTGCCTTATCTAACAGTGAGTTCTCAGAGATCAAGAAAGTAAATAAAGCCTATAGAATATGGAAGTATCTAGAAGACTTATTTAGAGGAGATATCCAATCCAAGAATGTATGCAAAAAGAAATGGAAGAAATAATACAATACATTGGAGATGCTACTTGAAGAGAACATCAGATCCTACAATCAAAGAATTAATGAAGCAGTTGCAGGAATCAAAAACAATGGTGGAGAGATTTCAGAAGAAGACATAATGGATAAATTGATGACTACCTTGACACTAGAATATGAGAGCAAGATAAACATCCTAAATGAGACTATGTAGTCCACAAAAGACTTTAAAAGAGAGACCTTAATTAGCAAGATTTCAACATTTGAGATATCAAGATTGAAGACAGAGCCCAAAAGTGAAATAGCATTCAAAGCCTCAAACCATGGTAAGAAATATTTGAACACTTCTAGTAATTTTGATGATGAATATGATGATAAAGAACTAGATGAATTCATTTCTATGATTGCTAAGAAATAAAGGAAAGGAAAAGGAAAATATGAAGGTCAGTTACCATTCAAATGTTTCTCATGTAACAAGATTGGTCATTTTGCATCTAAGTGTCCTACAAGAGTCAAGAAGTACAAAACTAATTACAAGCCTAAGTACAAAGAATGTTACTATGCTGGAGATGGAGTATCAGATGAAGATTTAGGAGAAGATGAAATAGGATTCATTTCTATTGAAGAGATGGAAAGAATGTGTTAGTCCATTTTCTTGTCACAGCAAAAATCCTTTGAAAATGGCTTGTTCCCTACAAATGTTTGTCATGTTGTCCTGCCATGCCTGTAAGCTAGTTTTAATTTGTGAAGTAAATCCATGAGGTTTTATGGTGTGTGCCCTTAGCCCTGGGTATTCCATGTTGTCACCTAGCTCTAGTCCAAAACACACATGCTGAATCACAAAATCCAGAAAGCTTTTCAAGTTCTAAGGTCTGCAAGAAAATATTTTTAGAATCTACCACAGTGTCAAAAACCCACAATATTTTTGAGAATCCATGATGTTTTCAGTCTGTGTGAAAACCTTGTGTGTTTTTGACCTCATAGTTTCCTATTTGGTGGTGTTCCCTAACTGTGCAGCTGCGATCGGATGGTGGGCTTGGGTCTTCAAGGGCTTTAAATTGATTAGTTATCGCATGATCGCATGTCAAAAATTTCTGACATGCAACCATGCGACCAGTTCCTTCCTTGCACATGGGGCCCATTTGTGGTGTTTGAGCAGTCTGGTGGTCCCACTGGTGGTCATGTGGTGGCCTTTGGTTGGCTATCGCATGATCACATAGCCCTTTTCCTGGCTATGCGATCATGCGACTGGTTAACATGTGTCTGTGGTAGTGAGGTGGCATTTCATTGTGGGGCCCGGTGTCAGAGATTTAGGATCTACGGTCGGCATGTGATCATGAGGAATATTCCTCCCCTTTATGATCATGCACCCACCATTCGATTGGATGCCGATGGGTTTGTTCGTAATGGGGCCGTTTGGGCTAAGGTGTCATCACTTGATCTAATGAGTTGGGTGATGATTTGGACTTGTTAGTGGGCCCGATATTTCTTAGGCAAAATGACAATGCAAAAGAGATCTACGATTGCCCCATGATCCTGAGGAATATTCCTCCCCTTTGTGATCATGCGACCACCGTCTGATGTTCCCAAAAGGTAAGGATTTTTTTCGGTGATGGGTCCAGTGTTAGGTGTTGCGGAGATGGAAGCTTTTCATTGGTCGACGGGTTTGTGACAAGGCATGCGGCAAGGTAAAGGGGGTGAGGTGGCAGTCTTGTTGCCTTGTCGCATGATCACAAGGGCCATCTTTCATCCATGTGATCATGTGACAAGGGTGTCATGTTGGCAGGTAGCGGCAGTGGTTATGCTGGTGGTTAAGGTTCGTGGGTTGTCGCATGTTTGCATAGCCCGTCTCCATGCTATGCGATCATGTGACAACTATTTGGACATTATGGTTGCGGAGTTAAGGTGGGTCCACTATGTGGGTGTTGCTGAGTTGTTCAATTTTGCTTGGTTGTTGACTACTGACTGGACCGGTGACTTTTCAAAGGGGCCCATGACTATTGTGAGATTAAATGTAACCACCCGACCTGCCAAGAAAAGATTAGATCTACGGCTGTGTTTTAAACTTTTGGGGGTAGCCGTTGCAGTTCAAAATTCAAATTTTCCAAGGGTTTGTAGTGATAAGAAGTACTAGTTTAAATGGATTTTCTGGTAGATTTTCTTGCTGGTTTGATGGCGATAGGTGTTGCGATTTGGCTCGAGGGTCTATGTGGCTGATTTGTAGAGGTTGTTTTGTACTTGGAGTGTGGTTTTGTGCTTGAGGTGTATTTGTAGGTGGCTGATTTGACTGATTTTCATGGAATTTCTTGGTTTTCTATCCTGGCTTGCAAATTTTCATAATTGCTGATCTGCTAGAGATTTGTTTTCTCTAGGTTGCTTGTGTTTCCAGCCCCTACAGTAAATTTCTTGATCGTTTCAGTTGGTCTAGTGGTTTTAGCCCTAGCCCTAGCTGTCTGTAGCTTGTTGCAACCTATTTTGGGTTTCCAAGGTAGCTAGTGGTATAAGTGGTCAAAATTTTGACTTTGTAAGGGTTCCAGCTTTGAAGTTCTGAAGTGTTCCTAGTCCTAGATCCAAGATTGTAACACTTTTGCATTCGGTATTCTATTGATGATAGAGAAAAATTTGTAGGTCCAAGCTATAATTTGCAAGCTTGACTCCTCTGGATTGATTGTTTACACTTAAGGATTCTTCATACTTAATACAAGTACATGACTCTTATCTCTCCTTTGTGTCAACTTAGATAGATTCTGAACTTTCTAGTCCTCTGCATATTGTTTTATGTATATGTATCCATTCTTGAGTTCTAATCCAAGATTAGATGAAATGATGCTTTAGATGGGACATAGATCTATCTTATTGTCTATGTAAGGATATCTCATAAGTAGTAAAGGGGATTGTAGGTGTGTTTATGGCTTGGAATCTCAGCTATTGTCTGGTGTGTGTAGCATTCATGTTCTAGGAGATCTTGCCCAATGGATGAGGCACTGGCCTAAATGACTATCTCTTTATCAACAAATATTGATTGTTGTTGTTATGATCCCAAAAGCATAAGTTAAGAACCATCCTTTTAAGTTTTGAGTATTTGGTTGTATGTGGTTCTACCCATAGTAATGGAGAGTCAATGAGTCTATGGTTAACACTTAGTACTTTCTTACTATCCTATTATCTATTATTCAAACCTAGTTCTTGGTGTATGAAGTATATTTTATACTAGGTTAGGTGCACCCACCTTGGTTTTGCAGAGCCAGAAGTAGAAGAGGGCATATTAAGTCCCTATAGTTGGTCCAATTGCCTTGTAGAGCTCCCACACTTGGAACTAACCATTCCTAATATCAGTCTCAAGGTACATTGGTAGCCTATTAGAGCATAAGCATCATTTTGGACACCAACAGAATGTTTGATGAAATGGATAAGGAAGATGAGAGGAAAGCACAAGAGCTAGCATTGATTTCACAAGCAGACATCGGGACTGACTAGATGATTGAAAATAGTTGTTCACATCACATGACAAGAGAAAAAGATAGATTTGTTCATTTGGATAAGTACAAAGGTGGCATGGTTAGATTTTAAGACAACACTCCTAAACCTATCATAGGTAGAGGAGCTACCACTTTGGATGGAAAGAATAACACTGATGATGTTCTATATGTTGATGGTTTGCAACATAACTTACTTAGTGTTGGACAGTTGCTTGACAAAGGATATCAGTTGGAATTCAAAAACAACAAGTGCATCATTAATAACAAATAAGGAGAAATGATTGCATCAGGTTCAAAGACTAAAGGTAATGTTTTTCAACTTAATTTATAAGCAACTTGTTTTTTTGCTAAAGTAGATGACAGTTGGTTATGGCACAAAAGACTATGTCACATCAATTTTGACAATATAGTAAAGATAAGTAATGTAAAGGTAGTAAGAGACCTCCCTAGTATTGAAAAACTAGTTGATACAATATGCAGGGAATGTGTGATGGGAAAGCATGTAAGGAATTCATTCAGAAGCAAGCACAATTCTACAGAGAACAAATTGGATCTAGTGCATACAAACTTATGTGGACCAACTCAAACAAGATCATACTATGGTGAAAGGTACTTTTTTTTTTTTTTTGATGATTATTCTAGAATGATGTGGGTTATGTTCTTAAGAGATAAATCTAAAGAATTTGAGAAGTTCAATATATTCAAAGTTAAAGTTGAAAATGAGTGTGGATTAAAGATAAAATGTATGAGATCAGACAGAGGATGAGAATTCACCTCTGACAGATTTTATGAGTATTGTGAAGAACGTGGGATAAAGAGATAGCTAAGTGCACCTAGAACCCCTCAGCAGAATGGAATTGAAAAAAGGAGAAATAGGATCACACTTGACACAACACGCACTATCATGATTGAAGGAAAAGTTGCACACACCTATTGGAGAGATGCAGTCAATACAACAGTCTATACTATCAATAGAATTCAATTAAGGCCAAGTGTAGAAAAGACACCTTATGAGCCATGGTTTGGTAATGTACCTACAGTAAAATAAATCAGAATCTTTGGAAGCAAGTGCTACATCAAGAGAGATGAAGCTATTGGCAAGTTTGATGCAAGAAGTGATGAAGGTATTTTTCTTGGTTAGTCTCCTAAAAGAAAAGCTTATAGATGTTTTAACTTGAGATTGAAGAAGATCATTGAAAGTGCTCATGTAAAGATTGATGAAAATTTTATGATTCAAGAAAGATATCATGATTATGCACCTATGATTGAAGAATAACCTAGATCAACCAGTAGAGAAGTAGTTTTTTAAGAAATGTTTGACAGCATTGATGTTTTATTCAATGATCCTGAAACAAGTGGAGAAGAATCATAGAAGGTAGATGAGAGAGTCACACCTAATGTTCCAAATTTCACATCTAGATACCATTCAAAATAAGATATCATTGGAGATTAGAAAAGCAAAGTCATGACAAGATAAAAAGCAAAAAGTTCAACAATTGATGAAGCAATATGTTTACTTTCACAATTTGAACCCTTAAGTGTTGATGATGCATGTAATGATTCAGATTGGAATGAAGCAATGAAAGAAGAGCTAGATCAGATAATTAAGAATGATACATGGGAATTGGTCCCTAGACTTAGTGACAAGAATGTGATCAGAACCAAGTGGATATTCAGAAACAAGATGAATGAAGATGGTATAGTAGTAAGGAACAAAGCTAGACTAGTATGTAAAGGATATGTGCAAAGAGAAGGAATTGATGACTCAAATACATTTTCCCCTAAAAAAAGAATGGAAGCCATAAAGTTATTTCTAGCCTATGCTACATTCAAAGACTTCAAAGTATATCAGATGGATGTCAATTTAGCATTCTTGAATGGAGAGTTGAAGGAAGAAGTATACATAGAGCAACCTGAAGGATTTACTTTATGAAACAAACTTGATATGGTATGTAGACAGAAGAAATCCCTCTATGAACTTAAGCAAGCCCCTAGAGAATGGTATGAAAGACTAGATGGTTACTTAACTAAGATTGGATTTAAGAAAGGAGCAGCACATTGTAACTTATTCATAAGAGAGACACCTAAAGAACTACTAATAGTTTCTATTTTTGTTGATGACATTATTTTTGGAGGTAATGACGACCTTAGTGGAGAAATTACTAAAGAGATGTAGAGAAAATTTGAAATGAGCATGATTGGACCTATCAAGTACTTTTTGGGATTGAATGTGCAGCAGACAGACAAAGGTATTTTCATTAATCAATCTAAGTATATGAAATAGATATTGAAGAAATTCAAGATGGATGATTGCAAGCTAGCAAGTACCCCTATGGTAATAGGAAGTGAGCTTTCAAAGGATGATGATTCTACAGCAATTGAAAAGACTCTATATAAGTCTATGATTGGTAAACTCATATATCTTACTCAATCTAGACTAGATATTTCTAATGTAGTTGGTATTGTTGGAAGATTTCTAGCTAAACCTAAACAAAGTCATCTTATGGTAGGAAAAAGGATATTCAAATATTTGAAAGGAACTATAGACTATGGTTTATGGTATCCTAACTCAGAGAATGTAGAGCTTCATGTGTATACAAATGAATATTGGGCAGGTTGTGTGGATGATAGAAAGAGTACCTCAGGAGGAGCAGTATTTCTTGGAGATAGAATTGCTACTTGGACAAGCAAGAAGTAGAATTGTATTTCTCAGTCCACAGCAAAAACAAAGTATCTTAGGGAGAAGCTGGGAGTAATCCCCTTCCCTAGATCTGATTAGATTTTGTAGTAATGCATTAGTCCTAAGTGATTGATGAATGGTTTACTACTCTACCTCATGAGTAGAACATGTTCTTATTTTTTTTTGGTGCCCTTTTCCATTGATGTCAAAGGGGGATTAAATATATAGTCCTAAAAAACAAGCAGGAGGAGCATGAAGTAAGGGGGAGTATATAGTAAGAAGATGTAGTAGTTGGAGAGTTCATCCTTGGAGGAGTTTTGTTGAGGAAATGGAGAATGTTATAAAATAATTGTATGTTTGGATTGGTGGTTTTTTTCATTCCATATGTTGTCATCAATGCCAAAGGGGGAGATTGTTGGAGATTTTCCAGCAAGCCAATGTTGACGGTATGTTTGTCATTGATGACAACATATGGTAAGTAGCTTGCTTTGAAGTCTTATGTATGGAACCTTGAGCATATGTTGCCTAAATATGTTATCAGCATGATATCATAAGCACAAAGGTTGATTCTGAGTACAGACAGTTGTCTAGCTATTTGTATCAGTAGTGTTCCTGACAATGTTACAGACAAAGTTCTATATGTGATTATCAGTATGGTTATAATGGAGACTTGCACATTTATATTTGTATTTTAGACATGTTTTTGAAGCTATGTTCATGGATGTAGAGTTGGTTGTGCAATACAAGCTGAGTTATGATGTTTCTATTTGACAGACACAGTTTCCCGAGTTGATCTGATGGAGCCAACATTGTTTATATTATTTTAGTAGTTGCGCCTATCATTTTGATATGTGTGTTTGCTTTCATGTTTGGTGATGAGTTAAGAATGTTTTTTTAAGAGTGCATAACATATTTTAGCATGAGAAGAAATTTTTAGTTAATTTGGTGGAGCTGACAGTGTGAAGCGACGCATCTACTCATATTGGGTTGTGTGGTCCTATTTGTGTTGCGTGCTTGGTTTAGCCATTTTAGATGTTATTGGAGAGTTGTGTTGTTTCTCTATTATTATTTCAAGAAGGTTTTGATAGGCTGACTTGATTATATCATTTGGAGAAAGATACTTATAGCCGATGAGTTGTGATCACTAAGCATGGCAGAGAGTTGAAAGAAAAGAGTAGAGTAGAAGGTGTGAAGTATTGAGCCATCAGTAGAAGGTCTATGTGACAAAGAAGAGAGTGTATGCTATTCATTGGAACTAATCAAGATAGCTGGTCTAATTCATAGTTCATCAAATTCAAATATAGTGTGTATCTATTGTGCAGAAGGTTGTTGCCTTCACCATTGGAGCAGTGAGCTCTTGGACAGTGAGTCCTCACCCCTAACAAGGTTATTTGTAAAAGACTCCTAACAGGGTCTGACCTTTGACCAGGTCATTATTCTTCATGCATTATAAAGATCAACTTTTAATAGGGTTGTGAGATCTTCTAACAGGGATCATTATACTCTAGTGTAGTTTATAGTGGGTTTCCCCATAACCAAAATTGTGGTGTTGTGTTAAGTGTTATCATATTGTGTATGTGCTCAATGTTCTTCTGTACTTAATTGGATAAATAATTGAATCTTGTAGATAACTGAGTCACCCCCCCCTCTCTCAGTTATCTCTTGGGACATTCCTAACACATCAAGCTTACCAAGTGAGGCATCTTGAGTGGTTCTAGATGGCATACCTATTTCATTTGTGTATGGTCTAGAACTATCTGCAGATGATGATTTCAAGAATTATATCTTACTTCTTGTTTCTACAATAGATGCTTCAACCTCATATTTGTCTAATTCCTTTACTAAGTAATCTCTTTCTTCTCTTCTTGTTTCCATCTCTATGTCAAAACTTGAAACAGGTCGTGGAACCTTTTGCTTGATCACAGGCTCATTTATTTTTATCACAACCACCTTTTTCTTACCCTTGTTGTTGTCAACAATAGTAGGCTTCACAGACTGATTCTCTTCCTTTTCTTTGGGCTAAGTCATATAAATTTGCACTTGCCTAATCACAAGACCTTCATTTTCAAATTCATGGTCCTATAATAGACATTCTTTCTCACTTCTTAGGGAAGCAAGGCCACTAAAGAGGTCAGGTTGTAAATTTCTAGGAGGAGAGGAAAATATTATGTTCCTTTCCTTAAACTCATCAATTTTTCTAAGCATGGACTCTCTTCCATTAGATAATTCATGGTCTCTTCCTCTCTCTCTTTCTGTAATCTTTTATATATTGCATCTTGTATTGCTAGCTATAATCTTAATACACCCAAATCAGTTGGATCGATCATAAAATCATCAGAGCTCGATGATACATTCATATCAGTAATATTTTTGTATGGGAAATGGACCTATCTTGGTTCCATTAGTTGTTTCTTAGAAATAAGATCATCTTGAATATATAAACCTGACACATGGCTTTTTCCTCCCACTCTCACATTCTGATTTATAGGAGGTATAACTTTGTCTTGATATAATACCTCTGGTGTATCATAGAAATTATCTCCAGAGATACCACAATCATATTTTGAAATTTTCTATATAGATTCATTTTCATTGGCAGATGTGTGTAATACCCCATCTCCTTCATTATTTTGTTCTCTCACAAGTGCACTCATAGACATACCACCTTTTCTAAGCCAATTTTTCTTTCTTGGCTGAGGTAACTCTTCTAGATTTACTTCTACATGTTTCCTAACAAAATCCCTCATGTTCTTTCTTTTATCCATGGTTTGCAACTTGTTAATACACACTATTTCTAACCCTTTGAGTTGCCACCCACGTTAATGGGAATCTTTTGATAGACAAACCTTGAGAATCTAAATAAAACTTCAAATTGTACATGAGAAACATAGAATCTTAGATAGACTAAAACACATGAATAGAATGACCTGTAAGAACACTTTTTACCAACCCAAAAAGCACCGGTCTGACAAGTACTACACTATCTATAGTACATTCCCTAGCACAATCACTATTTTGTTAGCTACTAATTCAATAAATTTTGAATAACCAAAAGACAAAAAACAAAATACACCTACAGATCATCTATTTCCCATGATCAAAGTACCTTATCTGACCTTGGGCCAACTAAAAAGGCAACAATAAATTTCATCTACACTTTTGGCTCTGCAAAACCAAGGTGGGTACACCTAGAATTTGACACTTTTCCTTACAACTTCTTATTTACAAACCCCATTAAAGAAAATTTAGTCATTTAACACTTCTTTTACTAAATGACACAAAATAAATCATAGAGTAGCCAACAATGTACCTATTTGATCACATTTTTAAGACATGACCATTCTTTAATCCTTTCTTTCTTTCTTTTAATGATTTAAATTTGATTTTGATTTTGACTTTTACCATGAACAGTATTAGAACATTGGCCTGATTGTTTAAATACTGACTAGTTCCTTATCCATTAGTTATTATCACAGAGTCATAGAGATATAATGAGGATTATGACCTATTTTCTCACTTTGTAAGTAAATATATCAGTTGTTATCAGAAAACCCTATACTTATTAATATCCTTTACTATATTTTGTGATCCTATAAAATCATAGAAGCATTTTAATCAGTTCCATGAACCAATAGAAGCAATGAAATGACATACAACCTAAAAGAGTTATAAATGAAATTCAAGACTTGCTCAAATATTCATAAAATCAATAAAATAGTAATAAAAGGAGACAAGATTTTTGACACAAATATTCTTGCAATGCTCTTTGTATTAATCTCTTTGAGAAAGATACACACTATAATTTTCTATAAAAAATTTCTAAATAACTCAAAGACAGACTAACAAATTTCTTCATTAAATCTTGGAATCAAAATATATAGACATCAATATTTTGTCACTGTACACTGTATGGACTGACCTACTAAGATACAAAAGCATTTTCAAAAGTCAAAATTCAAACCCTTCTTCCCAGTCTTGGAAACCCTTTATAGAATAGGGTTGCAACAAGATTAAGAACATGGGAAGTTACACATGTCACATTAGAATTGATTATACATTACTTTTTCACAATATGAAAAAAGGTCACTTTCAAAAATTCTCTTCTAACATAAAAGTAGGCAGCCACAGAAATAGGAGCTATTGGAATTAGGAGAGATAGGGTACTAAGAGGGGAGGGGTGAATCAGTGCCCACAAAAACTTTAACATATCAACCTTTCAGATCTACAATAGCAAATAGTAGTAACCTTGCAAAATAGCTTGTATCTAATGCATGTATCATTCATCCATTTAACTTGTGAAAATAAACAACATGAAATCAACAATATAACAGTCCCATAACACAAGTATTCTGGTAACGTAGAAACCCTTGTTAGAAGGTAAAAGTTAGAGTGGGGATGACACCCACAAATTCTTCACTACTGCAGATAGAAAAGGTTTGCCTATTAGGGCTACAAGTTTTGATCACTTATGGTGATCTTACCTTGTTAGGAGTGTATCATCTTAAAATGGAAGCACTTCCATGTTAAGAGCATTTATCCCTCCGAGTGAGTAGTATGGGTCATGTCAAGCACTTGGAATCAGCTCTTTTCTTGGATCATACTTGTTCTCCTCATTCTGCTTCTATTTGCCCCTGATTTTCACTCCAATCTACATTTCCTAGCATTCTGGGTCAGGATCCTAAAGTTTTTTACCATAAGGTCAAAGTCAACTTTATGGGGTCAAAGTCAACCTTGACCCTAAGCTAGTCAAGATCAACCTTGATCCTAACCTGGTGAGATACAACCTCATCCTTGACCTCCTATTCAGATTTCAAGTTTCTTTGATTTTTGGGTGTCGAGTTTCGGGGATATTTGTTTTCCCATCTTCGAGTCAGCCATTTCAGGTTTCAAAATGGTAAATCTTTAAATTGCATTTAATCTAGGTATATTTTCTAAAGATTAGGACCTAATTGGGATTTAATTCTCCAAGGTGGCCCCTCTAGTGGATTGTGCCCTAGTTCACTATAAAAGGAGGCCTTCCTCTCTCATTTTCACATCTCATCTCATTCTATCATGCTCAAGCACTCTCAAGAAAGGTGATCAAGCAAGCATCCATTCAAGCAGTCAAGTCTTCTTCTCCATCTAAGATCTCCATTGAAGATCAAGGATTCAAGCATTCAAGCCTTTGAAGGGATTTGGTTCAAGTATTCAAGATTCATCATTCAAACCCTAGATCTAGCCATCATGATGGTGTGATCTTCCTTCAAGATCCTCTTGTCCATCTTCAAGATCCATTCATTCTTCTATCAAGGTGGATTCCAAGCATACAATCATGGAGGTTTGATTTTACCATTGTTATGTTCAATCTTTCATATCAATATACTTGTTTACATTCGAAATACAATTACATATCTATCGAATTGCATAGCTTCATTGTTAGATCCATTTCTACTACTTGCTAGCATTCTTATTTCAATTTCAATATTAAGGTTAATTCCAAACTAGGGTTTGACCAAGGCAAACCCCTCAAACAAACAAAAAAAACCCTTTTTTTCTTGCAGGTACAGGTGTGGAATTTTGGATCTGAGAGCGGATTTGGATACCCTTTTCGGTGAACTTCCTGTATCTGCAAACAAAGTCAAAATTGACCTTCAAACAAAGAATGTAGCCTTTGACCTTTTATGAGGATCAAAGACTACCTGTCAATGAAAAGACAAAAGATTTTTGGGTTTTCTTCATCTTGGCATTTCTAATCCAAAATAGGTTGTAGAATTGCTTGAAAGTACACACAGACATCAGAAATTGGCATTTTCTAGATTTTCCCTAATTTGAGGTTAGTACTTGTATTATTCTAAATTTCAAACATACCTATCCATAGGGAAATATTGGGTTTTTCTCTCTCTTTCATATTCTCCATAGATTGATTCGATTGTGTATTAACCTTTTGGTTGATCAAATTGGATCTCTCTTTTGGGAATTTGGATTTAGGAGTGGATCTCATATTTCCCCCATACACATTACACATTACATTACACACATTTAAATAGAGGTGATTCCATCTTACCTCTATTCATTTTGGTGAACCCGACTAGCTTACTCTCTTTCTTTTTGGTGTTAGATTTTAGATCTTTTCTTGCATTTAGATTAGATCTAGTTTATGTTGTTGCATTCAAAAATACAAAAAAATCTATATATTCAATAAAACCCAAAAAAAATTCTTGCATTTCATTTTCTATGGAAATTGTTAAGATGCTTTGGTGTGTAGTTATGTTCTTTATTACTCTTCTTTTAGCATCTCTTTATAATACCTATGATGTTTATGAGAGTAGCATTCACTTCATTATGTTGATGACCCTTCACTTTTCTTTTGCTTATGCTTTTATGAAGTTGACCGACACTAGTCTGCCTACATTTAAAACCTTCATTAAAGATTTATGTGGTAGCCTTATTAATCTTTTGGATTATGTGAAGAATTTGGTAGATGATACACCATCTCCTAATCTTCCTAATCCTAATCTTATCAATCCTAATCCTAATCCTATCAATCCTAATCCTAATCCTATCAATCCTAATCTTAATCCTATCAATCCTAATCCTAATATTCCTAATCCTAATTCGATACCTAAACCTCCATCTAGTCATCCTCGTTCTTCCCATACTTATGATGGGATTCAAGCTATAGTTCAGGATGCGGATGTGCAAGATTTCTTTGATTTACCTTCTCCTCTGATTCATGATGATATTAAAGGAAAGGGTAAAGAAACTTCTTCCAAACCTATTATCCCACCTTATGCAGCCTTTACTCATGAACATGATAAACAATCACCTCCTATAGAAGCTTTACATAATATGTACACTACTGGATATAATATGGTGACTAAACAAGGTTATAAAAGTTTAGGGCTAGGAATTAATGAGCATGGTATTAGGTTTCCAATTCATATACCCCCTAAACCGGATATGTATGGTGTTGGTTGTTCAAGATCTCAAGTTAAGGTAGGTGATGCGATAACATTTTCCTCCTCTTCATATTATTCTCCCCACACCTATCTTAAATAACCCTAATACTCGTCAAGAAGTGGCTAAGAAGGTATATGTTGAGCTAATGAATTCTAAGAAGGAAATATTTAGACCTATGTCAATAGATGCTTTATACAAATACAAATGTCCTTTTCATTATAGTAACAAACATCTACTTGCTGATTGTAAACATTTCAATTTATATGTTAGAGAAAGAGCTACTTTAGGAATTATATCTCACTCTCGTGCAGTTTTACAATTCCTTCATAATTTTGATATAGGGGATTCCCCTCCTTTAGATATAATATAGATGTTCTTCCCCTCTTGTCTCATGATTAGGGGCAAGAGGTGTATCTTCATCTAGTCTCCTAGAATCCATTAGGTCTTTTATTGGGGGCTTAATTGGTATTCTTTCTCTCCTATTTTTCTATGGCTTTGCATTATGTTTTTAATCATCCATAGAATCTATCCTTTCTTTTCAAGATATCTTTTCTAAGACATTTGTTTGGAAAAGGTATCCCTTGTCTCTATTTCTAGGGGGCAAGGTACCTCTTTCTTTCTCTTTGTCTAGGGAACTGCTTTCCTTAGCTTAGTGGTATTTGTTTATATTGTAACATTATTTCAACATATTGATAGATGTTCTGACTATGGATAACCTTTTTATATGAGAAGTTGTTGTCCTAAGTTGTCACTTCTTCTCTATTTTGCAAATTATGTTCTTTATAAACTCTCACCCTTGCTTTGGTGTTAGAGTTGTTTCCATCATTCCAAAGATTCCTCTTCCTCTTGTTTGTAGGGGGCTTGATGATTGAATCTTTCTTCCCGCTATTGAAAGATGATATTTTATCTAAAGCACTCCTCTTTGGTGGGGGTCTTGTTGATAAGATATCTTTCTTGGAGGATCATTTTTCCATGAGTGACATATCATTTTCATGATTATCTATATTCTTGGATGTAGGGATCAATATCCCTCACTCAGGATATGGTGTACATTGTTGTAAACAGGATATCTCCTTGAATTGTGAAGTAGGTATCCTCTTCCATTCTTGTTCCTACACTTGGGGGGAAAGGATGCCATCTCCTTCTATCTTTTCGGGATTCACCTCTTTCCTTGGGTAAGTAGTATTTATCTATTATATGATATCCAATCATACATAAAAATTTTGGTTTGCATTGAGGATCTTTGTCCTTGATCACAACCTATTTTGTTGTTTGACATTGGGTTTCCATGGTTGATATATCTATCACCTTGGAAATTGAATAGTGTGCTATCCCTCATAAGGGTTACTTTCTTTTCACTTCTTGCATAATATCTCTTTACATTCATCCCTTCCATGGCCTCATTGGAGTTGTGACCTTCTTGGATTGGACTAGGTGTTGTTTGTGGATATTGTCTTGATGCTAAAGAAGGCTTTATCCTTGTTCTTTTCTTTCCTTAACATGTCAAAATAGTATGTTTTTGCCATATTAAGGAGGGGGGCATATATAGGTCCTCCCTTGTACTATAGTTTTTTTTATTTTTACATGCTAAATCTTGGAAGGTAATGCACATAAGTTGCTAAATCCTGAAAAGACACGCATTTATATGCTAAATCTTTCGATGGTAACACACATTAGTTGCTAAATCCTGAGGAGACACACATTTTTAAAAATTTTCAATATGCTAAATCCTGAAGGGACATGCATTTCCAATTTCAAATATGCTAAATCTTGGAAGGTAACACACATAAGTTGCTAAATCCTGAAAAGACACGCACCTATATGCTAAATCTTCTAAAGGTAACACACATAAGTTGCTAAATCCTGAGGAGACATGCATTTCATATTCATACTGATACAAGAAGGTGGATCTATGAGTATACCAAAAGCTGTCAGAAGATGCATTACAATTGCAAGTACATTTTATGGGTGAACCTGTTGGGCTCTCCCTCTAGGGTGATTCATCATAAGGTGGGCATCTAACTAGGCAATGTAATTGTTAGTCCATTTTCCAGTTAATGCAAAATCCTATGAAAATGGCCTCTTCCCTACAAATGTTTTTGTAAAGTGTCCTACCCTATGCTCTTAAATGTGTCACCTTGCTCCAGTCTAAGATGCACGTGCTGAATTGCAAAATCCAGAAAGTTATTTAAGTTTTAAGGTTTGTAGGAAACAAATTTTTAAAATCTGCCATAGTGTCGAAAACCCACAGTGTTTTTGAAAATCCATGATGTTTTCGGTCTGTGTGAAAACCTTCATTATTTTCAACCTTGTGCCATCCAGCTTTTGTGCGCTTATCTTTTGGCGTCAGAAACTTTGTGTGTTTTTTATCTTTTCCACTGAAAACCTTGTGTGTTTTCGACCCCGCATTTCTGCCCTATTTGTCGGCATTCTCTAACTGCGCAAGTCCAACTAGATGGTGGGCCCGGGTCTTCAAAGGTTTCAAAATGATTGGTTGTCACATGGCCGCATGTCAAACTATTCTGACATGCGATCATGCGACCGCTTGCCACCTGTCCATGTGGGTCCCAGTTCTTAGCGGTGTTCAGATGCCTGTCGGTTAAGTCTTCATTCCGTGACCTGGTGACTTGCAGTTATCTCTTGGTCATTGATTCCTTGTGGTTAAGCCCTTAACATCTAGTGACTTGGCTGGCGGTTTTCCTTGCCTTTGTCGCGCAGTCACGTAATGGTGGGCCTAGGTTTTCAAAGCTCAGATTTAACTAGTTGTCGCATGATCGCATGTTAGAATTTTTTGACATGCGACCATGTGACAAGGCTCTTTCCTTGGCTGGTGGTCCCATTGGCAGTCATGTGCGGCCTTTGGTTGGCTATCGCATGATCACATAGCCCAGTTTCTGGCTATGCGATCATGTGACTGGTTGACATGTGTTTGTGGCAGTGAGGTGGCATTTCATTAGTGGGCCCAGGAGATCCAGACAGAAGGGTGACATGGTAGATCCTATGGTTGGTGCATGATCTCATGGGAGGTTTCAAGCCCATGCAATCATGCGCCCATCGTTCAATTTTGAGGGCCTATTTCTAGATGGGTCAACGGTCCCTGTGCTTGTTTTTGATTGGTTGATGTGGTGGTGACTTGGTAGATGGTCAGTAGGGGCCAAGACATAATGCTAACAGTTTGTTGCATGTTCTCATAGCCTTTTTCAAGGCTATGAGATCATGCGACTAACCCCCAAACTTAGCGATGGCAGTTATGCAATGGTCAAGAGTTGAAGCGTGTCGCATGTTCACATAGCACATCTCCTAGCTATGCAATCATGTGACAAACCCCTTGTGTCATTGTTGTGGAGTTAGTAGGTGGTTCTATGTGTCAGCTCTTGCTGAAGTGGTTTTTTCTCATTGGCCGAAAGGGTTGGTGGCAGGTTAGTTGACATAGGAGAATGATAAAATATGAAGGTCTTCTTACCAAATATAGTGACATGCATGTGTTTCATTGGTCTTGCTGGATGTTGTCGCATGATCACATAGTAGGGTTTCTTCCCTTGCGATCATGCGACCAAGCATAAAATGGAGCCAGGATTCTTGTAGCGGTGAAGTTTATGACTGCGTGATTTTGTGACTAGGGATGAATGGTCAAGTTGTTGAGCCTGGGAAAGCCATTTCTTTGCAAATTTGAATATCAAAAAGACTTTCCAACCATAGGAACTAGTATTGAATGCTTGCATGGCCAGATTTGACTAGTTTGGTGGAGATGGCTATTACGATGTGACCCAAGGTTCCTGTGGTTGATTGCATGATTGTTTTGTACCTAGTGAAGGATAGATTTTTTCGCTCGAGGCTTTTTGCAAGCTGGTGCTAATTTTCCCTCTAGTGGTTTTTTGAAATTTTACTATGGTTAGCCGTTGTAACCCTGGCCCTAGCTTTCCGTAGCTTGTTGCAACCTATTTTGGGTTTCCAAGGTAGCTAGTGGTATATATTGCAAGATTTTTGACTTGTCAAGGGTTCTGAATTTCATCAGTTCCAGTGGTTCCAATTTTCTTGATGGTTTTGGCTCCATGCTGAAGGATCCTTTTCCTGTAGATCTTTCTCTTCTTCTTTTCATATAGAGTGTTCCTCTTTCTCTTGTTGGTTTTGAGAACACAATACATATTGTAAGTGACTTGTCTTATGTATGAGAAGTTAATATACTCTTACTATTGTCAAGCTATCTCCATTTGAATTCTGAACTCATTAGTCATGCATCAAGGATGTCTAGTTTTTCTACTTTGCATTGCCTGAGAGCTTGTGGGTGGAGTTGTCTTCACAGAGATAACTGGTTCAGGGTTAGTATTCATGTATGTATGAGCTGAAATATCAAGGATAGGTCATGCTTGTCTTCCTGTGGATGCTGGTTAATGTATTATCTATTCATAGGTCTCTTCTAAGGGGAGGGTCAAAATCCTTTGATGGGTAATAACATATTTGAATACACAGGTGGGAACTAAGTTGAGGTTTGGTCATGGTGTGTGATTGATATCAGGCATCAACACATAGAGCATATTGTGTTCTTGTTTCATAGTTTTCTCTTGCAATAAGGTGTTTGACTCTGTGGCCCATTAGATAAGGCACTAGTCTATGAAAGACTTAGGGTATCTTAGGGGTCCCTTCAAACTCATTTTAAAATCTTTTCCCTTCAGCTCCACCCTTTCCCTTTCTTGTTGTTAGGATAGGTCTCTAGCTTTCAATCTCATTCCATGCAAGTAGGGCTATTGCATGAGATTTTCTATCATCAAGGTACAGGATACCTATAGGAGATTGATTTCTATTCCACATTAATCTATCTGTAGGTCTTTGGTTTGTCATGAGGTGTCTTGAATGTGCAGATAAGGCAATACCCACCTGAGTGATTGTGGAGCTCTAAGAAGGAGGATGTTCTCTATCCTCATCAATTGGACTATTTCCTTGTCAAACTTGAGTGTCTAACCGAGATCTAAGCCCAACTATTTGCTTCAAATTTGGTCCTGCAAGAAAAAGCTCCAACAAAATGGTGACTCTACTGGGGAGGCCATTGGAAAGAGTTAAATACAAAAACAAAGTGTTTTCTGATATTTTCTCACCTAGTTGTGAGTGGCGGCTCTGATTTTTCTCTGTTTGATCAGTGCATTTTCTAATAAATAGTGTGTATACCTAGTGTAGTTTTGTGTTGGTTGGAAGAAGAAATAATAAATTATTTTTCTCTCAAGGAGGTGGCGACTTTACATGACAAAGTTATCTGATGGAGTTTCAAGATGAGCTCAAGATCTGCCTTGCCTTCTAGTCAATAAGGTCTTCTGCTGCAAGACTCCCAGGTACTTCTCAAGTTTCAAATGTTCCTTATAAAGTGATCAAGCACTAAAAGAAGGATAAGGTGTGAGTAGAGGTTAGCATACTTCAAGTTTTCAGTTGTAGTTTAGCAAAATTATATGGAAGTATTGCATTAAGTTTAATGGATAAGTTGAATAAGGAGTTGGCTTTCCTTAAGGAGGGCATCCTTAGGGATTGCATAAGATTAGTAAGATTAAAAGTGGGAAGTAGAAAGGATTTATCCATATCCTTGTTCTATGATAGGTTTTGTGAAGTATATGATGAGCTTCCTAAGGATGTTGAGTTTCTTGAATCTGACTTCATTGGTTTATTCTTGGATCTTTGTTTTCTTGAATCAACCAATTGGTCAAATGCCTTGTGGGAAGAGCATTATATATGTATCAGGGATTGGGTACTTGGTGATGGTAGTCTTGAACTTGAGGATGCACTTGGGGCTTTTCTCATTAGTGCTGATATTGAGAATGATGGAAGTTATGAAGGAGATCTGTCAAGTGATGACACTCTTTCTTGCAATCATGAGAGTGATCCATTTTCTTAATATGGGGTAGAAAGTCTTTGCAATCAGTCAGATAAAAAAGAGGATTGGATAGATGAAGGTATTGTTGATGATTGTATGGCAGAGGATGATGTTCTTGAGGATAGTTGTTCACTTCATAGTGAACAAATTTTAGACCTCTTGTCTTGTGAATATCTTAGATATTCAGGGAGGGATGTTTCTGAGTTCTTACATCCAGCACACATTGATTTTGATATGGAACATGAGTCAATGGGATCTGACTTTGACATGTGTGCCTCTTCTCCCCTTCTTACCCTAGCACCACCAGGTAGCAACCCTATTATATATGATGTGTCAGATGATGAGGTTGCCAGTATTTTCTCAGTTTCAAGTGACTCAGTGGTCCCTGATATTATTTTGAGTACTAATTGGAAAAGTTGTGTGGATTATGAATCCTCTTCTTATTTTGAATCTTTTTCTAAGCCATGGAAGGATGGATATAAGTTTGATCAGTCACATGGAAGAAAAATTTTTAGTTTGTCTCTGATTTGTAGAGATGAAAATTTTTTGTTTGACAGAGGCAACTATTGATCATAATTTTGGGGCCTTGAGCCTGGTTGTAAATATTGTAAACTTTGTATAGTTTTCCCTTTTCCTGTTGTGTGTCTTTCTTTCCTGTTTGGTTGCCATTTTTTGAGTTCCCTATTTTTGTCTAGTGGGTGGTCTGCTCACCTAGAAATCTTGAATTCTTGCATGGGCACAAGTTACCCATCATCCCCAGCTAGAGCCACTATTAGTCCATTTTCCAATTAATACAAAATCCTATGAAAATGGCCTCTTCCCTGCAAATGTTTTTGTAAAGTGTCCTACCCTGTGTTCTTCAATGTGTCACCTTGCTCCAGTCTAAATTGCATGTGTTGAATTACAAAATCTAGAAAGTTATTCAAGTTTTAAGGTTTGTAGGAAACAAATTTTTAAAATCTGCCACAGTGTCGAAAACCCACAATGTTTTTGAAAATCCATGATGTTTTCGGTCTATGTGAAAACCTTCATTGTTTTCAACCTTGTGCCTTCCAGCTTTTGTGTGCTTATCTTTTGGCATTAGAAACTTTGTGTGTTTTCGATCTTTTCCACCAAAAACCCTATGTGTTTTCAACCCCGCACTTCTGCCATATTTGTTGGCATTCTCTAACTACGCAAGTCTGACTAGATGGTGGGCCTGAGTCTTCAAAGGTTTCAAAATGATTGGTTGTCACATGGCCACATGTCAGATTTTTCTAATATGTCATCATGCGACCACTTACCACCTGTCTGTGTGGGTCCCAATTCTTAGCGATGTTCAGATGCCTGGTGGTTAAGTCTTCATTCCGCAACCTGGTGACTTGTGGTTATCTCTTGGTCACTGATTCCTGGCAGTTAAGCCCTTAACATCTAGTGACTTGGCTAGTAGTTTTCCTTGCCTTTGTCATGTGGTCATGTAATGGTGGGCCCGAGTTTTCAAAGCTCAAATTTAACTAGTTGTCGCATGATCGCATGTCAGAATTTTCTGACATGCGACCATGCGACAAGGCTCATTCCTTGGCTGGTGGTCCCATTGGTAGTCATGTGCAGCCTTTGGTTGGCTATCACATGATAGCATAGCCCAGTTTCTAGCTATGCAATCATGTGACTGGTTGAAACGTGTCTGTGGTAGTGAGGTGGCATTTCATCAGTGGGCCCAGGAGATCCAAATAGAAGGGTGACGTGGTAGATCCTATCATTGGCGCATGATCTCATGGGAGGTTTCAAGCCCATGTGATCATGTGCCTGTTGTTCAATTTTGAGAGCCTATTTGTGGATGGGTCAATAGTCTCTGTGCTTGTTTCTGATTGGTTAATGTGGTGGTGACTTGGCAAATGGTCAGTAGGGGCCGAGACATAATGCTAATAGTTTGTCGCATGTTCTCATAGCCTTTTTCAAGGCTATGAGATCATGTGACTAACCACCAGACTTAGCTGTGGTAGTTATGCGGTGGTCAAGAGTTGAAGTGTGTCACATGTTCACATAGCCCATCTCCTGGCTATGAAATCATGAAACAAACCCCTTGTGTCATCATTGCAGAGTTAGCAGGTGGGTCTGTGTGTCGGCTCTTACTGAAGTGGTTTTTTCTCATTGGCCAAAAGGGTTGGTGGCAGGTTAGTTGACATAGGAGAATGATAAAATATGAAGGTCTACTTACCAAATATTGTGACGTGCATGTGTTTCATTGGTCTTGCTGGATGTTGTTGCATGATCGCATAGCAGGGTTTCTTCCCTTGCGATCATGCGACCAAGCATAAAATGGAGCCAGGATTCCTGTAGCGGTGAAGTTTATGACTGCGTGATTTTGTGACTAGGGATGAATGGTCAAGTTGTTGAGCCCAAGAAATCCATTTCTTTGCAAATTTGAATATCAAAAGGACTTTCCAACCATAGGAACTGGTATTGAATGCTTGCATGGCCAGATTTGACTAGTTTGGTGGAGATGGTTGTTGCGATGTGATCCAAGGTTCCTGTGGTCGATAGCATGATGGTTTTGTACCTGGTGAAGGATAGATTTTGTTGCTTGAGGCTTTTTGCAGGCTGGTGCTGGTTTTCCCTCCAATGGTTTTTTGAAATTTTGTTGTGGTTAGCCGTTGTAACCCTGGCCCTAGCTATCTATAGCTTGTTGCAACCTATTTTGGGTTTCCAAGGTAGCTAGTGGTATATATTGCAAGTTTTTTGACTTGTCAAGGGTTCTAAATTTCATCAGTTCCAGTGGTTCCAATTTCCTTGATGGTTTTGGCTCCATGCTGAAGGATCCTTTTCCTGTAGATCTTTCTCTTCTTCTTTTCATATAGAGTGTTCCTCTTTCTCTTGTTGGTTCTGAGAACACAATACATGTTGTAAGTGACTTGTCTTATGTATGAGAAGTTAATATACTCATACTATTGTCAAGCTATCTCCATTTGAATTTTGAACTCATTAGTCATGCATCAAGGATGTCTGGTTTTTCTACTTTGCATTGTCTGAGAGCTTGTGGGTGGAGTTGTCTTCGCAAAGATAACTAGTTTAAGGTTAGTATTCATGTATGTATGAGCTGAAATATCAAGGATAGGTCATGCTTGTCTTCTAGTGGATGCTAGTTAATGTATTATCTATTCATAGGTCTCTTCTAAGGGGAGGGTCAAAATCCTTTGATGGGTAATAACATATTTGAATACATAAGTGGGAACTAAGTTGAGGTTTGGTCATGGTGTGTGATTGATGTCAGGCATCAACACATTAAGCATATTGTGTTCTTGTTTCATAGCTTTCTCTTGCAATAAGGTGTTTGACTCTGTGGCCCATTGGATAAGGCACTAGTCTATGAAAGACTTAGGGTATCTCAGGGGTCCCTTCAAACTCATTTTAAAATCTTTTCCCTTCAGCTCCACCCTTTCCCTTTCTTATTGTTAGGATAGGTCTCTAGCTTTCAGTCTCATTCCATGCAAGTAGGGATATTGTATGAGATTTTCTATCATCAGGGTATAGGATACCTATAGGAGATTGATTGCTATTCCACATTAATCTATCTATAGGCCTTTGGTTTGTCATGAGGTGTATTGAATGTGCAGATAAGGCAATACTTGCCTGAGTGATTGTGGAGCTCTAAGAAGAAGGAGGATATTCTCTATCCTCATCAATTGGACTATTTCCTTGTCAAACTTGAGTGTCTAACCGAGATCTAAGCCCAACTATTTGCTTCAAGTTTGGTCCTGCAAGAAAAAGCTCCAACACTCTTTTCCCTCTCTCACTTTTTGTTTTCATGCTAGTAGGACTGAATCATGAAGCTATGTCATTTATAGTGTTTCTCCTATATTTCTTATGTAATCATTTATGCTATTATGATATCTTTCCAAATATGATGTTAGTATAAGAAAGGTTTCTTAGCAAGGTTTCTTATGCTAGTTGATTTGGGTTTGTTTTAGTACTAACCCCTCTTTTGTGTCCTATTGTTTTTCACACCCTCATACGAGTATGTTGAGTTAGAATCTTTAGCCTATGGGCTTGTGTCCCTAACTAAGTTTCATTCTATCTCATTTCGAATCCACTGGGATCTCTTCTTCCTTCTCCTTTACCAAGAGTTTGCATCGAATCCATACTCTTGCTAAAGTGGGGGCTTAATGTATCATCTTAAAATGGAAGCACTTCCATGTTAAGAGAATTTATCCCTCTGAGTGATTATTCTAGGTCATGTCAAGCACCTAGAATCAGCTCTTTGCTCAAATCATACTTGTTCTCCTCATTCTTCTTCTATCTGCCCCTGATTTTCACTTCAATCTACATTTCCTAGCATTCTGGGTCAGGATCCTAAGGTTTTTTACCATAAGGTCAAAGTCAACTTTATGGGGTCAGTCGACCTTGACCATGACCTGGTCAGGACCGACCTCAATCCTAACCTGGTCAAATACAATCTCGTCCTTGACCCCCTATCCAGATTTCAAGTTTTCTTGATTTTCGGGTGTTGGGTTTTGGGGATATTTGTTTTCCCACCTCCGGGTCAGCCATTTCAAGTTTCAGAATGGTAAATCCTTAAATTGCATTTAATCTAGGTATATTTTCTAAAGGTTAGGACCTAATTGAGATTTAATTCTCCAAGGTGGCCCCTCTAGAGGATTGTGCCCTAGTTCACTATAAAAGGAGGCCTTCCTCTCTCATTTTCACATCTCATCTCATTCTATCATGCTCAAGCACTCTCAAGCAAGGTGATCAAGCAAGCATCTTGTTGGTACTCAAAAATGCAACATGGGTTTTGAGTACCATGTTAAATTTTGCAGTTTGAAGCCCTTTAATTGCTTTTCCTACATATGTACCCGGCTGTCATTTTGAAGCCTATGAGGTGTCCTAAGTGTTTAACACACTCCATTCAGTATGTGCATGCATCCTATGATGTTATTTTATCATCTCGAATCATTCGATAAAGTACCATTTTGAGCAAGTGTCAAATTGCACAATTCTAAGTGTCAAACAGAGTACAGTGGCCCTATTTGACTAATTATAACTTTTGACCATTTGACCAAATTGAGAAAATTCTTTTTGCATCATATTCCAGTGGTCAAATATTCCTTTTTTTTTAATTTTTAGGCCATGACAAATCCATTTGCCCAATTTGCTAATCTCATTCCATTTGCAGTTTCTAACAGTTTGATGAAGGACAGTTACATACTTTAGTCGGAGGCCCTGTTCGGATTATTGTATCTTTTTTCCAGAGATTGATTGTAATGTGCCAATTGTTGCAACATACTGTAGACATGGGAATGAGTCATCATGCCAATTTTCAGCTCCCCATGTGCTCATTTAGTCACTTTGCCAGAGCCATTCCATTTGCAGATTGCAATATTCTCTAAGTGTGCATTGTTCAGATTTCCAGTCACATTTTTTATCATAACTCAAAAATACAAACTAGGTCGAGCTAAATTTTACATATGTTTGAGACAACCATGTGTGCATTGTACAAAAAAAATTTTAGAAAAATTCAATTTGAAAATCAAAAGTTATGGTCCTCTGAGTACTGGCAGCAATAAAAAAATCAGCAATGCTTCATAAAGTTTAGTCCCACATTGCTCCCAATTTCAAAATTTGAAATTTTTATATTGAATGCTCCAAAAATATGAAATAAAAGTGATGGAAGCTATGCTTGCCCAGACTTGTGCGGCCACCTCAATTTTTGTATCAGTTGACCCAGAAGAAATTTTGCAAAAAGGGACACATGTCACCAAGTCTCCAAGTCTCACAAAGGAAAGAACTCATTTAGAGACTTAGAGACTTAGTCTCCAAGTCTCTAGATAAGATTAGTCTCCAAGTCTCCAAATGATTATGAGACTTGGAGACTAGTCTCCAAGTCTCTAGATGAGTTAGTCTCTAAATCTCCAAATGAAGAAGTCTCCAAGTCTCCAAATGATCTAGAGACTTGGAGACTAGTCTCCAAATCTCCAGATGGCTATTCAGAGATCTAAAGACTAAAGGCAGTCTCCAAATCTCATAAAGAAATATAAAGAGAGAAAATCATTATGAGACTTGGAGACTAATCTCCAAATCTCCAGATGCGGATTCAGAGATCTAGAGACTAAAGGCAGTCTCCAAATCTCATAAAGAAATATAAAGAGAAGAAATGATTATGAGACTTGGAGATTCATGTAGTCTCAAGATCTCTAGATGGACTGGGGTTAAAGGTTAGTTTGTCTGAGCATCCAATGAAATGGTGACAAGTGGAAAGTTCTGGTGGCATGTGCAGATTTTAAAGGTTATAAAAGATTTAAAAAATCATAAAGTTGAAACATTGGAGAAATTTTGAAATATTTCAATGACAGAGCTGTTCACGGGAAAATGCCTAGGAGATTCATTTTTTATCCAAATATGGCAATATAATATGTTTTCAGAAATGCCAGAAGATGATGGATGCAATGATGGTAGTTAAAATCAGATTAGATCAAGTTGCTGAGAGAAGTAAAGGCTTTTAATCCGTAACCAAATTTTGGGGAGATTTTTCTTCTTCCAAAATTGATTGATTTTGCAAATCCGGCAGAGGAATGAATCAAAATTGCATGGTGATAGGAAAAGAGGGTACAAAGGACTAAATCGCATTTCAAGGAAGAGCAAAGGACAAATTAATCAGATTTCTAGTAGATGAGCAGATTTTATGCAAAAAAGGATAGATGTTATCAGATTTTGGAGGTGCCCAAGAAGATCATATTTTCAGAGAAGAGAGAAGGCTATGAGATTAGATTGCATAATGGACAAGTGTTGGTCAAGTACAGATTTTAGGGTTTCTTCTTCTTCTTTTTATTCTCTTCTCTTCTCAGTTGTAAGGGTTCTTGGTTCCTGTTCCTTTTTGGTTCCAGTTCCTATGGTTGGTCCATTGTGAGTAGGTCCCTTGATGATGAATGTTGAAAATACAAGCTTTGTAGAGCAGACTTTTTATTTTGAGTCTGAGTCTTTGAGTAAAGAGTTTTTCTTTCTATGTATTGATACACTTTTCATGAAATACAATACAATTTCTATCTTGGTTCTATTACTGTCTCTTAGCTTTGTGTTTGTTCTTGTATGTTTCTATTTGTAAGGCACATAAAAATATACTAGTTGTCAGGCAATTACTCTAATTGTTTCATGAGTTTCTTTCAAGGAAAGGATTAAATCCTCATGTGCAATTTCAGAGAATGAACACATCTGTTGAGATCTTGATGATAACAATCTAAGATTGAGAAGATAGTCTGTCAGGCATTCTATCTAAATTGTATGTAGTTTGCAAGGCACACTACTGTATTTTCTTGAAATTCCTTTGTTGATTCATGTTAGACTCTTCTGCCCAAGGGATTAGGCACTGGTCTGATTTTTTTTATGCAACTACCTTTCTATCATCAAACACTAAATAATCATTACCATTTCATTTTAGTTTCTAAGTTTATGCACATTGTGAAAGGACTGCATCCAGGTGATCCAGTTCACATTTGGTGATTCCTTAAAGAAATAATCAGAGGTTAACCTTCCTTGAGTTGAACTCATAAAAAGAAGAAGGATTTATATCCTTATTTCCATTGTCAATGTTGTTACATTTATAGTTTCTATTGTCAAACTTTGTATCAAGACATTCTCAACTATCTACAGAGTGATATCTTGTTGAAGTAATCTAAAGCCTAAATAGCATGACAGTGAAGACCTAATCCACTAATCAAAAGCTTACTTGAAATATAGTAACCTATTCATAGGCAACACTCGCCTGAGTCCTGTGGAGCTTGAAGCAAAAGGGGGATCTTATCCAATCCTCATCAATTAGGATTTTCTTGCAAACTTGGAACCCCTTTTAACTGAGAATCAAGCCCATACCTTTGCCAAGTTTGACTCTACAAGAAAAATCCCTAACACATCCATTCAAGCATTCAAGCCTTTAAAGGGATTTGGTTCAAGTATTCAAGATTCATCATTCAAACCCTAGATCTAGCCATCATGATGGTGTGATCTTCCTTCAAGATCCTCTTGTCCATCTTCAAGATCCATTCATTCTTCTATCAAGGTGGATTCCAAGCATACAATCATGGAGGTTTGATTTTACCATTATTATGTTCAATCTTTCATATCAATATACTTGTTTACATTCGAAATACAATTACATATCTATCAAATTGCATAGCTTCATTATTAGATCCATTTCTACTACTTTTTAGCATTCTTATTTCAATTTCAATATTAAGGTTAATTCCAAACTGGGGTTTGACCAGGGCAAACCCCTCAAACAAACAAACAAAAACCCTCTTTTTCTTGTAGGTACAAGTGCAAAATTTTGGATTTCAGAGTAGATTTGGATACCTTTTTTGATGAACTTTCAGGATCTGCGAACAAAGTTAGAATTGACCTTCAAAAAAAGAATGTATCCTTTGACCATTTATGAGGGTCAAAGACTACCTGCTGGTGGAAAGATAAGAGATTTTTGGGTTTTCTCCATCTCGGCATTTCTAGTCCAAAACAGGTTGCAGAATTTCTCGAAAGTACACACAAACATCAGAAATTGGCATTTTCCAAATTTGCCCTAATTTGAGGTTAGTACTTGTATTATTCTAGATTTCAAACATAACTATCCATAGGGAAATATTGGTTTTTTCTCTTTCTTTCATATTCTCCATAGATTGATTCGATTGTGTATTAACCTTTTGGTTGATCAAATTGGATCTCTCTTTTAGAAATTTGGATTTAGGAGTGGATCTCATATTTCCCCCATACACATTACACATTACATTACACACATTTAAATAGAGGTGATTCCATTTTACCTCTATTCAAGGAGTAACATATTAGATCAGCTAGATCTACCTAGTTATAGGATTTTAGCAATACTACTTGAGTGTGCACTCAGTTAAGAGATTTACAAAAAGTCTGTCAAGTCTACTCTGTTAAGAGATTTTAAAAAACTCTATTACAATGATTAGAAAGCAATAGGTATCTATATGCTAATGACAACTTAATTGTCTGATACAGATGAATAAAGTACTAATAAAGTATCACCTTTATTGTGATGAATCTTTTCTCTGAACTACTCGGTTAGCCTGCTCTGATTCTCCTTAATCTGATTTCCTCTGAATACTGATCTACTATGTCAACTGATAATCTTGAAGGTTGGAAAGTGCTTCAAGTTCTTCTTTTCTCATACATCAATTCACATCAAAAATAATGTAACATACAAAATATATAGCATACAACTTTATGTTGCTTATACAAAATTAGGTTTACAAATCTTAGACAAAACCCTAAGATCTACAGTATACAAAAACAACCTAGATCAAATTATTACATAAGATCTTCATCGTATCTCAACAATGAATTGTTCTTGATCTTGGTAAAATGTTTTTTGATCTGTTGTAACCATTTTCATAGAAGAATGTGTCATTCCTGATTACTATGTCATTTCCTGTGATCATCGGTAAACACTATATAAACTGCTTGGTGTTTACTATCTATCTCGGTATTGGTGTCTACTCATGCTTGGTAAACTATCTAATGCTTGATGTATATACTTAACTGATTGGCCTATTTTGCTTATTGTTACCGACTGGGTTCATATATGTAACCAACCAATGTCTTTGATAACCTTTGATACTAATGACAATCATTAATTCTCAATAGAGATAACAATCTCCCCCTTTAGCATTAGTATCAAAATGTGAATGTATATAGACCTTATGTCTCAAAACTTATATCTCCTCCATATACATATACATATCAAAAAATTCTAAATACTCCCCCTCGGTGCATGCTTCGATAATGTGTAGTATACTTAGAAAAAGAAAAATTACATATTTGGCATATACATTGATTTCCCCATTTTTTATAATAATGCCAAATACAAAAATTGTATACTTACAGCTTGTCAAAAATGTGCTGATGGGTTTTCTTCAGTGACTCCAAGAGGATTTCCCATTCCTCTTTCAAGTTGGTGAGAGCAATGTGCTCAAGACCGACTTGTGCATGCATATCAAATATGTTGTCCAACACAAAATTTTGGTGTTGCAACAAGCGATTGTGCCCTGACAATATGTTTCTCAAAAAATTTTAAGTATGGAAGGAGTTCTATCTACAACTTAGTAACCTGATCAGTGATGTGCTCTTCTTGCTTCTTGAGATTTTCTATCAATAGTTGGAGTTCTTGAACTCAGAGTATATGCTTTGAAAAAGCTTGTGGCTTGGTTGTAGCTACATTTGCATTGAATAAGATTTCATTCTCAAATTGTTTAATATTTTAACTGATCTCTGCAGTGAAGGTTCTGACAGTGCATATCTTATACAAGATTTGATAGATTAAAGTTGTAATAGACTGAATTTTAATTATTACCTCTGAAAGCTTAATCTTGTTGATTGCCACTTCTTGGCTTATTCTCTTAGCTAATTCATCTTGTATCTTTGACTCTGCCTGCTCTTCAATTCTTTTTTCAGCATCGACATCTAGGACGTTGATTCCTTCAGCAAGAGTAGCAAGTTGGTCCATAATAGATGTGTCCTCATCTACATGTATCTCAAGGATGACCTATTGTAAGATGTCTCTTACATTTTCTAGTATCTCTTTGCTCTTACTCTCTTGTCTCAATTTCTCTTGTGCTACTTTCCTTGTATATAATTCCCCATATTTTCTCAATTCATCAGGGCTAAGGGTCCTTGGGTCACAGTCAGGTATCACAATGACTTCATCTAGAGTGACCTACCCTTTTCCTTTCTTCTCCTTCTTCTTTGGCGCAAGTGGTGAATTCTTGACAACATTGACAATAGCTTTGTCTTCTTACCTCAGAGTGTTATGCCTGGTTGACACACTATCTTCCTTCTTCTACTCCTTAATAACCTATGTGTCGGTTAAATGAGGTGGAACCTCAGATGTGGTGTCACTTGGGGTGTCCTCAGTTTCCTTAGGCTCATCTTGTGCCTTCATTTCTATTTCACTTGCCTCTTTTCCTTCAGGCTCATTTGTCTCTGCAGGTTTCTCGATGCTTTGTTCCCCTATTGTATCTTTAGGTTGCTCAGGGTCTAAGCCATTGGGTTGTTCCTGGGGTATAATCTCTATGGCTTCAACAAGTACAGGAAGTTCACCTAGTAGTGATGAAAATGCACACTTGATAACTTGTGCTTCATCCTGTGTGTTTTCTTGTACATTATTTACATCATCATCATCATCCCTGTCATCAGGATCACCGTTTGTGATTTCCTCAATGAGTACATCCTTGTCATTTGTATCCTTAATCTGAATCACTTCTAGATTTGATGCATCTTGTGAACTGATCTTAATTTCTTGACCAATTGTTCTATACATTACCTCGGTAAGTGATACTTTTGACTCTTTATTCTTCTTTGCTACATTATCCTCAATGAATACTCCTTTACCTTTTGAATTCTATCTCTTTTTAGAAAAATTTTGAAATGCAACTTTCTCATTATGCTCTCTAATAGCTAAAAGTGAACTCCAGATAAGTTGACAAGACTCATCAAGATCTGCCAAATTCTCATCTATTATTTGCATAGCCCGGTGCTTGACTTTGAATCTCTGCACATAAGTATCCATAAGCTCTTTAATCTCATCAAGAGATAAATCTGGTGCAATCGCTACAAGGGTTTGTTCCCTCATCCTCTTCTTAATGTCCAAGGCATATGACCACTTTTGATTTATTCGGTCCTCTAATGTCTTGGGTAGTGATAATTCAAACTCTAATGGAACTCGTTTGAAGTGTATCATCATCTGGATGATGGCCTCCCCAATTTTGTTTTGATCTTCATTTGACATACTGTCAAACTTACTGAGTTTCAAATCTACAAGATTTCCATTCTCAATTATATCTTCAGCAATCTCATCAATTGACCTATTTTTATTACTAACAACCTTGAATTGATTGTTGTCATCTTCGTCATCCTCAAGGTCTTCTCTATTTCTTATCAATTTTCTCCTTTTCTTTGGTGCCTCTGCTATAGCCTTGGGTCCTTTCTTTACATAAGTATTTGTTAGTGTAGAAGCCTTTCATTTTGTTACCTTCTCATCTACCTTCTTCTTTGGTGAAGCTGTAGTTGATGACCTTGTGCGTGCACCTATTTGCACTAGCAACTGCCTCTTCCTTGGAGCTTTAGTAGGAGGATCCAGTGTAGCTTCTTGTTCATCTTTAGATTCGGTCTCCTCACTATCATATGGTTTTTCATACAACATCAACTGACCTTCAATTGTAGGTTCAATCGGTGACTTCTCAAATGAGTCTAATACATCTCCAAAATTCTTAGTTAATACTTTCTTCATTTTCTTTGATTTCCTTGTCATTTTACCAATGACCAAATTAGTTTTTATTCTTAACTTAGCTTCCTCAAAGGTTCCAAACCTTGCAGCCTTAGTGTCCTTTGGTAATACTAGCAGTGCCTTAATAGATTTCAAACCAAAATAATGATCCATTTCATAGCCCATAGGTGCTAGCCATTTTGTTCTTGGTTCTACAGGTTTTATCATAGTGTGGTCGATGTTCACTAAGAAACAAATATCCATCGCATATTTTTTGACTAATTCATTAGGAATTCTACTTAAATTCATCTTCACTTTAAAATCTTCAAAATAACTATTTATTACATTCTCAGCATTATCTCCCAGACCTTTCATAATATCAAATATTTGTGAAGTAATCGGTGTGTCATCTATCTAGTCAGTGTGACCGACAGAGGGAAAGAATTTCTGGAGATAGAAAAATAAACATACTAAGAGTGATCCAAACTTATTGGTATTGGACATATGTGTCCTAATTGTCTTCATGTTTTCCTCAACCTATCTCAGTAGTAGTTCGGCTAGGTCAATCTAATGACCCTTGTTTATCAATTTGTGAGCCATGTTGACTGCGCTACAGGGTATGCTGTTTAACTTGCTCGATTGAAATATCTTGTACCCAATTATGTGTGCTGCCAATTTAACTTCAAGATCCACAATAGATGAAATTTTTAGTGCTCTACCATCCCATGTTGCACCGGTATTCTTTTCAACATCAGCTTAGGATAAGCTTTGAAATGCTTTGGCTTTATCGGTAGTAGGGTAACTAGTAACCCTGCTAATCATTATTTTTGTGACCTTGATTGGTCTATCTAGCCAGAATGTGCCCTCATGATAGTGGCTCAATACAACCCTAATCCATTCATTCTTAAAATCCTTCAGGAAATCTAGGGCATGAGTAAGACCAAGTGTCTCAACCAATTTGTTCTCTGGTTTTAGTTCCATTTTCTCATTAGAAAGTGCCTGATACGCAACATACATATCAAAATCACCTATTTCCCCAATTTTATAGTGTATGTATGATCGTATGTCTTCCGTCAAAAAAACCCTAGGTGGGATGCTTGAAAAAGTGCCTGCTAAATCAATTTTCAAGGCAACTTCAAGGTGTAACTTATAACATGGTTCCTTGTAACTTGCTAACACTATTAAATTAACTTCTTCATCCACAAATTTAGAAGAACTCGTAGTAGATGCAATTTCAACAAACTAGGTTTTCAGTAAGTTACGAGAAATGTACTTGGTAGGGTTTCAACTTACTTGGAATGTATCAAAGAGTGTTCTTGGTTCAATCTACAACTACTTGAATTTGCATGAAAGATTCTTGCTCGAACTCGCTCTATGAAATCTTAGCTCTCCGAAATCGCAATGTGAAAAATAAACTTTGTCTTTCGTGTATTTATATAATTTTTGATATTCTTGCTCAAAACTTTATGCAATAAATGCTTGACCTACTTTCTGGTTCATGACAACTGTCAGTTCGGTGACAAATACAATCTTTCATCAACTCAGTTAACACAAGACTTCTTTTCTCAGTTGATACTATCATTCGGTTAACCTTGAATGGTGATTACTGACAGGTAACCAATGCTTGGTCTAACTTTTAACAACTGTATAACTTTGTTAGCTCAAAACATATAAACCATAATGCATCTTTATTCATGCAGATTTGGTATGTGCACAACATATATAGGGAATTATATGTAAAATGTGATCATTTTGAAATGTCAGTCCCATACATACCTATATCACCTTAAGTGGAGGTACCGATGTCACCCAATCTAGTGGATGAGGTTTCACCGATAGCATTACTTGACTCTGCATTCTCATTAGATGCCTTCTTGTACATGCTATTCCTTATTCTCATGATATCTACAATAGTGTTTCCACTCTCAAATACATGACCTTCTTCTAGTGCTCGGTCACTGCAGTCCTTGCTTAAATAATCAACCTTATGACAATGCATACATTTCATTCCAATGCTTGTCCAGCCCATCTTTTCCTATTACAATTCAATGCAATGTGCCCATATCTACCACATGCAACACAATTAGCCCATGTGTTGTAATCCCAAACATAAGAATTACCTTGTCTCTTTAGTTGATACGGCTTGCGATGTGTCTTCTGCTTAGGAGTCCATACTTGTTTCATCTTAGCCTTACACTATTGTGTAGTGTGTCCATGTTTATTACAAATATATCATATTTTCTCCATAGTGGTGTTGTTAGCATTATCATTCAGTTTAGCTCTACACTCATAAGCTTGGTGACCATACTTACCACAATAATAGCAATAACCATTGAACTTAGGAGTGAGAAGAGGTTTACCTTGTACTTTACTTCTACACACATTAGATGTATGTCCCGATTTGCCATAGTGATAACATGTCAACACTTTAGGTCTCTGATTTTGATTGTTGTTGACTTGTTCAGCTTGTTGTGATGATTCTCCTTCACCAGTATAGCCTGGTCCAGCTCTACTCCCAAATCTTCTTTGATTAACCAAAAAATCATCAATTTTCTTGGAATTGTTCTCAGCTAGCCTCATCATCTCATTATGTTGTTTTTGTGTCTCTATTTCATTTCTTAGTTTTTCATTCTCTTCTCTAAGTATTGCAACATCGTCAAGTCTTCTAGACAATTCTCCATTCACTCGGTTGACTTCTTGATTCACAGTCATCATCTGATTAGATACTTGAAAGTGACGATCAGTGAGTCTTTGTATCTCATTCTCTTTAGCTTGTAGTTGTTTAGTTGTTTGTCTTTGGTCTTCAATAGCTAGATTCCTTTCTTGTTCAGCCTATCTAGCATTGTTCATTATTTCAACCATTCTCACCATCTAAGATTCTTGACCGATTTGCAGTGCTTTCACTTGCTTGATTAAATGCTAATTCTTTTCAGACAAATCAGAGATCATGCTTTCAGATCCATTAGAAATAATTCCACAACTAGATCCAATATGATCAAATATATCATCAATTGCTTCTTAATGGTAGCCAATCTCATTTTGCAGAATAGCTAGGTTCTTTATTTCAACTAGTAATTTCTTCAGTCCTTCCTTGGCTTGCTTATACTATTCAAAAAACATCTGCATCTGAATCTTTTGATTCTCAATAGACTTATCTAACTTATACCTCTCCATGACTTAGATCTTTACCCTTCAGTGGTTAAACTATCCAATAAGAGAACTGAGCTCTGATACCAATTGGTGGAATTATGAGAGATAGGGTACTAAGAGGGGAGGGGTGAATCAGTGCCCACAAAAACATTAACACATGAACCTTTCAGATCTACAACAGAAAATAGTAGTAACCTTGCAAAATAACTTGTATCTAATGCATGTATCATTCATCCATTTAACTTGTGAAAGTAAACAACATGAAATCAACAATATAACAATCCCATAACACAAGTATTTTGGTAATGCAAAAACCCTTGTTAGAAGGTAAAAACTACGATGAGGATGACACCCACAAATTCTTCACTACTACAGATAGAAAATGTTTTCCTGTTAGGGCTACAAGTTTTAATCACTTCTAGTGATCTTACCATGTTAGGAGTAACATATTAGATCAGCTAGATCTACCTAGTTATAGGATTTTAGCAACACTACTTGAGTGTGCACTCTGTTAAGAGATTTACAAAAAGATTGTCAAGTTTACTTTGTTAAGAGATTTTACAAAACTCTATTACAATGATTAGAAAGTAATAGGTATCTATCTACTAATGAAAACTTAATTTTCTAATATAGATCAATAAAGTACTGATAAAGTATCACCTTTACTATGATGAATCTCTGCTCTGAACTGCTCGATTAGCCTACTCTAATTCTACTTAATCTGATTTCCTCTTAATATTGATCTACTCTGTCAACTGATAATCTTGAAGGTTGGCAAGTGCTTCAAGTGCTTCTTTGCTCATACATCAGTTCACATCAAAAATGATGTAACATAATTAAATATATAGCATACAACTTTATGCCACTTATACAAAATTAGGTTTACAAACCTTAGACAAAACCCTAAGATCTACGGTATACAAAAATAACCTAGATCAAACTATTACATAAGATCTTCATCGTATCTCAACATGAATTGTTCTCAATCTTGGTAAAACATTTTCTAATCTATTGTAACCATTTGCATAGAAGAATGTGTCATTCCTGATTACTATGTTGTTTCCTATGATCCTCAGTAAACACTGTATAAATTGCTCAGTGTTTATTCTGATGTTTGGTGTTTACTGTCTCTCTCAGTATCGGTGACTGTTGATGCTCGGTAAACTATCTAATGCTCGATGTATATACTTAACCAACTAGCCTATTTTGCTTATTGTTACCGACTGGGTTCATATATGTAACCAACCGATGTCTTTGATAACCTTTGATACTAATGACAATCATTAATGCTCAATAGAGATAATAGGAGCATCATTCTTATGTTGATTCTAGTGTTGGATACAATTGTCCGAAGGACATTGTCAGATTAGCTATGTGTTGTCTTTGATGTCACACAAATGTCATATCAATTATCATTCTCAGTGTCTACCAAGTTTAGTCGGCCAGCAAAGCAGTTCTCAGTGTCTACCAAGTTCAGTCGGTCAGCTAGGCAGTTTTTAGTGTCTACCGAGATCTCGCGGGTGTCTAAAGGAAACATGACAGGGTAACAGTGTTAACCGAGCCTCCTCGGTTATCGAAGGAAAATTAGTGGTTACCGAGCTCTCTTGGTCTCTAAATGATGTTACAGAATTTGTTGTGGTTACCGAGTTCACTCGGTCACTGAAGGAAATCTTTTTAGGATTAATGTTTACCGAGCATGGTCAGCCTTTCAAAGGATTTTGTTATTACAGTTTGTTTATCTAAGCCGATTGCTATACTAATTATTTGTGCTGACTTGACAATCTAAATGTTAATTAGAATGACATATATATAGAAGGTCAAGTGGTGAATAGAATATATACAGCATGCAAAAATCATTTTGAAGAAAGGTATGTGTGAATTTTGAAGGATGGTTAGATATCCTTGAGGAGCAGCAAAAATTTATTTGATCAGTAAGGATCTAGTGAAGTAGAATAGAGATCTATATTCAGCAATTCAGTTGTAGGTCATTTCATTGTTACTCTCTTACAATTGTAGCAGTGATATCAAAATCTCTTAACCGAGTTGGTTTAACAACCATTTTGTAAATCCTCTAACAAGGTCACACCTAACAGTGTGTTTTGTAACCTTTTTACCGGGTTGGCTTCTAATCGAGCATCACTTCAAAAGAGTGAAAAATAGTAACTAGTTACATTGGTGGTTTTTCCCATATTGGGTTTCCACGGTAAATCTGGTGTCTCTTGTGTTCATTTTATTTTCTTTATTCATGTAAGTTAATCAGTGATGAATGCTTAAGAACAGTTTAATTATTACACACTTCAAAGATCAAGTTTCAGCATTTCTCTGTATATTTACTGAGTGGCATAGTAAATAATTTGTTAAGATATTTAAGGGATCAGTGGTAATATTTTTGTGGTTAACTGATTCACCCCCCTCTTATTTACTGCATCTATATTTCCAACAATTGGTATCAAAGCTTTTGGTGCTTGCAGGAAGGGTTTCAAGGACCTAAGCTAAAGATCAGGATGTCTTACAAAAGAGAAATTCCAAGGCTTAACAGAAATAACTTTTCAGCATGGCAAGGTCTCATGAGACTTCATCTAGCTTCCATTGGTGATTCGGGATGCAAATATATTGATCAAGAATATACAATTCCTACTGGCACATTAACTATTGAAGACATTGCAGAGAAGAAGAACCATAACACTATGATGATAGACATTGCATCAGCTCTTAGCTATGAAGAATTTGATGAAATCAAAGACTGCACAACTACTCATGAAATGTGGAACAAGCTAAAGAAAATCTATGGTGGTGATGACAATGTGAAGAGAGCCAAAGCAGAGAGCCTAAGAGGACAGTTTGATCAGATGAAAATGAGAGAAGAAGAAAACATTGCAAAATATGTTGAAAGGATCAAGACATGTGTTAGTGCAATCAAAGCTTCTGGAGGAAAAATTGATGATGAAACTGTTATAAGTAAGGTTCTTAGAACATTACTTCCTATTTATGCAATAAGAGTTTCTACTATTCAAGAAAGAAGATGTGACGAAAATCACAATATAACTTTGGATGCCTTAGTTGGAAGATTGACAGCCTTTGAATTGGATAACTATGACAACTATGTTCCAACTTCTAAAAATATTGAATCAGCTTTTGAGGCCAAACTTTCACTCAAGAAAGGGAAGAAAATCCAATCAGAAAGTGAAGAAGAATCAGAGGAAAGTTCTGATAGCGATCTTGAAGTTATTGAAGCATTACTTGCAAAGAAGTATTCAAGAGGCAGAGGAAAATACAAAGGTAAAACTCCCTTAATATGTTTTTCATGTGAAGAAATTGGTCATATTGCAGCTAGGTGTCCAAACAAGCAAAGCAAAGATGAGAAGAAAAGTTACAAGTACAATGGCAAGAAGAATTTCAAATCATTCAAGGATAAAGGTAAGAAAACATGTTTTTTAGCTAAAGATTTGGATGATAGTGAAGAAGAAATTGTTTTCATTGCTGTAAAAGATGAATCTGATAATGATGAAGATGAGATGGCACTTATCTCTCATATAAGCAAGAATGATACATGGATTATAGACAGTGGATGTTCACATCATATGACTGGTGACAGGACTAAGTTTGAACACTTTGAAAACTTTGATGGTGGTAATGTAAGGTTTGGAAACAATGAACCTTGTTGTATAAAAGGAAAGGGATGAATTTCATTAACCAAAGAACTTATATGTGATAATGCATATTGGGTTGAAGGACTAAAGCATAATCTTCTAAGTGTAGCACAGCTAATTAACATTGGATTCAAGGTTGAATTCATGAATGGCAAAGCAAGACTCTTGGATGACAAAGGAAAACTGATAGGATCAGGCAAACAAACCAAAGGTAACCTATTTTATCTTGATCTTGGTGATTACTCATGTTTTACTACTCAAATTGAAGAAAGTTGGTTATGGCACAAAAGGTTATGTCATGTAAATTTTGACAACATGATGAAAATAAGCAAATTCAAGAAAGTAAGAGGTATTCCTACTTTGAAGAAACCTGATGTTGGTCTATGCAAGAATTGTCAAATTGGTAAAATGGGAAAGTCTAGTTTTAAAAGTAAAAACTATCAGTCTAAATATATTTTGGAAATTGTGCATACTGATTTATGTGGACCTATTGGAATTGAGAGCTATACCGGAGAAAAATTCTTTATTCTCTTTGTTGATGATTACTCTAGAATGATGACTGTTATGTATTTAAGAGAAAAGTCTGAAGCATTTGAGAAGTTCAAATGGTATTTAGCAAGAGTAGAAAAGGAAACAGGAAAAAGAATAAAATGCTTGAGATCAGACAGAGGTGGTGAATTAATCTCCCATGAATTCAATAATTTCTGCATTGAAAGAGGAATCAAAAGACAGGTATCAGCCCCGAGAACTCCTAAGAAAAATGGAATAGCATAAAGAAGGAATAGATCTATCATGGACTGTGCAAGGACTCTAATGATTGAAAAGAACATTGCTATGAAACACTGGAAGGAAGCTATCAGCACTGCAGTTCATACCTTGAACCGAGTACAGCTGAGAAAAGACACATTCAAGACTCCGTATGAGTTATGGTATGGCTACAAACCAAATGTAAGTTACCTAAAAGTATTTGGTAGTAAATGTTACATCTTAAAAGAATCTAGAAAAGGAAAATTTGATGTAAAAAGTGATGAAGGAATATTTTTGGGATATTCTTGCAAAAGTAAGGCATATAGATGTCTAAATTTGTCTACTCACAAAATCATAGAAAGTGCACATGTGAGAATTGATGAGTTTGCAGAAAAGACTAAAGAAGAAAGCAAAAAGGAGCGAGAGGATTACAAAAAAATTGTTTACATCGAACCTGATAAATTGCCAGACACATATAAGGAAACTACATCTACCAAGCCTAGTACAGTAATCGAGTCACAAGAAGAAGTCCAGACCGAGTCACAAAGTACCGAGTCTCAGTCTGAAGCTACCGAGAAAGTATCTACCGAGCCCAAGCAACCTGAACCTGAAGATGAAGAAGATGACAATGTAACTCATTCAGGAAGCAAGGAACCTGTATTGGCCAAGTACGTCAGAAAGCATCATAAACTAGATTAGATTATTGGAAACAAATCAGATGGTACTATGACAAGAAGTAAACTAAAAGGTACATGTTTATTTGCTGATTTTGAACCTAAAAATGTCAAAGATGCATTAGAAAATGAAATTTGGATTGAGGCTATGAATGAAGAAATAGAGCAAATAGAGAAAAATAAGACATGGACTCTTGTACCTAGGCCTAATGATAAAAATGTAATTGGGACAAAATGGGTATTCAGAAATAAGTTGAATGAAGATGGTCAAGTATCAAGAAACAAAGCAAGATTGGTATGTAAAGGATATTCTCAAGAAGAAGGAATAGATTATGGAGAGACTTTTGCTCTTGTTGCAAGATTAGAAGGTGTGAGGACTTTACTTGCATATGCAGCACATAAAGGATTTAAGGTATATCAGATGGATATAAAATCTGCATTTCTCAATGGTATTCTTGAGGAAGAAGTCTACATTGAGCAACCTGAAGGTTTTATTGATCCAAACAAAAGGGATATGGTTTTCAAATTACACAAAGCATTGTATGGTCTGAAACAAGCTCCTAGAGCATGGTATGAAAGATTACATAACTATCTTACTCAGATTGATTTCAAAAGAGCTAATGACAACAGTAATTTATACATCAAAGAAGGATCAGATAACAAAATTGTTATGGCAGAAATATTTTTGGATGATACTGTGTTTACAGGAAATGATGATCAGTGCAAAGAATTTTCAGAGCATATGAACAAAGAATTTGAAATGTCTATGTTTGGTCAGATAAAAAATTTTGTTGGACTTTAGATTCAGCAGAACAAAAATGGTATCTACATTACTCAGTCTAAATATATCAGGAAAATACTTAAGAAATTTGGTATGGAAGATTCAAAACCAGTTGGTACACCCATGTGTACTGGACTAAAGCTTACCAAAGATGATGATTCAAAAGAAATAGATTAGACCTTATATAGATCAATGATTGGAAAATTATAGTATGTAGTACACACAAGGCCTGATATTGCCTTAGCAGTTGGTATAGTGGCAAGATTCTCAGCTAAACCTAGAGAAAATCACATGATGGCAATCAAAAGAATCTTGAGGTATTTAAGGGGAACTGAAGATTATGGCTTGTGGTATAAATTTGGAGGGAATCTGGATTTAAAAGTGTTTACTAATGCTGATTGGGCAGGAAACATTGATGACAGAAAGAGTACAAGTGGTGGAGCATTCTTTCTTGGCAAGAGGTTAGTATCTTGGACTAGTAAAAAGCAAAACTGCACATCCCAATCCACAATAGAAGTAGAATATGTTGTTGCAGCAGTAAACTGCTCTAATATTGTATGGTTTAAATAGCTTTTGGAAGGCATGAAGGTTGAGATCAAAGAACCAGTTGTTATGTTTTGTGATAATACAAGTGCAATAAATATTTCAAAGAATCCAGTAATGCATTCAAAAACCAAGCACATTGCAATAAAATATCACTTTGTCAAAGAATTGGTGCAGGACAAGGAAATCAGATTGGAATATATTCATACAAAAGAACAAATTGTAGATATCTTCACCAAGCCACTACCTAAGGATGCATTCTTGTATCTTAGAGGCAAGTTAGGGGTCACTCCCCTATCCGAAGTTCACTAAATAAAGTTTTAGTGATGCATCAACCAGAATATGTTGAAGATCAATCAGTTGATGCAGCATAGTCAGGGAATCACTGCATATGAATCAGTACATAAGGTACATTGATATTTACTGAAATTGTGTAAGTTGTCTTTGGCATGTGTTGTCAAAGAGGGAGAGTTTGCTGTCATTTCAAGAAATTTCTAAGAAGAATAATTTGAGAAGTTAAGAGGGAGATTTCTCAATCAGAAAGAAGTTTGAAAATGATGAGAATCAGAATGAAGCTAAGGATATGTTTCTTACTCTAGGTTTCTCTGTGAAATTTCATTGTGCTATGACATGTTGTGTTGCCATCAATGCCAAAGAGGGAGATTGTTGGATACAATTGTTTGAAGGACATTGTTGGATTAGCTATGTGTTGTCTTTGATGTCACACAAATGTCATATCAATTATCATTCTCAGTGTCTACCAAGTTCAGTCGGTCAGCAAAGCGGTTCTCAGTGTCTACCGAGTTCAGTCGGTCAGCTAGACAGTTTTTAGTGTCTACTGAGATCTCTCAGGTGTCTAAAGGAAACATGATAGGGTAACAGTGTTAACCGAGCCTCCTCGGTTATCAAAGGAAAATTAGTGGTTACCGAGCTCTCTCAGTCTCCGAAGGATGTTGCAGAATTCACTGTGGTTACCGAGTTCACTCGGTCACCGAAGGAAATCTTTTTAGGATTAATGTTTACCGAGCATGGTTGGCCTTTCAAAGGATTTTTTTATTACAGTTTGTTTATCTAAGCCGACTGTTATAATAATTATTTGTGCCGACTTGACAATCTAAATGTTAATTAGAATGACATATATATAGAAGGTCAAGTGGTGAATAGAATATATACAGCATGCAGAAATCATTTTGAAGAAAGGTATGTGCGAATTTTGAAGGATGGTTAGATATCCTTCAGGAGAAGCAAAGATTTATTTGATCAGTAAGGATCTAGTGAAGCAGAACAAAGATCTATATTCAGCAATTCAGTTGCAGGTCATTTCATTGTTACTCTCTTACAATTGTAGCAGTGATATCAAAATCTCTTAACCGAGTTGGTTTAACAACCATTTTGTAAATCCTCTAACAAGGTGACAGTTCTATTGAATTGTTTCAAGACCTCTTACAAGGCCACTCCTAGCAAGGTGATTAAATCCTCTAACAAGGTCACACCTAACAGTGTGTTTTGTAACCTTTTACTAGGTTGGCTTCTAACCGGGCATCACTTCAGAAGAGTGAAAAATAGTAACTAGTTACATTGGTGGTTTTTCCCATATTGGGTTTCCATGGTAAATCTAGTGTCTCTTGTGTTCATGTTATTTTCTTTATTCGTGTAAGTTAATCAGTGATGAATGCTTAAGAACAATTTAATTATTACACACTTCAAAGATCAAGTTTCAGCATTTCTCTGTATATTTACCGAGTGGCACAGTAAATAATTTCTTAAGATATTTAAGGGATCAGTGGTAATATTTTTTTGGTTAACTGATTCACCCCCCCTCTCAGTTACTACATCTATATTTCCAACATCTAGTCCCACCTAGACACCTATCACCTCCTGACTGAACCTTGAAACCCACTCATTGAAGATAGCATCATATGGCCACCCAAACTATAGAACCTTATGTTCTTCTTCAATTAGGTGCTTACACCTAGTTCTCAACTTCTTGGCTCTCTTCTCTAAGGAATCAAAATATATCCTTGCAGTCACAATCTCCTCAATCACTTTACCGAACAAGTAATTATCATCATTGACAATAATATTATTTATCTTTGATGTGAGGGTTGAGTCCAACTCCTCCATCCATTCTTCTCAATCTTTGATCTTTTTGAGTCTTTTCAAAATGCAAGGAAATAAATCAAAATTCTTACTAGAATATTCCAAAAGAAGGATTCTAGACTCACTTTGCACTAACTACCTAGAAATAGCTAACTCCAATAGACCTGTAGTGTGATCATAGGTCTACTCCATTATAGTATCCAAATTTTCCTGGTCCTTAGACATTGAACACATTTCCTCCATTTAACTTTCTCTACTAGTCCATTTACTAAGGATCTCCTCTAATTTGTTCTTATCTTCATTAAAAGAATTTGAAATGTTAAAAAGATTTTAGATCCTATAATAAACAAACCTAGTGTCAATAGTGCTGAGAAGATGAAAAATTGTACCATTGATCTTCTCTTCATATCTCCTCACTACCTCTACCTCTAAGGCTTTAATTTTTTCCTTCTCATCGTGTAATTCTTCCTCAAATTGGGCATCAAGAACCATGGGAGATGGGGGAATAGATATTATGGGGTTTGTGCTAGGAGGTGGTGCAGGGGATGATGCAATCATCTTTGTAGAAGACTCACCTATTTCAAATTGCAAAGGTGATGTGTCTTCCAGTTGTGTAAGCCTTCCCATTAATTCATTGTTTCTCCTCTTCTCAGCATCATAGGCCTCCATTAGCTTTTCACATTTGAGCCTAAGCTCATCCAGAATTTTTTTATCATTCAATGTTGTGGCCTTGGAAAATATTTCCACCTATATAGTTATTATAGTGGCCTCCACTTCTGAGGTCTCACTCACCCTCCTAACCATCAAGCCACCAACCAGATTAGTGCTTGTCCCCTCATCTCTCTTTGTCTTATTTTACTTCTATAGTGACCAAATTACCAGTGCATCATGGTCATCACTAAAGACCACCCCTTTTGATACTGGCACAGCTTCTTCCTCTATTTTGTAAGCAGTATCAATTCTTTTTCTGACTACATCAAATACAAAAACATCTACTATGTCCCATTCTAGCAGTATCAAAACACCAGCATCCATAATCATCTTTATTCCCTCTTCAGGGGTGATCTTGCCAAAATTATCTAGCATTTCTCTCTTTATTTCCTCTTTAATAGCAAAGTCCTCTTTGTCGGGTTATTTTTTTCATATCTTTTCACACTTTCTCTCAAAATCCTCAATACTCATTCTCCAAGAAAATTGTACAAAAGCTCTAGATTTAACAAAATTATCATCTGACAAAAAACTGCTACATGACTCCTTAATCACAGGATCAAGTTCCTTACCTTTGAATTCTTCTATTGTTAGATCCATAGGAGGGGAAACTGATTCCTCAGGTATTCCCTCTTATAACTTAGCCTTTGTTAGTACAACATCACCCACACTACCTAGTTGAACCAATTTTTCATCTACCTCTTCCCCATTTACAAACTACAATGGGGACTGAGAGGGTGAATAGGCTGCTTCACTTGATTGGGTTGTTTCCTCAATTCTCAGCCTTTTAGGGGAAGGTTCATCATGAGATTATATTGTAGGCCTTTTGTATATCCTACATACCTTAGGTGGTGATGGCCTTCCTTCTAATTTATTTCCCTTGTCATCCACCTCCTGTCTAGACTTTACCATACTGTACCCTGCTCTTTGTTGCACAATGTAAGCTCTCAGGGCTATAGTTGGGACAGGTGCAATCCTCTTCATCACAATACTAGCCTGATTAGGATTTTCCTCAACCACTCTAGACTTTTTCTCATTTAGGACACCCATCATTTCTTCAAAATGTGTCATTAGCTTATTTATCATTTCTCCAAAAGGCCTTATATCCCCTAGAGGTTTATACTTACTATCAAAATGGTTTACAAAATCTAAGGTCCTTTTATAGACTAACCACTTCTCCTTTTTGATCTCCTGCTCCTAAAGAGAAAATTCATTTCTGATGATATCTTCTAGGAAAAGAAACTGATAGGCCATGTCCTGAGCCTTTACCCTCAATTTGAACAATTGGTAAAATCCCTTTGGATCTGAAAATCTCTCCACTAATGTCCTTATCCCAAAAGGATTTAAAATATTTCCTAGGTGCACCCAACCTCCTTTTGCAATGACAAAATGGTTGGCCACAGTGAAGGCTGGGAAAATAGTACCTCTTCCTCTTCCTATCAATTCGCTTTCTTGCAGACAACCAAACCATCATAGTATTTTTGTGAGGCCAATCATGAGGGGATCTTGATATGGAAATATATGTTGTGTCTCCCTAAAACCATAAACTCTAAAGACTATGGAGATAGGGTACATAATGATATCACCGCAATTTTGTACAATTTTAAGCTCGAGAGAAAATTCCTTGGGTCTAATAAAATCTAGCAAGGCCTTTGGAATCCTAGGGTTTTCATGTGAAAGAAGTGACCTCAGTCCTGAAGCAAACACCTTGTCAAATATCATGAAACTAGCCTCAGCTCCATCCCAAGACAAATCCATGCTCCACAACTATACTGGAAGATCCTCCCCATCCTTCTTTTTAATCGAATTCATTTTTTTCTCAAAGAAAGATTCTACTTTAGACAAGAACATGTGCATTAATAAGGAGTACCATTTGAATGACTGGTCCACCTTAGCCTTTTCAATGCCAATTAGCCCGTTATGAATACACTCAGCCAAATATGGTTCAAAATCAAAATTTAATCCTACCGCATGATGCAATATTTGAACCATCATGAACATAAATTAGATGGGCATAGGGTCAGTCTCATCCTCACCAAAAATCTTGCATATGGACATATACACTCCTATAGCACAAGAAATGAATTATTTCTTTAGAAAGGGCTCTGGGGTAGTGGGTCTTGCAAGAATTAGACCCCCAATTACTACAAAGTGTTCCCTCAATAGACCAATCCTGATAAAAACCCTTTGAGACTCATATGTCTCCTTCAGCTTGTTGAAATCAATTGGCTCATGAAAATTTTTAGGTGTGCTCAATTTGAAAACTAACCTGATTTCTTCTGCAATAATTGACAAAAGAGGTGTCCCAACCTTACTCCTGACAACCCTAGCCACCAGATCATAAGATTTTTCTATCAGCAACAACATATCCACATCCATAAACACTCCTAGGATTATCAATTTTCCCATGTCCAGCTCCCAAGCATTACAATGCAGAGCATACGAATTTCTTTGATTGAACCATATCTTAAAGATGTTCAAACCACTTATCATTGTATGGGCATCCCTCAACTAGTTAATTTTTTCATACAACCCCCATAAACCTTCAACTATGGTGCAGTTAGAATCAATTTCTTCCGTTATCCATATCATTTGTGGAGCGGTCTAATTGTACCAAAAAATCATCATATAGTGCCCTATCCTTGTATTCAATTTTACCCATGAAATCCCTTTGTGGTGCCATGATTTCTATGACTAGGGTTTCTGTTCTTAATTATACTTCACACATTCTATGCAAAACCCTCATGACAATACAATCAAAGGGTGAACCCACAATAGTGGCTTACACTTTTTTCCCTGAATGGACACTGAACTCTACATTTTGAAAAAAAACTTTCAGATTTGAATGCATATTGTCGTTAAACCATTTGATATCAGAAGATGAAGTAAATTAGAGTCTTTTAGGATTTTCTATCTAGATTCTAAATATATATATATATTTTTTTTTTTTAATTGATTTGAATGGTTTTTTCTTTCTCCCACAAAAAGTGGTATGTTTTTGAAAATGTCATTTTCAAAGAGTTACATTGTTTTCATAGAGCATAACTTTTTTTCTAAAATAGATATCAATGTGATTCTTTTGAAATTATTTTTGTAACATCCATACTGAGGGAATGCAATTGGTTTGATGAAATTATCAATGATTATTTCATATTTTATTAATGTTTGAAGTTGACTAAACCTTAATTTTGACATACCTTGACTACATAGCTTATAACTTGTGTATTTTTCCAATTTCATTTATTTTTTATAGAAAGAAAACTTAAATACCTAGGGCATAGATATTTTTTAGAATTTTTTTCTCTCATTTACTATTTTTCCATAAGCATCAAACATAGAGGTAGACATATTGTAAAATATCTATGTTTAGTAAAACTAAAAATACAAAGTCACTTAACATATATTAACATTATAATCATTGGAAATATTTTTCTCAGTAGTACCTTACTACATAGATAGGTTTTTCAAATGGATTCATTTGATCTCCCAAAAGATGAAGTCAAAGTGATTTTTTGTCAGCATTTTAATAGGTGCGAAGGAGACTCCATTGTAGGTATGAATGAGGAGTATAGATGTTATATCAATTTTTTTTAATCTAAGAGGCTTTCAGCTAACCATTTGTAATTAATTCCTTCAAATGGAACCTCTCAAGACTTAAATAATCATAATTTATTAAAAATGTGTTATTTCATCAAAAATCAGCATGTCTAAAAAAGTGTAACCCACTATTGTGGGGTCACCCCGCAGAGAGAATCTTACTTGTTTTGCACTGCAAACATAATTGTGAAACCCTTGAAGCTTCATCTCACTGTAAGTTCTCAGCTTTAACTATGCTCAAGAAGACAATTTCACTTTGTGATCAATGAAAGCTTTTTGAAAAGACAATCTCATCAAATAGCTATTTACCCAATAGCTATAAATCTCACACACTTCATAATAAGTTTCTCAGAAATTGAATTGAATGCTGCCAATGGTCGAAATGCTCCTTTTAAAAATTTTGAATTCTGGTCGTCGATGAAACTTTCATGCAAATGAATCCAATAGCTTAGATTAAACCTTTTAAGACTGGGTCCACTTTTAAAATCCACCTAATAATTTGACCAATGAGAAAGCACATGGCAGCCACTTGGCAATAAAACATCAGCACCCTTTTTACTTTTCCGCCTTGGCCACGTGTCGCTCAGTCGTGAAGCCCCAATGACTAAAGATCTTGCAACTTCCCATTGTGGGCTTACAAAAACCTTCATATCTTCCTTGATCTGACCCTTCTTTAACTACCCTAAGGACTGAGCAACATGACATCATCAATGACACATGTCATACCATCATGAAGCTGCAATGAGTAAAAACCTTTTAACTTGCTATCACGGTTTCACAACAACTATCAAATCTTCCTTAATTTGACCATCCTTAACTCTTCCATATTTGAACACATCACACCTTTTCATGAGGCCGCAATTATAAAAGGTCATGAATCTTTTGATCACGGGCTTGCGACAACCATTGGATTTCCTTTGATTTGACCGTTCAATCAACTTTATTCACAACTGTGATGTGATGTCACCAGGGACACATGTCACAAGGTCACAATGTCATGAAGGATAAATTCCTAACATCTTTTCATAGCGGTAATAGGAAAGCCCTTAGATCAACCTTGATCTAACCAATTCTTATCTTTGACTTGAGCTCCGCCCTGGGTCCACCATCTGCAAGGTGTCACACTATCGTGATGCCACAAAGGATAACGATCTTACATATTCTCATAGCAGAATCATGACAACCATTATATTTAAAAGAGAGCATACAAAGTTTAACACCTACCAAGAATTAGGGAAATTTATTCTGTCAAGAACTATAGACGTAGGAAATATTAAAGAGGGACCCGCTAGGCTTAACAATGTAAAAAGAACCCGGCCCCGCCCGACAACTTAACACACATGACTTAAGTAGCTTAAGTTAAAACAAAAAAAGGTAACGTAGAAATAGAATAAGGTAGGGTTTTTTGGATTTTTTTTAAAAAAAATTAGAGCCCTTAGCAAATTAATAAACCCTATTTCTAAACTAGGTCATTTTCACAAAATATTGCATTGAAACATGAAAAATGACCAACATAATATAAATATATTTGTCGCATTTATTTTTTAAAGAGTTGCCCGTATTCATTGGAATTTTGAAGAACTTCCCTCTCATCAAAATTTTGATGAACGTGGGCAATATTTTTTTTAAAAAAGAAAATTTGACACAAATTACCTTGTAAAATCCAATAAAGACAAAAAAATCCCATACTTTGTCAAAAATTCTCATCAGAAAATTACCCCAAATGTATTAGTGTTTGAGCTTAGGATGAGATTGGTTTTATAGGAATTCCATGAGATTGGGTGGTCAGGATTCAAACTTAGTGAAGGGTTAAGATTCTCCCTTCCTTGATCTATGTGAGTCAATCCATGTGATTTTTTTTAGTTGGCTCCATTTGTGCTTTCTTGTTTGTTAGAGGATAAGACAATTTAGTTGATTTATTTAATTCCTTTTAATTAGAAAGTCTAGCAAATGGTTTTATTTAATTAAATATACTAGTATCTTTAATTAAATTACTTGATTTAATAATTGACTATCATTGACTCTTAGTTAGGAATTAATTGATGATTGATTTAATTATGCAAGCCTATCAATCAAGTCACTTACATAATTAGGCCTAGTTTAAGGTTCAATGCCTTTGATTAAAACTTTACCCTATTTGATTAAGCTTTAGGGTTGATTATTCAAGATTTGGAGCTCTTGGTTTAATAGACCAATTTTCAGTGATTATATATGTGTTCTTTAAAGATATTAAACATTTTCTATAGATAAGTATTTAGATGTTGAACTATGATGCAACCAAATTCTGATTGATTTGAAAGCTTCATCTCATCCATCTTCTCTTGTAAAATAATATTTCTTTCCAAATATATCTTTGAATTACAAACTTGATTTCAAATAATCCTTGTTTGTATTTAGAGAATAATTATTGCATGCTTCCAATGATTGATATTCATATAAATTTATATTCTTACTAGAAACAAAGCTAGATTTTGAGTTTTCCAAGGAAACTATACAATTCTAATCTTGAGAACTAAAATTAGAAGCAAGTGTTTTTATTTTTTAATGAGTTTTAATGTATCAACTTCTCACCTATGTTGAGTGCAATCCTTGAGGGATAAAGGTTTGAACACATTGACAATACCCCACATCTCAACATATTCAGAACCCACTAATATTTTGCAACCAAACTATCAATATCTAATGAAATCTTTGGTTGTAATTCAACACACATAGCAATCACAAGCTTTTCCATTTTGACCTTTTCTTCATTTTTAAGGCTTGAAGAAAGTATCTCTTATAATGCCCTTATACCAATGAACCCCTAGAACATAGGGTAGTACATGCATTGATAGATTTTTTTCTTTATAATTACATAATAAATTACTACATAAGTGCATAAACATAACATAAATTACATAAGAAAGAATTAATAAGGACAAAAATTATTACACAATTGTGTACAAGAAAAAGTCTTCAAACACTTCCCAGGGTTCCATGTAAACCCCAAAAAACTCCATGAAACATTCCCCATGATGCCTCACAAGAGATCAAAATTCCAATGAGCTATACTAGACCAAGTAGTAAAATAGCTCATGATTTATAGTTGAGGATAATAGGTCCATCCACGGAATATAACTAGACAAGGTTTGTTTTAAAGCACCAAATGAAATGTGAACCTAACATGATCAAGTATGGATTGTGAGTACATAAAAAGAATCAAGAAAATAAAGGGTATCCAAAAATCTAATTGCCTTTTACCTAGACCTAAGGCAACCCTAAGCTATCATGAATGCATAGAAACAATGAACAAATGTGCAAAAACAAAGCACATGTGTGCAGAAATAAAAGAAAAATGTGTAGAAGCAATGAACAAGTGTGCAAAAATAAAAGAAAAATGCATAGAAACAATTAAAAAATGTGCAAAAACAAAGGACATTTACACAAAAATACACCAATCATACAATATTATTTAAAAATTAATGCTAACACCAACGTATGGCCAAATAAAAATAATCTCCACATTAGGGAGTATTAGATACATATAATCAAGATTGAACTCACTCAATATGATCAATAATGATAACATAAGAGTGTAATTGTTGTTGTTAGATTAGATTTAGGGTATGTAATTCTTTAAAATTTTATGTATACATATTAGATAAATTCACAATAGAATGTTATCTAATCTTAGATAGATATAAGCATATCTTGATAATTTCTCCTTAGAATATTATCTTTATATATATTGATCTCCAAATTGATATTATATCAAATCACTTATTTGATATATATCACTATCAATATAATATAAATAATCTTCTTATTAACTAATGTGTATAGAGGACTTTATATTTTTATATTTTTATTTTTTTTTGGTAAAAGGCCTTAGCCAAGAATTTTATTAATTTTAGAAGTGTTACATGAACCCCACTCTATGCAAGTGCTGGTAGGAAAGAGTGGGGTTGAGAAAACCTCCAGCCATGCCTGGGACCGTAGTCCGAAAATTGATACATGATGTTTTAAGAGGGCATTCCCTCTTATTACAAATTGATAAATTAGAAACATAAATTTGGTTAATCTGATCTTTCTTTTCTTTGATTGTAGTAGATCACCTTTATTGCCCTTTTATGTCAGACTGAAATTAAGAGTCTCAAGTTGGTATATAATGCTACCCTTGTTGGACTCGTAACTTCCTTTTTTCGATACCTCTACATTGTAGAAAAGCAATTTTTGATATATGAACCTTATTTATATCAAAATATGAGGTTTTCTTTTCATGACTTTTGTACCTATTTTACCTGTAACAACTCAAAATCTTGGCAAAGAACTTTGTTAGAATATACAAAGTAGGTCTATAATATAACCCTTATCCTCAGATAATAATAATAAGGTATGAATTTCATGTTGCCTTTATCAAAAATGGATCAAAAGGGAGATAAGTTCTTTTTAACTACTCCAAACCTACAACTCTGTGAAAATATGTTGGATACCTTGTCTAATACTAGAACTAGAAAACTACTAGGTTTTCCATATATGATAATATTTAAAGAGATCAAAATTAATGAAAAATAGATGAATCCTTCATACTGCTCTAGACAAGGATCCTCTTTCTGAAAAAACCTTGATTATCTTAAACCATGATCCGAAACTAAAGAAAATGAAGGAGCTTGCATACCTTTGAGAGGTATCCCTTGAGCTACCTGCATAAAACTATGATACAAAGAAGGAGATCGAAATAGAGAAATAACGGTCGACTAAGATGGGCATAAGAACTAGAAAAAGCTGGAAAAGATTAAGCCTCTAGAAAAACATCCCCAAAAAATCTCTATAAAGAGATCGTTAGCTTGATGTCAACATAGAGATTTCCATGTTGACTCCAAGATAACGATCTCAGTAAAGAGATAGCCATGCAAGCTTATTGTTCCCAATGAGGAGAACTACTGAAATACATGCTAGCATCTAAAGATAGAAACAAATGTGTGGGAGGCTCATATAGATTTAGCACCTGTAGGGGCTTTCAGTTTTAAAATTGACAAATACTCCAAGAGAGGAGGGCACTTGTCTAATGAAGCCTAACTATCTAAAACCTTATCCTTTCAAAGTGCAAACAAGAAAGCCATCATGAAAGCAGTGCACGCTTTAACTTTTCTAGTTGCTTCCTCATATCGATGGACAAATTATTAAGAATAAACTTATACAGAAGGAAAATTTCTATAATCATAGTTTATTAGATCTACATGCTCAAATCAAAAGTGAACCTTAAGAAAGTTTATATATATATGTGTGTGTGGTGTGTGTGTACACACACACACACATATATATATATATAATATATATATATATATATATAGATTATATATATACATATATACATATATATATATATATATATAGATATATATATGTATGTGTGTATATATATATATATATCTATAGATATATATATATGTATACATATATATATATATATGTATACATATATATAGAATGTATACATATATATATATATATATATGTATACATATTAATATATATATATATGTATACATATCTATATATATATATATCTATATATATATATCTATATATATATATATATATATGTATACATATATATATACATATATATATATATATATACATATATATATACATATATATATATATATACATATATATATATATATACATATATATATATATATATATATATATATATATATATATATGTATATATATATGTATACATATATACATATATGTATACATATATGTATACATATATACATATATGTATACATATATGTATACATATATACATATAGATTATATATATGTATACATATATGTATATATGTAGACATATATGTATATATGTATACATATATGTATATATGTTACATATATCTATATATGTATACATATATGGTATATATGTATACATATATCTATATATGTATACATATATGTATATATGTATACATATATATATATATATGTATACATATATATATATATATGTATACATATATATATATATGTATACATATATACATATCTGTATACATATATATATCTATATATAGATATATATATGTAGTATATATATATATGTATACATATATATATATATGTATACATATATATATTATATGTATACATATATATATATATATATATATATATATATATATGTATACATATATATGTATATATATGTATACATATATATGTATATATATGTATATATATATATATATGTATATATATATATATATGTATACATATATATATATATATGTATACATATATATATGTATGTATACATATATATATGTATATATATATATACATATATATATATATATATATATATATGTATATATATGTATATATATATGTATATGTATATATGTGTGTGTGTGTGTGTGTGCGCGCATATATATAATAACTCTTTTGATTCTGTTTATCCTGTTAATAAATTTTTAAAGCATTAAACCATACAAAAATATAAAATCATATAAAATTAGAAGTTTTACCAAATATATTCCTTAAGGGTTTCAATCAGGGCAAGACAAACTATCATAAACTAGATTTTTAAGGAAAGAATCCTATTACCTAAAGCTCATCAACCATCATACTTATTTATTTTTCCTTCTAAAGATTTGCATGTCCTCTTTCACTATGTAGAGATTTGAAACGACTGTGGGTAGCAATAAGGAGAGGGCTTTAACGATGATACTAGTCTTTTTTGAAATTAATAGGTTTTAAATGATTTAACAGGAAGCAATCCAACATAGAAAGGTTCTAGGGTGATTATGCTTAGGCTTTGAAATGCAAGTAACTTGTATTAAATCTAGCCCATTCTTTAACTATGCTTGAAAGAAAGTTAGCATATTATGCTTAGCTTTTGAAACTCATGTAACTTGTATTTAATATAAGCCTAATATCTCAAAACATTATCCATTACTTCTCCAATAGTATAATCTATTACTAACTATTAGGGCTCCATATCTTGTGTTGAGATACCATTATAAACAAAAAAAGTACTATCATCTAGAGCATCTATATAGTTTACTTTCATCCATATTACTAATAATCTTTATCACTATATCCCTACTATTCTTTTCTAATTACACTACAGTTCCAAGAATCACCATCCTTATGCAAAATGATGATCTCTTCCTTGTCTGCCAAAATGTTCCTTGAGGTCTTCTTCACCAAGGGAGCAACGATCTTTACATTGTTGATCTCATCCCATCTAGTTCCTCTGGAATGTCAAAACCCTCCACCCTCCAATAGTCCAGAACCCTTTCTAGTTCCACCTCTTCTTTGAGCATAGTGGTTATTAGAAAATCCAAGTTGCGCCTCATCGTTGGCTAGTGTTTGTCAAATTTGGCTTCATCTTTAAAAAATAGTAAATGGTAATCTCTGAAAGCTTGGGATGGAGGGTAATGCTGCCAGTACCATTTTCATGTATATTTCTAGATATGGTATTGTCAGGTCTTTATTAATGTCATACACCACCATCTCTAAACCTCCCAAAAATTTGTCTTTGAATATTACTTTGGCCACCTCTATGATCCTCACCTTTCCTATTCCAGTGAATGCTTCTAGGGAAATAAAAAGCCCTATAATGTGTTCCATTAACACGGATTGTATAGTCATTGTCAAAGTGGTCCTCCCCCAGTCCCTTTTCTAGAGCTCTACGAGTCGTATCTGAAGGGAATTGAGAATGCCATTCCACCTCTCTGGCTTAATGTTGCCTCGAAAGGCCATTTGCCTATTCTCCTTCGTATGGAAGGTTACCACTTCTAGACTCCATCCCTTGGCAAGAGAAATTCAGAAAGTTAACTTTCATTACCATTTCTTGGTGTTAAAGTCTTTTGCCTTCTTTGATCCCTAATTCATTGTGATTTGATGCCTGAGCTCATGTGAAATTGCTCCAATTTTAATACTCCATCATTTCATCATTATTATGTACTTTAAAGCCGAGGGCAATTGTAGCTCAAATAATTTCCATAAGAGTCTTCTAGATTTAGAGTGGTTTAGGTTTACGAAAAGGAGAGAGGGCGTCGAAGTCACAAAATTTGTAATAATTGTTAATTACTCCTTGCCAAGTGTGATGGTCCTTTCCTAATCTGTCAGAGCACTAATGGATATGAGAAAGATTTTTTGATAAGAGAGGAAACTACTATAAATATATATATTATATTAAGGTTACCATAAATATATATATTATATTAATATGCAAATATATTTATATAAATGTATTAATATATATATATATATAAATGCATAAATTAGAATAATGAGAATACATAAAGTGTATATATAACAAATTATGAAATAAAATAAACTATGTGAGAAATCTCTAATCTCTTATTAGTGAACGAGTAGATATATTTATATGCCAAACCAATGAATTTCTTAATAATAAAATATATTTATATATAAATTTATATATATATATATATATATATATATATATATATATATATATTATATATATATATATATATATATATATATATATATATATATATATATATATATATATATATATATATATATATATATATAGTATATATATATATATATATATATATATCTGTTAAATATATCTTGATATATATAGATAGAAAAACCTTAAAGTACAATATCATATTTATGTACATGAGGATATTCTTCTATTTATATGTGTATATATATAACGATAATATATCTGTATATGAGAATTATAAATTCCATTATATCTCTGTGTGAGTAAGAATATATGTTTAATTTTTTATTTATGTTAATACGTATTTGTAGACACCTAAAAATTTATTAGAAAATAAAAATATTTTTATTTTCCAAAAACCCCTGATGACATCATCATTTATTAATTTATTTATTTATTTATTTTTATGTCATTAAATCCTCCAATTTTAATTAAACATCTTTAATTAAAGAATCCCTTCCAAAATGTTTAAATCTCATTTAAACATTATTCTCATATTTATTAATTATTAATTGATAAATTGACCAAAAATCTTTTAAATAAATAAAATATTTATTTAAATCCTAAAACCTTGGAAATATCCTAGAAACCCCTAACCTCTTCTAGAATTTTCTAATCTCACTTTAATCTTAATTAAAAAGTGATTCCTACATTTTTTAAGCCTAAACCCTCAACCTTTGACTTTGGGTCAAAACCCCTCATAATGCTTCTTACATCCTCATTAATGACTCTTACAAGCCATTAATGAGCCCATGTCTCCTCTTACCCTTTGGTCTCCCTTGCACACTTCCCTAGTGTTGCTCACACATGTGTGAGCACCTTGACCATGATAATCCTTCCTATTTATTAAATTCATTTGATAAATAAAGTCCCCAACCAACCCCTTTTAATAAATTTTACATTTATTTAAATCCTAGATATTCTCTAGAAAACCCTAGAACCTCTAGACTCTTCTAGAAAATCCTAAATTTGACCTTTGAGCATTCAACCTTTGAAATTCAGTACTTATCTCTTTGACTCAACCCCTAACCAAAACCCCAAACTCTACCCTAAACCTTAACCCAAGTCCTTCCTCAAATCCTATAAATACCCCTCCTCTTTCAAGAGCAATTCACCAATTCACATAATCATACTAAGTAGAATTATAATGTTAGATTCTTGCTAGATCATAACCTTTTTAGTATATTTGTTAGATTTCATGTTTTCTAAATCATCATAGAATAGCTTAATGGAATGAATCTTAGTTTCATTTATTTTTTTTTAATCATTCATGCATCATATCAAATCCTTCTTAGAATGCATTAGAGACAAGCTCCAAGTGCTTAGAGAGCACACCCACATCCCTCATAATCAGAGAAAATCAAACAATGCTTAACGCATTCATTTTGGCTCAATCTGAGGTGACTTGGTTTTCATGTTTATGCTTTTGAACTGATATAATATTTAGATTATTCTAATGTTTTCTTGTTTACGCCTTTCAAGACAGATAACAGATAAACCAATGTCCACATTCTGGCATGTCCAGTGGGACCCACTTCACAGGTTCTTTGCTAACATTCTAATGGGGTTTGGACTATTTTTCTATTTTTTCTAGCTTGTAGGTTGAGGGAGAATTTGGAATTCTTCTTCTTCTTCTTCTTCTTCTTCTTCTTCTTGCAGGATCTTGGCTTATTTTCCAGAAAAAAACCATGAAGAGGCACTTTCAAAAAAACCTTTGTAACTTTTGCATACGAGCTCTATTTTTTTATGATTCAAAAAGCACTGGAAAGATGGTTCAGAGGTCTATCCAAATCTATAGACAAATTTACCATATTCTGTCCCAAAAATTAGGAAGATTCAGTGGGATCATGAATTAATAATAAAAAAAATAGAATTAACATACTTTGTATAAATGGTTTAAAATGAACCTCAAAATCACTCTGGAATGCCTAGAAAGCTAAAAAAATCAATCAAATCCAAATCAACTAAATTCATTCCTAAGTAGTCCTAAAAAAATCAAGCACACTTCTAAAAGTTCTCATTTGGCTAAAAAGAACCATCATGCTTTTTAAATCTAGGTGTTTTGAGCTTCAAGCAAACTAGGAACACTTCAAACTTTGGGAGCTTAAAAAGAACCACCAAAATTGCATATCATCTCTATTTTTGTTCCTAAAATCAGTCCTAAATCATTCTAAAAGGAATTCTCAAATCAGTCTTGGAATCATTAAAAGTGAGGTTCATTTGTATTATCTTAAAAATATATTTCAAAATCTCATGCAAATTAGGAACAAAGTCTACAAATTTTTCCTACACACTTTCATATTTGGTTCCTAAAGAGTCCTAAATTTTCAGTCCTAAAGCTTTGACCTTGATGAAAACTAATGTCATATTGCAAAATCTTCAAAGTTTCCAAAGTTTTCATGCATAAAGATCAATCTAGGAATCTCATTTTGGGCATAAAAAATGCAATCTAGCACACAAAATATTTAATGAAATACGAAAATGAACCAAAGTCCAAAGAAGTCATTTTTATTTTGAGTCAAAATCAAACACACTCTTGAGTGACTTAAAGGTGAAATAAAAGCATCTATATCCCCTCCTCTTTCAAAGTTCCATTCAAAAGTTCTTAAGAACGCGCAAACTCATATTGAATGCCCAAGCAAAGGAACTGCAAATCGCTCAAAGTTCTTGTTTTTAAAAGGGAAAGAACAAATCAAAGCCTTAAACACTTGTGTTTTCAAAATTTCAATTCAAAACACTTATCAATTTGGGAAAAGAACCTTTGTTTGTTGTGCTTTCTTCCAGGAGTCTTCAAAATTCTACAAATCCTTGTTAATCTAAGTAACATAAAACACTTGAACTCAGACAAGTTCACCTATTTTACTTTAGAGAGGCCTGTCCAAAGAGAAAAGAACTTCCTCTCTAGAGAAGGACCTCAAACTAGTATCTTCCCTGACTGGTATAGAAAATAAAGCACTGAGAAAACTCTCGCTTACATCCCCTCAAGCTCGGGCAATGCATGTTGATGGTAGCCTGAGGTAGGTGAATAATCCCTACTATTTCGGCATGGTCAACTAGGCTCTTAAGTGAGTCACGCACATATAAACCAGATTGGGAGGGACTCCACGAAACAACTACAAACATGTTAATCAAAAGCTACCTAATCTAAAATCCAAAGGTATCACAATATTTGTGCAAGGACCAATCCCTATGGTTTCCTGGATCACCTTAAGACACTCACCATATGTATCCCTCTTTTGGGGAATCAAGCTATGGGCAAAGATTCTGATACTAGTGTTGTCCTTAGGTAGTTCTGGTTTGAAGTGATTGTGAAGTTCAAAGCTTAGTGAAAACACTTGTCAGAATATACACCTTTCAAAGCTTTATCAAGTTCAATGGTCTAATATCATTGCTTGTATTCCTCAAGGTTGCCTTGTTATCTTGTTGGTATTGTTTTCAAAATATTTTTTTGTCAAGTTAGTCCTTTTCCATTGAGACTTAAAAAAATAAGATATCCAAAAAGCTTCAATCCAATTACCAATAATTTCCCCAAGCTATGTCCGATTTGACCCAACACAAGAAAGTTAGACTTCCCAATTCCCAAGTATATCAAGAGAATAAAGTTGCAGAAAGAAACTTGAAAGATCACCAATATTCCCTTAAAGAAATCCAAGAAGAAAAGAAGAATCAAGAAAGACTGGAAAACATTGAGTATAACACAAGAGTCAAGCAGTTTGCATTTCAGTTTAAAGTTAACCATCGCTATGTCAATCTAGAGAGAAAAGACTAGCTGGGCCCATTGCATATACATTCCTTTTTTAGAATCTCACAATCCTATCTCAACATTCCTTCATCCTAGCTCATCCTAGTTTCATCCTTACAACACCATCCATCCCTAAATGCATTTAAACAATCCTTAGTTGCATCATTGCATTCTTTGTCATCTTCCTAGTTGTGTCATAAGTCATCCTTTTTTCATCGGCATATAGATCATCCTTTTAGAAACAAGAATTATCCATTCATTCCTCATCATCCTTCCATTAGCAATCCACAATCAAAGCTTCAAAATCCTTGACCCATCATCCTGGACCCAAATCCTAGATCCATCATCCAAATCAGAAATCCTCCATCCTTGCACCAAATCCAATGATCCAAATCTAAAACACTTAGTATTGAATCCTTTGATATGCTTCAAATCCTTATCCAAAATCAAAAATCTCCACCCTTTGACAGAGTAGTGTCTAGGGAATCCTACTTTTCCTTGTAAGCCTCATCATCTCGAGCAAGAGATCAACGTGCATTGATAAGAAACCACTTGACCGAAGATCATTAGTCTATCCTAGGTTGACAATCCTCACTGATCCTACATCAGGAAGCAACAGCTCATTTGACCAACACTTAGTAAATCTTCACCATCATCCCACCAATCCTCCACCAATCTTGATCCAAATCAGAGCACCCTACTAATCCTCCATCATCCTCAATCCAAATCAGAGCATTCCACCAATCCTTCACCATCATCACCATCCTTTAGTTTTTCCAATTCCTTGCATCACATTTTTAGAAATCCACCATCCTTATAAGTGTCTTAGACTTGCACCCATCATCCTTAGAGTCTTTTAGGAGAATCTTGCATCCATCCAACATATGCATATTTAGACCTTCATTCCATGCCTATTGAGACAAGATCCAAGAAAATAAGGAATATTGATCCTTATCAGATCACTAGCTTGTTTGATCCCAATAATTCTACCAGCGTGATGGTATCTTTCAATCCCCTAATCCAAAAAACTAGTAATATATGGGATGATCCCAATATTCCCCTCGCTTCTTTCTCAATGGAACATTCATGAATCACCCGAGGAATGGACAAATAGTCAGTGCACTCATTGCTCAAAATCAACAAAGCATGATGGCTAACTTCACACAAGAGGGTACTCCCATTCCACCATATCTTTGACCTTCCATTCACATCAACACCATCTGAATCCCCATAGAAGCATACACTCCCATCATCCAATAAATTCCTGATCCACTTTTTCACATGTCACAAGTAACTTCACCCATCCCTCCTCTTTTGCAAAGTAGTTTCGCAAGCCCTGCAACACAAGCGACACAATCCACTCCATTTCCTATCATGGGTACACCATCATCCTCCATAGCATCTCAAGCCATCATTCATACACAAAGATTTTCACAAAACCAACCACCACCTCCCACACAAGCCTTTACACAAGAAATCCATCCACCTCCCATAAGCCAAGAAACATCATCTTTTCCATGGGCAATGCAATCATTCCCCTTCTTCCCCACACAAGCTTTTGCATCTAAACCATCATTTTCGGGGGCAACACAATCATTTCCCTCTTTCTCCCAACAAGCCTTTACCTCAATACCATCATTCTCGGGGACAACACAAACATCTTTTCCATTCACTTCACAAGCCCCTACCTCCATGCCATCATTTCCAGGGGCAACACAACTTTTTTCCTCTTTCTCCCAACAAGCTTCCACAACAACACCACCCTTCTCATGGGGAATGCAAGCATCTTCATTCACACCCCAAGCACAAACCCAAAAAACTACATTCATAATAGGTATGCCTTCCATGGGATTTACAAATCCACCATTCACATCCCAAACCCCCATCACATCTACATTTCTAGCATCCTCTACATCACAGTTTCCACCGCACACTAGTTCTCATTGGGGCCTTAATCATGAAGAAATCTTAGCTTTCAAAATACCAACCCACTTCTCCGCATCCATGCCAGCAAACCAACAAGCCACATTCTTGCAAGCAGCACAACAATAACCATCTCAACTTCTGCCAGCTTCATCCTTCGTAAACTATCTATTCACTACACCCAATGTTTCTTAGCAAGCTTTACCACCCCAACAGCAGAGTTATTCCCATCTTGCAAGCTACCTTGCCCAACCACCTCCTTCTTTCAACTTCCCTACATCAATTCCACCCTTGATTAATGCAAGAATGCACCCATTCTACATCAACCAAGCACAAAGCCAAGTGCAACAAGGACCATCTCATCAGCAAGCTACCTCTTTCCATTAGTCTCATCCATCGCAACAGTACTTCCCCACACAACAAAAAACCCTAATCATTCCCCAGCAGCAACAAGATTCCTCCTATCTGGTGCAACAACAACATCCCATCATCCCCCAACAATAGAAATTTGTCCCCTATCCTCCACAACAATACATTCTTGCACCTCAGCAACAATATCCTCTCCAAAAATCATCATCTCAAAACCCATTCTAATCCGCCTATCTTACTGGGCAATCTCCATATCCCACTCCATAATATCCACTTCAAAATCACCCTCATTCTCCAGCACCACTAGATCCTTTCCAAATAGGAGTACCCATTCCAACACCAATCAATGTAGAGTGGGAAGAAACGAAGAATGCTCTTAAGGATCTCCAAACTAGCATAGAGAATAAAACATTCAAGTTTGAAGAGGTGTGTCCCTACCCATTTGACCAATCAATCATAGTTGTTCCTTTCCCTAAGAAATTTGAGACACCCAAGTTTGATAAATATCGAGGGAAAGGAGACCCTATAAACCACATCAAAGAATTCTATATGGCATGCCAAGAAGTGTCTTACAGTGATAATTACCTTTTACGCCTATTCTCCAAAATCTTGGGAGGAACTGTTGTTGAGTGGTTTTACAAGATACCATGTGGGACCATCACAACTTTTGCTGAGCTCTCTGAGAAGTTTGTTGCCCAATATGCCCACAATGTCAAAAATGAGTTGACCTTGCTAGACCTTTACAACTCAAAATAGAAAGAAGGAGAAAGCCTAGCAAACTACCTGCAATGATGGTAGAACCTCACAACCAAGTTATCATACCAACTTCTTGAGAAGCATCTAGCCAAGATCTTCATCAATAACCTACATCCCAAACTATCCCACTTCATGAGGATGAACTGCATCCAAACATATTAGGATATCAAAAGTAAGGGGATAGATATCGAAAGGGGTCTCTTAGACAAAGGCACAATCCAGCATTACAAAAATGATTCCCAAAGTAAACCCAATAATGACAAACCCTGTTACTAGAATCATAACAAAAATGTAGTCACTAATGGAGCTACGAACACCAAGCATGTCCAAATCATTGTGGATGGTCCTACACTTATTACTCCATATCAACAACAATCTCAAACTCATCAACAACCTATGCAACAATATCAGCCTCAAAATAATCAGCAATGCTATCAACAACAAGCACCTCAAGGAAACCCAACCAACCAAGCTAATGCCATCTCTACTACTCCCAATCAGAATAGGCCTTGAGCCCAAACTAATCAGAAGAGAATCTTCACACTACTTGGTGAACCTCTGGATGTTATCTTTCACTGAATGGCCAATGCCAATCTGATCATGTACCCACCAACTCAACAATTTGATGATGTAACTCCCAAGCCTAATTGGTATAAAGATCATGAGTTCTATGATTATCATCATGTCAAAGGACACACTACCCTAAGGTGTATGAAACTCAAGCATTACATCCAAGATCTCATTGATAGAAAAGAGATCCAAGTGGACACACCCTCCCAAACCTCACCTAATGCCAATTTGTAGATCTATCAAAATGTGTTCCCACAACATAATGCTGGAAAGAACCAAGCTAATGCTAATCCTCCTAATCAGAACCAAGGCAAAGGAAAATAAGGAGATCATGTTGATCACAAAGACTATACAGCTACCCATATCAACTATGACAAGTTTTTTGGATGCATAACCCAAGTTGAACCCATAGTCAATGTCATCCATGTCAAAGTAGCTGATATTTAGTGTGTTGTCACCACACGCTGAGGTTAGATAACTATCACCGATGCAAGTCCAAGGCTAGCACATAATGCACAATATAATCTTATAGAACATCTTGGGAATACACTTTCCCAAATCTCCATCCTCAACCTTATCCATACTTCACCCCTCCATCAAGAAATCCTCAATTGAGCCCTCCATGAAGGACATGTACCCACAAACATTAACACCGTCTAGTTTGAAAACCTTGTGGGACATCTATTCACATCCTATGCTTTATCCTTCAAGCCATCTGACATACTAGCTATTGAGCCTGACCACAATCTTCCTCTCTACATTGCCGTCATGGTCAGAGATTTTGCCATTAAAAGGGTCATGATAGATAATGGCTCAGCCCTAAACTTATGTACTCTCAAATTCATTCAATAGATAGGGTTCACAAAATCTGATATCTCACATGAAGTAATCACCATTAAGGCATATGATAACTTGGAGCATACCTCTGAAGCTACTATTCTTTTGCCTATCTAGTTGGGCCCGACAATGCAAGACACTATCTACCATGTTGTTGATCTTGACTTACCATTTAACATCCTCCTCATCTGGCCATGGATTCATTCCATCAAGGATGTACCATTTACTTACCATGAGTGCGTAAAATTTATGCATCAAGGCACTAAGGTTACCATCCATGTAGATCTCCAACCGTTCACATACTACCATGTGATGGAAGCATCATTCCCCCATTCCACCCATTGTCCTAGAACATATATTGGCACTTATATTGCTATTTCTTCATGATCCCATAGCAATCTAGAGACTATCCTCACCTCCACTCTCTCCTTTTTCAAGATCAACAACCAAGGTTGTGGTGAATATAGCCTAACTAATGCATTTGCAGTTGGGGCCCTCCCATTTGATCCACGTACACAAGAGCATCCAAATCACCAAAGAAAGCCTTTTGAAACCAAGCATGAAGTCAAGGAGATGGGACCAATGACTTTTGTTTCCCATAAAACATAAATAGGCAAGAGATGTACCTTGACATCAACTGGTGATTTTACAGAGATTCCCCACCACTTGACACTCAATTCCTTGGTTACTTAAAAGACAAATATCCACAATCACACAAGTATGCCACCAAGAAATGGAAATATCAAGGTGGTGGTCTAGGACCACAAGAAGGTGGAAGAAAAGACACCATCATAGCATCCAAGAATCCACAACATCAAGGTCTTGGCTTTAATACTCCTCACCTACATATACAAGAGCCCAATACCACAACTGGGGGCACTAACATGACCAAGGTTCCCTTCTTGAATAACCAGGACAACCTCGAAGAGATCAAAGACATCCCTAAAGAGGAAGAAAAGAAATCTTATGATGAAATCTTTAATGATAATACCCTCCTGGGCACTTTTTTCCTCCAACAACTTGCCATTAACCTCATAGAACCTCCCCTCATCCACCCCAAACTCATAGACTAGGATCAACCAAGCATCACACATATCGATGAGTTCCAAAGCATAGAAGCACTCCTAGAATTCATGGGGGCATCAGGACAACAATCAAATCAAGATTTAGAATCAAATCATATCTATAAACTCAACCCTAAAGGATATTTCAAGGAAGAGGCAAGCTTTAGCTACAAAAGTGAAAAAGAAAAAGAAAAACAAGAGTCCTTATGTGAAAACCCCTCTGGGGCACATTCTGATTCTAAAAAAGATAAAATAAAGGGTGTATCTTCTTGTGAAAACCTCTCTGAGGTGCTAGAAGATGAAGACTTGCCTCTTCCTCCCATCCAAGATTACAAACCTAAGCAGTCTCCTATCATTATTGAGTAAACCAAGCCAATCAACTTGGACACTGAAGAATGCCCCAGAATCACCTACATTGCAGCATCTCTAACAGAAGGTGAAGAACTATCTTTCACTGCACTTCTCCATGAAGCCACTACAAACTTCATGTGGTCATATGCACACATGCCTAGGATTGACCCTAATCTTTTCATCCATCATCTAGTTGTGGACCCCAATGTCAAGCTAGTAAAGTAGAAGCTACGCAAAATTCACCCCAAAGTAGCCCTATTGGTAAAATCAGAACTAGAAAAGCTCCTAGATGTAAAGATCATCAGAGCCATTGATTACTCTGAGTGGATTTCCAACATGGTTCCTGTCATGAAGCCTTCAAGTGAGATCAAAATTTGCACAAATTTTAGAGACCTAAATAAAGCATGTCCTAAGGACAATTTCCCACTGCCCAACATAGACATGATCATAGATCTCATAGCGGGCCATGAGATGTTGTCACTCATGGATAGTTTCTCCGGATACAATTAGATCCATATAGCAGAAGAGGATCAACATAAAACAATATTCACCACTCCATGGGGTACCTTCTACTATAAAATGATGCGATTTGGTCTAAAAAATGCAAGAGCCACATATCAGAGAGCAATGACATCCATCTTCCATGATATGATCCACAAAATCCTAGAAGACTATGTGGATGATATTCTTGCAAAATCAAAAACACACTATGAATACCTTGACATTATTGAGAGTGTGTTCGATGACCTACATCATTATGGTTTGAAGCTCAATCCAAAGAAATGTGTCTTTGGTGTAACATCTAGAAATATTTTGGGCTTTATAGTATCATGGTGTGGCATAGAGATCGACCCCAAGAAGGTCAAAGCTATAACAGAAATGCCTCCACCAAGAATACTCAAGCAGCTTAGGAGTCTACAAGGAAAGCTCCAATTAGTATGATGATTCATCTCCCAACTAGCAGATAAGTGTCAACCCTTCATGTACCTCTTGCACAAAGACACAAGCTTCAAATAGGATCCCATCTGTTAGAGAAGCTTTGAGAAGCTCAAGGAATATCTAGCCAACTCCCCAATCCTCGTACCACCAGTTTCAGGATGTCCTCTCATACTCTACATCTTGGAAACTACTACTACATTGGGGACACTCTTGGTACAACATGATGACAATAATAGAGAGCCATTTACTATATCAGTTGAACTCTTGTTGGCTACGAGCTCAATTATTCACCGATGGAGAAAGAATGCCTTGCAGTGGTCTTCACCACTCAAAAGCTTAGACACTACATGGTCGGCCACACAATCAAGCTCATCTCAAAGGTGGACCCACTCAAGTATTTTTTATCAAGGACAACTCTTACAGGCTATATGGAAAAATGGATCATACTACTCAGTGAGTTTGACATTTAGTACGTAGATCATAAAGCAATCAAGGGGCAAGTAATTGTTGATCAGCTAGTAGAAGCACCACTGGTGGATGCATATCTACTAATCATGGAGTTCCCTGATGAACACCTATGTATGATTGAAGAACAACCCATATGGAAACTCTACTTTGATGGTTCATATGCATCACATATATTAGGGGCAAGAATCCTTTTCATCACACCTCAAGGTGACTATATCCTGAAATCATTCAAATTAGGATTCCCATGTACTAATAACATTGTAGAATATGAAGCACTCATCTCAGGTCTCGAAATAGCCATTTAGTGGAACATAACAGAACTGTAAGTGTTTGGAGACTTGCAGTTGATTATCAAGCAAGTCCTAGATGAATTCCAGACAAAGGATGACAAGCTTCTACCCTACAAAGAACTGGTAGAAAAATTCAAAGAGCATTTCCTAAATCTACTATTTGCACAAATACCAAGGCTTCAAAATTAAGTATCCAACACAATGGAAACCATTAGATCCTTATTGGAGATCCCTCGTGATTCAACTCAGTACAAATTTTTAATCGAGCAACTACACACACCTGCTTATGTGAATACCGATGTAGAAATGGTGTGTGTCTTTCTTGGTCCTCAATCCCCATCGTACCACGACATCCATGCATATCTAAAGATGGTATCATATCTCCTCATCTCACCAATAACCAATGCCAAAACTTAATTAGCAGAGCTTCCCGCTACACTCTTGTAGCCAACACCCTTTATCATCAAGGATATCACAATATCCTTTCTAGGTGTTTAGATTCAAATGAGGTCATCCTAGCTTTACAAGAGGTCCATGCTGGAATTTGCAGTGCCCACACAAGTGGCATGGTTCTAGAAAAGAATTTTCTTTGAGTTGGGTATTATTGGCAAACCATGGAACATGATGCTTGTGAGTTCATCAGGAAATGTCTACCATGTCAGCAGCATGCAAATCTGATCCATGCACTAGCACAACACTTGCAGCCCATTGTGCCACCTTGGCCATTTTCATGTTGGGGCTTTGACCTCATCAGCTTAATCACTCCCCTCTCCTTGAATGGACATAAGTACATAATAACAACCACAGAGTACTTTACAAAATGGGTCGAAGCGATCCCTCTCACCCTTACTATTGGCATCCAAATATCTAAGTTCATCTTATACCGTATCATTTTCTGCTTCGACATACCATCTACCATCTTCACAAATCATGGCATACCTTTTGAAAACTAGCATGTGGATGATTTATGTGCCAAACTCCACTTCCATACCATTTCTCCAGTCCATATTTCCTTCAAGGAAATGGCCAAGCTGAGGCAACCAACAAAACTGATGCAAGAGCATCCTGGGTGTAAGAGAAATCTTGCATCACCCAAAAATATTTCTGGTTTCTTTTAAATAAGGGCTATCTTGTGCAAAGTTTCTATTTATGGAAACTTGGTATTTTTAGTAAGTTGGTCATGCGAACTCAGAATGTTTTGATTTCATAGGTGGAGGTTCATTTTGGTCATATAAGCCTGCCAGTAAAGTTTCATAGCCAGATCAAGTCTAGTTTTGAAGATATTGAAAATTTTTGGTATTGGCAGTTGGGTATAGAAACTTTGAACTCAGTTTTGAAGGCTTTAGAGGCCTCAGATGAGGTCAAAACTTCACTTGAATGAAGCTTCATTCAGGCATTATGGAGCTCCTCGAGCCCTTTCTGAATTGGGGTCATAATAGTTGTATGCAAATTAGATGTCTAATAACTAGAGATGATAAATTAACTATTGAAAGCCAATAAATCAATCTAATGCAACACAATGAAGAATACAAAGTAACTATAAAATGATGAAACTAAATCAATTACCTTCACCTACCATGCAGCTTGTCTCCATTGTCCTCCTAGCCTTGATTTCTTGAAGAGGTTGAGCTCTCAGATTTCCAAATGGAGCCTTCTCCCAAGATGCTACCAAAGTGTGGAGATTTTATGAAATGAGTGCACAATAGTTTATGCAATCTAATGGATGGAATGCAAATGAAATGATGATAATATGGATTGATTGCTCTTAGAATGCTTGGATGCTTGGATGCTTGATTGTTTGATTGCTTGAATGCCTATTACAAAAATACCTATTAGCTCACAAAGGGGAAATGAGGCTCCTTTTATAGATTTTTGGAGGATCTAGAACTAGGTGGCACAATCCTACGGTTGAGAATGAAAGGTGGAAAATCCTAAGGCTAGGATTGACTTGGTTGAAGGAGTTGAGAGAAAGAGGGATGTAGTTGGAATGTGAGAGGAAGAATAGGGATGATGTTCCTCTCACATTGACATGGAAGAGAACAAGGTGGAAGGGAAAGACACATGTCAAGTGTCTCACAAAGATCAAAGAGAGAAAGAGGGAGAGACCTTTTCCTCATGAGGACTCTTTGCACAAGTGTCCTATGAGTCACCTTTGACTCTTAGAGGTGGCTTGAGAAGCCCCTTAGGAATAGGGAATGTCTCTTGACTTGGTTGTTGAGAGGACATGTGGTCATGAGACTAAGTCCTATGAGGCCACATAGCCCTTAAGAATAGGACATGTGTGGGTGAGGATAATTACTAATAAATAATTAATAATAATTATTTATTTTAGCCAAAGTGATGTGTTAGGTGACTAGGTAGGTAAGGTGGACTAGGGAACTTAGTCATATTTAGGTGATTGTGTATTTAATTAAATCACTTTAATAAGACTAATTAGAAGACTTAGGATAGAGGAATAGACTATAGTGAATTTAGTAAATAAATTGAATAATTTATTTAACAAATAGAGGAATAATTATTAATTAAATAATAAATATTTAATTAATTTATCAAGTCAGTATCAATTAAATAATAAATATTTAATCGATTAATGAAGCCATTTTTTAGTGTATACAATAGTCAATCGGGTCAATGGGTGATGACTTATGGTCTCCAGAAGTTGGGCCACCTGAAATGGTAGAAAATAAATTTCCTTCAAAATTTATGTTTGGGTTTCAAAAGTTTTTTTGAGCCGACTTTGATGCAATAAATTGTAAAATAAAATAATTCTAAGTTTGGTTGACATTATTGGCTAAAATTCTGGAACCTTCCCAGGTGGTGGAAAATTGCCTATATAAGGAAGGTTGTAGTGTTGTCTTAGGTAGTTCGGAGCAGTTCTGGGTAGATCTGGGTAATGATTTGAGGCTTTGTCCTACAGAATATTGTAAAGGGAATGCCCATGTGGTTTTGCATATTGTAATTTTGAAATTTGTAATTCTACATTTGTGGAGAAAATAAGAAGCCCATTTTCTATTCTTGCAAATTGTTGTTGTTTCTCTATTTTTGTTATGTATTTGTGGTATTAAGGGGAGCAACCTTCATAAAAAATAATCCCCAAAATCCTCAAGAAGGTTGTCAATGATTTTGGTCGTGACTGGCACCTCCAAATAAATCCTACCCTCTGGGCCTAACGTACTTCCTTTCGCACTCCCACAGGCACCACCCCATATTCCCTTGTATATGGTGTGGAAGCCATTCTACCAATCAAGGTCGAGCTCCCATCATTGTGAGTCTCCATGAGAAACTTTACCATAGATGAAGACTATCATGTGACATGTCTCACATAGCTTGATCTACTAGATGAAAAGAGGCATCAAGCATATGATCACCTGGTTGCATACTAGAATCAACTCAAAAGGAGTTATAACAATAAAGTCCATCCAAGACAATTCCAAGTGGGTGACATGGTCCTAAAGGAAAATTAGAAAGTCCAAGCACATCGAGAAAAGAAAGGCAAGTTTGAGCCTACCTGGTCAGGGCCTTATGTGGTCATAGCATGCTTTGGCTTTGGAGCCTATCAGCTATCTACACCAGAAGGTGAGCCCTTGACTAATCCCATCAACATCATACATCTAAAGAGGTTCTATGCCTGAACCAAATCCTAAATATTCAGAAAATCCATAAAATTTTGAAAAAGCAAAAAAAAGCAAAGAAAAAGCATTCATCCAATGGTGAAAACTTGGCAATTCAGGCACCTTGGACAAGTATGTTGGTGAAAACTTGGTAAACATGCATCATACATAGTGGACCGAGTCATTATCTATCAAACCAATCCTTTTTCTACCATCCCCATCCCTACCACCATCCCCCAACATTCCTCTATTTAATCCTCAAGAAAATCCAATCTGTATATAATCCTGTACATATCTTGTACCATATCTTGTATAGCGCAATCCTTCCTATATATACTTCCTGTATAGCGAGATCTTCCTATCCCTAATCCTGAGCTTCTGTACATATCCACTATACATATCTTTTCATCTTGTTGTACATACCTTCGCCAGTCCTGCAACAGCACTTAATCAGACATCTTGTCCCACCCAGCCTTGTACTTCAACAATATCAATTGTCAACTATCCTTGATCCCAGCGGTTATTCTTTGACTCATCATTTTCCAGTGAACAAAACCACTCATTCTCACAATCAGCATCAGGTCCGCACCGATGTATGCTTCTATATTGTCTGGCCTAAGCCTAATCACAGGTCCACATAGATGTATCCTTCCTGTCAGGCCTAATCTTCCACCCATCACACTAGGTCCATGTCGATGTATCCTTCCACATGTTCAAACCAATCTTCCCACCATCAATCAATCAAACCCTCAAATCAATCTCTCTCCTTGGAAAAGGATGTCTTTTGGAGTTATCAATTTGGTCTTGGATTTTGTCCTTTGGATCTTGTTAATCTTTTACGGCTTCTCATTGTTCCTCTACTCAAAGTCACCATGATCCTGTATATCATGGTGCGTTGTGAATGAGGGAAATCTAGGGCAAGGTATTTTGATCTTTCGCTTATGTTTATGATTCAGTCAGACATGACCCTTGCATGGTTCACATGTGATCTTCTGGGTTACATGGTGCACTTGGGAAATTTTGTTTGTTTGTGGTTTCACCAGCATCATTTCCACCATAAGCCCTCTTGGTTTCATGCATGATGATGGGGCAACCCTGCATGTCTTTTTCACATCAATCCTATGCAATGCTAGTGACAAGGCCTTGTGTTCTTTCATAACGTTGGTAGGTCTCTAGCATTGCTATATCAAACTAGGTTGTCTTCTCCACATTTACACTTGGAGCTCCCCCAATCCCCCATCCAGTTTCATATAGATTAATCTTGCATCCTGCATCATTTCACGTCATATTACACTCATGCATCTTTTCTCTTGGAAGTTTGGTTATTTATCTCTCCTCCTCCCTACTCCTTTCCCTTTCTTCCTTGTAAACTTTTGAGAAAATTCTCCAAAGTTTCATCTTTGCGTTCTTTTCTCGAGGGGGCACAACCCCTTATCCTCTCAATTCTACACTAAGGCATCTTATTTTCTTGTCTTTGATGCCACGCCACTTGCGGCATCAAATCAAAGAGGAGCAAAATGTAGACACCTAAAAATCTATTAGAAAATAAAAATATTTTTATTTTCCAAAAACCCCTGATGACATCATCATTTATTAATTAATTAATTATTTTATTTATTTATTTATTTTTATGTCATTAAATCCTCCTATTTTAATTAAACATCTTTAATTAAAGAATCCCTTCCAAAAATGTTTAAATCTCATTTAAACATTATTCTCATATTTATTAATTATTAATTGATAAATTGACCAAAAATCTTTTAAATAAATAAAATATTTATTTAAATCCTAAAACCTTGGAAATATCCTAGAAACCCCTAACCTCTTCTAGAATTTCTAATCTCACTTTAATCTTAATTAAAAAGTGATTCCTACATTTTTTAAGCCTAAACCCTCAACCTTTGACTTTGGGTCAAAACCCCTCATAAATGCTTCTTGCATCCTCATTAATGACTCTTACAAGCCATTGATGAAGCCCATGTCTCCTCTTACCCTTTGGTCTCCCTTGCACACTTCCCTAGTGTTGCTCACACATGTGTGAGCAACCTTGACCATGATAATCCTTCCTATTTATTAAATTCATTTGATAAATAAAGTCCCCAACCAACCCCTTTTAATAAATTTTACATTTATTTAAATCCTAGATATTCTCTAGAAAACCCTAGAACCTCTAGACTCTTCTAGAAAATCCTAAATTTGACCTTTGATTTTTTTCAACCTTTGAAAGTCAATCCTTATCCCTTTGACTCAACCCCTAACCAAACCCCAAACTCTACCCCAAACCTTAACCAAAGTCCTTCCTCAAATCCTATAAATACCCTCCTCTTCCAAGAGAAATTCACCAATTCACATAATCATACTAAGTAGAGTTATAATGTTATATTCTTGCTAGATCATAATCTTTTTAGTATATTTGTTAGATTTCATGTTTTCTAAATCATCATAGAATAGCTTAATGGAATGAATCTTAGTTTCATTTATGCTTTTCTAATCATTCATGCATCATATCAAATCCTCCTTAGAATGCATTAGAGACAAGCTCCAAGTGCTTAGAGAGCACACCCACATCCCTCGTAATCAGAGCAAATCAAACAATGCTTGAAGCATTCATTTTGGCTCAATCTAAGGTGGCTTAGTTTTCATGTTTATGCTTTTGAACTGATATAATGTTTAGATTAGTCTAACATTTTCTTGTTTACACCTTTCAAGATAGATAACAGATAAACTATTGTCCACAGTATTAATATGAACCTGGCTAGCAATGTGGATAAGTTAAAAGCTTCATCAATGAGGTGGCCAGTTTGTCCTGAGTTAAGTTAGTTGATTCTTGATGGCTAGGATATATGAGCCTTTATCCAGCAATGTAATTTTTAATTATCCTAAAATAGGAATTATGGGATTATGTTGATGGTTGGGGAGAGGTTACAATGATTAGTCAAAATTCATAGTCTAAGTCTTTGATGATTCCTAAATGTTAATAGTAGTAAGCTTAATTACTAAAGGATTGTTTTGGGTTAAGCCATGCCTTTAATGGAGAGAAACATGGGTAGCCCTTAAGGATTATTTTATGCAAAGGAAAGATTTATTGAAGTGTGATGCTAGCTACTCTCATGTTTGCAATTTCGTCTGCTCTACTGTTGCCTTCCCAATAGATGTTAGAAATAGGGAATACTAAGAGGGGGGGTGAATCAGTATTTTACAAACTTTTTCTTTCGCTCAATTATGGATATAACAAATTAACTTGATGCTTGCAAAATAGAGTAAATTAAATAACATGCAAAGTAATAAAGCAAATGAACTCATAACACATTGTTTGTTCTCGAGGAAACCCTGGCCAAGGCAAAACCCTAGTGGGGATGGTACCCACAAGTGATCCACTAATCAAAAGTATCTTGTTAAGGATGTTGACCCTGTTAGGAGTCTATAACATGCATATAGTGTCTCTGTCATGATTAAAGGACTCTAGGCCTTGTTAGAAGCCTCAACCCTGCTAAGAGTTGGTAGTACAAATAGAATGATTACAAGATGAGCTCACTTCCCAAACATGTAATATACAATGACTTCTTATTACAAAAAGGGTAAGGTGTATAACCTTTCACTGCTGCCGAATAGCTTTCCTATTCTGATCTATCTCTTCACTTTCATATACAAAGTATGCTTTCTTGACTTTCACAATTTACAACTTTGCATCTATTTATTTTGCATGTATATATCTAACTATGTCTTTGCATTACATATGCCTTACATTTATACAAGTTATTAGGAATAATAACTTTTACAGTCAGCTTTAAAAAACATAAAGCACTTTACAAAATACAAACTAACTTGTGCTGCCCAAGGGTTAACATCTAAGATGTTTTCCCTTATATGGTTAAGTCATTATTTTGATAAACAAAATAATCCCTTAACTGTCATGTTGATTCTGTCTTCTTTCGCTGTCCTATTAGCTTCAACTTTGTCTCTTAATCTTGCAATAATTCATTTCGTACATGTCGTACAGACTTATGCTTTTGGGTGAGTCTTCAACATACATAAAGGTATCCATGTTCAAGTGCACATGCACTGAACTTACTTCTATCAACATCGCTATCCAAAATTGTCTCTAGTTAGACTGGAAAATACTGCTTAGACAATTTGACTTGCGCTCTATCATAACTTCTTGCTATCATATTGCAAACTTCATATTGATTATATGTTGCCATAATGACAATAACTTGATATCCTACTTAGCCAAATTTCTCACAATCTCCCCCTTTGTCATTGGTGGCAACATATAAGAAAATTGGCTAAGTCATATGAAACTTCAAAATTGTGGCCATAACAAAAAAAATTCTCCAATATACTTATATCTCCAAATATACTTCTAAATATCTATACTCCCCTTAGGAATATACTTCATATCATATATCTATACATCATGCTCAATTTTTTGCTATCACTCCCCCTTTGATAATAATGACAAAAAGGGTGTCAAAATTGTGTAACAAAAATGTTTACCTTTGATTCAAAATTGCAAATCCGGTAGGCTTGCAACACAATCTACAAAATTTACCTTTATGCTCTCTATCTCCTTCTCCCATGCTTTCTTAATGGAATCTGAAACACTAAGTAGTGCACATAGACCATAAGATGCTATTTCACATGCTTGAAGGTTAGCATAGTGAAATTTCTCATAAGATGTCTTAGATGAAAGACATTCTTCCAATTGGCACTCAATGATACTTATATTAATTGAAATGTGCTCTCTTAGTAGAGTGAATCTTCTCAATTTCTTTTCTTTTTCTTCACTTAGAATTCTTATTTCATCATACAAATTACTGATTTTCTTCTCAAGGTCAGACATCTTCACATTCAAGATGGATAAAAGATTTGCTTTTGTTTGAATTTCCACCTCTTTTGCTTTTATCTTCTCTATCAAATCTAATACATGATTCTTTGATTTTGTACACTGAATGTACAAAGCTTTGCCTCTGTCCAAATTTCTTCTAAGTTCCTTTATACATACATTCAGATTATTAATATAATTCCTGATATTTTGACTTATATCTTGAAATATTTTGGCCTCATAGGCTGCCTGAGCTTTTATTGTAGCTATGTCTAATAAGTTTGTGAATTCACTGTCAAATGCCTTCACAACTTCTTTCGCTTTGACCTATTGATCTGCCTCTGATATCTGACTATTTACAACACTTTGCAACTTCTCTATCACTTCAAGCAATGATCCTTCAAGGCTTTTCACTTTCTTGTTTTTTCCAATGATTTTGTTTAAGGATGAGATCAACTCTATTTGATCATCATCATCAACTTCTTTTCCAAGATTAGCAAAAATAGATTCTAACTGAGGTTTCTCTATTGTTGTCTTAGGAGTGGAACCAATTTCTGCTTGTCCTTGTGCTCCTTCCTATCCTACTAATTATGTGTTTACTTTAATCTCTACTTGTTATTGCTCTTCTTCTCTTGTATCATTCCTTTCTTCCTCTATACATGTCATGTCATGTTCTTCCATAACCGAATTGTCAACAATGTTTTCAAGGTTGCTAAAGGGATTATCATCACTATTCAAAGTAATATTAGTTCCTTCCACATTCATTGTTTCATTTTCAATGTTGATTGATGGTGGTGGAGAGGGAATTTTATGGTGCTCAGCTTCCAAAGCTTGATCTACTGCACTTGTGTGCTTACTAACACCTATGGTCATTACCTTTACAACTGCCTGTTCAGTTTCCTTGTTAATTTCTTCATAATTTCCTCCCATTATCAAAATTGTTTTTCTTTTTGTTCTTAAGTGAATACTAAGATCATTCATTATCTCCTTAAAATGATCTTCATCTTTGACATCACACATCTTTCTCAGAAAATTTTCTCTTATCTTATTTTCTTCTTCAGCTGCTCTCTTCTTTCTGTTCACTAATTTCTCAAAAAGTTCATCTGGTATCTTTCCTTGAATACTATCAAAATTCTTATCAGCCAGTAACATATGCATGACAACTAAATTCTCTAAGTTCAATTTCTCTAAAAAAGTATATAACTCATAGTATTTGTTCATTTTTAAAAAAATCTCCATTATTAATGATTGAATCATTTACCTTCTCTATCTTTGGTTTCCATTTTATCTTATTGCTTCCATTTTCTTCATCATCTTTTACTTTAGATACATTCCTTGGAACAAGGGTGAAAATAGTCTTTTGTCTCTTTTGTGGCCCACTTGCCATTTGCTTAACTCTTTTTGCTGGAGGAGTGGTGGAGGTTCTTGTAGATTTCCTTACTTCTTGCACCTCTTCAACTTATATTACCTTCTGCATCTAGGGCTTCTTCAGTTTGAGCTACAACTAATGATAGGGGTGGAATAGACAAAACTTCTTTATGTCCAATGTCTCTTATTGTTGTTGCGGTCTGCTTTGCCACTAGAAATTCTTGTTTTGACATTCCTATATCCTTAAGAATTTTCTTGATAGTGCTTTCCACTCTTTTCTTTGATAACTTCTCTTCTTGTAGAGACTTTGCAAAGTTAAAGTTCTCCTCATAAGTTCCAAATCTAGAACTGCTTGCATCCAATTTTCTTTTAAGCAATCTATTCACATATTCTTCTACTCATTTTTGGATACTTCATATCCAAGTGGATCTATGAATTCTACTCTAGGTTCAACTACTTCAACAAAAGTAAAGTCAGTGTCAACCATGAAACATATTTCATCTTTGTACTTTTCTACTATAGCCTGTGGTATCCTTGATCTTTTCCTCATTTGATTTTGAAATGTTTTGATTACCAAGGTTTTTCTCTCATCAACCCTGTCTATAAGATGTCTAAGATAAACCTTTTTTATTATGTCCATAGTAGTTCCTATATCATTCCAATCATCTCCAATAGCATATGGAAATCTTCTCAATAAATGAAAAAACATGTATGTGATCAGAGATGAGAATCTAAATTGAGATTTCTTGGTTTTCTTTATCTTCTCAAGGTTCTCAAACAACTAAATTCTCAAAATTTCACAAATATCTACTTGAACTTTACCAACGCACATCACATATGTTACATGAACCATACTAGCTGCCATGTCATCTTCTCTAGAATTAGCATAGAATTTAGATGTTAAGATCTTACACACATATCTAACATCATCTTGTATTATCTTTCTGATTATAATTCCTCTACCATTATAAGATGATTTGGTGTTGTCCAATATTGTCTTCTTTACATTCTTCTCATTAAAAGGTATAACTCCAAATTTTGACAAACCAATTACCTCATGAATTAGGTCTGTTGTGATATCTATTACTCTGTCATCTAACCAAAAGTTCCCATTGTGAATTCTTCTTAAAATTATATTTGTGCATTCATCATCTTTTTGGAATTCATATTGCAATGAGTACTTCACAATTTCATTTTCCTTTAAGTGTTCAAACCCTACTTTCAATGACATATCCTAATTGTATAACTTCTCATATTCCTTAATCACACTACTATTACTGAGGGTCTCATACTTGCATTTCAAATAACCTTTTACATCTTCCAAATGTAAAACTCCATCTGGAACGGTCGTTAAAGCAAGACTAGGGTCTTCTTCTAAGGGCTCTTCTAGTTCCCTTTTGATTTTAGGTCTAACTGTATCTCTTATGTTGTGAATAAATGATACATCCATGAATTCTGCAAATGCTTCAACTGTCTAATAGATTTTCTTAGTAAAATACCTCAATTCTATGATTTCAGGGCTTGCATAGATCCGGCACAAAATTCTTTCACCAAATCTTGAAAACTACTTTCAATCACCATTTTATTGACCTCCTTATCACTTGTAGTCACTTGAATGATTAACTAATACCGATCATAAGCTTTTAACCTTTCAATTCTTCAAGATTCTGACATTGCATTCAATTCTTTTGCTGCTTCTTTCCAAAAAGTTGTTCTTGTTTTCCTGCAAAACTACATACTTCTTACGAACTCGCATATATTCATATTAGCTCATGCGCTCTTAACCATAGCATTAATACAACATATACTACCTCACATTAATTGTGCAAGACTCAATTCATCCTACACTAATTTCTAAATTATCCTAAGCTCCTACTCTAATACATTCTTTATGAATTAAGTACTTTGAGATGGGTTAGGAAGAGATTCAAACTTACTATCAGATACTTCACCTGTTTGATTACCTTGTGTACCAAAAATGTCTACTTGATCTGTGGCTTTAACAAATTTCATTTCTTCAAAATTACTACAGCATCCTTTTTTACTGTTGCTTGCATTCTCACTTCTCCTTCTATAGTTTCTAGGATTATGGTTTCTCATGTTGTTCATTCTACAAAATCTTGTTGTATGACCAAATTTGTTGCATATCTGACAAACTATTCCATTGTTTCCATATCTCGGTCCTGTCTGATTGATTTGTGATCTGCAATTCCTGGCAATGTGTCCAATCTTACTACATCTATAACATACTACATTTTTTTTGTTCATATCTTCAGTAGGTCTCTTATCTGCATGGTTAGTATTTCTAAACATTCTACTACTATTATTATCATTAGATCTAGGCTTCTTACATTCAATAGCTCTATGTCCAAAACCATGACAATTATAACAATAACCATTTAGAGGTTTGAATTGTTTACTTGTACAATATTTGTTCATATGACCAAAAGTATTACACACAAAACATCTACCTTTGAATTCTCTTTGTGTACCTTTAGGTTGATCACTTCTTTAGGTGGATTAGGTATATCTTCAAATTTTTTAGCTTCATCAAATTTCTTTTCATCTTTGTTCTTAGATATTTTCAGATCTGGTTCCTTGCT